>OX381615.1:1995935-3216656 GCA_947459985.1 Diloba caeruleocephala | reverse complement strand
TGCGTGCTGTCACGTTTACCTAAATTTAATTTTCGACACAAACGTGTTTGCGATCTTTGATCGTAGTGTTTAATGCCAGCAATATAAATAATGTGATCTCAGCTGATAACAGGCGACAGCTTTGCCGTGGGAGTCGTTAGAGGCAGCAACACCTGCTCTCAATTATACCATACTGTCATCATCACCAGTTCACACGGTACATAATGTGACAGGGAGCCCTTCGACCAGACTGACTGACCCCAGAGCGGAAATTATGAGGTAATACTACAAATAGGTTTTGTTTTGTTCGGGAGTTCGGGAGTAAAATCTATTATAGTTTTGTGCTGAAAATCCATACAGGACCTCTAGCCACAATAACGTTTGTTACCACTGGAGAAAAAGGCTTTTGTTGTCTGTCCCATGTGGGCTTAAATCCTGTCGTCGAAAGTCTTAAAAATATGACAGAAGAAAGTTAGGGCTAATAAAATACAAAAAAGATTTACAAACAGCTAGCAAATCCTGGATTCTAGCTAATGACATAGGTATCATGCCATGATGCCCACAAACATCGTTATTCTACAACTTTTACTATTCAGCACATCTATTGTACGTTATCCAATCATCGTTAACATGAGACATTACATATACATATGTCTGTAACATGCAAATATTCGCAACTTCGCGACTGAGCTCGCTAGAATCTCCAATTTGATCGCTCATACACGTCAAAGTCGATAGCTTTTGAGTATCGTTGATTCTTTGCACTGGGACCTAATGAGATCGTATCGACTGCTAATTAGAGCTAGCTTCATGCTAGAAGTGTATAGGTGATTTTCCGATGCAAATTGCATATTGAATCAAGGGGCATTGAGTTTTCTGTTGACAAGAAATATTTACTAAACCATTTCTTCATCAAGGCGTTTTAGAATTTAGGTAAAGATAGATAAATAGTTTTAGATTCTAGCTATAAGACGGTAATTAGTCTTTTTTATTTATTTGGAAGTTAAATAACAGCTTACACGTCTACTAAAACATTTAAGCAACTAAAAACGAGCACAAAAGCACACACCGTGGTCCTCAGAGAGATTGTCTGCCATTAAGACGTTAGCATCCGCCCAGAGACAGTAACAACTCATCTCACGGTGTGCTTGGCAATCAAAATGGCAGCAGACTCGGCATGGTGTGGAAACTGGAGGGTGTCACCAGGGAATTGTTTACGGGGTGACCTTGAAGCCCGGGGAACGCTTACCTACGACGCCGCACATAGTCGGTGGTGGCCGGGCTCTTTCGAGCGCGCGGCCATAGCGTCACTCACGCGCGTACCATCACACTCACACTACGCACAGCACTCAACGTCACTCATATCAGGCTTTTTGGGATCCGATGTCGTCGGCGGGCGGCAGGCGTGCGCTCCCCGTGGCCGCCGTTCATTCACTGAAAGGCCCGGGCGACATGAACGATTTGCGCAGGCTCGGACATGCGTTCAGGGAGCGACTAGCTCCCTCTGTTTTGTTAGTCGGCCACGCACTGTGCCGGGTTGGGCTTGGGTACGCCGATGCCACCCGATGCCGACTCAGAGGTCACAAGGTCGTAGGTAAATTGATAGCGACACAATAACTGTAAACATTGAAGACGTGGGCTGATAGTATGTGCCCATGGATTCAGAGATGATTCATATCGGTTTCAGAGTCGAAGCCGAATGGGGTTGAGCTACAGAATTATGTTCTTGCGCTTTGCGATAGGGTTCAGTCTCGTCCCATTTCCATTTATTACTGTAATCAGAACTCGAGTTCTTATCAGGGTAGGTAAATTATATTCGTCGCTCACATCAAATTTGTCCGGATCAAGAATATACCGCTACCCTATCTCATCCCGTGGGTGTCGTAAAAGGCGACTATGGGATTAGCCGGAGGATGGGCAGCAGCGTCTTTCGACTACAGTAACAACTCAACTGGGATCGCCAACCCGTCTGCCAAGCGTGGCGATTATGGCAAAACCCCCCAATGAGCACACAACACACCCATATCGGTCGTTGTAGTGATCTTTGGGGGAGGCCTGTGTCCAGCAGTGGACTTTATTCGGCCGAAATGATGATGATGATACATCAAATGAAGCAACTTTATCCATAACCATAATGAAAAAAAAACTTACTTACTCTTTTTATGGTAGCAGAGAATTGGACCAAAGACAATTGATTGCCATGTTGTAGTCAACATGGCAATCAATTGTCTTTGGTCCAATTCTCTGCTACCATAAAAAGAGTAAGTAAGTTTTCAGTGTTAGTACACTAGACCAACACGGTAATACAACTCTGTCTACATTATATAAAGAACGTCACAGTATGTTCTAGTACGTAATTTACTTTGTGGCGAAGGCAGCTATTCGCAAATCCTTTTTGAAAAAAGAACCTGTTTGGTTCAAGTATTTGTTAAGTAGGTAATACCGTGCCATTCAGCAAAATGCAATATTCTTAAGTAAAGAAGATATTCCGACCGGTAACTCGTTTAAACCGCCACGTAAATCGATGCCAGTTATTTATCAATGAAATCGAATCGCAGTTGCAAGATTGAATGAAATGAATGTTACTCAGTTGAAAAGCGATTGCAATCGGTCATTGACCTTTTTTAATTGGTGCCCAGTGGAAATTCTTCATGAACTTCCTTCACCCCGGGGAAGGGCGAAGGGGTATGCCGGACTCCTCCCGGCTAAAACCACTGGAGCGGTCATCTTCGGCACCTAAGGGAGGCTCCAGGTCCTCGTATGATCACACTAGAGCCGCCCACTGGTGCCACGCCTATAGGCACATCTCGGAGAGATTGTAAAGGATGCCCCAAAGCGTCCCACGGCAGCGCGTGACCACATGCATGCTACCGTCTTCTCTTGGGTCGCTCGGTGTGGGCACGCAGATTCCCCAATCTACGCACCCGCGAACCCAGAGGTCCCCCACC
Organism: Diloba caeruleocephala; assembly: GCA_947459985.1. Classification (NCBI taxonomy): domain Eukaryota; kingdom Metazoa; phylum Arthropoda; class Insecta; order Lepidoptera; family Noctuidae; genus Diloba; species Diloba caeruleocephala. The sequence goes on along the minus strand of OX381615.1, from coordinate 3,213,729 downwards.
TTATAACAATGACAGGGGTTTTCAGGCGTTTGGGAATTGGGCGCCAGGGCGGTTGTTACCCCGGCGCCGTCTCCTCCTTCTTCGAGCGGGATCGGCCCTCTCCCGATCCCGCTCTGCGGTCTCCTTCTGGAGCATGACGCTCTCACAGAAGGAGACCACTGCATTCCAGTTTTCGTGCTCTGCCAACATAGCCGACACTACTGCTGGCAGAGAGAGATCTTGCCCGATCCGATCGACCAGGATCCGCCATTTGGCGGCCCACACAGGGCACGCCTCGAGCGTGTGCTGTGCGGTGTCCTGGTCGCTTTCACAATGGTGGCATTGTGCCGTGTCGCATCCTATCCTGTGCAGGTACGCACCGAAACAACCGTGCCCGGTGAGCACCTGCGTCAGGCGGTAGGTGACACGCTCGCTCCTTCTGAGCCAGACTCCAAAGAGCGGCAGAACGGCCTCCACGACGCGCTTGGTCGCAAACTGCATCCGCAGGCGGTGACGCCACTTGCCAAGTGCCCGCCGCCGAGCTAACCGCCTCAGCCTGTCCAACGCCCCTGGATCGGTCATTGACCTACACATGTTTTGACTTTTGTCGCACACTGTCACTCACAAGTTCATTCATGATGTCAATATCAAATTTAGTTTAGTCAAGAATTCAGTAAAGGAAAACCAATTGAACCGTACGATGTTGCCGACATATTTTTTTGATTTTTTTCCTTTTTATAAAATGTTTTATTGAATATGTAAAGATTAATTATTGCCTTATTACTTGACATTGGCGAAATTGTGGAAGTTACTCTACAGAAGCCATAATCTAAGAGAAGAAGAAGAAGAAGTTTATTCATAGAACAATTTTGTGGTCTCATTATTCATTTATTATATTCGTTATTGTACACCAGTTATTAAAAAAATACAATAAATAGTAGTATTTAGAATATAGAGTACAATAAGCGGCTTTAACGCACACGGCGATTTCTTCCAGGCAATCTTAGGATAGAAAAAAAATACTGGACAGGATATGGGGTAGTGTATGGTGCACACAAATATATATACTTATAATTCCATAATGATTTGTATTATTATAATTTTTTAAACGTTGCCCCACTCTAGGATTTCTCCTGTGTCGTGGGTGCGTTTACAGACATGAATTCCACACACAATACAACCAGACCCGGAACAACTACCTGCAGATCATACAAATCTTTGATCCGTGCGGGAATCGAACCCACGACCCGGAGCGCAGCAACCGACTGTATCACCCACTGCACCAGCCGTCAATCGAATCGTCCGATTTGTATGGTATGAAATGTTAGCGTACTCCAACTAATTTGAACAATTTCTTTTCATTATCTTAGCAATCATTAGCATAAGCTCATAGTCATTACGTAGTAATCAGTGAAGTTTAATAAGGCTGTCATTTAGTAGGTGAACGACCGAGAACCTAAGCTAATGACCTGGATGACATACAAATACCTATGATAATCGGCACGGGGATATCGGTGCCGTAGGATACCAACATTCCCCAGTAATTGGTTTCCAGTCGTTCCTTTTAAATACTGGTAGTCTGATCTGATATTCAACTGCACCTGGTTAGACTGAAGCCGACCTCAACATAGCAGGGAAAAGGTTCATTAGCAAGGATATTTTATCATTTTTATACATATTATGTTACGGGTAATGGGAGATGAGTAAGTAAGCCTAGGTTTATCCGACTCATTGCAGCCCCGGATTTAGAGGGGCAAATCGGGACATCTGCCCCGGACGGCAATTTCAGGGGGCACCAAATTTACACGTTCGAAGAAAAAATACGCGCCAATTGCGCGTACTTAGCATCCAGCGCACGTTGTTCAATCGATTATTAATTTGATGTTGAAACGCATCCCAATTGGCTTTTGAACATCCTAAGTTGATTTCTGAACGTATCCTAAGTAGATTTTTGAACGCGTGCATAGTATACGTGATGTCTCTGCAATCCTCATTCCATCTAGAAAAAAATATTTTCCACAGACAAAAGGGACCTACACGACCTGAGCCAAATAAACCCGAACGGTTGAACTTCGAAAGTTATTAGCTAATAGGTAACAAAGAACGCAAATTTACTGAAAGATTATTACTGTCCTAGTTACGTAAAATCACACAGTGGCTGATACAGTCGGCTGCTGCGCTCCGGGTAGCAGCTTCGTTTTCCACACGGAATAAATATTTGTATGATCTGCAGGTAATTGTTTCAGATCTGGGTGTATTGTGTCAGGAATTTGTGTCTATAAAGGCACCCACGACACAGGAGAAATCCTAGTGTGGGGCAACGTTTTTTTTAAAGACCTAAAATAAGTGATCCCATCCTCTTGATATCAATCCTTAGTCGCCTTTTACGGCACTAATGGGTGGCGTGGGTGGTATATTCTTTACCAGGACAACACGGAAATTCACCATTAAACCACAATATTATAGCCACAGAAGCGCTCATAACCAGTTGCAATCACTGATCGGTAAACGGTAGGTGAGGTTAAGCAACGCTTGGCGCGCTCAGTCTATGGATGGGTGACCGCATTGTGGTATTTGAAGTTAGTGTCTCCGTGCTTTGGAGGGCACTTAATATCGTCCCCAGTTGTAGTCGTTAAGCTATGTTGGAGGTCTTTGGGTATGTTAGCAACCCAGTATTTCGGCTGACAACACTGTCGGCATGTCGTGTCATTCGAGTGACAGCGTGCAAGGGAACTAGCGGTTGCGGCCGGCGCCAATTCATTCCAAGAAGACAAGTGTACGATTAGTACAGTGTTGATGGGTCAGGGGTGACTTTAAAGGGGAGGTTGGAGGTCATATAATATATTAATATATAATATGTTAATAGGTAGCTTCAACAACTCTGACACAAGGTTGGCCACTAACCACAAAAAGGAAGGAGAATAGCCACAGTACATAGATTATGTATAGTACAGTACAGTTCATATTACAGTTTTTTTTAGATAAGGCATTTGGATTACCAAATGCCCCATTTAAAATCGTAAAATGTCGTACAGACAAATAAATAAAATTTAAGTGTCTGTTTGTTATTTCAAAATAACAGCTTTTTACTAAATGCATATGAAAGAATATACGGTACTTATAAAAAAATAACATTTTAAACAAAATTCACTGTCTGTCTGTCTATTTGTTCCAGCTTATCTCCGAAACGATTTGACTGATTTTGACGGAACTTTCACTTTAAGATAGCTGATGTTATAAGAAGAGATCAGGCCAATTTTATTTCAGTAAAAAAACTAGTATTCCGAGCAAAATAATTAAAACCCAGGAAATCCAATATATACGTCATCTGTGTATAAGTAGCCCCATTAATTTTAAATTAAACGGAAGGTGAAACTGCGGGGCGCAGCTAGTTAATTCATAAAAAGCAAACTAAATTATAAACACGGATTTAAAAAAAGCAGTGGGCTTGGGCGCTGTTATTTATTCAATAGAGACTCGAAAATGTTGTATGCAATAAATAAGGGTCTGACCTTCAATCGTAAGAGTTTAAACCAGTTTAAACGTTAAGCGTTCTAGTTTCCTTAGAGCGATAGCCACAACACATTGCTGAGAGACAGCTTCCAACATTTGCGACACTGATCATTTCTTCTCGGCTCAAATGAAGTTCTTCTCTCCACAATAACGTTAGTTTGTACTGATTTGATTCAGAACTGGGGCAGAAATGGTTTTGCATGTAGTTGCAAGATTATATCGGAATATGACTTTAATATAGTATAACCTTTTGTCGGATAACGTACCATACTATATTTTAAGTAAGTTTACTTGCAGTGAAACATCATATTATCCTGGGTTCCCTGACGCCTACACGCTAGAGGAATTTATGAACGCAACCGAAAATGCAGTGCTCGTAGCTAGATTCTAGGCTGACACAATTAATATTTCCGGTGACACGCTAAGAAGAAAATAAGATTACGAAGATGAAACATTTCGTGATCATCATCCTATCCTTTACCTCAAATATCATCATCATGTCAACCAAAGGACGTCCACTGGTGAGCAATCCTCCAAAGATTTCCATAATAGTGTCTTCATTTTTGGAGGAATTTTCCAGTTCTCGTGTGCCACGCTAGGCAGGCAGGTTTTTTTATTTAGTCTTTTGAGTTGTATTTGGTACAAAATAAGTTGTGCTCAAATCTAGAACACTAAAACCATTTACACTTTACACTAGACCTATACATATTTACTTACTTACTTACATTTATTATTATGAAAACTACATTAAAATATTTACTAAACTAAACTACCTACTTGGTCCAAAATTTAGCAAAACCTTAACATTATGTAGTTTGTCGGTAGCAACCGCAAATAAATATTCGCAATTTAAAACCAACGAAATATGTTCGGCGCAATGAACTCTCAACTGTTATAATGTAATTCTTGGAATACATTATAAATTAATCATGCTATCTCATTATTTTTGGTTGTAGCAAGTCAAAGTAGCTCTTATTTCTAAGTAGAGCGTGCTCATTTAACCTTGAATAAGTAAAACAAACGCAATCTATTATAAGTTAGATTGAATTACTTAGTTCTTCGATATCGTACGTACATGTACTGTGACCTAAACGAAGCTAGATGGCGCTGTAACCAAAATATCTAAATTAAAACAATGGCTATAATATATATTATAACAGTCTTGTTAGATTTCTAATAATTTGTTATACTGCTATAAAAATATATTTGAATATTTGTGTTAAGTGTTATAACGCCCAACTTTAATGATTGGCCGATGCCACGATGACGGGAGCTTGTCCCTTTCCAACAATTTCGTGCATCGCATATAGCATAGTCATGGTTATACAGGGTGTCGAGCTTGACGTGTAGCCGTGTGCAGACATTAAAATGGATTACAATGAAATATTTTGATTGTAATGGTACATAAAATCAAGTAGGAAATAAATTACATGACCCATATAGAAGTTTCTTGTGTACTCGTCAGTACCCTGTAAAATGCATTAATTATGTATCTACAAAACATGTAATCCAAAAAACAGTCACATATTATCTATCTATAATCTAAAATATAAATTAGAAGTCAAATAATATTATTTCTTAATTTTTAAACATTCTGACCGTACCGTACATAAATCTGAAATTCCGAACTAGATGTTTTCCACTTATTTATTTATTAATACTTTAATTTTATGCACAATGATGGTACACAAGGCGGACTTAATGCCATATGGCATTGTCTACCAGTCAACCTTTGGGTTAGAAAGAAATGCATCGAAAAGAGGAACAAAAATAGATATGTTACAAAATATTTATAATAAGATATACCTACATACTATAGATACGGCTAAATAGATAGGTTTAAAATATACTACATATAATATGTACTATTTATCATTTTAACCATGCCCGTAATTGTCAATTAGGATTCAGCGAATTCAAAAGGCAAACCCGAACTTTGCGTTTGAAAGAAAATTTACTTGGCGTTTTCTTGATATCAAGGGGAAGCTCGTTCCATATTTTGATTGTTGAGACAGCAAAGGATTTAGATATAAAATCTGTATGGTGGGAAGGAAACTGGAGAATCAAATTCTCGGCAGCACGCAGGTTACGGCTATGAGAGCCCAACACTAGAAAAAATCTTTTGAGATTATCAGGAGCACAAGGATCGTTAATAATGGAGAACAGGAGATAATAAGATCTCAGTGATCTTCTCCGACGGATAGGCAGCCATTTAAGCTGGGAACGGTATAAAGAGATGTCGTCATACTTCCGAAGTCCAAAAATGAAGCGAATGCAGTTATTGAGAACTCGATCCGCATATTCAATTACAGGAAGGGACTGGACCAGAAGGGGTTTAGTGGTAGATGGTAGAAAATGCTTAAAACTTATCGACACAGCTCGGTAATTGACACGCGTGACGTCGCAACTCATCGACACATATTATATATACATTGATTGAATATAGTTTTACATAGATATACTTTTACCTAGTTCTTAATAGTTTTAGGATAGACTTGTGTCAGTAATCTACGCACTCGTCTAATTAACATGCCACGGATTTTTTTATAGGGGCCTATGATTTCAATATTTGCCTCTATCGAAGTGTTTTTTTAACCCAAAGGTAGACTGGTAGAGAATGCCTTACGACATTAAGTCCGTCTTGTATACTCAATGAGCATAAAAGTTTAAATAAATAATTTACCAACTATTCGTTTATAAAACTATCACAACTGCGTATATAGAAACGCATATTATTTGATGTAAGACTATAGTTGCCAAGTAATTATGAAGTTATCCAGAAGACAAAATCTTTTAGATAACTTCAAATATAATTTTAAGTCATAATCAATATTTATTTACGGGTCTTATTTATTAAAATCATCATGTTTTCTGATAATAAATGAATTGTACTGACAGTACATTTTTTAATATACTGCTTCATTTAAGTTTTGACACGGGGACAGGAGTTTTAATGTATGTTAAATTGGCAACACCAGTATAATTTCTTTTTATTTCGGTTCTTTGCCGAGTTGTTTAGGGTACGTTGTTAAATCCGTGTAAATCTTCCATTTGTTAATATTTCTGTGACTAAAATTGTTATTTCATAAATTAATACTATATTCTACATTACAAACGATGGATATTTTCAATTTCTTTATTCTTACATATCCAAATAATAGCCGCGGCAACTTGACGTTTAGCACGCAGGATACAGTAACCTGAAAATCTTGGTAACTAAACTAGTTAAAACGTGGTATTTTGGATTTTCAGCGAAGAGCGTCAGAATGAAGTACAATAAGCTCGTCACATCCTCCAGGAGGAAAAACAGGAAGAGGCATTTCAGCGCGCCTTCACATATTAGACGAGTGCTTATGTCTGCGCCCCTGTCCAAGGAGTTAAGACAAAAGTTCAACGTTAAGTCTATGCCAATCCGCAAGGACGACGAAGTTCAGGTAAGGAAACATTGCAAACCTCTTGTATATCTAACTATTCAGATTTATAGGTTATGTTTGTATGGGCGAAACAGTATGATGAAGAATAAACCATTCTTAGACTACGGACGATTGCGGCCTTGCTACTGACGAATTTGAGGTTTTCTCATATGAGTCTTCGGCATGGTTTGCTAGTCTGTACCATGGTGGAACTAAGGCTCTGATTGTTTCGCACAACATTCGTAAATATATGGTTAGGCCAGCACCACTGAATCATCAAGTATTCAAAAGCGTGGCATATGCTTTTTCGTGTATTTTTGCACAAAAATAGGTTAGAGTGACAATTGTATTTATTGATCATACAATGAGCTAAACATTTACCAATTATTTTGCTCAATCTGAACATATTTAATAGCAATAGACATGGGATTTGCTTTTTAAAATATCAATGAAAATGAGCAGTTATACTGCTATGAAACATAATATAAACTCAATGCTTGTATGTCTGTTCATCACTAAGTTGCTAGAGTCAGCCAGGGGCAAGTTGTGAGTAAATTCTGGTGCTTACAGATAATGCTGTCTACTAAGCACTTTGTCACCAAATGCCAACTGTAGTTGACAATAAACCTACTACTTTACTTAAAAGCTGCACAATCACCTAGGGTCTGTATAAATTTTCAACATTCTAGATATACTTTCACAATTGTCTTGACCTAAACCAATCTAATATTTTCACCATCACAAATACTAGGAAATATTAAGTTCATAACATGTTTAGTACACTTGACATGATATTTCCACCATGTTTTAGGTTGTCCGTGGACACTACAAAGGTCAACAGGTGGGCAAAGTAGTGCAAGTTTACCGTAAGAAGTTTGTTGTCTACATTGAGAGGATCCAGCGTGAAAAGGCAAACGGGGCCAGCGCCTATGTTGGCATCCACCCTTCAAAGGTATATTATAAGTGCGAACTATTTGATCTTATATTTAATCATATTCAATTATGATAGGTCTGTTTTCTTTTTAAAACTAAATATGCTTGTGCATTCCGGATTAAGAATATAGCACCACTCCATCTCCTCCCGTGGATGTCGTAAAAGGCGACTAAGGGATTCTAAACCAGAGGGATGGGCAGCAGCGTCCCTTCTGTGAAACGGTAGCCATACTGCGCTCACCAACCCGCCTGCCAAGGGTGGTGAGTATTGGCAAATACCCCCCAAAATGATGACACAGTTGTGAAAATCAATGGGGGAGGCCTTTGTTCAGCAGTGGACGTATAAATGGCCGATATGATTTTAGTGAATACAAAGTTCATCACCATAGAACAATTGATGGATTGGCTCTTGCATTTGTCCTTGCATTGCTTTCTGTCCATCCTGTGTTTCAGATGTTAAGCTATTTGTCGCTGGATGCAATATAATTTACACACACTGCATTTGTTTGACAAAATCTGATTATATGTTCTATGCGGGAGACAGATGCCAGCTTATACTAAACAATAAGTTTAAGTGTAACTGTTTAGGAAACTTAGCTATCCAAATTTATCACCCTCCACTTACTTGTGTAGTTAGTATGATTTATTAGCTCTTGAAAAGGCAGGATGTGCAACACTATGTATGTCTTCTCAAAATTTCACAGAATGTCCTATTATTCAAAGTTATTTATTAGTCAATTTACAGAAGAGTAGAAGTATGTAGTGATTTTAAGTATGATTTATTAGCTCTTGAAAAGGCAGGATGTGCTTGTTGCAAAAATATCACAAATAATAAACAAGAAGATGGTGCTTAATTATAATAAGAAAATTAATCAAGTTACTTAATTGACACTTAGAAGTTGGGATGTTGCTTGTATTTTGGGTGATTTTTTATGGTGCTCCACACTAGTAATTCTCCTGTATTGTGGGTACAATTTACAGACATACATCTCGCATCCAAAAACACCCAGACCCAAAAATCTGTAGACCTTTACAAGTTCACGGTTGGTACCACACCTCACAGTTAAAAATCTGATATGAGCCGGGAGTCACATTCATTCTTTCCAAAGTATGTCCTAGCTAGTGTGAAATACCCCATCATGTAGCCCTAACTAAGAGCAACTTTCAAATTTACTGTCTAATTGTGATTTTTTTCATATGTAACTTTTCTAGGATTCTAATTAAAATTATAGCAGCTAAGCCAAGTCCATAGAATAATAAAAACAACTTTTGAAGTGTAAAGAATGCCTGAGTTTCCCAAAAGAATATGGTTGTCATTTTTTAGAAACTCATTATGTGATTAAAATTGTTACTAATTAGGGAAATAGATTGCGCTGAGAAAGATACACTGAAGTCAACGCTAGTTCTTGGAAACCTAACTATCAATTTGAAATGATGATAATTTTGACCTGAGGCTATGTCTTCGTGTCATACTGACGCCAAGCTGATGTATGGCAGGGGCATAGGTACTGCTGTGACACTTCCATGGCTCTGATAATCCACTTTTCTTTCTGACACAACCTTCTCTTTTCCTCCGTTCTAACATTTCTCTATTCCTTGTGCAGTGCGTGATCGTCAAGCTAAAGATGAACAAGGACCGCAAGTCGATCCTTGACCGCAGAGCGAAGGGCAGGCTGGCAGCCCTCGGCAAGGACAAGGGCAAGTACACTGAGGAAACTGCCACCGCCATGGAGACCTCGTAAATATAGATTATAAGATAAATAAAAAAAGTAAAATTCCTACTGTTCTTTTATTTTACCTGGCATATATATATACATATATATCTGTAGCCTGTTTCTTCGAGGGTATGATGAACATCAATAAGATATTCATCATACCATCATGTCAGCCAAAGGACGTCCACTGTTGAACAAAGACCCTATAGATTTAATAATATTTTTGTTTTTTTTACGTTGCCCCACTAGGGTATTTCCTTTGTCGTGGGTGCGTTTACATGAATTCCACATACAATATTTTTACACAATTGTCCTCATTTATCGGGGAATTAGCCAATACTCACCACGCTTGGTGGTATGGTTACTCTTCTACAGCAAGGACGCTGCTCCCCATTCCTCTAGTTTAATAATATATTACCAGAATAAAATCTAATGTAATGTAATCTAAATTATTATTATTATTAGTTCCGATCTAGTCTCAGTGTCATAAATGTCACAAATGGTATTCTCTTTAAACTAACAAACAACGTCAAACGTGAACTTACACTGTGATGAGATCGAAGTGTAAACGGTATTCTGCTAACATTTCGAACTATCACATTTACTAAATTGTCATTGAATAGACGTGAAAACCGAGACCTTAATGAGACTAGATCGAGATTATACTGAAATTCGACTGAACTTTAAGAGTAGGAGAATACCATTTGCGAGGACACGATAACCCTGAAATCCGGCAACCTATTCTACTACCGGAAAGGCGACCATCTGCCTCGAATGTGTTGTCGGGTTCACGCAGCTGATAAAGTAGAGTATTTATGAGGTCGTTTCGGCCGAATAAAGTCCCCTGCTGGACACAGGCCTCCATCAAAGATTACCACAACGACCGATGTTGGTGTTGTGTGCTCATTGAGAGGTTTTTCCATAATCGTAGTTGAGTTGTTGTTGTTGTATTTGAAGGACGCTGCTGCCCATCCTCCGTCCACTTCGTTAGTCGGCTTTTACGACACCCACGGGATGAGATGAGTTGGACGGGATAGGTGATTTACTCAAACTTATTTATTTTATAAAGGGGACCTACTTTTTGGAACAGGCGGCACTCTGAAAAATGAATTTTTTTTTCAATATCTGCCTCGACAGGAAGTCTTAAAAAGAGACGCGGGCGGTTGCTGCATTCTCTGCGTCATTTCCCCGATACGGTTCACCGCTGCATAGGAGTGGGTGCCTTCAAGCAACTAGAGTGGAAAAAACAAGATCTCTGTTCTCGATGTTGCTGACGAAACTTTTACCAGTCTACCTACTTGGGACAAAACATCTAGTTCAGTCCAACTTCGAGAACAACATCAATCATCGAATCCAGCTCAGTAGTAGTGTTCGAGAAACTACACAATACAATAGTGAAGCGCCTCAAGACGAAGTGTTTAACCAGTGTGTTACCAGCGATGACATATGGTACAGACGCAGTCACTCGCTATCGGCCTCATAAAAAAGCTCTAGGTCACTCAGTGAGCCGTGGAGAGAGCTATGCTTGGTATGAATCCACGAGATTGAATGAGGAGATCCGAAGAACTAAAGTTGTCGAATATAGCTCAAAGGATTATTAAGCTGAAGTGTCAACGGGGGCATATTGCTAGTAGAACTGATGGCCGTTGGAGCAAAATGTTTCTGGAGTGAGACCGCGTAACGGAAAACGCAGCGTAGGACGACCATTAAACCTTAATATATAGTGTAATATGTGTTTATCTATCTACGTTGCCTGACGAGAAAGCAATAAATATGGTAGATTATATAATGCGCGGCAATGTGCAACAAATATGCATCGCCGCGCATACTAATTTTGAGCTGAAATAGGTACATAAACCGACGCCATTCTTGTGAATACAGAAACTGCGGTCAACCACAAACAACGCGTGCGCGTAGTTTTTGTTATTCATCATCATCATATCAGCCACAGGACGTCCACTGCTGAACAAAGGCCTCCCCCTTAGATTTCCACAACGAGCGGTTACATGCCGCCCTCATCCAACGACCTTCACCAGGTCGTCTGTCCACCTCGTTGGAGGTCGTCTCACGCTGCGTTTTCCGGTGCGCGGTCTCCATTCTAGAACCTTTATGCCCCAGCGGCCATCAGTTCTGCGAGCAATGTGCCCTGACCATTGCCACTTCAGTTTACTAATCCTTTCAGCTATGTCGACAACTTTAGTTCTTCTACGGATCTCCTCATTTCTGATTCGATCTCGTAGAGAAATACCAAGCATAGCTCTCTCCATAGCTAGCTAAGTGACCTTGAGCTTTCTTATGAGGCCCATTGTGAGTGACCACGTCTCTCTCTCACTGGTTAGACTTGCGTCTTGGGGCATTGCGGTATTGTTGTTATTGCACTCTGAAAGTTATCAGCTTTTAAAGCATCGACATAGATGATTGATCTCGTAATTTATACGGGGGCGTAAACGTAGAAGGGGGTTGGGGGTCGTGGGCACGCAAATAGTAATAAGTACGTCTTACGGCTTCAGGGGGATAATTTACAATCCAACCCGAGATGTGGGGCAGCCTCTTTATAGTCGCCTCTCCTCCGAGATTAAAGGCGTGGCACTAATGGGCAGCTCTAAATGGAGATTTTGAGTTCCTGGAGCGCTCTTTAGTACCGAAGATGACTGCCCTTAGAAGGTTCCGTATTAAATAATGTACTCTGTGCTGGGAAGGACGAGGGAAGTACATAATCTATTTCCACTGGGTGACACTATATATAATCAGTGTGGTGTCCAGATTAAGAATATAGCACCACTCGCATCTGCTTCCATAGATATCGTAAAAGGCGACAAAGGTATTCTAAACCATAGTAACGGGCAGCAGCGTGTCTTCTCTTTCAGAAGCCATAGCTTCTGCTCCACAGAAAAAGACTTGATGTCAATGGTTTGTAAATATTTGTAAAAGTAGGGTCATCATGAAAATATCTGACGAAGGACGCTTTTTTACGATTTATTTTTTGAAAATATTTTTCTTCATTGATCATCATCATCATCATCATCATTTTGGCCGAGTGAAGTCCACTGCTGGACACAGGCCTCCCCCAAAGATCACCACAACCACCGATATGGATTTGTTCTCGCTCATTGGGGGGTTTTGCCATAATCGCCACGCTTGGCAGGCGGGTTGGCGATCGCAGTTGAGTTGTTAATGTACTCGAAGGACGCTGCTGCCCATTCTCCGGCCAATCCCTTAGTCGACTTTTACGACACCCATGGGAGGAGAAGGGGTGGTGGCATTCTGAGCCGGCACCACACGGCATCATTGATCACTCTGTTGTTATTTTAAACTTATTGAAAATTATTTTTTACTTTTTAGTTTGGTTATCTACAAAAGCGTGTTTTTTCAACCACATGTTTATTTTCTATTTTTTTGTGCAGCTAATTACAAAAATGAGCTTTTTTATTTTGAGCATGGCTGAATGTCTATGTTGCCTGTCCATACTCTCAATAACTCCGGGTGGTAATTATTTACCCAAGCCTCTTCCTTTCGATGTTTAAGTAAACAAATTCTCCCTCCATTACGGATAAAATCATCTGAAGAATGTGTCACTATTCGAGTCGCATTGCACTCTTGCCGCGGAAAATAGAATCGACATCTTATGGAGGTATTATTTTTGTGCAAGTTTGTGTATGTCGACGAAGTTATCATATTTTCCGGGTATTAGAGATGAAAAAATCGCTAATCCTGAGGATCCTAGCAAGGATAATAGGACAAAATAATTTTAATTTAATATAAATTATTGCATTGTCATCGGTCCTTGATCAGTGTGCGAAGTTTCAAATCAATCCGACGTTTTGAAGGGGATGAAAATAGAGTTCAAAAATTCTGTTATATACATACACACCAAGCTAATAAAAGCGTTAATAAAATACTTCCAGGTTCAATTGCTTATTAATTACATATACATATAAAACAGAATAATGTTACATATAAATACCTAATTATTAATTTTCTTGTTTTTTATTCCACTACGTAGCTGACTGTAACGGGTACAATAAAACACTCACTATTTTCTTAAATCATATATTTATTTTAAATTGCATATAAATTTGTGGACTTTCTGTTACAATAGTACTCTCGAACTGATATCTTTTTTGTATAAAACGCTAAAATTATGTTTTACAACTATTGTACCAGAGTGCCATGACAATGTCGCAAACATTCGTTCCACTCAAGTAGGTACACGTTATAAACAGAAAATACACACACAATAATTTATACTCTAAGCTTAATCTTTTCTCTTCAAGAAATTAACCTATTTTAAAATACCACCTAAAATGTAGGTACTTAAGATTTTCTAATGTTCACACACACTCTCTCGCTCGTGATGAGCACAGTTATTGATAACAACGAAGGTTATAATGGAAAACAATTTAACAAATAGAAGTACGGGGTCCTCACCGCAAATGTATAAACAACCTTAGGATTCGTTTCGCATAAACATCGCCAAACGTCTTGACTGCTCAGATGTGAAAGGTAATTGCGCAGGCGTAGGTCGATCTCCGAAAAATTATCGGTGCAAACACTTGCATCAACTGACCTGGCTGCGCGCCCCGTGTCCGTGCTCCTGCGCACATCAAAAAGGCGCAGCCAACATGCCTTGTGTTCAGAACGGCCAAGAAGTTTGGCGCGGTATATAATAAAAAGTTTCAATCCGTGTACAATAATTACATCAGCATAGTCGTTTTTAAAGCGAGACTTCCCGCAAAGTACAGAATAAATGTTACTAACCACGGAGCTGTGTATTAACTAGTTCATTTGAAGACATGACATACTTGTTATAACCGTAAAAGTCATTATTTTTACTAATAGACATCTCAAGTTACTTTTTACAGTAGGCAGCGATAAATGTATTACATTTGGTATTCGACTGTACGTGTGACAATCACAATTCCACGATAAAAAGCTTGGTCCAGACGGGTAATAAAAACATAGTACAATCGAAGACATTTTAGAAATTTCTTCAACATGATTATTTTGTAACATGTGACAGATTATTTCCCCAAACTGCGACAACACGCTTTCTATATCTTAATTAAAAAATAAACACTGATCATATCAAAATATATTTTCATATGAAGCAAAAACGTCGAATGATAAAAACCATTATCTGATAATTTTTAAATTCTTTGTACTGATATACAAGATTTCCGTCGCAACGCCTAATTGAATTCTACGCAAACTTTAGAATTTTAGCCTAATCTTATGTAATAAAAAAAAGAAACTTCTAAATCTATTGCCTAATTTTTTAAGAGGTGAAAAATCCTCTTTACGTCTCGTCGACCCTTACCGGATAAGGGATTATCTACATTTATACGCATCTTCGACATCACACAACTAAAAATATGTAAATAATGTACCAAGAAGTCACCTGCGTGGTGCGCAAGTTGTATAGATATTGATAGCTATTATGTTGCTAAAGCAGTAAATTGAACTATACAACGACAACAATAGGTCCAGATAATTACCACACAAAATGTTTGTTTGAATGTAAAAGTTTATTACAACATGTAAATACTGCGAATAAATGTAGCTACACCCTTAGTGATGTTACCAGTTCCTTAAATGTATATATTTACAAAGAATGAAGTTTCTTACAGTTAGTAGTTAGTTCGCGTTAGTATAACTATATTAACCTGTTAATTCGCTTCCCACTTGCCTTATCAATTATACAGTAGAATATCAATATATTGTGATGTCTAACTTTTACGCTCTAGCCATCTTACACTACACGTTTAACTTTTTATAATTCATCTAAAATTTGCAAAATCGTTAATTTTATCATGACGCAATATCGCGTATCCGAGGTAGATCATTATTCTAAATCTAATCTCGCAGTCTCTATGCAAAATATTGCTTAAGAAACTCCACTGCTTTCAATTTTGAGTCCTCGAGTTCATTTTCATATATGTGTGTAGTGTAAGGTCGCACGAAAGTTAATTATTGCTTCACATTACTGTTCACACATCAGATTGTTTTAATTTTAGACATAATTAACCCATCATGGCAACATAAACTGGGTTCTAATACATAAAACAAAAGTTAACTGCAAAATACATTCAACACTTCTATACGCCGTTTTTGTCGCCATATATAGCAAACTCGGCCGCGGTGTGACCACATTTACAAATCATATTTTTCGTTGCCAGAAAAATTACAAAACAAACACATGTATTTCACTTTTTCATCTTATAACAAAGTAACTTATCATATAGATGTATTTGCAGCAAAAATACACAAATTGTGCTATCTGTTATTATTACCATGTACTTCATTTCATAATATAAAGAGAAAATATTTAATATACCAGATTCCAGCAAAATATTAAGTTACAATTAACCATGATTATGCAGACGGAAGGTGACCCAAAATAAATATCTACTAAAAAGATACAACTTATAATCCTTGCTAGAAATTAAAGTTGGGTTGTGAATATAGAAGTTTCAAAACCCGTCCCGTTCAAGTATTGAGCGGGACTATGCGACGCCTGTTTGACTATGATTCAAATACATTCAACGGCTGCCATCTTGAATTCTGCTTAGAAATTTACAGAAGCCGGAGCCGGTTCAGTGTAATATATTTTATTATGACTAAATCCATTTTATATTTCATTAAAAACCTTCGGAACATTCCAGAAGACGCAAACAATGAAGACGCAAACAATGGAGAGCAATAAACAAAAGTGTGAAATTTTCCAGTTCCTGAATCTGAATGTCCAAAACACCACTAACCAAACTCCATTTCTAGCTTTATAAAAAAACAGACCTGCCTTTATCAAATCCTCATCGAATTCCAGATTAACGGCCCGGGAACCTAATATTAACTTTAAGACACTTAAAAGTACATAACATACGTACTTGGTCGAGTGTTCGTTCAGTACTGAACTGTCGGCCTACGACTGAGAAGCACATGTATTATTTCTTCGCGGGCGGTTTTCTCGGCGTGCGTGTTGTTTTGCCCGTCGATGTTGATGGCGTCGGTACTATTGGCGATGCTTTTAGCTCTGTAATATTTTAATTTGATTATATAAGGTCTTACTTTAATAATGGAAAATATTTTAAGTGGTAAATCTATAAGTTGCTATGGTGTTTATTTTTATAAAATAATACAGAGTCAGTGAATCTTTCGCTAGTCGAGTATTTAAAAAAATATTTATTTATTATCAGTAAACCGATACTTGATATTTGAAATGAATTCTATGCCATTCATAGAGCCTAGCCTTAAAATATTTTCCATTATTATAGTAAGACCCTATATATTCGGCCGAATCCGAATGAAGTCCACTGCTGGACAAAGGCCTCCCCCAAAGATCACCACAACGACCGATATGGGTGTGTTGTGGGCTCATTGGGGGGTTTTGCCATAATCGCCACGCTTGGCGGACGGGTTGGCGATCGCAGTTGAGTTGTTAAAGTCCGAAGGACGCTGCTGCCCATCCTCTGGCCAATCCCTTAGTCGACTTTTACGACACCCACGGGAGGAGATGGGGTGGTGGTATTCTGAGCCGGCACCACACGGCAATATTCACTTTGACGGTAAATGTTATCGTGTGTATATATATCCGCCAATGTATTGTGTCTAAATTTTTTAGGCAATGTAGTATAAACTATGCAGTACTTGGTCTAGTTATTGTATACAATGGCAAACATACAGTAGGTAATGTATAAAATATCGGTTTAAAGAACTCCTATTTCCCATGAAGACAATGGTCACTTACGTAAGAACAAAATCAGTACTATTAACCTGGTGTGGTTGGGGTGACCCAAGGTCCACCCAGCCTCACCTTAACCTAGTGTAACAATTAAAGGTTATGGATATAAAAATTCTGGAGTTAGATATATTTCTGATTAAAATACCATACCCATTTCCTAAACCACCTTGCTATGTCGAATACGATAAAAACATTAAATAAATTGTTAAATTGATTATTATATCTTACCTAACCTAGGGTTGACATTCTATACAGTATCTAGACTGTATACAGTGCCTAAAGCTGCTCGTTGTTTACAATGCTTGAATTAAATACATTGCCCGTGATATATACAAATAGACTTTCTGCCAATTGCAAAATATAATAAACATAAATAAATGTCCGCGCAGTTAAAAGTTTTAGCGTAGTTAAAAGCATTTTCAAACAATCCATATCAGAAACAATATTGAGATCTTCAGTGAATGTCTTAAATATGTTTGATGTAGAAATTTGTACGGAATATACATTCTCCTACCGTTTATTTACAAAATTAAAACCCAAAAAGAACTCTCTTAACAGTTTCCTTTCGGCGTCCGAAGCAATCTCACCTTATATTTTAGTAATTCGGTGACAGCGTCTTCTGATAGTGAACTTAAAAGAGCATTTTACTGTAGGTATTGTTGTCTTGCTAGCCTTCATGAGTAACTCGGAAGGGCCGACTAGAGGAATGAATCTACAAGATGGACATCAGCACCCTCACCAATCCGGTTGCAAAGTGTGACACATGTGATAGTCATTATCGCAAGTTCCTTTTTTATACTTTACTAGCTGGGACCCGCGGTTTCACCCGCTTTTTATTTAAAAGAAACTTAGAGTACTTCGACATAGACACTTGACATAGAATATATATATTGGATTTCAAGGGTTTTTTATTTTTTGCGCGAAACCCTAATGATTTTTCTAAACTAAAAGTAGCCTAAGTTATTCCTTATAACATCAGCTATCTGCCAGTGAAAGTCCCGTCAAAATCGGTCCAGCCGTTTCGGAGATTACCCGGAACAAACAGACAGACAGACCAAAAATTTAAAAATGTTTTTTTGTTATAGGTACCGTATATACTTTCATATGCATTTAGTAAAAAGCTGTTATTTTGACATTACAAACAGACACTTCAATTTTATTTATTTGTATAGATTAAAACAATTTTAATCTGATTACATCGCGTATATTATAGACTTTACATACATATAGAACATATAGGTGATCAAGCATAGACGCTCCACAAAGTCTGCAATGTGTGAACATTCCTTAGGCAAACCTAACCATTATCTTCGTTCTGATCAACCTCAAGTCCGCGCGAAAGAGAACCGATATGTGCCAGGAATGCTTCGTAAGACTATTGAAATTAAAAAACATCCTAATTTTAATAGAGAAGATGGCTGGCATGAATCACCTGTTTGGAATCTATACAAATAAATAAAATTGAAGTGTCTGTTTGTAATGTCAAAATAACAGGTTTTTACTAAATGCATATGAAAGTATATCATCATCATCATTTCGGCCGAATGAAGTCCACTGCTGGACACAGGCCTCCCCCAAAGATCACCACCACCACCGATATGGGTGTGTTGTGTGCTCATTGGGGGGTTTTGCCATAATCGCCATGCTTGGCAAACAGGTTGGCGATCGCAGTTGAGTTGTTAATGTACTCGAAGGACGCTGCTGCCCATCCTCCAGCTTAATCCCTTAGTCGATTTTTACGACATCCATAGGATGAGATGAGGTGGTGGTATTCTGTGCCGGCATCACAGGGTTAAACGAAATATATATTCGGGGCTGAAAGGCGAACACCTCACCCCCAGCCAGAGGTAAGTGACACCGTGGGACTTAAGCTGGTAAGATTCCGGCATGCCAATACATGGCATGGGATTCCATGAGGATGTCCCCACGACAATAAAAATAAGGAGGCATCCGTTCAACATAAGAAGATACGATAACTTGACTAAATTCCTGTACCAGTTTTGATTGAACACATATATCGGCCTTTATCAGAGAGCATGCGTTTTCCGTGTGGTGCCGGCTCAGAATGCCACCACCCCATGTCCTCCCGTGGGTGTCGTAAAAGTCGACTAAGGGATTAGCCGGAGGACGGGCAGCAGCGTCCTTCGAGTACATTAACAACTCAACTGCGATCGCCAACCCGCCTGCCAAGCGTGGCGATTATGGCAAAACCCCCCAATGAGCCCACAACACATCCATATCGGTGATTGTGGTGATCTTTGGGGGAGGCCTGTGTCCAGCAGTGGACTTAATTTGGCCGAAGTGATGATGCGTTTTCGTCCATAAATGGCAAATTACCCAACTATAGCTAGAAATTACCTTTACCGGCCCTCCTGCCCTTGCGCGTGGGCGTCGACACTGGTGTCTCGACTTTCAGTTTGATCGGAGCGGGCGATCGCTTCGCTGGTGTGCTCTTCGATTTAGCCTTCTCACTTACTGCAGTTGCAGTCTGATGAAGTAATTAGGAATTTAGTATACTAGTAATTATTTAAACGTGCACCACCATTTTGAACATATTATTTATAAGCATTTTTTTATCAATGGCTGTATATTTTTCGTTCGTTTAAAGCTTTGCGCAGTGGTAGTTATTATTTCGATATAACTATACTCTAATTCATAACTCTGGAGCAAATTATATTTGCTATGCTGTATTTTTATAAATTTACATCAATTAAAATTGTAAAAGCTGTGCGTTTTTAACTAAGCATTTTGTTAATACTATAATGTGATAAGACATTGTACATAAAATCTAAGAAAATTTGATGATGCTAACAATTTAAGATTATAGAAGAATCCTGCGACCACGAATGCTGCAAAGCATTCGAAACGTCAGGAAAAACAAAAATCTAAAATATACGCGATAGAATCCGTTTAAAAGTGTTTTATTATAATTATAGAAGAATATAATTTACCATCAATATGATTCAATATATGATTAATATTGAAATTAAAGTCAATGGGATTCCAGTTAGAAGTTCTAGACTAGTGATCTTGAGCTGGCCACATTATTATACCTGTCAGTTTACTCCATCTAATTATGAATTAAGAGTATAAGCCTATTATTTTAAGGATTAATTATGCAGCATATATCAATTTCACCTGCTTAAAAAAATACTCACTGTGCAAAGCCTTTGAATACAGCTTTGAACATTCATTTCTAACACCCAATAACATTTAGAATATTTATTCCATGCAACACATGCGTGCCATATAATTGAAAAGTAGCAAATGATAGAAGATAAAGCAAAAAAGAAGAAATAATAAAAAAACTATTTGGAACACAAAAGCAATGATGTTTATGAATAAAGATGAATGAAAATGAATATATTGTTTTTAATAGAAATAGAACCATAGAGATAGAGCATGCTTTTATATTTGCTTTTTTAAAATGTATCAATTTAATTCAAGATCTACAGAAACATACTATTTTGAGACAGAAAGTGAATGTGTTGCCTCATTTCTTGCAAAATATGTAAGTATCTTGTTTCATTCATAGATTATTTTATAAATATTGATGTCTCCTGGACCATCATGATTATGTAACTTTAAAATATACTTTTTTCAAATACACAAGATAAATAAGATTGACTAACTTTGTATAGAATATAACCATGCAATCAACCATGCATCCCTGTAACCTATAAATATACCTATTTTATAGGCTATAGCCTAACTATTGCCCTTTGGTTAGTCCACAATATATACAAAAGTATAAGTAATTAAATCATTTTTGTTAAAATCAATATTGCACCTTGTCAATGACAATTGTTAATAGCGGACTTTACGGTCACTTATTAATAATTAGATATTTGTAAAAAAAAACCTATGGGAACCATGGAGTTTCTTACTGGCTCTTCTCCATAGGACCAACCAATGCAACTTAAATTCTGATGTTTCTTTGCCAGATAATGGTTTATAAAAAAATGACCATTGCAAAATCTTTGGTAAATTTCCAAGACAATGACCAATATACTATTATTTTTTTATGTACAGTCAACAATAAAATTTCCAATACAAATAATGGGCCGGAATGCGTGGAATGACGTATGAGTAACCAAAACAAATTAATACCTTTACCCAAAATAAAGTTGATCACTTGAATTTTATAGCTTGCAGACACAATATGCCATAATTTTGTAGATATGTCAAAAATGTTGATAGAAATATTGAATGATGCTATTTGCAATTATGCCTACTATTTTAGGGTATTTCATACCGTCTGTATATTACACACCATATCATAACCCTGCTCTTATATCTTCTAACTAAAATTAATTTCATTAACATGCATAGACAAAGGGATATAGCCATTCGAGACTGGTGGACCTATACTATACTATGGACTAAGAGTAACTATACTATGGACTAAGAGTAGATTATTGCTCTAGCAGTCAGTCTGTGTTCTGACCACAATCGACCAAATTTTGGAGGTATCTTCTGTCTACTGAAAGTTCATTGTTCCTTTAACTTGAAATTTGGTTAAATGATTAAGTACACAGCAAATTCTGTATGCAGGCAACTGTCGAACCTCTGTGTACTACGCGCGCTAAAGGCTCGTAAGTGTGCTTTTTGCATGTAAAAATCTATTTTAAACGCTTACATACGCATGAACAGGTGTGCGCTCAGATGAGTGCTGACAAAAACATGGCCACTAAGCAAACGTTTCCCTCAGTCCGTGTGTCACTGCAGGGGTGCCAACTGAAAATCAGCGCTGGGTACCTATGCCCCACAAATGCTGAGTTGGTAACCCTTTTGGCATGATCATGCCAATGGTACATTTGATTTTATTTACCTAAAAATATGTCTATTTTCTTTCTGTTCTGTACTATCTGTATGTTTGTGCTGCATAAATGTGTCTTCTTTCTTTCTTTCTTTCAAACGCTTTTTGTTCATAGGTTCATAGTATATTAAGTTGCCTGCACCTTATCTCTTATACTACCGTGCAACTCAATCCCAAGAAATCATCATTTCGGTCAAAAAAAGTCCACGGCTGGACACAGGCCTCCCCCAAAGATCACCATTATGACCGATATGGGTGTGTTGTGGGCTCATTGGGAGGTTTTGCCATAATCGCCACGCTTGGCAGAGGGGTTGGCTATCGCAGTTGAGTTGTTAATGTACTCGAAGGATGCTGCTGCCCATACTCCGGCTAATCCCTTAATCGACTTTTACGACACACATGGGAGGAAATGGAGTGGTGGTATGCTAAGACGGCACCACATGGCAAATCTAATCTAAATCCCAAGAAATAGCGCAAAGAAATAGGGACTGCTTTTGAACACATTTTAAAAGAACTATCTGCGCATGGCTAATTCGTCATAATCATCATCATATCAGCCACAGGACGTCCACTGCTCAACAAAGACCTCTCCTTAGATTTCCACAACGAGCGGTTATACGCCGCTCTCATCCAACGACTCCCAGCGACCTTCACTGGGTCATCTATCCACGTGCCACGCTGCGTTTTCCGGTGCGCGGTCTCCACTCGAGAACCTTTGTGCCCCAACGGCCATCAGTTCTACGAGTAATGTGCCCCGCCCATTGCTACTTCAGTTTACTAATCCTTTCAGCTATGTCGGCAACTTTAGTTCTACGGATCTCCTCATTTCTGATTCTATCTCGTAGAGAAATACCAAGCATAACTCTCTCCATAGCTCGCTGAGTGACCTTGAGCTTTCTTATGAGGCCCATTGTGAGTGACCACGTCTCTGTTCCATATGTTCCATCGGCAGACGCTGGCGCGAGCGACTTATCAGGATTTGTATAGTATGTATATTATTCTTGTTTTAACTTAGCATTACGTTTTATTTTTGTATATTATTTACATAGGTATTTATTTATATGCTAGCTTCTCGTTTGGTCGTCACTTGGGGTTAACACTGAAAACCAGCGCTGTGATGTAGCTCACGTTACAACACAGCATCATGCTGAGTGGGAACCTCGTTGCCACAGCTACGGCGTGCATTGTTAACTGTCAATGGATCTCAGCCTGGACACAATATACGATCCGATACATTAGTGTAGGTATTTTGTATATATATTATTGTATTATAGTACCTACAGCACTTAATGTACAGGTACTTAGATCTGAATATTTTAGGTTTAGCGTATTCAATGCAAGTTGTTTTCTGTGGCAATAAATCAATTTTCTTTCTTTCTTTCTTTCTTTCTATATGTCATCACTGACTGTAAGTGGTAACACACACTGGTTTAAGACTTTCGTCTTGAGGCATTGCGGTATTGTTGATGAAAAGACGTTGCGAAGTTTCCCAAATGCTGCCCAACCGAGTTGGATTCGACGATTGACCTCTTTCATGGCTTATTACTTATCCATAAATAATTGTCTAGATTAGTGACAACTCACACGACACGTTATTTGATGAAATATTCTATCAACAACTTTAACATTATCAAACTTATGGTAAATTGTACACATCCTTAACGCATGCATATAACCGACACAAAATATATTCCATCGATATCTCTCTTAACAGTTCAATAACATCGTAATATAGAATTGTCTTCTAACTAATATATTTTCACTTGTATACAACACATACTGTGCTTTGTCTGTTGGGATTTTATTTTTTTATTCTGTCATAGTACGAAGGTAATTACATTTTTTTTTTCAGGTCATTCAAAGCTGCCTCAAGATAGTTTTTTTGTGCTACCTAATGACGTAACGAGGTACGAGTACCAAGGTGGTAAGCGATACGCCTGCCCATAACAATAAATTGTAATGCTACCCAGGACAAGTCCTACGTGGCACTACACTGCGCTCGTCACCTCGAGACATTAACTATTAGTCTTTTATACCCCCCACTAATTTCACTAGCTACAGTGCCTTTTAAACCGGATCACAGTAATGTCTAAAGTTTAAATACTTACTGCTTGGCGGCGAATATCTGACACTGAGGTGGTATCTACTCAGCCCGAGTCATGCAATAAGAGACTAGGTAAATAAAAATAGATATCAGGAGTTACCATGAGCTCTTAATACGAGTCAATTGAAGACTTAACTGATTTGTTATGATTATATGTACACAGCCGTGTCATGTCAAGCTATACATTTCCAGTATAAGCTGACCTCGCATTGTATAGGTTTTCCGTACACTCCGAGATCAGCCTATACTGGACATGTATTGCTTGATATGACGCTGTGTCTAAATTAATAATCTTTAATCTCAATCTTTTAATTGGTCATTTATGATGCCACTCCACACGTGCATCACCATCCAGTTTTACTGACTTTAACCAGTGCTTCATATTGTAGACAAACAAAACACAGTTGCAATCACCATTATTGTCGCAACACGCATGAAGCTTGACTCTTGGTCGTTTGTCAGCGGACAGCTAAGATCCGTTTTGATAGCAACGGAGCCGGAACCAGAGTCGGATTCAGAGTTAAAATCTTACCATGACGATAATCTCTGCTCTTGACGTCAAGTCAAATTGCATCTTGTACATAAAAAAAATTAAACTATCTGAAGGATGTTTTTGTGAAGGAGAGAACATCGTAACGGAATTTACGTCTTAAAAATATAGTTTCCTATACTATGACATTGAAATATAGAAAAACCACTCTGTGGAACTTGGATAAAATACTGATTCATTTAACTTCTATATCTACCATCGCACTATGCCAGAATAACAAATCCGTACAAAACTGTTATAACATTTGGCAACCACCCCAACAGACATGTCGCTGTCCCGCTCGCACGCACACACACTGCGAGCGAGAGCGACGCACGTTGTCACACCACTCTTACTCACTCTCGACACATGAATGTAAATGACTGGTGATGGCGGATACGTACATTTCTATATATCCGTTGTACTATGCCTACCTTGCTTGTGCTCGCCACAATGGGCGTACTACCTGGCGATTTTCTCTTATTGTTTATTGGTGTTTTTGTCTGTGCTTTTGTTTTGCGAGCGCTTTTTGGACTGCGCTTTGGCGTCGATCGCGCGCGTTTCACGGGCGTCGCCGATACCTGGAACAATTAATTGCTTTGTTAGGTCGAAATGTAGGCATCTTTAATTTGCCTGTTGGTCTGTTTATTTGTATATTGTATATTAGAAGAAGTTTTCTATCAATGAAGACAGTGTCCAATGTGGAGGTGCTTTAAAAGCATAGACAGTTTAATCTCGATAACACACATATATGATCAATGTTGTCAAATTGCCGAGTGGTGCCGGCTCAGAATACCACCACCTCATTTCCTCCCGTGGGTGTAGTAAAAGTCGACTAAGGGCTTAGCCGGAGGATGGGCAGCAGCGTCCTTCGAGTACAGTAACAACTCAACTGCGATCGCCAACCCGTCTGCCAAGCGTGGCGATTATGGCAAAACCCCCCAATGAGCCCACAACACAGCCATATCAGTCGTGGTGGTGATCTTTGGGGGAGGCCTGCGTCCAGAAGTGGACTTGATTCGGTCGAAATGATTATGATGAAAAGACAATTATATCTACTTAATCCTCAAAAAATAATGACGTAATTACCTCTGTATCATTAGAGTCGTCCTGTTTCGTTCTCGGCGAAGATTTAGAACTGTTGCGTTTGCGAGACTTCTTCTCTAGTTGAGACTCGTCCTTGTACAGCGAGAGGTCCACTGTAGACATCAGATGTTCTAGTTAAACGTTACAGTTGCCATTAAAAATATAAGTTTGTATAAAAAAAGAAATGAAACAATATATTTAGAGATGAGATCACAGTCTGCGAAATCTGTCATCATGCTATTAAATAAAGCGGAAATATTTTTTGTTTGCATCTCAAAATCGGCCCTGAAATTTGATAGTATTATTTTATGACAGACTACAGAGTGTGATAGTACGTGCGTTATAATTTTACTAATATTACAATTGTAAATGTTTGGATTTTTGTCTTGCAATGATGCTCAATTTCTGGGATGAATTGAAATGAAATTTGTCACTAGATGTAGCTTATCACGAAATAGGATATGGAATTACGTTCGATTGAGTTATCTAGTTCCCTTGAATGTTTAAATTAGTTTCCTCACAAACAACATGCAGGTACACCCGGCTACATATCAAGCTATACAGTTTCAGTATAGGCTGATCTCACACTATATAAGGTCTTACTTTATTAATGGAAAATGTTTTAGGAGGTGAATCTATAGGTTGCAATGATGCGTTTTAGCAAAAACAAAAAACATAACATAGAACTTTACTTTATACATATTCAAAATTCATTTAAACAATTAATGTTTCCGTTTGCATAAAATGCGCAATTCACCACATAAAAACTGTAGGCAACTATCACTATTAAATCTTTCTAAAAATACTATAGTACTGTCACCGAACATGCACACACAATAACACTGAAACGTGTTTCAAAATGGTCCGGTCGAACAAGTGTGGCTGTTTAGGTAGCCCCTACCTGAAATGAATTCTATACCATTCATAGAGCCTAGCCTTAAAATATTTTCTGTTATTAAAGTAAGACCCTATATAGACTTTCACAATGAGATGAGTACAATGAGAGATCAGCTCATACTGGTAATGTATAGCTTGATATGGAGGCATGTACCAGCTAGTAAGTTAGATTATTACAGTGTAAAAACTATTTTTATTTTTGTAGTTGTTTCCTACAGATGTTTGTTCTTACACAACACCATTTTTAACTTATACGAAACCTGAAAATAGTTTGTTCGTAATCAGTAATAGAATCGATTGCAATAGTTTTTGAACCACGTTTTGTTTTAACCCAGAAAAAGTAAAAAAAATATGTAAAATTCGACACGTATACGCAACACAGCTGATCGCGCCGGCGACTTCGCATCGGTAGATTAGGCATGTTACTCCCCCTCACGCTACCCCCATGCATCCGCACTCATGCGGCATAACTAAGCGGGGACAACGGGGCAACATAACAAGCACATAACTTTGTGCGTCTACATTTTTTTTTAGCAATACTCTAGTAATGGGAATATTTTTGGATTTTTGTACATTGACGTTAGAAGGCAATATAATTTAAAATGTAGTAATTTCTAAAGCATAGGAAATAAAAATGGAAATTTAGGGAGCACATCAGTTTGAAAATTAACGGCACTGTTGGTGCAGTGGCTGATACAATCGGCTGCTGCGCTGCGGGTCACGCGTTCGATTCCCGACTTCATGATTCACGATTCAGTCGACTGTATCAACCACTGCACGAACCGTGTCGTCCGAGTTGTTCCGGGTGTGGGTGTATTGTGTGTGGAATTTGTGTCTGTAAACGCACCCACGACACAGGAGAAATCCTAGTGTGGGGCAACATTCTTTTTTTAAATAAAACAAAAAACAAAATAAATAAACTCATATTGAACCTGCTAAAGTTCATCAATTAGAAGTTTTATCTAGATTGTATTTTTTCGAGACACTGCTAAATTGCATTCTATTAAAAAATAATGTCGTATATGTGTCAGTGCCGTGTGGTGCCGGCTCAGAATGCCACCACCCCATCTCCTCCCGTGGGTGTCGTAAAAGTCGACTAAGGGATTGGCCGGAGGATGGGCAGCAGCATCCTTCGAGTACATTAACAACTCAACTGCGACCGCCAACCCGTCTGCCAAGCGTGGCGATTATGGCCAAAACCCCCCAACGAACCCACAACACACCCATATCGGTCGTAGTGGTGATCTTTGGGGGAGGCCTGTGTCCAGCGGTGGACTTCATTCGGCCGAAATGATGATGATGTGTCAGTGTGTCAGTGTAGTGCAGTGTGGTAGAATAGTGTGCACGGTCTCACGTCCATCGGGGTGCTCCTCGGTGAGGGTGGCGGCGCGTTCGCCCGTGGCCTCGGCCCGCAGCGCCCGCTGCAGGATGGAGCGCGCCCGCGCAGCCTCGGGTGCCCGCAGCTGCTGCGCCCCGCCCCCGCCGCGCCCCAGCGACAGCGTGGTCAGCACGCACTCCATGTCTGCGAACACGACAACGTCACTACCGAACATGATGGTGTGTTCCTTGTTGTGTCCAGACTAAATACGTATGACAGATCGAGAATCAAAAACTCAAGTAGAACTTGAGCCGAGATTGCGTTAATCTATACAAATAAATAAAATTGAAGTGTCTGTTTGTAATGTCAAAATAACAGCTTTTTACTTAATGCATATGAAAGTATATACGGGACATATAACAAAAAAACTATTTTTATTTTTTTTGTCTGTCTGTCTGTCTGTCTGTTTGTTCCGGGTAATCTCCGAAACGGCTGGACCGATTTTGACGGGACTTTCACTGGCAGATAGCTGGTGTTCTAAGGAATAACTTAGGCTACTTTAATTTTAGGAAAATAATTAGGTTTCCGCGCAAAAAAAAGAAACCCTTGAAATCCAATATATATTCTATGTCAAGTGTCTATGTCGAAGTACTCTAAATTCTTTTTAAATTAAACGCGGGTGAAACCGCGCGTCCCAGCTTGTCAAATATAAACCTTACGTAATAGGTCCAGCATTTGTATTCAATTGATGCAATCTCGTCTCAAGTTCTCGCTTGAGTAATAATTCGCGTTATTTTTGTTATTTATTTATTCACAAACAATTTACAATTGTGTTTGAATATTACATTTAAAAGAAGAACATACATTTAAACTACTACATTAATAATAACGAATAAGTACATTATAAAACTTAACAAAAACCTTTGCTTTATAAAACATGCACAACACAACAAAATAACAAAACATCAATGACATGGTATTTAGTCTGTGATTTCGGGACTTTTCGCGCACAGATAAATCAAAACAATCAAAAAATTCAAAATGAGAAGGCCTATTCTCGTAATTTAAAAATGTTCAAAATATAGTTCCGATCTAGTCTCAGTGTCATAAATGTCACAAATCGTATTCTCCTAAACTAACAAACAACGTCAAACGTGAACTTACATGATACTTGAGGAGATCGAAAATGGATCGAAAGTTGATCGAAGGTATTCTGCTAACATTTCGAACTGTCACATTTATTAAATTGTCATTAAACAAACGTCAAAATTGAGATTGAAATGAGACTAGATCGAGATTATATTGAAATTCGACTGAACTTTAAGAGTAGCAGAATACAATTTTTTCAGTCAATTCATAATTTAATCTCAGTTCGGTCAAGTTTCAGCCAGTGTAAATTAACTACGAGAATTGGCCCTCTGTAATACCGGCCTAAGAATATAGCACCACTCAATGTCCTCCCATGGATGTCGTAAAAGTCAATTAAGGGAAGGAAAGTACACCAGAGGGGTGAACAGCAACGTTCCTCCTACCATTCTACGCTAACTAACCTGTCTGTCAAGAGTGGTGAGTACTGGCAAATTCCTCTCAAAATTACGACAGAACTGTGGAAATCTATGGGAAAGGCCTGCAGTGGACGTCCTTTAACCGACATGATGATGGTGGATATGGGACGCCTGATAATACATTTCTGTCTTAAGTGAAGATGCACTTCATTTCTGATGTACAATAAAAAATATTGTATTTTGCAACGAATACGAAATTCTATTCGGTGAACACGAAATAAACATTTGTACACTACAACATCAACCTGAAGACTACTTTTTATTTGCCTGGACCATCATAATAAGTACATAAGTTTTCAACACTACAGGTCATTCCTAGGGAAAACTGACACATTTCCTTCTGAATTCCTCCTTCCTTCCAACAAATCTCATCTCCATACATGTTAAATCGGATTCTGGGTACAAATATAATGACAAGATGTCTTCCCAGACTCGGGATTTTAATTGCTTATCATTATCTAACGACGAACAACCAGTGTGAACAGATTTTAGACTTCCTTAATGGGTATAATAGTAATATTTTCAGAGGTCTAAAATTGCAATCAGCTCCTTCGATCGTACCTGTGACGTCATAGAAGTCAGGCCTGTAAGTCTCGCCCGACGGGTCAGCCACCTTGTCCTGCGACAGCCAACGTATCTTGATCTTGCGCGTAGTACGGTAAACGTTCTGCATTGCCTGGCAGACGTAGAACCCGCCCTCAGCGTTGCGTACCGCTAGGTACTCGTTCCTAAGGAGACGGAGACAATCAAAACCCTGTTTAACACATTTGAGTAATGTAGCAAGTTTTTAAAGTCCTGTACATCATCGTCTTATATGTACAGACGCTCTGTATGAACTAAAAGCAAATTTCAAAAGTTATTTAGACACAATGTTTATTTTGTGGTGTCGTGTGGTGCCGGCACAGAATACCGCCACCCCATCTCCTCCCGTGGGTGTCGTAAAAGTCGACTAAGGGATTAGCCGGAGGATGGGCAGCAGCGCCCTTCGAGTACATTAACAACTCACTGCGATCGCTAACCCGTCTGCCAAGCGTGGTGATTATGGCAAAATCCCCCAATGAGCCCAAAACCTGTGATCTTTAGGGGAGGCCTGTGTCCAGCAGTGGACTTCATTCGGCCGAAATGATGAATGTTTATTCTGAACATCATATTTAGTACGTCAGTACTTAGATGTCGCTGGTATACAGTCGCCTTCTAGAGTATAACATTTTAAAAGTTTCTTTAGAAGATTGGATATACCGAAAAGAGCTGGTATGCACTTAATAGCGCACTACCATTTATATATTTAGTATATACTTGGTGAGATTCAATTGGGAGTGAATACACTACTCTGCAACTTTTACAAAATATGATGTAGAATCTGCTGCCTATACTTCATATACAGGTTGTCCAGTAAATAGCACGACATACTGCAGGGGGTGAGAGCTTGGGTCAATACCTACCAAAAAAACACAATATATGTTCAGCAAAATCTTACGGATTTACAGTAGTACAAAATTTTGGATAAGAAAATTGTACTGTGAAAATTTAAATAAAAATTGTATTTCTTGAAAACATTTTAGTTTTTAATAGAATAAAGACTTATCAATGAGTAAAGTAACTATTCACAAATAATTTGAAGTAATCAAAAAAACTAGAAAAGGAATTTTTCATTACGAAATGCTTAAAAATCTGTGTCAAGGTAGGGATTGTTCGATATTTCGAAATTTTGTACTACTGTAAATCCGTAAGATTTTGCTGAACATATAATGTTTTTTTGGTAGGTATTGACCCAAGCTTTCACCCCCTGCAGTATGTCGTGCTATTTACTGGACACCTGTATAATCTCTTAGCAACTTCCAGTGATACACAGAGTAAAAAAACCATGTAACATTTAGCACTCAAGTCGGTTCCTTAAACCTTCAACCTTATAATGATACAAGCAAAATGGTTAAGTATGCATTTGCCCTCCGTACAACAAAGTTATCAAATTCAAAGTATGTCTATTTTCTTACTTGTAGAAGACGATAAGCTTGTCATCGTTTGGCTTAGTCGGTGTAGACCGGCCGGCGGATGCTGATAACTTGGTTGCCATGGCCAATTCTGGTGTTGGGGATTGGTAGAGCTGCACCTGTAAATGATGAATATATTAGCTTCTGAAATCCAATATTTCACACATCCACTTTATAAATAACCTTAATTCACACATCAGGTGGTAAACATCCACTAAACATGGGCCTCCCAATAATTACTACAATGTGCGGTCGTAGGGGATATTTCCATTATCACCACGCTTGGCAGGTGGATTGGTGATCGCACAACAGATCTTATTGGCACACAGGATGCTGCTGGCCAGCCTCTTGATGTCAACCCTTGGTCGCTTTTACGACATCCATGGGTGGTATATTCTTTGCCGGGAACTACACTGTACTGCCGGGAACTACACTTTACTGCCGGGAACTATACTGTACTGTCGGGAACTACATGTTATTTAAGTACCGTGGTACTTAATCTGTAAATTATGACGATTAATTGCACCAAACAGAGGATTAGCCGAGGAAATCATAACCATTTTGAAGTACAATTAACTGTAACAAGACAAATCTTTGTTTCAGATCCTAAAGAGTAACATCTTGAGAATTTCGGAAATGTTATAGTAGGAAAGGTATTAATGTTTACTTAACTGTTAATAGTGTTTCAACAGTCAGAGAACAACAGCAAGAAATATTTGTTTTGTAATCTAGTCAAATACTTATATAAAATAAAAAGAGTATCCGATAATTAGTAATAAAATACTAGTAATATAAAATGCAAACTGTTTTTTGTTTAGAGTATTATCAGACTTAAATGTTTTATTTCGATATTTATTTAGTTAGCTAGTTTAGCATTAAAGATGTGTGTTTTCGTATATGCAGATTGGACATGAATGAGACTTCAAAATTTCAGAACAACGTCAGTTGACTTTTTAATTTCCCGATATTTTGCCTGAAATTTAATGTCACGCGGGGGACAGGCACAGTCCCGCTCCCCGCGTGGGGATTTTTTAAGGAAAGGCCAGCGTTGCCAGTGGCGCTGTAGATATTATTTTTTATTCCAACGATAGTAAGAAATGTACTTATTATTTTAGTTTTTCAGTCACGCTTTCATGAAAATTTGTTTAAATGACACCAATTACTTCGTTTTTTTTTTTATATTCACTTTATTTATATTTGAAACTGTAAGTGCGAGGACCATGTGGATTATTAATTTATTTTGTTTAATTGATGTGTTAGTTGTCTGGCAGTTTAGGTATGTCATGCTCACTCAAGTGTCCTGCTGAGGGTGGTGTCGTGTATCGGGTCGCTTAGTTGCCCTACAATATGGTTGAGCTGATCGACGCTGATGCATGTTTAGTGTGGACTTTTTAAGAAGTTTACTTTCTTCTGCTACATTATCCTCACATTATTTGTTTTGAGAACAATGTAACCAAAAATACTGTAACAATGATTTTGATTTAAAAAGAGTAACCATGTTTCTAGTTTCTTGCCTGTTCTTCTCCATAGGAAATCAACATCTTGGAACGCGGCAACTAGTCTTATGGGGAACAAGGTGAACAGTCTTGACTATTCATAAGTGCCTGCTATGGTTTTACATGAATAAAAATATCTTTATCTTATCTTAATGAATCCGTTTTTTTTTTACTTTAAGTAAAGTAAGGAAGTATTAGAGATCTTGAAAGGGAAGGTAATATTTGTTAATGGTCAGTAATAGAGGAAAGATGATAGGACACTGAAGAATATGTTTGTACAGAAGAGGCAGTTGAAGACCCAGGTGCAAATTACTTTGATCATCTGAAGAAAAAGTTAATGTTGCGTTGTGGCAAGAGGTCAAAACACGTGCAGAGAGTAGAGAAGTGTGGTGATTACTCTACTGAGATGATCTCTGAAATAAATACAGTAACGGTCGAATACTTAACGCCACTCTATATTTGCGCCCTGCAAAACTATTTGAGACGTCCGTTTCCGTTAGGATAGCGAGCCTCTCAAATAGATACTGTCTGCACTGATCGGTCAACATGTAAAGCATTGAATAACTCCCCAATATGCTGAAATCTAAGTACTGTAATAACCGCCTACAAACTCCAAATACCGCATGTGTAAATCATTAAAGTTTATAGCATAATAAATTTCTAATGTGCAACATTACGTAATGAACCTTCTTCACTAAAATTTAGACACATCTTACTATTTCAATGTTCACCGATATTTAGTGGAAGTTTATTGTTTCCATGTGGTGTCCGAATTAAGAATATAGCACCACTCTATCTCCTCCCGTGTATGTCGAAAAGGTGACTACAAATCAGAGGGATGGGCAGCAGCGTCCATTCCGTGTATCAGCAACCGTACTGCTCTCACCCACCCGTCTGCCAAGCGTGTACGTGTACAAAGTACTCACTACTGGTAAATTCCCCCCAAAACATGTAAACGGTCCTTGTGGAAATCATTGGGGGAGTTTTGTTCAGCAATGGACACACTTTGGCTGACATGGTGATAATAGTTCCATTTAAATAAATATCCGTTTATTAACTCGCGCAAACGACAAAGCTGTGACTACCCTCGAGCCATTCAAAAATCGAAAAAATATCGAGTAGAGGTAGAGGTAGGCAGGTATCAGCGCTCAGCGAAAGGGTGGAGGTCGGTTTGCGCAGCTATTTACCGCCAAATAAAACCCAAAAATCACTTCTACGCAGGTGAAGGGGGCCAAGGTTAGCACTCAAAATCAGAGCAGGCTACTATAGCCACTTTATTAAAATAAATTTTTGCCAAACTTGTATCAATAAGTTTTGAGATATTGTAAATGTTTACTTTATTAATGTCGCAGGAAGAGTGTCTAAACAGGGTTCGGGCTAGTTTAGACAACATGTGCAAGTACTATTATTAGGTTAAATGTAAACGTTATTTGATGGCAATAAAAAAGAAAGTCAACTGATCATTTGGACTCATAAGCGACCGCACAAATAATATAACAGCATGTTATTAATTGATTTTTATATACATATGGCCGAATTCTGAAACGACCGGATGTTTCCGGTAAGATAGTGGGCGCCCCAAATAGTTCAGAGCATCTTAAGTATTCACTCAATACTTAAGATGCTCTCAACTATTTGAGGCGCCCACTATCTTACCGGAAACATCTTAAATAAAAAGTGACGTTTCAATACCTATTTGGCCGTTAATTATTTAAACAAAAACTGACTACGGAACCCTATTTAATGAACTCTCACTTGACAAACTTTATTTTCGTTTCTAAGGGTTATCTTCGCGCGCGAGTCATGCTGAACTGCGGGAAATATATTAAGTCGGGCGATAGCGACCTGTCGCTTGTTCTACTATTGCGATCTTTACTATCAACTTGTTGCTACGGGTGACGTCATACTTCTATAATAAACATGGAAGCTCTGTTTGATATAACAGCTAACTATAAATAACCTTTATAGTATGTAGGTTCTCAAAGGGTCGTTTTTGACGGAACCAAGTCTC
This sequence comes from Diloba caeruleocephala, assembly GCA_947459985.1. Lineage (NCBI taxonomy): Eukaryota > Metazoa > Arthropoda > Insecta > Lepidoptera > Noctuidae > Diloba > Diloba caeruleocephala. Next base: position 3,178,622 of record OX381615.1, on the reverse strand, counting down.
GAGGAATCACTAATCGTACCATATAAGTTTTATTCGTTTACACAATTTTTATTAGAATGCGTATAAACGTTGAATTAACACAATTTTAATTAGTTATGAAAATGTACATAAATTACTAGCCAGATAATGCGACAATCTGTAGATGGCTGGTTTAGACTGGATACAGAAAGGAAAGGCCTGTGTACGCACGGCTACATTAAAAACCTATAGATTTCCAGTATAAGCTGATTTCACATTGTATAGGTTATGCGCACGATGAGAGATCAGCGTAAACTGGGTACGTATAGCTTGATATGTAGCCGTGTGTACAACCGTGGACCGCGTAGGGATGAATTTATTGATTGAAATGACTTAAAACAATAATATTCTTCAACAAAATACGATAAAGCAAGAAAACTTCTTTTAGCGCGGTACGCATATTTTTAGATGAGATAAAATCTCTGGACTCGCGACACCGTTACGAGACGTAGCTATAGTGTGTGCATATATGCATGTATATATAGCAGACCGCGAACGCGTCTACATAAATAAAATAAAAAGTTTTCACTTCTGTCGGCACTCCCGGAGTGCAATCCGTATTTTTTTTTTATTATGTATTACCTAATGTCGAGTCTAGGAGTCATTCACAGGTCCTACGTGGAACCGCACTGTACTCGACACCTCGAGACATTTTTTATTTCATATGCCCTGTAATTTCACTAGCTACAGTGCCCTTCAAATCGAAGCATAGTGTATAAAGCTTAAAACACTGTTTCATCATTTCGGCCTAATGAAGTCCACTGTTGGACACAGGCCTCCCCCAAAGATCATCACAACCACCGATATGGATGTGTTTTGAGCTCATTGGGGGGTTTTGCCATAATCGCCACGCTTGGCAGGCGGGTTGGCGATCGCAGTTGAGTTGTTAATGTACTCGAAGGACGCTGCTGCCCATCCTCCGACTAATCCCTTAGTCGACTTTTACGACACCCATGGGAGGAGATGGGGTGGTGGCATTCTGAGCCGGCACACTGTTTAGCAGCAGAATATCTGGCACTGCGTTGGTACCTATCTAGCCAGGCTCTAGTAATTAGAGACCTACCATCAGTATTGTGATAAACTAAGAACTAGCATTAGTTCCTACTTCAATTATTCCCAGAATATGCATTGACTTATCACTACACTATCCGGCGCGAACGTAAGATGCTGTTACTTTGGAACTATACATATACTTAGGTACTACCAGAGAAATAGGAAATAAGGAGAAGTGGTATGGGGGCGTAGCCGCGCCACCGCGACATGCACAATCTGGGCCATTCGGAACAACAGTTGAGATTCGATCGCGTAAGTAAAACTTTGTTAGTGTCGTGTTGTTCGGGGGTAACATGCAAAAACCGAAGCGAAAATAATAACTTTATCAATGGAGGAATCATATTCAATATGCAAGTGAAGGAATTTTCTTGCATTTCTCTATAAAAATTATAATTTATTGTTTTCTTTATTATTATTATGTTACATTTGGATTGATGGAGCAGAACGACATTATTATTTTTGTACAAAATACAATGCTTCTTATGAACCACTTTTAACTAGCAATCGGTGAATAACAGACGCCATAAATAGAACAGCGAATGGTACACCCAATAAACTTAAGCGTTGCGTGGCACGGCCACTGTGTTGCTATCCGTACGCTCGTTATGATTGGCTACCTACAAAGTCGTGGTCGTGGTCATGGTCGTGTGTGTAATGTTGTTTTTCAGTTTATTGGATGAGAACTTGTAACTGTGTGTATTAGTGTGTTTTTATGAAGAATGGTAGGGGAAAACTGGATTACTAGGCTCGCATACATTTTGAACTAGATCGCATATCTCCTTTCTTCCAATATCTTTGGGTACTACTTATTCATTCATTGGTTTTAGCTAATTAAGTAAATGTTTATGGATCAATGCGTCAGTTTAACGTTAAAAGATTATGACAATCCAATATAGTGAACTGTATTTATGCTGATGCATGCGCGAGTAATTTATGCAATATTGAAAATCATCTGATGCATCATTGAATCGTATTTCGATTCGATGATGCATTGAGGGGTGAAAACTGAAATAGAGGGTTAAGATTTTTATGACAGAAACTCCAGAAATCTTTATAATAAACTTCATTCGTCTTGAAATAGTCATTACAGACAAATAAATCCACTGCTGGACAGGGTCTCCCCTAAGGATCGCCACAACAACCGATCTAGGTTTGTGTTGTGCGCTCATTGACAGGTTTTGCTATAAACTCTATGCATGGCAGGCGGACTGGCGATCGAAGTTAAGTTGAAATTAATGTCCTTGAAGGACGCTGCTGCAGGATGGGCTAGCTGGGCCAGCTAACCCCATAGTCGCCTTTTACGACACCCACAGGATGATATGTGATGGTGCGATTCTTAGCCGGCACCACACAGCACAGCACAAAACAGTATCAGATAAAAATAAGTTAAAGAACTCTAATACATATCACGCTGAGCCGGCTAGTTATTGGTCTCTGTGTGAACCCGTATCCAAATAGAGGCGAATATTTGTGGTTCCAAAAACTCGTCATAATTAGACAGTAAGTGCATCTGGTCAACTCTGTCCAGATGTGCATAAATTTTATACAAGCTACAGATGTCTATCAGACAGAGATGTCCACTGCTGAACAAAGGCCTCTCCCAAATATTTCCACAATTGTGTAATCAGTTTGGGGGGAATTTGCCAGTACTCACTACGCTTGGCAGGTGGGTTGGTGAGCACAGTATGGCTACTGATCTACAGAAGGGACACTGCTACCCATCCCTCTGATTTAGAGTCTCTTATTCGGCTTTTACGACATCCACGGCATGAGATGAAGTGGTTCTATATTCTTAATCTGGACATAAAAATTCGTCAGTCCCGGTTGTTGTTAATAGACACCAGGCTTTAAGCCAAGTCGGAGGCCATTGGGCGACTTGAACAACTGTGACACCAGGTGGGCAAAATAATTAGATGAATATCTATAAAGTTTAAAAACAAAGGTAAAATTCGAGATTGATTAGCGCTCAGAGGGTTTTGTACTATATTATAGTATATATATATATATATTGTACTTAAATAAAACTCAAGTCTAGATGGATCAATTGAATATATAAATGCTGGACGTATTGAAAAAATACCAGACAAGTGCGAGTTGAACTCCATGGAGAGAGTTCCGATTTGCTATCTAATGTAGGGGTTAAAACAGGAATTTTGACTTAAGCTTCTTGTATGTTCCATTTTGATATCTTGCAGGGTTCAGAATATATATATACAATTTACGCCTAGCAAAGCAGGCGGGTAATAGCTAGTTTCGATTAAAGATAAAAATATTTCTTATATTCTATCATCTGAAATATGATTTCAGGTGACTTCAACTGTGCCTAATTTTAAATTGATATGCGTTCTACAGTTATTAAGATAAAGCAATGAATAGAGTAATCTCAATAGGGTTTCTATAGTAGGTACTCTTTTTTAAAAGGATGCTGAGATTAAGACTAAGTGCAATACAGGTAACATATTGCCTGTGTTTTAGTTCAGTTGTTTTTAAATGTATTATATTAGAAAATAGTCTTTTCTTAATTGATTGAAGCTGGATATCTATCACTAGGGAATCATTTTCTCATGCACATGTCATGATTTTCAGAGATTATTGTAGGCCATGGCCCCCTGAGCCCCATGATTCAGCCGTCTCTGTCAGACTTATTTATTGAATTATGTATTTTCAGTGAACATTATTTCATTTCTTTTGTCAATGTTTGGTTTAAAGTAATAGACATAACATACCAACTTTGTCATTTTAGTCTATATTCAATGAAAAAAGAAGTTCATAAATGAATTTGTAAGCACATTATAGTCAGCTTAATAGACTAATGCAAAGGAACTCTAAAATAATTGTAAAATAAAGGAAGGATTAATTACCATGGCTATTAATGGCTACTATTAATACCACCTGAAATCCCACAGCTGGGCAAATGAATTATTGAGGAACACTACTTGAAAACACAGATTACGGAAATGATTGCTAAGTAACAGTAAAAATGGAATGCAAATTATTAAGACAATTTGATAAAACAAAATAAAAATTAACAAACCTTAGTCCTATTCCTTTTAAGCCTTGTGTCCGGCGTGGCATCACCATCAGCAGGCTTTTTAGCAGAACTTGGTCCCTCACTAGTCTTGCTGGGAGACAGCTGCCTCCTCTTCCGCATGGGTGGAGGCACAGTTGCCAGTTTCATTGTGGATTTTGGCTTAGTCTCTACTTTTGCAGGTTTAGCTTCAGATTTCTTTTCCTCAGCTTTTTCCTCTACCTTTTCCACCACCTTCTCAATTACTTCCTCTTTAGTCAGAGGTTCAGATTTGTCAGGTTTCTCTGCGATTACCTCTTCTTTCTTGTCATCAGTAACATTTTGTGGCTTTTGTTCAATTTTAGGCTCCTCTTTCTTGTCATCAGGTTTCACTTCAGGTACACTTTCGGTTTTTGGGCTTTCAACTGGAGGAGTGTCTTGTTTCAACAGTATTGGTACCTTTTCCTGTAACTGACTGTCATTTGCAGACTCTGGCACAGGTTTACTGTCACTTTGGGTTGGCGCAACATCTGCAGCTGGGGCTGGTTTCAATTCTGTTGGCTTTGATGGTGACTGCTCTGGAGGTTCATTAGCTGTAGCCACTTTCGCCAGAGCTGGACCATCAGCAGTGCTGGCAGCATTAGCAGAATCGGGTTTTTGAGGTGTACTTGGTGCACTAGATGGCTTTTCAGGTGGTTTTGGTGTACTTGGTGAGGTCTTAGCAATATCCTGCTTGTCTTTGTTCGATTCAGGGTTCTGGGGCTTTAGTGTAATGGGAGCGTTGGACCCAGACTTCGGCGAGTCAACAGTACCATTGGCATGGCCAGTGGAATCTGGCTCATTCTTTTCAGGGGTTCTAGTAAGTGCCAGAGCTTTTTCCTGAACTAGACTAAGTGGGGTGACCGGGTTCCCAACTTTATTGGGACTGGCGGCCAAATTGGAGGGTCCGACGGAGTTTTGGGTAACGTGAGAGAGGTTACCATGGTGACTCATGTTCTGTGCCATTTGCGCCATGTTAGCGGACACTGGAGCCATGGGAGGCGGCGCGTGTGGTAGAGGTGGCGCGGGCGCGTGGTGCGTCAGGTTCTGGCCGACGAGGTTGTTGCTGGGGTGGTGCAGAGAGTTCTGAGCGCCCTGCGGGTGCCCTACGGCGTGATTCGCGGTGGCCACGTTCCCCTTCGCGGGGCTCGCCTGTCCGCCCGGCTGCGGCACTCCCGGCTGGGGCAGCACCGGCTTTAAAGCAGAATTCATTTCAAACGCGTCTAAAACTCGCCTCCCGGTCGTACACAAGCTGAAACACAAAGTTAGCCGAGTTTACGAGACTGTTTTCGTAGCAGGTTAACACACCGCGATGTCTTTGACCCACAACAATAATTCATACATAATAAACGTATAGGCAGTACGCGCGTAAGAACGCGGGGACCGATCTGCCCGCCTTGTGAGCCCGCTTTCTACGTGTGACGCTAATGAACGGTCAATAATAGTGTTGGGGAGTTACCACTAGATGATAAAGCGAGAGAGGCCCATGAAATAAGTCCTGTATGGCGGCCCGTGGCAGAGATAGCCGCAAAAAATATGCGTTGCTATAGCCAAGAAACTTCCGCAAGATATGACCCGCCGTTGACGAAGTCTCCCTGATGTCACTGTCTTGTTCAATCACTGTGAACGCACACCCGATCTCACTCGCGATTTTGTAATTCCATTATTTATTCACAATTTATACTTCGAATTGCATTCACTTTACTCTAGAACAAGTAGGTACATAATAGGCACAGTAGTCGCAGAGATGGCGTCGGCATAACGCGCATGCGCCACCCTCTTCCAATCTCCTCCAATGAAATCCCGTGACGAAACGAAGCCTAAACGAATTTTTTCGACAACGCTATCTTTGTCTAACAAGTGTTATTTGTATGTAGCTGTCTCGTTTCTGCCGCCATCGCATTTGGATACGTTCATACATTTTTAAATACAGTTAAAGTTTAAAAAAATACTAAATGTGCTCAAATGGTATACAAATAAATTTTGAAGCCAATCCTGATTTTCGGAAAGTATTGGTAGGTGATATTGAAATACGAGGCAATATAATTATTTTAAGTATCGCAGAGAAAACGACGGTATGTTAGAAGTTAACTAACCTGTATAATGGAGATCGGTGTACTTAGAATACTCCTTTGCGATAACATTTTATTTTTATCATCCCGCATTCTATTAATTACATATTAAAAATTAAATACAAATATTATAGGTTCGATTAAAGACAATAATACAAATATATTTATTATTTTCTAATGTTACAGAAATTTAAACAATAATTCTAATTTCACATAACAAAAAATAAATCAAAACACATATTTTTTGTAATTAAAATAATTTCTGCTTTGGCTGTAATGAAGATATTAAGTTAAAGGCGTTTTACATGGTCAGAATTAACCACCAACAAAGGTCACCTTGGTTGTGTGATGCACAGAATAGGTTTTGGTGTGATGTGTCTGCACAAAAATGGACACCTGTTGACGTTGGTAAACAACCTATATTTGGTCCGTTGACCAACGGCCTTGGTTGCGAGCACATCCCTCGCTACCAAGAGCTTATAGAGGACGTTGAGTCTGGCCTGAATCGTGTAGCAGCTTGTTGCCGAGCCGGTCGAGACCGCGTCAGTTGCGTCCTGTCTAATTATATGTCGATACGATTATTATGATAATTGATAAATCGATTTTGACTAATAGGAATAATCGATTAATCTATTAATGATCAATTCGTAATCAGTTATTAACTTATTATACACCCTGTCTTTTTTAACAAAAAGTCCAAATAAAGAAAGTAATTAAGCGTGTCTCACACCGGAGTTTTAAATGGAGACAAAAAAACAAAATACAACGTGTCTTTTATAGTATACATAACTCAACATAGACATATAAAAAATAAAAATATTTTACTTTACACTGGCAAAATGTTATACAATTTTTTGTTTTTTTTTAAAAACGTTGCCCCGCACTAGGATTTCTCCTGTGTCGTGGGTGCGTTTACAGACATGAATTCCACATACAATACACCCAGACCCGAAACAACTACCTGCAGATCATACAAATATTTGTTCCGTGCGGGAACCGAACCCACGACCCGGAGCGCAGCAGCCGACTGTCTCAGCCACTGCACCAACCGTGCATTGCCATAAACAAATAAACAAATATATTACACATATACACCTTTTGAGGTTGCTAATTGTAGTTCAATATAATGATAGTCTTCATCGTTTGTAAAAATATCTTCTTTTCTTTGGATATGGTTATTTAAACACTCATTTATAATTACTATAATATAATCATCTCTATAATAATATTTAAACATTAGTAATAGACTATTACTCTAACATACAAACTTTTCATGTTTGTTATTTATGTATAAACAGGATCAAGAAAATTATTTTCTTTATTAACATTTATAAACTTCTCTTTCACATTTTTGAAAAAAAAAAAAAAAACTTACATTTAAAATATAAAAAGTAAAAGACCGACCGGCAGCGGGCACAGGTCCAAGCTACCGATGGTTAGGGCTCCAGAGAAAAGTACCTCCTTACTGTGCGTGCCGTGTCAAGGAGAACTGGTTTCTGTAGCAAGCCCTTGATCCAACCACCTAACGAGAGCCTCTTTAGATGTTGGTCGAGGCTCTTGGCAATGAGGCCATTGGCTGTCATAACTATCAGCATAATGATTGCAGAGTCCACTTCCACATGTCGACTGTCTCGTGTGCCAAGTCATTAAACTTAATGTATACCTACGGCCCATTGGTAATCCAAAAGTTGAAGTGTAACTTTATCATTGTTCAAAAACTTGACTGCTGCAAAATTGGTGTCGGTTTTTTTTTATTATTGATTACGTAATCAATCACGCATATCTTAATCATTTAGTGATTATTGTGATAATCACTTATTGATAATCGATTACGGTCATCACTAGTCCTGTCCTTCGTTCTTACAACATGCCACGTGCACACTTGTACAGTAGGAACCCGAAATTTTAAAGGAATTTGTAGAAACATACTGTAACCTTCCATGTCTATAGGACATACAATCTGAACCCTACAAAGATAAAAACAATAAACTTTTATAAACTATATAAGATATAATTTATATATTGTTTTTATAAAATTAAATGCCATAACACATGGCATACCATTGTATTAGAAAACAGATCCTCACTTTGCTTCGCGTCAGTGCATAAAGCACAGAGTACATTATAAATATGGGATAAAGACAGGTTCACAAATAAAATAGCACAAACATTAGTTTCATATATTGTTAAAATAAACACATGGGTAATTATCTTATTAAATGTTCATATTTAAATGCAGTAGGTGCGGCAGTGTACAGTGGCGTATATTGGAATTCGTATTCGGAATGTAATCCAAAAAAATGTTGCGTTTTGTTAATGCAATGCGTTTTAATCAATGATATTAAACCATAGATATGTTAATAAATAACCAGGCCTTAGTAGAACTTGGAATGCCAGCACCACAAAGAAATGCTTTCAGTGTGCTAAACTACGAAATTACAAAGGAATAAAGCTACAACGTCAATGAACTACTTGAATACATTGCTCACAACAACCACTCCTCAATGACAATCAAAAAAAAGTTTACAACGTTATAATGAACCGGATAAATAACAACACTGGTGGAATTATTTACTTCCCGGTATGTAAAATCTCAGGAAAATCTGGCCGGGGTCAACTTCTAAAACAAGCTAAAATTATCTTCTGGGATCAATGCACCATGGCCCATAAAAAATCACAAGAAGCCATGGACAGAAAATTACAAGAATTGCGAAAAAACTCTGAAATAATGGGAGGAGCTCTACTCATACTCTCAGGAGATTTTCGACAAACACTTCCAGTTATTCCCAAGTCAACACCAGCAGACGAGAGCAATGCATGCTTAAAAAAGTCACATCTCTGGCCACAAGTTCAAATACTGCAAATATCAAAAAACATGAGAGTTGAATTATCAAAAGATGAAACAACAGCACATTTTGCTAAAATACTTTTACAATTAGGCGAAGGTACATATTCTACTGACCAAACGACCGGCCTCATTGAACTCAATAGTGATTTCTGTTACATAGCCACTACTGAAAACGAACTAATCGACAAAATTTATCCAAATCTTATTCAGAACTATACCAACGTAGAGTAGTTATTTCAAAGAGCAATTTTGGCCACCAAAAATAATATTGTTGACGATATCAATTTTAATATTCTAAAGAAAATACCCGGTGAAGAGAAAATATATAAATCGATCGACACAATGGTATCCATTGAAGAAAGTGTCAACTTCCCTACTGAATTTCTAAACTCTTTCTTCTACAATTACCAGGAATGCCATTACACTGCCTTCGTCTGAAAATTGGATCTCCAATCATACTACTCAGAAATCTCAACTCCCCAAAACTATGTAATGGAACGAGGATGATCGTAAAACAGCTATCAAATAATATCATTGAAGCTGAATTTATTTCTGGAAAGAACAAAGGGCACACAGTATTTATACCTAGAATACCACTGATCTCTTCTGAATTGCCATTTCAATTTAAAAGATTGCAGTTTCCAATTAAATTAGCCTTTAGTTTTACAATTAACAAAGCGCAAGGGCAAACTTTAAAATATTGTGGCATCAACCTCAAAGAATCCTGCTTCTCTCACGGTCAGCTACATGTAGCTTGCTCAAGAGTAGGAAATTCGAAAAATTTATATAAATATACCCCGGACAATAAAATGAAAAATGTTGTTTATAAACAAGTAGTGTAAATAATGAGAAAATGTTTTCAATTTTTTTTTTTACTTTTTATGTAATGTTTTTTTTTTTTATTTCAACTACCACGTAATCTCATATCAACTCCCGAGTGAAGCGGGGTATCATAGCTAGTATTAAATATATAGTTTGTTACTCACGTGTGGTATGAGATCCCCTGTTCTTTATTTATTGTTGCCTAATAGTTAGTGCATTTTTTGTACACATGACGATTGTTATTACATAATGAACAAAACAATACAGATTGTAACTGTGTGTGCTCGTTGTCCTATGTTGGGCGAACTGATTGCAAGGTGCTACAATTGGGGGAGTTTTGGTTCTTACTTTTGGTGTGCATGTAACATATCTACTTCTTTTAATTTATAAAATCATTGGTTTTAACATTATTATTATTTTATAACATTTCAACTTCTGAACCCGGGCTTCTAAAAACCCATTGTTTTTTTATATTAACGCTTTATAAATATACTGAACGTAAATTCATACTACTTCAAGGCTTCATTATTAGTGGGTCCAATTTCGCCATTCTCCTTTAAGGTTTCCCGCGCTTTCTCCGGTGGTCGTCTTTGGTGGCGCCGTCGTACTCAGTCACAGAACATGCAGAACCCTTACGGTACTCAGTCTATTACGGGTGGCGCACAAGAATAGCTGAGTTTTTCCGAATGGAAAGGCAAAGGAGTCAGAGTGTGTTGGTATACAGCCAAGCTAAGGAACATGACGATTTTTATAAGAATTCAAGTAAAATGATGACGCCAACATTATCGTTAAAGAATGATATTTGATTTATTAATTTCGTCGAGATCTCAAGATGGATTTGGGTTCCAAAACTAGATTTAAAATATGGATGATTGGAATTCAAATAAATATATATTCGTATATATCGAATCGAGAGAATGGAATCCCTAGTCAGTGATGCCAACGTGGGGGTTTTTCCCCTAAATTTAGGGGCAATACGTAATGAAAGGGGCAGTTTTAGGGGCAGGATTGTTTTGGGGTTTTTTTAGGGGAGTCATCATTTAGCGGAAAGATTAATAATAATATAAACTAAAACAGTTCTTATAATTCTGAACGCTGCCAATTTGCACTTGTTGATATATGACTTATTATATATATATAAAACGAATGAACGGTACGGGTAACGGGTTCATTCTACGCCGCTCATTCAAAAGAGAATACAAACTCTACACTGCCCATTCATTCATTATATATGTTGTTTCGCATTTTTCGCTCGCTTGCATTCAATTGACTCGTCTCATTTTTTGGTTTGGATGCGTGCCTTCTTTTCTTTAGTTATTAAAATAATGAGTTAGGTGTAATTATTTGTTAGTCTCAAGAATTTATGAGTTAGTATGTTAGTTATTAGAGATTATTAATCAAGATTGTCCTTTCGGTTTCGGTTCTTTCATAATCTTCAATTCTTCAGAAAATTTGTGAAAATCCATCAGCTAGAGAGAATATAATTTGAAAAAATTGTTACTTTTATACTTACTACCTACATCAATAAAAAGTATTTGAAAACCTAAACAAACTACTAGACATAAGTACTAAAAAAATACTTAGTGGTTTTTAGGGGAATTTAAAATGATCATGGGGGAAAAATTCTATTGGGGTTGGTAACACTTTCCCTAGTGTTTGTGTTTATAGTATAGAATAGACGTTTTCTTTCATCGTCCCATGTGCAATATTTATAAAATTTAATTGAGATAAGTATTTAATAAGGGGATTTATGCTTTCGTGACAGAAATTGCATTCTAATTAGCAAGAAAAAATCCACAACATGGTGAGTTCACTGTTAAATGTAAAAAGTGTTAGTTATTCGCGTAGTTGAAAAAACTTAGGTTGCGGTGATAACGCGTGTTTTATGTTACATCGAATTTTAATTAATATCAATGGATATACGCTTCTTTTTGATAACCTTGTACTCTATGGAATTTGTTTGCGGTCACACAACAGTGGGACTGATTTAAAAGAACCCGGATTAGCTCGAAATGAGGGGTAATATAAAGTTTTTATAGTCTTTTAATGAAATTGTGTTTCAGGATGTGCTGTCGCGACCAGCTGAAGAATTTGGTAATGATGAGGCGCTTGAGCGTTTATGGGCGGCGAAAGCGATGGAGCACAGTGACATCTACTTTAATGTTAGTATATATTATTCATAATTCCTCTTTATTCTATTCATTTATTTACATGAAATGTTGATAAATAAGTCGAAATTCAGAATATTTGAGTCATCATTTCGGCCGAATGAAGTCCACTGCTGGACACAGGCCTCCCCCAAAGATCACCACAACCACCGATATGGATGTGTTGTGGGCTCATTGGGGGGTATATTAGTTATAGTATTTAATCAATATTTGAGTATATTAGTTAAAATACTCAAGACTCTTGCCCAAACTAGCCCATTTAAACCAACCATGATTAAATATACCTTACTACTATTAAAAATCTGGGGCCCTAGTAAAAAGGGTGTATGTCCAAAATTTATGATTTTAGATACGTCTAATTAAAAAAAAAACATTTATTTGAATATCTGTCCTTTAACACTTCCTAAAGTGTACAGTTTAATAACAATATATGTGCATTATCGAAAACAATGTTTTTTGGACAAATACCACAGTGAAAAAGGATTTCACAATACTTTATATAACATGCCTTGAGAAAACGTAAACAAACCATTTTTTGTGTCGTATTTGGTAGGGGTGAAAAATTAAATGAGATTAGCTATGGAAATATACAACTACAAATAGATGTATGGTATTTTAGTACTTAGTATGAAGAATAATGGTTTATCTTTAAGTTTACAGTTATGAAACACTTTAATTGCCTCTAACCACTTCCATTTTCTGCATTGAAATAAACTATAACCAAAAAGAACAGAAAATGCAATACATCTCATATACTATATACAATATTGTCTAAAGCATAGTATATGGTTGTATATAGGTACTAGCTGTTGCCCGCAGTTTCACCCGCGCATTTATTTTTATCAATATAAATACAAATATAGCCTATATCACTTAAAGATAGTGTAGCTTTCTATTAGTGAAATAAATTTTTGAATATTTTCAGTAGCTCAAGAGATTTCCCCATACATACAAACAAACAAATTAAACCTCTTTATAATTTTAGAATAGATGAGCAAATCCAACCCAACAGCACAACTGCTCAGTGTGAGATCCGGGTTTAATTCTCTGACTGGGCAGCCATAAAAAGGTGTTCTGTAAGAAAAGTATTAGTAAAAGCCTGGAATTTGAAAGTGGCCATTAGATGAGGTAGTGTGCTCCCTTTTACATGAGATGAAAGCATTGGCAAATGGTTGAGCTGAGCGACGCTGATGCATGCGTCATGCTCGTGAACGAGTGCCGTCTGTTGGGATTGGTCACCTTAATGCTGTGATGACAATTGAATCAAAAATCTGGTGAATATTAAAATCAAGCTTGTTTAGTGTGACTTTTTAAGAAGTTAGAAGTAGACTCTTTCCTCCTGCATTGTCCTCACATTACCATCATTTCGAGAACATTGTACCAATATGATTTAAAAGGAGTAACCATGGAAGAAGGAAGGAAATCTACACCTTGGAAGGAGGCAACTAAAGTCTTGACTATTCATAAGTGCCTATAAATGGTTTTACATGAATAAAAATATTTTTATCTTATCTTATCTTATCTTGGCGAAATACATGTCCCCACATGTCTCAATACTATGATACTTCAATGGGACTCGACATACATATTCATAAGTATTGCCAAACAGTAAGTTATGATGGTGTTTATATTTCTTTGTAAAAGTACCACCGTTTTATTAGATGGAAGCGTAAGTTCACGCTTCGACTCATTTATGAATCTCACCCATAGTCACCTTTTGAAACACCCACGGGATGAGATGCGTTGGTGCTATTCTTAGGCAAATTAATATCAGTTTATGTAGAAAATGGATTTTAATAAAAACTTTCCTTCTCCTATTTTACCCCCTTAAATGTTGATTTTACTAAAAGGCTGATACTGGTCTTCCTTTATTTTTAACTGAGAAGGTGAATACAATTTTTTAAAGATCTAATTTTGAAACTGACGGATTTTACATACAAACTTTCATCCCCTGTTTTATCCCCTTACGGGTTGAATTTACAAAAACACTGAAACACGTAGTCCGTGTGGTGTCTGGATTAAGAATATAGCACCACTTCATCTCCTCCAGTGGAAATCGTAAAAGTCGACTAAGGGACTCTTTACCAGAGGGATGGGCAGCAGCGTCCCTTTTGCTGAGCAGTAGCAATTCTGCGCTCACCAACCCGCTTGCCAAGCTTCAGTACCATAGACCACATCCATACGCTGCGGCAGGTTATACAGAAGACCGAGGAGTATAATCTGCCACTATGCTTGGCGTTTGTGGACTATGAGAAAGCCTTCGATTCGATCGAAACCTGGGCAGCGGTGCCAGATTGACTATCGGTACATTGAAGTGTTGAAGTGCTTATACAGAAACGCCACCATGTCGGTCCGAGTACATGAACAGAGCACGGGGGCAATTCCATTGCAGAGAGGTGTGAGACAGGGGGACGTCATTTCCCCGAAACTGTTCACCGCTGCAATGGAGGATGCCTTCAAGCTACTGGAGTGGAAAGGATTCGGCATTAACATCAATGGCGAGTATATCACTCACCTTCGATTTGCCGATGACATCTTAGTCATGGCAGAATCGCTGCAAGAGCTCAGCACAATGCTCGATGATCTCAACAGAGTTTCCCAAGTGGTGGGCCTTAAAATGAACATGGGCAAGACAAAAGTCATGTCAAATGTCCATGTCGTGCCCACCCCAATATCCGTTGGGAGCTCTGTTCTCGAAGTTGTTGACGAGTATGTCTACCTAGGACAAACTGTCCAGTTAGGTAGGTCCAACTTCGAGAAAGAGGTCAATCGTCGAATCCGACTCGGCTGGGCAGCGTTCGGGAAACTTCGCAACGTCTTTTCGTCAACAATACCGCAATGCCTCAAGACGCAAGTCTTTAACCAGTGTGTGTTACCAGTGATGACATATGGAACAGAGACGTGGTCACTCACAATGGGCCTCATAAGAAAGCTCAAGGTCACTCAGCGAGCTATGGAGAGAGCTATGCTTGGTATTTCTCTACGAGATCGAATCAGAAATGAGGAGATCCGTAGAAGAACTAAAGTTGTCGACATAGCTGAAAGGATTAGTAAACTGAAGTGGCAATGGGCAGGGCACATTGCTCGTAGAACTGATGGCCGTTGGGGCACAAAGGTTCTCGAATGGAGACCGCGCACCGGAAAACGCAGCGTGGGACGACCTCCAACGAGGTGGACAGACGATCTGGTGAAGGTCGCTGGGAGTCGTTGGATGAGAGCGGCATGTGACCGCTCGTTGTGGAAATCTAAGGGGGAGGCCTTTGTTCAGCAGTGGACGTCCTGTGGCTGATATGATGACGATGATGAGAGTATGCTTATTTTTTTTTAACGTGTACTGCCTCCGCCTTGGGAAGGGCGGAGGGGCATGCCGGGATCAAACCGGCTAAAACCCCACGGTGTCCTTCTTCTTCTTCTTACCTCTAGCCGGGGGTGAGTTGTACGCTTTTCTTCATTAGACCGCTCCCCCGGCAGGTATCGGCTCTTTCTTGTTGACGAACACGCGCGCCGCCATCTCGGGCCTGTTTCTGTTCGGCCGACGGACCGCCCCTGGTTCGTCGCCCGCAGGCCGCTCCTCATGGTGACCGGAGATCGTCCACCGCCCTACCCCGGCGCCCACGCCCGGTGTGTCTTCTGCGGAGGGGATCGGAGATCTCCCTCCGTCCCCGCTCTGCCGCCTTCTTTGCTTGCATCACTTCCTCGCAAAAGGAGGCGACGGCATCCCAAGCGCTCTCGCTCCGGACGATGAACTGAACCACGGCCGGAAGCGAGAGGTCACCCCCTTCGACCGCCACGACGAGGTCACGGTGCTGCGGTGCCGGGCACTCCTCCAACGTGTAAGCAGAGTATGCTGAAATATTTATAAAATACTTCTATTATTATAGTTTCATCATGATCATTTGGGTGATTTCAGCCAAAGGATGTCCACTGCTGGACAAAGGCCCCCACCCATAGATTTACACAATGAGCGGTTACATGTCGCCAGCATCCAACAACTCCCAGCAATCTTCACAGACAGATGACCTATCTGTCCACCTCGTTGGAGGTCACCTGTGGTGCCATCTATGATTTTTTATAAAGACTTTATATTTTGTTCGAGTTGAGACCCCATGCCATACATAATAATCAGCCCATTACTGTCCTACTGCTGAGCCTTTAATCATGATCTTATTCCTAATATTCATTATTTAAGAAAGGTTAGGCCTTAGTCCACCACACTAGCCTAGTGCGGGTTGTCAGACTAGACACACACCGTTGAAAACATTTTTGAGTCCTCAGATGAGCAGTGTTTTCCTCGCAATGTTTTCCTTCGTTGAAATTACCAAAGTAAATAATTGTATTAGTGGTGTGTGTGCCAGTGTCAAAAATTACAGTATCAGTACCAATAATTTCAGTTTTTATTTGTTCTGTACTTAAACGTCTGTAGTCATTATGGACTCCATATTTCGGACCCTAACGCTGTATAAACTACCTATTCATTTTAGGGGCAACCAAATTAATTAAGATTATTTTTATATGCATAGCTTACAACTATCAAAAGTTGATTTGTCTCAAAGTCACCATTATGTATGTAGCTTTTATTTCAAGATGCTAGAAACTGTTCACATTTTATATACTAAACTTTTCTGACCTAACTGTGTTTCCAGATGCTTTGTTCAGTGGACACACGATGGCTGCAGCTAACCCCACATGACGATCTTATCTACACACACTTTAAACAAGATTTTCCTGACATGAATGTCGCCTATGTGAATGAAAACGAAATAAAGAACAGTGTGAACAAAGCAAAATGGAGAATATTCTGCGAAAAGTTCAAAAATATTGTAGAAGATTATAGCTTTGGTACTCTAATGAGAGCAGATGTAAAAGGAGATTATTCAGAACAAAATACAATGCTCGTACCTAGAGTACAGTTCTATGCAATAGAAATAGCAAGAAACAGAGAGAATTTGAATAATGAAGTGAAGAAACGATACAAATGCACCGCAAAACCTAACATAGAGGCTCAGGAACACACCACCAAAATTGCTACATAAAATCTAAAAGCACCAGTTACAGGCTAGTTTTGACAAGGAAAGTTTGTTTCTAAACAGTGTAAAAATGGATTAGGTGGTAATATCATACTGCCAAGTTAGGGGTGATTATAATTAATGTTAATACCTACTTGTGTAGGAATCGAAGACTTGTGATATTTAAGCATTAATTGAAGTAAAATTCTTTGTTATTTTTTTTTATAATAATGGCAATAAAGTGAAACTGTGAAGGAATGTCTTTATAAAATTTAATTTCTTGTGAATATTGTTGTACATTTATTTAATTGAATGTAATTATTATTATACATATTTATTTCATAGCAGCTACATAATATTAATGTTAAATTATAGTGATAATTCTTGAATATTCCTATTCTTTACATCATAACTAAAAGTGCTCATAAGAAAGACTCTTCTTGTGTAAACTAGCCTAATTTTTCGAAAACCTAAGTATTCTCAAAAACCGATCATATTACATATAGACCATATATACTATATATTCATAATATTTATAAAACCTATAATAGTTAATAATACTGGCCAAAAAGACTTGCATGAGGCACTAGCTACCACCGACCGTCCCGAAAATAACTATTAAACAATATTTGTACTCAATTTTTCTGCTACTATAAATAATATTCGTAGAATAACATAATCAAAACTACATGCCTATTTAGATATTAATATTTTTACAAAAACAATGTTTAATATTTACAAAATAAGATTTTACTAGGCAGGCCTGTTGGTTTATATTAGAACTTGTTTTCGTCAAAATGTACACCTACCGAATAGTAAGTTCTGATCGTATTAATTAAAAAATGAATGAGGTGCTCCATTGCTCATACATTTTTTATATTAAAATATATACTATCATATGAAGTAGTTTCATTTCTTATCATTATAATAAATGAGTGCGAGCAAAATTATTTTTAAACCTTAGGGTGGGGGACTCTTTGGCGCAGGAAGCAGTGTCTGAGGCCGAGGTGGTGGTGGCGGCGGTGTCCCTCGACATCGCTAACGCTTTTAACACCTTGCCCTGGAGCTGCATTAGAGAGGCACTCGCGTATCATCGGGTGCCAACATACCTGCGTCGCATTGTCGGGGCCTACCTGGCAAACAGAGTGGTCGTTTACCCGGGTCGGGAAGGATGGGGTCGGTGAGAGACGACATGCGGTGTTCCACAGGGATCGGTTTTGGGGCCGCTCCTGTGGAACATCGGCTATTTCTAGGTGCTGCGCGGTGTGAACACCCCCGGCATCAGCGTAATCTGTTACGCCGATGACGGCATGGGGGACAAAAGTTTCCACCGCGCGGCAATGTCGGCAACGATGGGGGTTGCACTAGTCGATGCACGGATCCGGCGATAGGGTCTTGAGGTGGCTCTCACCAAGTCGAACGCCCTGTATTTTCATGGGCCCCAGCGTGCGCCACCCTCGGACATTGTGGTAGGAGGCGTTCGCATCTGCGTGGAGCTTCTTGTTGCATTTCAGAAGGCATTGCCACCAAACTAACGACGGCCGCGGCTGCTGTTCAACTTGAGGCGTAGCAATGCCTGCTGCCGGAGGCTCTACATGGGGGTCGCGCATTCCATGGCCCTTAACGAGGCCCCAATGTGCGCGTACTACCTGAGGGCATTCTGCGTCGCCGTGCTGCGAAGGCCGCAGCGAGCGATGGCCCTCAGGGTGATACAGCGATGCCGCATGGTCGCACCGCCCTGGGATCTAGAAGCGAGAGCACAACACACTTACAAAGTTTTTGGAATTTCACCACATTTGGATAATATGGTTTCGAAATAGCTGATTAAAAATGCTGTATTTGATGCTTTTTCGGCCGAGATATTGGATTCGTCATTTTTAATATCTGCATTTTAAGAGCAGATTAATAATCGGCGATATAGGAACAAATCAATTTTTGTATTTCGGTCCGCCATATTAGATCAGCTACTTTGAATTTTAGTATTTTGAGTTTAGATTCGTGATCACAGATCCCAAAAACCCAGGGGTGCGAATTTTTCTGAAAAGCGATCAAATAAAACACGAAATTAAATGATGTGCGCCAAGATTTTTAAGCTTTATGTTCATTACTAAAATAATATCGCTTGAAAGGCACGAAAGGGCAGCACGCAGCACCGCGCCGTCGATAGTTTAGCGTAGGGCTGCTAAAAGTCCCGGTACACCAGAACATGTACCGTTTTGAAGCGTTGTATGCCTGTGTAAATAACAGAAAGTTGTCCCAGTTCGTGAATTAAAAAATGACATGCATAGAATGGTAAAGGTTGAAAATCAGTTAGGTAGGTACGGGGTATAAAAGCTAGAACTTCAGAAAAATATGAACGGTAAAGAATAGTGGCACCGAGGAAAAGTGACTTCGATACTTCTGATGACTTGCCTTCCACAATTTTCTATCAACTGACCATCGTCACCAAACCAGTCTCCGCTGAAACGTTGATCGCCACTATCCGTTTCATCAAACCATAATTTGCTTTACCTAGGTTTAGCACGTGCTGAGCGTGCATTGCACAGGTTACTGCAATTCTCAGGGGACTGAAAGTGAACACCTCACCCCCAGCCAGAGGTAAGTGGAAGCATACCGTCGGGCTTTAGCGGGTAAGAGGCCCGGCATGCCCCTCCGACCTCCCAGGTGAAGGAAATCCGTTCCCCACCACAAAAAAGAAAACAAAGGGGACCGAGGGGGAAGATTCGTTACCTCCACGCGGCGGTTGTAGGGTGGGCGGCTATTTTTTTAGGGCGCCTTATGTTGAAGAGACTGGTCCCCGGCTCTGCCCGAGCCTAGGTTAATAGTAGTTTAGTGAATACGCGTTGGTGACACGCAAATCAGTGTGGGCCAGTACATGAAGTACCTGGGGCTCACCCTTGGGGCTTCAAAGAGAACTTCGCGCGCCTCGTCCCCCGAGTCGAGAGGGCAGAGGTGCATTACACCGGGTGCTGCCCAATCTCGGGGGACCGAGCCAGGAAGTTCGCCGTCTCTACGGGGAAGTCGTGTGGTCTTTGGCCCTCTACGAGGCGCCTGTATGGTCATCCCGGCTGTCAGGTGTCCAGCGCTGTAGATCCAAACTTCACTGTCTGCAGCACAGAGTGGCTATACGGATCGCACGGGGATGCAGGACAGTGTCCTACGAGGCGGCAACTCTCCTGGCGCACTTCTCGCCTTTCGACATCCTGGCGAAGACGGATATACCCATATGATCAGACACGCTCCCTCCGCCAGAGCGGCGAAAGCGTGCCTCCAGGGGGGACAGGTTAAGGCGCGCTCTCTAGACGTGGTGAAATCGCCTTCGGATGCAGTTCGCGACCAAACGCGTTGTTGAGGCCATCCTGCCGCTCTTCGGAGCCTGGCTCAGGAGTGAGTGAGCGCGTTATCTGCCGCCTGACGCCGGTGTTCACCGGTCACGGTTGTTTCGGTGCGTATCTACACAGGATAAGACGCGAGGTCACGGCACAGTGCCACCACAGTGGAAGCGACCAGGATACCGCACAGCACACGCTCGAGGAGTGCCTTGCGTGGGCTTCCGAGCGTCGGATCCTGGTCGATCAGATCGGGCAAGATCTCTCTCTGCCGGCAGTAGTGTCGGCTATGTTGGCAGAGCAGAGAAATTGGAGTGCTGTGGTCCTATGAGAACGTCAACGTCAACGTCATGCTCCAGAAGGCGACTGCTGAGCGGGATCGGGAGAGGGCTGATCCCACACGGAGAAGGACGAGACGGCGCCGAGGTAACAGCCGCCCCGGCGCCCAGGTCCAACACGCCTGAGCCGCCTGCCGTCAGTTCATGGAGGGGGTCTCGGGGTTCGCGGGCACGCAGATTGGGGAGTCTGCGCTCTCATACCGAGCGACTCCCTGGAAGACGGTGGCGCACATGTGGTCACGTGCACGTGCCGTGTGCGTAGCACAGCGCACAGCGAGATTTACAATCCTCCCCGAGAAGTGCCTGGGGAGCGGCCTTTTTACAGCTGCCCTCCGTTAGATGGGGTGACCGCTTTACAGTCATCCCCTCCGAGATGTGCCTAAAGGCGTGGCACCAATGGGCGACTCTAGTGTGATCTTACGAGAATATGGAGCCTCCCCTTAGGTGCCGAAGATGACCGCTCCAGTGGTTTTAGCCAGTAGGGGCGGACTTCTCGCGTTATCCACCTGAGCGGCAGGAGTATACCCAACCCATGAGAGCGATCAAGGCGCTACGCCACAGCACGCGGGATTGCGTGAGAGTCTAGAGCGTCCGCCCCCCTCCGTCATTTCAAATGACGAGTCTGTTAAGACCTAATTACTGAATAAACGATTCTATTTTATACTACCATGTGTGGGTCTGCTACTGTGATGGTTTAAGCTGGTAACACGCACTTCCACCATACCTATGGCACGGTTGGTGCAGTGGCTGTTATAGTCGACTGCTGCGCTCCGGGTTCGATTCCCTCACAGAACGAATATTTGTTTGATCTGCAGGTAATTATTCAGGTCTGGGTGTATCGTGTGTGGAATTTATGTCTGTAAATGCACCCACGAGAAATTTATAACAAAAGGCCGGGAATAAAGGAACTCCTAGAAGATTTTTTCCATGTATAAAAAAAAGGGTCAGTATGTGTAACTAAGCATGTATCCTATTACTACACCACAATTAGTTACAAGTTCTTTCACGAGTTTACACATAAAACTGCCAAGACGCAGAACTAAGTAAATATTGTTCAATCCAAGAATGATTAAAACACAATAAAGAATTCAAATTAGTATAGACCTTCAAAGTGCTACTTACAGTTTAGTGTGAAAGGTTTTATTGGTCATTTGAATAAAACAGTTATTTCATATACATAAACATCATTTAATCATCTTCTACAGTTAACAATGGGTAATCAGTCATGATCAACCCTCTGCTCCACAATGCATCTGCTATTTGTACCTTGTCAGAATCATTAGCAATATCTAGGTTTTCCACTGCAACATACTCTGGATATGAAGTTATCAATGTTTCTATAGCTGGAGCAAAATCTTCCTCAATCTCAAGATATGGCAATTCATTTCCATGGTATTCTAAAGAATTTTCTACATAATAATACAACCTAATTTTATCTTCAGATACCATTCTCAGGATATTCTTACGTAATAGTCTTACTTTGGTATCAAGACTTATTTCCACCCTATTAATTACTTTACCATTCTCTATCATAACATCAGAATCCCCGAATACTGTCACAGATTTTTCTAGGTCATGTAACACAGGTGGTAGGGCAGCATGCTGGTAATTCTTATTCATTTGATCTACAGCTTCATCAATTGGTAAGTGATTTCTAATTTTATCAAATAGTGATAATACCATTTCACATATCTCTTTTCTGCGAGGTGTGTCAGAATCTGAGTGGACTAAACCAAAGTGGTCATAAACATCAAATGGAAGACCACGCCTGAGATCAACATTTTCGTTTATAGCCATCTGTACAGCTGCAGGAATTAATTTTTCAAACAAATCAGCCCACGAATGCTTTTGATACATACTGATTGTAACATGTAGAGAATGTTCACCATCTATAGTGACTCCTTGATGAATATATCCACGAGGGAAATAAAGCATATCTCCTGCTTCTAGTGTAACTTCTAGTATTGGCTCTCCAATTTCATTCTGGTCATAATTTTTTGAAGAAACTCTTGGCAGTACTTCATTTTCATTTAAAGGTTTATATATACGCCAATGTTTCTTACCCTCAGTCTGTAATATAAATGCCTCTATGTCATCATAATGTGGAGCGAATCCTTGACTATCTGGTGGTGTTAGGTAAGCATTGGCCCCAACAAATGAATTAAAATATTCTTGCATAGTTGCATTCAGTAAATGTAATTTGGGGATATAAGTTTGTGGATTGAGTAACCTGATACTACATCCATTCAAATAAAAGTCCCATACTAAATGTGGATGAGCTCTTCCCTCAGGATTGTGTGTCTCTCTTTTGCCATCAATATAGGATGTAACATCTATATTTTTTGTGAACTGGATACATTCATTTCGCAGCATGTCATCAATAATAGGTGTGGTAATTACTTCTTTGTAATAGTCTTGCTTTTTTCTAGCTATGTGCAATGGTTTCTTCTCCCAAACTCTATTGAGAAATTCATCAGGATCATATGGTGCAATCATCCATTTAAATACTTTTAAACCTTCCTCTACACTGTCCGTCTGTACAGGTGTGAATTCAAAGCTACCATTACTTGAATGTGAACACACTTCATCAAGATCTGAATTATGTTGAGGGAGCTGTTTAGGCAGTGGTGCAGAAACAAGAACTGGAAAGTCTTCATCATCATCAGACACTTGATGCTGTATCTGTTTAGGCGATTTTCTTTCTTTACTTACTTTTTTATCAGCTCTACTAGCAATTTTAGATTTCTTCTTTTTGTGTTGCTTCTTTTTTACGTCCTTTGACTCTTTAAGTTTCTTATGCTTCCTTTTAAGTTTAAGAGCCAGTTCTTTATGTTTTTCTTCAATATTAAATTGTGGAGATAACTTCAAAGCAGTCAATTGCTTCGTCGATTTTTTCTTTTGTTTTTTAATTTTGTTCGTAGACTTATTAGCTTTGTAAATAGCAAACGCTGACACTGCTGTGTCCATTTTTTCAGGTATTGTAGATGATGTGTTGAATTACAGCACACGTGAACAATGTGTTTATTGTTTACCGGCCAATACTTCGGGCTGAATTAATAATTTAAGATTACTAGGGTTTCTAAACAGTAACGATAAATACACAACACTACTATCTATCACACCAATATTAAATAATCATTTTTTAAAGATGATAAAGTCCGGAACATCTAAAATAACATTCTGATTAATGACGGATGCGTCGTTAGGCCCCCACATATTTCAATAAAGTGAGGTTAAAATAACTAGGGATGAACGCTCGATTCGAGTAAATTCAAGTTTCGTTTTGATATCCAAGTACTTTTGGAATCGATTCTTTATAACTGGCTATTGAGTTAGTATTGGATTCAATGTATGGTTCCGAATGAAAGTACTCAATGTTAAATACTGCAGCTGTCCGCTCACCGTTGACCGCCTGAGACCTGACATCAAGCACCCCACGCTTTTTTAAATATGATTTGAAAAAAAAAAAAAACGTTTTGCTAACTTTTTAGTTCGGTTTTTAAACTATTATTTATTTTCAATGATATTATACCATAGATATATTACGTCCATAATAAATGGCGTGCAAAACTCAGTCTCGTTGTATGTAGGTACAAAGCTATAAAACAACACACCTATGCTGTAAGAAAGAAGATACAAAAACTACGAAAGTAAAAGAGATAGCTATATAAAATTACCACACGTTTACTCGATGTCTTTTTTGCACCTGTGATAGAAAATATGTGTTGTCTTTTTTCTTTGCTTGGCCTGTGTTTTGTTTGATGATATTAATCTATAGATAATTTTTATAGTATTTTTACTTAAATATTTCATATAGTTTGTTACTATGGTATGAGATCCCTTGTTCTTTATTTATTTTTGCTTGATAGATTGTGCATTTTCTGTACGCACGACGGCATTGTTATTACTTAATTAATAAAACAATATGCCATGTGACAGTATGTGTTCGTTGTCCTGTCTTGGGCGAACTGATTGCGAACAAAATTTCGTTCCGTGCGGGGATCGAATCCACAACACGCAATGCAGCAAGCCAAACGATTAGCCACTGCGCGGAACGTGCCGTCTTTGGATGACTGTTGTTTGAATACATCTGAAGTAAGTACTAATTGTATTGTATAACTGCCACATTTATCTTTTATCAATGTTTAAATAACTTTATTACATACTTCGTAAAGAACAGGGTTATAAGACTTAAACAATAACAATTATGACTAAAAACACCTAACCCTAAGTTTCTTACAGCATTTCTTCTCAGAGGTTATGTAGCGAAATACCCTCCGCTGTTTATTGACGTGTAAAAGCACAGAAATGTATCAAGATAGAACGGAAAAGAAGGCGGTGCACGCGTGCCAGCACTAGGCCATATAGTACCTGCTATTTATAATATTACGCACAGAGTCATTCAGTCAGTTCTAAAAAGATGTTTTTTTGACTACTAGATGTAGTATAAGGCCGTGAAATTACCATTTTGCGCTATTTCCAACTACAAAACCAAAGCTATGAAGTGAACAAAAAGCCGTGGCTGGAACATCCTTTTACGGTACAAACGGTCAACAGTTTATTTAATTCTCGTGAGCTGTATACCGCAGGACTTGACCTTGCGTACTGACGGCTCACCTTTTTTTTTTTTTTTTTTTGTTGGGCTTCTCGCATACATTTCTGGGAAATGTGGTTGCTTAACCGGTCATTTGCTGGCGAAGTCAAAAGAGGCCTCCAGCCAGGCTTAAATTAAATATTAAAAACTAAGCAACTTTCGCTAAGGGCGCCCCCTGCGGGACACGGACCTCGGCTTAGGGCGTTGCTGGGGATATCAAGCTATTGTTTTGGGGACAGCTGGATCGGTATTATTTAAATTGTATTAGGGGACATTTAAAGCTACAGGCTCGGCACGGGCCGGCGCGAGCAAGAGACGGGAGGGAGAAGTGCTAACTTGAACGGGAAGGTGACGCGGCGATAGGCCTCCGCGACGTCGGTGAGGCGGGCATCCTCGGCGGCGAGGGCGGTACAACGGTCGGGTGTTTAGTGAACGAGACAACGCGAGTCTCTTCATGTGATCTAACGTGATTTCATCGTCTGGATCGACCAGAACGTGTCTCGGGCGGCACAGACGGCTCACCGAGCAAACTTAGCCATTTATGGCTAAGTTTGAGTTGCCTCAATTTTCTTGCTCGTAATAGGTTTCTATGCGTTGTTATTATAAGATTCAAAATTCGTTTATTTACGCTACACAACCGTGCTTGGGTTGCAGAAATTCATATATGTACCAACATTTCAAGTTAATGGGTCCAGTAGATTTGGAGCTATTTGACTGTGACTAACAGACATACGAGTTATCCTTTAAGGGTTCCGCCGTTTTTCATTCGTACCGTACAGCACCCTAAAAACAGTAAGAGCTCAGCGTCTGCTTGACATTTTTAACACGCCGCTCCAGTTGCGCTCGCAGTAAGGCACGCTGCGCCGCCCTGCGATCGCGCTGCCGGCCGTCGTGCATGCCAAACAGCCAGCCTGTGGTCAAGCCGACAACGCACTCGCCTTAAGTAAACAGTGATTACAACCGTTCTATCTTGACGGCACGGTTGGTGCAGTGGCTGATACAGTCAGCTGCTGCGCTCCAGGTCTTGGGTTCTATTCCCGCACGGAACAGATATTTGCTGCATGTGTTGTTCCGGGTCTGGGCGTATTGTTTGTGGAATTTGAGTATGTAAACGCACCCACGACAGGAGAAATCTTAGTGTGAGGCAACGTTAAAAAATAACTTGATATATTTCTGTGTGTAAGTGTCTGTTAGTATAGTTCCTCTTTTTACTGATTATATTTTATTCTACCTACCTACCTCTGTCTCTACCTAGTTATCCAAATACCTAGATTTGGATAACTATTGGTAATTTTTTGAGCTAGACAACACTTTTTTCATCATAACTTGTAAATTTATTTTAAAACTACCTGTGTTCCGCGGTTTCACCTGCTGTTTAATTTATAAAGAATCGATATTTGATTACTTAAGCACTATATGCAATTTTTTTAAGCGTATAGGTAGGTTATATTTGATTTCATTACTTTTATTTGTCTAATATAAAAGAAGCCTGAGTTATTCCTTATAACATCAGCTATCTGCCAGTGAAAGTCCCGTCAAAATCGTTCCAGCCGTTTCGGAGATTACCCGGAACAGACAGACAGGCAAAATTTCAACAATTGATTTTTTTTATATGTACCATTCATATGCATTTAGTAAAAAAAGCCGTTATTTTGTCATTACAAACAGACACTTCAATTTTATTTATTTGTATAGATCGTCATATCCGTAGTTTTCCATTGTGAAGTAGGTATGGGACTTTTTATGCCTGCATTAGCTCATTTACAGCGTTAGCTACAAAAATAAATTCAAATGAAATCCATTAAATTGACAAATACCTAGCCTCTTTATAAGACAGCACTGTTTTGTTAATCGGTTAAGCGTTTTGACAGCAATATATACCTAGATTAGGCCATTTTGGATTATAACTCAACCCAGCCAGTTTGATTTACAGAAGGTTAAACTAATAAAGTAAAACAGTAAAATCACATTTTCAAGCCGATTTATTTACGAATGAGTTTTGATACAGTTTTGTTCTAATGCGGATATCCATTGAAGGCATTTTGTGTTATATATCTACGTATATACTACACTCTATTGTCTATAAGAACTAATACAAATCATTTATTACTGAGTTGTATGAACATAGATTTTTTTTTTTTTTTTAATTTATTTCTTGACCATGGATACATTGTCCTTCAGTCGTATACATAGAAAATTAAAATTCACTTAAGGATACACAAAACTAGAAGTGGGTAATAAAGCTTTTTGCGTGAACCGAACCGAAACTATGTATTGGTATCCGATAAAGTGTTTCAAAACTATGTATTTTCAAAAACTATTTATTGGACGATATGCGTATAAAGTGTTTATGAAATGATAAACGTTTTCGTGTCGGTTCAGGTATTTGCTTTGAAACATGCTATCAACACAAAACTATGTATTTACGGTAACTATTTATTGGACGAGATGCGTGTAAAGTGTTTCAAAACTATGTATTTTCAAAAACTATTTATTGGACGATATGCGTATAAAGTGTTTATGAAATGATAAACGTTTTCGTGTCGGTTTAGGTATTTGCTTCGAAACTTGTAATCAATAGTAAACAAATCAAAATTCGCTATCAACTGAAAATTTTATACTTTGGTTTTTTGTTCTTTTCTGTGGTAAATGATTATTATGACTGGTAAAATACAATAATTTGACACAATAAATTATAGTCTTATGCAAAGTTCTAATATGTAATTTATACTCGTGCCAATATAGGATGGATATACCTAAATAACGTGTCAAAGATTTGATAGCAGCATAAAAATGATTCCTAATAAAATAGAATAAAATGTGATTTTTATTATTATTATTTAGAATGACTAAAATTCATAAATGCGCGATCTCGCTTCTTGTTCGTGCGATCGTCGGTATCGGTCGGGTTTACTTCGGAATAACTCGGTCGGAGTCATTCGGCTAGTTTCGGTAACTGTTTATCGACGATCCAATGCTGTGTGAATAAAGTGTTTCGCCCGATAAATAGTTTCTGAAGAGACCAATACATAGTTTTAGGTATTGGACGCGATACATAGTTTCAATAACTGTTTACGGTTTGCAACGCACACCGCTTGACAAAACATATTCTAATAAACATTATGACAGTCAAATAACAATAGAGAAGAATAAAAAAATAAAAAAAACCATAACATTAAAATAATAAAATGAAAATTAGTCAATCGTCTAACACAGTAGGTATACTTGACTTATACTACTTAAATTTTCTTTATAGTATTACATATATAACTAAACAATGCCCTAAAATATTCTGGGTTAGCTAGTATATCTTCAACGCGGCGGGGTACACTTCCGACACTATTACTATTACTAGTAGCACTTTGGTTACAAATGTCACTCAATTCACTTACTAATATTAAACGGTCAATTTTGAATGCAGGACAATGAAGCACAATGTGATTTAAATCGGCATCACCTTGATTACAATGAGAACATCTGCTATCTGCGATAATATGTAGCCTATTCAGGTGAGCTGGAGTTAAGCAGTGTCCCAACCGCATGCGTGATATTATTGTTATGAATTTTCTATTTATGTACTTGTATTTACAGAACCAAGGTTTCGTTGGCAAGTCCTTTTGTATCCGTTTATACCACTTGCCCTTCTTTTCTAAAGTTACATCCCAGTATTCCTTCCATAACTGCCTATTAGTTAACTTGAATTTATAATAAAAGTCAGTGAACGGAACTTGCAACGATTCCGAGTGGTCTTCATCAGGGGCTGAACGGGTTGCCTTATCTACCACTTCATTTCCATGTATGCCACAGTGTGAGGGCACCCACCAAAATTCTACATTTATATGTTTGTCGTCTTTTAATTGTAATAACATATTTCTAATTGTATAAATTAAGTAATTTGTTTTATAGGTTATGTTTACATTAGCTAATGCACACAGAACACTTTTTGCGTCTGTTATAATCACAATATTATTTACACTATTTACAGTACTATTTACATGAATTAATGAACAATATACAGCATAAGATTCTGCTGTAAATATGCTACAACTCGAATTTATCCTAATACATTTAGTGAAATTTTGTTGTGGGTCATAAAAGGCTGCTGTACAACTATCATTAGATTTAGAACCATCTGAATAAATGAAGTAATAATTAATTTTCCTGTCACTATATTCTAAAAAATCTGTTTTATTGTGGATAACATTGTCATAAATAATGATTGAGGAATCTACAAGAGCTTTAAAAGAATATGTATACAATGGCCAATTATCATATTTTTTTATGTTCTCAGAATTAGTTTTAACATAGTTATAAATTGTTACAATTTCAGGTAATGTTCCATGAACAAGAGACGATCCTGTGATAATATTGGATGGAATAGATTCAGAGACTATAGGATTTAATTCAAGGTTACTATGGAGAATACAATTATTTAAGGACAAAACTTTCAAATAAAATGTTTGAGATAACTGTAATCTGCGTAAAGCCAGAGGGGGTATGCAAGTCTCTATCTCTAATGAATTAATAGGTGTGGATCGCATTGCCCCACATATTAATCTCAATCCCATGTTTTGAATTACATCCAATTTTCTTAAAAGGGTGTTGTTAGCATTCATATATGCTAAACTACTATAGTCAAAATGACTTCTAACTATACTTTTATATAGCATGGCCATTGTTTTTGGGTCAGAACCCCAGAAAGATCCTGCCAAGTGTCGTAGTAAATTGATGCCCTTTAGTGCATTTCTGCTTATGTGCTTAATGTGCTCATCAAATTTAAGCTTATCATCAATGACTACTCCTAAATATTTATGATGTTTTACTATTGGGATCTGAGTTGTATTATAAACAATATTAATGTTAGGTTTTACATTATAATGCTTACTGAAAATTAATACTGAACTTTTTCCAGGGCTAATGTCTAACTTAAGCTTATTATGATAGTAGTTATACAACTGCTTCAATGCTGTATCAACATTCTTTTGAGCAATATCTATATTTTGGTTTATGCTATACAAAAGCAAGTCATCAGCAAATTGTAGGACTTTAACATTGGATGTATCCACATACTTTAATATTTGAGATGTGTATAAATTGTATAGCAATGGAGATAAAGTGGCTCCTTGCATTGTTCCTTTATTTACAGACTTAGGCCCATACAATTTATTATTGTACTTCACAAATAGAGTTCTATTACTCATAAAATGGTAAAGCCATTTTAAAACATGGGCTGGTATGTCTATGTCATAAAGCACTTGGATGAGCTCTTCTATATTCACATTATCAAAAGCACCTTTCACATCTAAAAATACGCATATCATATTAGAATGACTTAATTTAACCTGTTTTATATCGGATATTAATGAAACAAAACTTTCAGAGCAACTCTTGCCTTTTCTAAAACCAAACTGTATAGGAGGAATTATGTTAGTAGACTCTGTTAAAAATTCTAATCTTAACTTTAACATATTCTCGAAAAGCTTACCCAGACATGAAGATAGTGAAATAGGTCTATATGAAGATGCATTATTAATTGGTTTGTCAGGTTTTAATACAGGAATGACACACTGAGTTTTCCAGGACTCTGGTATTACTAGTTCCTCCCATAGTCTATTATATATATTAAGCAATATGATTTGTGCATTCAAATGTAGTTTTTTAATTAACATGTATGGTATGTCGTCCAATCCAGGTGTAGTATCTTTTCTACTTTTTAAAGAAATTAACAATTCATCTAAGGTAAATTTTTTATTGAGAAATAGGTGAATATCCTTTTTATTTGTATTTTCAAATAGATAAGCTATCCTATCCTGATTTATTTCTGTTGTGTCTGCTAGATTATCTAAGAAATTAGGAATCCAGTCATCATCAAAGTTTTTGTTTACGTTACTATATCCAATTCTCTTGAATTTTTTAATGTAATTCCATATTCGAGAAATTGGTGTTAATCTGTTGAAACTACCACATAAGTTCTGCCAAGAAGCAGTTTTCTCCTCCTTCAATATTATTTTCTTTGCAGCATCCAACTTTTTATATTTGATCCAATTGTCTATTGTAGGCTGAGAAAAGTAATCCTTTAGTGCACATTTTGAATTATTTACAGCATCAGTACATTTTTGGTTCCACCATGGTACTGGTTTCCTTGATAGGATAGCATTTAATTTCCTTTTTACTTTAGGTATCGTTTTATCTCTTATATTATTTAATATTTGAACAAAATCATTATACAATGTTAAAGGTCTACTACTAAGACTAATAAGATCCAAATGGGAAAAACTATTTTCACTTAAAGAGAGATAGCCATCCCAATTTGCTTTGCTATAAATGTACTTTTTTTCATTTTCAGGAAGGACACAGTGTGATGATGATTGTACATTTATTTCAAGAAAAGTTGGAAGGTGATAACTACCCATTGGATCATCATGAACAGACCAATTACATAGATGAGCAATGGAAGAACTAACAAGAGCCAAATCTAAAGCAGCAGGCTGTCTACCAGGATAAGGAACAGTTGTTGGAGAACCATCATTTAGAATACACAAATCACAGTCATCTATAATATTGTATAAACAAATACCTCTATTGTTATCATTATTACATCCAAAAGCTATATGATGAGCATTGAAGTCACCCATAATTATACATGGTTTGGGTATAGAATTAACAAGCCTCTTTAGTTTCAAGCTATATAATCTATTATTGGGTGGACAATAAACACAAAGTATGTATATAATACCAGTACATGTTTTTAATGAAATACATATATTTTGAATGGACTCATGATATATTGTGTCAATTACACTGTATTGTAAACCATATCTTATTAGGATACCTACCCCATTGTGAGGGTTTTCAGATATTTTGTAAATAAAGTTATAGGATGGAAAATTTTGAATTCTAGTGTTAGATTTAATCCATGTCTCATTAAGTAAACAAATATCAATTGATTTTTCAAGTAATAAATTTTGTAATAAGGCCTTTTTACTCTGTAAGCTTTGTATATTATACTGTAAAATATGTAAATAATTTTCCATTAAAATAGGTTAGACAAAAATATCTCTTTAATTTTCTTAGTAGTTAATGGTGTGTTATCTGAGTTATTACCTAGAGCTACAAGGGATTTTACTATAGCGTTAAGAATAATTTCATTATTTGCTATTTGTTGAGCATTCAGCTCTTTAACATTGGAATTATTTGTATTTACTTTTGTAGGCAACGCTGGAAAAGATGTCTCATTAAAGGTCGGGGGTGTACTCACCACAGTGGCATACGAATTTTGCTTATATTTATTTTTCTTTTCTTCAATCTTCTTTTTCTTAATCGGGCAATCTCTCGACACCGCCAGGTGATTCCCACTACAATTAATACAGACTATCTCTTCTACGTCGCAATCTTTGTAAGAATGTTGTCCTGCACATGAGGAACAACTCTGGACTCCTCTGCATACCTTAGCCGAGTGATTAAATTTCAGACATTTGAAACACTGCAGTAGCGGTGGTATATAGACATGGACTTGGTATCTGAATAGTTTAATATATGCGTGCTGTGGTAAAGAAGTTGTAGCAAATGTTACCACTACAGTGTTAAGAGGTGTTAGTGTACCATCAACTTTCTTCATCATTCTCTTTACAGAAATGACTTCAGCGTCGCAACTGATATTCTTATATATTTCTTCGTTGTTCATTTCTTTTGGAACATATCTCAGAACACCGATTTTTTCGGTTATATATGATGGTATGAATGCTTTCAATTTATGGTTAAGTAAAAAGTCTTCCATCTTAATAAAATTGTTAGCATTTGCTGCAGTTTTAAAAGTGATGCCTATTTTGTGTGCATTGAGTCTGTGTACTCCAAGAATGCCTTTAACATTGTCACAGAAAAGATTGGTAAGTGTAATGGGGTTCTTGTTTCCAACTTTTTCATTTTCCGTAGATTCTACATAAACAATGAATTCTTTGCTTCCGTTCTCAATAAATAATCTTTTGTAGTTAGGCTTTATATATGCTTTGTATTTTTGTGTGTTGTCTATTTTATTGTCCGATTCCCGTGATATTTTACTATACTTTCGTTTCTTTTTCGGATCTCCGGTGTCCTCACCATCACTGTGAGGACTCATCTTGGACGTTTTTTCGTGCAATTAGGTAATACTATGCACTAAAACAAGGATTTAAGCTATTTAAATTAAAATTAAATTAAACACAAAATAAAATTTGCCGCCCTATTTGACTTCCCGCCAAAAAGTCGTATGAACATAGATTATTTTATATGTTTACAGTTCCAAATCTAAAAAATTACCTTTTACCTTACAGGTGTAAAAAATATTTTTTTATTTGGAGAACTGTAGTTTTACACTTAATTATTTAATTCTAACATTCAATACATGTTGTTTATTATATGTAAGTGTAAATATTCTTTAATAATGATGCAGTGCTTTATGTTGCATCTGCACCCTGTAAATATTATGCTTGGAAATAAAATATATAAATACTTAATAATATATCTTCGGAATTATTTTGAATCTAGTTCATGTAAGAAAGAAATTGTTGTTAAGTATTTATTTGTTGTGTAGCAAAATAATCTTAGTGTTTTTTTTATAAGTTTTGATGATATTGTCATTGATTGCATTTGGATTTAAAATTATTATAATTTAGAACAATGGATGAAATACCGCCAAACATTAGATATGTGAAGGTTTAAAGTCACAGCCACAGAGAGATGCTACTTGAAGTAAAAAAAGTAAAAAAGTGTGGACTACCAACTGCAATTTTATTATCTATATTTGCAACAAGTATATAATTACTACTTATGTACATATCTATATACTTTTATATATATATATTGCACAGGATTAATGCCTAGTGCAAGTAAGTATATTTTTCTTAATTTTCACAGAAACATTTTATTTTGAAATTTAATATAGATTGGATTTTTTATATGTATAGACATATAGGTATATAAATATTTTTTATTATAAATTCAATGAATCTACTAAGTTATTGGTCATCTATCACACATAATTGATACGTAATTTTATTATATCTATGCATATTTATCTGATCTAAGTGATACAATCAGAATAGTAGGTATGTAATTTTGTAGTGTAGAATATTCACAATAGTTTTTTTTTTCGTATTTTTGTAAACTTTACAGTTTTAGGGTCTTCAAATCGACATTATGTAAGCATTTTCGGATATGGCAAGGAGAGATATATTTTTTAAATTTGGTGCTGATATGCACACCCAAAATCAAGGGATTTTGCAACATTATTAGATGCATGTGGATGTTACATATGAAATGTTCTTATCATTTTAGGAATGTAAAACGTATACATATAGAAGGACATTTTGTTAGTCAGTCTGTTTAGATACTACATTGTTTTCGTCATTGTTTTTATTTTGATAAAGTCTGCAATGTACGACTTTTGCAGGTACAAAAACACTAAAAATCAATTAGAAAAGTTAGAAAACTTGAAAACCTCTCAGTCTTATTATCGTAGCTTTTTACCAGCAGACATTTGGATATATTTTTTCAGATAAAATGAAACAATTTCGCATAATTTTAGGACGGTAGTCGACAAAGGGTTCACAAGGAAATAATTACACAGGTTGAGAAAATCACTGATATTATTACTAAGGTAAATGTAACTTAGAAACTAAAATAAAAACGTTAACTTATTTATAATATGACGGCGCCAAACAATGTTAATTTTTTTTTGTTCCATTTTTGTGGAATCTTTACATGAGCAAACGTCATTTTTCGTAACATTGGCAGCTATTTTTCGGATTCTACGCAATACTATACGACTGTAGGGCTTAACATACTATGAAAGTTATTAATTAAATTTAACACATTTAAAATTCGTAATTTTGAAGTCCAAGACGTAAAGAAAAAGGGGGGAAACATTTTACATTGTGCCATCCAATAGCACCTTGCCATCGATATTATCACCAAGACATTTTGGAAAGCAGTTTAGTGTACTCGGATGTCGCGGGCATGCACGGGCGTGGTGTCCTCGGGGCTCGGGCTGTCGTCCAGGTGTGGTCGGATGTGCACCACGGAGCGGCGCTGGTCATGATGGTTGTAATCGTCCCGCATCACCAATCCTCCGATCCCGTACCCAGGGCCCATAACTCCGGAACCGCTCAGTCGCATCTTTTCTGGGTCTTCGTCGAGTTTGACAGATGAGAATACGGTACTTAAGTTCAATTGCGGGATGTCGTAGAAGACAGTCAACGTCAGCATCACGAATGTCAGGCCGATGAGGAGGTAGACTGGAAAAATAAATTCATGATATAACGTTACTATTATCTGATCCTCACTTTCTACGAAGCCTTGCTTCAGCCTGCTGAAAACGGGCTGGCTCGAGCGAGGTAGTGACACAATCTCCCAGAATACCGACATCAAGTCTCACGAACGTGCCTATCGGGCAGATAGGCCTCAATGATGCCTAATTGCGCTCCACGGGATGGAGTTTAAGGCGTTGACAATATCTAGACTGCCAGCCAACGCCACCACGCCCCGTCAGGACACTGCCTGCTACAGCAGCGAAGAATCGCGTAGATGGTGGATCACCGCTGCCGGAAACCATACTGGCTGTCGGCCAGATCGGGACCAACACGCGACAGGTGCTCAATGAGACTTCGGGTGATTATTCTTTCGAATAGCTTCGAAGCCTCTTCGAGCAGGCAAATTAGTGTCTGCGGTCCTTCCTTCTTTCTTCAAGAGAACCAATCCGGCCTCCTTACAGCCGGACGAGAATATGCTGCGACGGAGGCAGCTGGTGAACAGCAACCTCAAGCGGTCCCCTAGAGCCGTATTATAAGAATCGTGCCCAACATATTGCTTCAGACCCTGGCAGTATTAAAACTAATCGGCCAACAATATAATACTCAAAGCTAGGACCACTGGTAACAAAAGGGTAATAAAATAAACGACAAATACTTGTACTGAAGTAAGCGTAATAAATATGAGTACAGAAAAACATGTATTTACCTATTCTAGGATGTCGGTAATTTCTATAAATATGTACGATGATTGCTATTTATTTAATACGTATAAGCTTGCTTCGTATTATTAGAAGGAGAAACTAATAATCATTCTAACATTAGGTCTGAGATTGTGATAGAAATTGCAGTAATTATTTGCCGATATCCGAGTCACAAAACAAATTACACTGATTGTAATTTTCTGAGAGATAACATAGAATAATCCTTTTTATTAATGATATACGTCCTTTTGTGCAGTTAAATGTAACTTTATCGATATGGTATGATTCAATATGGTAGCGCATCCTTAGCGCAGCGAAGTATTGTTGCCAACATAAATAAATAAAAACTTACAAGTAGTCGCAACTTTGTAGAGTGGCCGGTAGGGTTGTCCGGGCGAGTCACCGGGGATGTAATCACCCAGACCGATGGTAGTCAGCGATATGAAGCAATAATAGAAAGAGTCTAGGAAATCCCAATCGGGCTCCAAGTACGCGAATACGCTTGCAGGCACCACCAGGAAAAACAGCACTAGGGTTGTCACTGTGAACAAACGTTGACAGATTAGTGGAAAATATGAGTAGACTCTGAAACTTAGACTCTTTTGTCATTCATCCAGTTTGATTCGAAGGTCGTCAGATCAACAAATATTTTCGCCAATCAAAAAGCAATCTTGTAAACGAAATCAGGCGGCTGAAACAAAATTATGCCTTCTTTCTAAAACGTATCATCTTTGTTATTCATTTTTCCCCGAAAATAAGATCTTAGTGAATATTTGATGGTTGTGAGAGGTACTCAATTTAACCGATTCACGCATCCATTATCTTGTATAAATAACACTACATTACTGCGTTGACCATTAGTAGGTACTGAGGACGAGGCGTACAAATGATCCGATACCATATAGGGCTGGCGGTAACTGATAGGTTTTCAAGCAAGGTTGATAATAAGGACTATCTATATTATTTTTGGCGCCCAGAACGAGTGGTGGGCTGAGAGCGGGCACGGCGAACCCCAAACCCTTTGCGAAAGGGCCAAAGGGTCAAAGGGCCAGTAAGTATCCGGCACGCCTTTCTGCCATTCCCAGGTTAGAGGATATCTCCCGCGTGGGCCGTCGAGCGGCGGATCCTGGTCGATTGGATCGGGCAAGATCTCTCTCTGCCAGCAGTAGTGTCAGCTATGTTGGCAGAGCACGAAAACTGGAATGCAGTGGTCTCCTTCTGTGAGAGCGTCATGCTCCAGAAGGAGGCCGCAGAACGGGATCGGGAGAGGGCCGACCCCGCTCGAAGAAGGAGGAGACGGTGCCAGGGTAACAACCGCCCTGGCGCCTAATTCCCACACGCCTGAAACCCCCTGCCGTTGCTGTGAGGCAGTGGACCTCTGGGTTCGCGGGTGCGTAGATTGGGAAATCTGCGTGCCCACACCGAGCGACCCAAGAGAAGACGGTAGCACGCATGTGGTCACGCGTTGCCGTGGGACGCTTTGGGGGATCCTTTACAATCCCCCCGAGAGGGTGACCACTTTACAGTCACCCTCAGGGATGTGCCTATAGGCGTGGCACCAGTGGGCGGCTCTAGTGTGATCATACGAGGACCTGGAGCCTCCCTTAGGTGCCGAAGATGACCGCTCTAGTGGTTTTAGCTGATAGGAGTCCGGCATATCCCTTCGCCCTTCCCCGGGGCGAAGGAAGTTCATGAAGAATTTCCACTGGGCACCAATAAAAAAAAAAACATTAGAGGATATCTATGAGGGTTGAAATTTGAATCTAAAGAGGTATATCAAATAGAATCTAACCTCAACTAGGGTAAACCTGTATTTCAGAGAGGATGGCTATGTCCATGGTATTATTATAAAGGTAATTAACCCCCGTAAAGAAAAAAGTAAGTATAAAAATCATGATGACGTGCCATTCGGCCAGACTCGTGACTCGTCGGCTCTCTCCGTCTCGACTTAGCCCTCCACGCTCGCCACTTGTAGCCTGTGGTAATCGGTATCGTCTCCTCTATTTACTTCTGCTACTACATACATGCTCCTACTTTACAAATATGTCCACATTTGTATCACCTACTTTCATTTTCACTTCCTTTAACAAAAACAATACTTCAATGTAAAAATATATTTCGATCAAATCTGCCACCGTCCCGCGATAAGTTGGCGAAGCCGTAAGTGCCTCTACACGAATAAGGCAGACAATCGAGTAGATTTATTTATACTAACTCGTTATTACATATCAATTACTAAAAGACACAAATTTAATAGCGCCTAGAAAATAACATGTTACAATCGGCAGCCGTAACTCAAACTCAGCCATTTATACGTTGAAAAAAAAATGAACTGGACTAGATCTGTGGCAGTCAATGGCGAACACATATACATAACATTATACCTCAGCAATACTATACTAAATACATAAATAATATAGACTGTAGATTTAATAAATAATGTAGGAACATATTTTACAAATAATTTGACCGAAAGTAGGTTTTAATGGTTAAAAAGTTACCAAAAACAAATGATGAATGAAAACTTACCAATAATCATCAAGTGTACCAGACGTATAGTGAATGGACGGTACAGATGTCCTAATGCAGCATTCAGAGAGCGTAGCAACGCAGTAGCTGGCAGCAGGAGACGTTCCACCAAGGCTGATAGCAGAACAAGCGTCAGTGGAATCCCGAGCAGCGCGTACATCATGCAGAATAACTTTCCAGGCTTCGATAAAGGAGTCACGTGGCCGTATCCTGAAAAGATGTCGGACGTGATATTAATAATAAGAGTTTAAGTATGTCGTGTGAGTTTACCAGTGATGATATATAGAACAGAGACATGTCACTCAGCGAGCTATGGAGAGAGCTATGCTTGGTATTTCTCTACCAGATAGAATCGTTTTTTTCTTTTTCTTTTAAAAACGTTGCCCCTCACTACACACACACGCACCCCCCCCCCCCCCACACAGGAGTGTTGTGAGGGCGTTTACAGATATAAATTCCACACATAATACACCCAAACCCGGAACAAATACCTGCAGATTATACAAATATTTGTTCTGTGCGGGAATCGAACCCGCAACCGGAGCGCAGCAGCCGACTGTATCAGCCACTGCACCAAACGTACCGTCAGAAATGAGTAGATTTGTAAAAGAACTAAAGTTGCCGACATAGCTGAAAGGATTAGTAAACTGAAGTGGCAATGGGCGGGGCACGTAACTCGTAGAACTGATGGCCGTTGGGGCATAAAGGTTCTCGAGTGACCGCGCACCGGAAAACGCAGCGTGGGACGACTTCCAACGAGGTAGACAGACCTCCTGGTGAAGGTCGCTGGGAATCGTTGGATGAGAGCGGCATGTGACCGCTCGTTGTGGAAATCTAAGGGGGAGGCCTTTGTTCAGCAGTGGACGGCCTGCGACTGATATGATGATGATGATGAGCTATGTCGGCATTGCCGTGTGGTGCCTGCTAACAAAAGCACCACGTCATCCGCATAACATGGTCGCCGTCAAAGGTGAATATGGGATTAGCCGGAGAATAGGCAGCAGCGTCCTTCGAGTACATTCATTACAACTCAACTGCGATCACCAATCAAGCCTGCCACGCGTGGCGATTATTGCAAACCGGGATGAGCACACAACATAAACCCAGACCGGTCATTGTGGCGATTTTTCACGGAGGCACGTGTCCAGCAGTGGACATTTTTGGCTGATATGATGGGGAATGTTGGCACAGGCAAAGCCTCTTTGGGGTTGCAGCGCTCAGAATTTAGGCTCTGTACGTCCGACGAACAACCTCAGAGATGAAGGTAGCACGTGGTGGTAGCTTAATATCGGATCGAGAGAAAATGGCTCGCTCGGCGATGATCTGCGGCGAACCACAAGGAGTAGAAATGTATAAGGATTCACATCAAGAGGGATCTGTAACTTCCTTTTGTGCGTTATTAACCTCAAACATTAATCATCCATCCGTTTGACAAGCGTGGTGATTATGGCATTAGCTCATGACCGGTCATCCCAGGACACTTTCAACAGAAGTCTTTGGGATGTCGGGAATGATAAGTTTCGCTTTGCATAGTGGGAGCAACGCGCTGATTGTCAGCGGGATTATATTATTTTCTGTGACCCTACAATAGCAAATTACTCGGCTGAGCACATCTGTGCCAGCAATGGCCGGTGGCCCCCTTTGTACATTGTGTAGGTACCGTAGTATTAAAAGGGCTTGACCTTTACTAAAGTTTGGGTCTGGCTTTAGCCAAATCCCCTAGAGGTCAACTTAATTTAAATTATTTGTACTAGTTTATTCATATCTGTTTATTACGTTCTCTGAACATATTTTGCAGGATATTTTTTAGCCATACATTATTAAATGCTTACAATTTTATTGTATCAATCATTGTAGACTTCTATTTTTTCAATGAGCATTCTTGATAGTAAATCAGTGCGTAATCAAAATCTGATTATTTTATAATATAAATTACCTGAAATGTTTAGGAAATTAGTAAGCTCCTGTACTGTGTGTGTAAAAGAATTCCTAAGAAAACTATAAAGAAATTTTCAAATGCGTCCAGGTTAGATTGCTTTACCTATGCTAAATTTTGAGGATGATAATAAGTAATGACATAGACTTACAAATATCTGATAAATGGTAGTACACACGGCTACATATCAAGCTACACATTTCCAGTGTAAGCTGATCTCGCATTATATAGGCTTTCCAAACGACGGGAAATTAGCGTAAAGTGGAGTCTGTTCCGTGTGTGATATCTACAGATATTATAAATTTTCATGCGTAGATACTGGAAGATATATCTGCCCTAAGTGTGAAAAGCTTTAATCTCTTTTTCAGATCACTTCGTCTAACATCTACTCCAGATCATCATCTGTAGAAGATTAGGGCTTGAACCGAGCACTTACCAATATTAGAAATGATCATCATTTAGGCCGAATGAAGTCGACTGCTGGACACAGGCCTCCCCCAAAGATCACCACAACGACCGATATGGGTGGGTTGTGGCCTCATTGGGGGGGTTTCCATATACGCCACGCTTGGCAGACGGGTTGACGATCGCAGTTGATTTGTTAATGTACTCGAAGGACGCTGATGCCCATCCTCCGGCAAATCCCTTAGTCGACTGTTACGACACCCACGGGAGGAGATGGGGTGGTGGTATTCTGAGCCGGCACCACACGGCACGTAGAAACGGTAAAATTGATAACGGAGGCGAATAACGGCGATCCTCAGATCCTGCAGTTGGGTTCACCAATGACGTTCCGCGATGTTAAAAGTCGCGTTTGCTTGGACAGACCGAAATAGAATTGTCTTTAGAAGATTAAAGCCTGATAACTTACCGATGGTAGTAACGACAGTGGAGGAGAAGAACAGTGACTGCCCAAAGCTCCAGTTTGGTCCACCGGTGATGTTGCGCGATGCTGACACGCCGCGATTACTCGCGCGGACCACCTCGTCCAGCAACAACTCCAGATCATCGTCTGTTGGAGATTAGACAATTGAAATTAGGCAAATGTTAATGCTTAGGACATTTTTGCTTGTGGGTATTAATCCTCTCATGTGTGTTATAATCCAGTCCGTGCGGTATCTGGATTAAGAATATAGCACCAATCCATGTTCCCCCATGGATGTCGGAAAACAGAGGGATAGGTAGCAGCGCTCTGTCTGTGGATCTGTAGCCATTCTGCGCTCAGTAACCCACCTGCCTTACAATCCTCCCAGAGAAGTGCCTTGGGGCGACCTTTTTACAGTCGCCTTCCCTCCGCTACAGGAGGTGACCGCTTTACAGTCAGCCCCTCCGTGATGTGCCTAAAACACACGATATGTAACCGGTTGTTGATGGGAGAGGCCTTTATTAAGCAGTAGACGTTCTTTAGCTGATATGATGTATGTTATAATGCTCTCAAGTGTACATATAGGTAATAGAGATGTCTATATAGGTTACATGCATATTAGGCTGTACCAAGCAACTCTTTCGCTGGATTGACGTATTCGTATTGAAACAAGACTTTTTCCCAGCGTACACAGTCTTACGGCCGAAATTAATAATCGATCTAATCCAAAATCTTTGGTTTTTTGTGTTATATGTGATCGTAACACAACAACGGATGAATTTCAAAATCTTCTATCTGAATATTGATTATTAATTTCGCCGTTAGAGAACCTTAGATACCTCAAAATCAACCCGTGAAAGCTAGGATGATTCTATAAAATTTTCTGCTCTCTACCGACGTTACCCGGGAAACTAATACAGGAAATTGTGCAAATTAATTTAATTATTAATAATAAAAAGATTGTGAGTGTTTTGCTAATGATTTTAAATTGATGCCAAAAGGAAGACAGCTAATTTAATCTTCGAACGTCGCCTTCGCTCTTTTTATTTAATATTACCTTACATGTAAAATTACTAACGGTCTAAAGGATTTGTATTCATTTTAAGAGATAATATTTCCATTTCACTATATTGGTGTCATTTACGGGACGTATACTTAGATGCAGTACGTACAGTGTAAATTCTATTTGCGATACAACCATAATTTTCTATTATTATGAATAAAGACAAAGGCTGGCAACATTTATTTTTCCGCAATCAAAATGAAAGCCGCCCATTTATCACAATTAGGTTCGTACAAATCGTCGACACATTTCACGACCAGTCACCATTCCATCAGAGTATTTGTCGGTTGAATAATTAACAAAACGAAGGCTAAATAAAGCATATTGTTTGTGATCGTACAATGTTGGCAATTTCGTAGCGGTTTGTGGTTTGTACCGCTTTCCGTAGTTACCGCAAATGTGTATTTCATTCGGTGTACATGCATTATTCATGTTAACAGATCGTGGTAAACGAGAAAGTCCTTTGTTGAAAATTAAAGCAGCCCGTAATAGCTGCAATTTTTTAATAGTTTCTGCTTTGTAATGCGTGTTGGAAAAAGGAGTTTTTAAGTTGAAGAATACTGCAATTATTAATCATTGTTTTACCCCTGAAAAATAAACTCCTTGGGAAATAGTTATAGTCCGAAGCAATTTATCTAAATCTTTCATCATTCATCGCACCTATGAATACCTTCTTTGAGATTTTCTGAAGTAACTCGAGATCTATGCGTTTTGCCATAGAGAGTTAGCACTGTATGGCAAATTTGCTGCTCTTTATGGCTGTTTTCGGGTCTATAACGAATACATATAGGTATGAGATACGAAAATATCCTAGTTTTACACAGGCTTCATCCTAAAAATCTTTGCAAATCTACTTTATACATATACAGTAAAGCAAACTGCTTTAAAAATACTTACAAGTCGCATACATATACAGAGTTACCGGTAACTTGACGAATTCTTTGCAGGACGTAGTAGTTATTTTATTTACCAGTCTTTGTTATATCCCTGTGTGCGCACAGTGAGAAGATATCGACATTTAATTCCTTTTTAAATAGCTGATGAGATGGCAACTCACAACCTCTTGCTCGCCAGTCCGACGTTATAGCTGGAAGGGTCGCTTACATACAGTGGCGGTTTTGCATAAACAACTAAATCGTTGTCAACTTGGTGTAATGTAGTGAAGTGTACTAAGCCGAAATGTATGCATTCAGTACGAGTAACACTGAGCAAAAATATTTTCAGGCAAATATATAAAAACAGCTGTTTAATGCAGCGCGCAATTACATTGCGCGGGGCACATGGAGTGTGATAATGTTTATTTGGAAGATACTTTTGCAATGGCAAAAAATTGCTTTCGTGAAAAACAAAAGAAAATATTTAGACCTTGACCCTCATTATCTCCATATTCAGTGGGTTCCCATTGGTAGATTGAGTGGCTTTCGTTTTTGTTAAGGGTGTTTTTACACCCATTATGATAAAAATATAAATATCCATACATAAAATGTAAGTATATAGCCGTCTCCTCCTGTGAATATCGTAAAAGGCAATTTACGGCCGAAATTAATAATCGATCTAATCCAAAATCTTGGGATTTAAGATTAATTGGGTCTGTTTTTGTGTTAAGATCACACAAACACAGACAAATCCTTAATTCAAAACCCAAAGTTTTGGATTAGATTAATTATTAATTTCGGCCCTAACAGACTCGCCGAAAGGGGAAGGCAGCAGTCCCTTCTGTGAAACAACAGCCATTCCGCTTTCACGAACCCGCATAACGTGGTGACTTTGAATTGTGGAAATTCATAGGGAAGCCTTTGTTCAGCATTGGACAATGGAGCTGATACGATGATGATGAATATTTATAGCATCACAAAACTACTTTAGGTAACCCCAAAGATATGCCATGTAGTTCAAAAAGTATGCGAGCCTAGAAATCCAGTTTTCCCCTACCATTCTTAATAAAAACACACTAATGCACACAGTTACAAGTTCTCATCCAATGAACTGAATAAACCCAACATTATAATTGGCTACTCATACTAAAACACACCTACGACTTTGTATGTAGCCAATTATGCCGAGCGTACGAACTGCATACGGCAGCCATACAACGCAACGCGTAAGTTTATTGGGAGTACCATTCGCTGTTCTATTCACTGCGTTTGTTATTCACCGATTGC
The DNA here is from genome assembly GCA_947459985.1 of Diloba caeruleocephala. NCBI lineage: Eukaryota > Metazoa > Arthropoda > Insecta > Lepidoptera > Noctuidae > Diloba > Diloba caeruleocephala. The sequence continues at coordinate 3,133,786 of OX381615.1, read as the reverse complement.
TAGTTAAAAGTGGTCGATAAGAAACATTGTACTTTGTACAAAAATAATAATGTCGTTCTGTTCCATCAATCCAAATGTAACATAATAAAGAAAACAATAATTTTTAATTTATTCTTTTTATAGTCAAGTACAAGAAAATTCCTTCACTTGAATATTGTATACGACTCCTTCCTTGATAAAGTTATTATTTTCGCTTCGGTTTTGCATGTTATCCCCGAACAACACGACACTAACAAAGTTTCACTCAGGGGGGTGAAACTCTCATACAAATAGTGAGTACGAAAAGTTGCGTCGAAAGTAGCGCCATCTCCTGCGTACAGTCGGCACATTTCATATTAAGTTTTATTCAAAATATGACTAGATGGCAGTAGTACCTTACCGGAAGTACCCAAATTTTTTTTTTTTATGTTTTATTTTTGTAAAACGTTCTTAAATTACAATCTCTTTTTTGTGATAAACACGATTTCGTTTATTTAATGTCGACAAACAATAATATGTTTTTTATTAAAATTATCATCACTTCACAAATTGTCAAAGAGAAAAGATACCTACCTACCTTTTATAAGTTTGTAAGCTTAATTTAGCTGGTGTTTACGTGTTTGCTATTGGATTAGATTATTTTACGAGTGTAATCATTTTACGTTGAATTTCTTGTAATTTTTGAATAATCTCGCACTGAGTTTTATAATCCACGGTATAAAGAAGTGAATATAACTTTGAATGTTAAATTTTCTTAATATGAGATGAATGACCTAGTTTTGGTAAGCTTATGATTATTAAACAAAAAGAATAATAAAAAACATTGAAACGTTTCCCTTGTTTCTTTTTTGTAGAACTATTCTAGTTTAGAGAAATTATTAGGTCGGTTTGAATTGCAAAACTTTTTTCAATGTATTATATTATGGTCTGCGGCGCAATTTAATCGATCTAGTGATTTTTTCAGATATATATACAAAAATACTTCTGGAGAGGCACGCCACCTGCAGGATTGTTTCGGTACTAAATGAAAACGTAGCGCCATCTGGTAGTCAAGGTCGCATGTTTGATTATTGTGGTCTTAGAGTTGCGCATCTATGTCAGTATTAAGTGTATAGTCTATGGTTTCACTTACGCGATCGAATGTCAACTGACGTTATAAATCGGCCATTTTTTCCGGATGGCCCGGATTGTGGATGTCGCGGTGGCGCGGTTACGCCCCATACCGCTTCTCCTTATTTCCTATTTCTGTGGGTAACCCAAACAATAATCTGTGGGTTTTAGGTAACAATTTTTTTGATCGTTTAATTTTATATTCAAATGCTGCGACAAAAGGTAATAACTAAAAACCTAAAGAAATAAAAACTAATAAGTATAACACGGCTTGTAATTTTATAAGGAAAATTACTTTATAAAAAATAAAATGTATAATAATACATTGATTAATTTTATGGGTAGCATAAACTAACTGATAACCTATTGACATCAGACATCAGCCCGGTATTTCCTGTGAATCGATGTAAGTATAATAGAAACTAAGTACTTAGCTCTTGCAATTTTTCTTAATGTGTCATTTAATTATTGTAATTAATTGCAATTTAATTGTAAACACTATACGCGGTACGCGTCGTGCAAAGATCCTGGGGGTATATTCTCGATAACCTACTGACTTTAGGGTCGGTCAATATTATGACATAAAGAACTGACGTCACGTAATGGCGGCGAGAAATTGTGATGTGTGATGATGTGACCTTTTTACATTTAACACTGCACATTATTATGGATGACGGATTAATGACGGTAATGATTGTGATACGAAGTTTAGTTTTTTTTTTATGGACTCATTATGTAATAAGTAATAAAAATAAGGAACAGAGGCCATACATCGGTAACGCCACTACTACATACCCCTATGGCATTAATCATCAAAAATAATCTACAAACATATAACTGTTCAGGTAACGGTCCCTGAATTTCGGTAATAACAAATATGTACTAAAGTACAAAAAAATAATACCTTCTGCAATAGGTACCTACTGTTTGTGAGAAATATCCGCGGAAATGTAATTTGACCGTCAGCTATGTTATAAATTGAACAAGCATGTCAGACGAATACGTCGTACTTATTGTCAAAATAGTTGTTCAAAGAACGAGTCTACATCGGGGGGCTCATCGGGCTGCATGTAGCACATAGACTATACACTTAATACTGCCAATGTAGCATGATGAGGCTTTTAAAAGTGTCATTTGATAGATAATAATTACAGGTATAATTACAATTTTCTTTCATATTTATTTTAATTCAATGTTCGAGCGACGGAGATGGTTTTAAGACCTTTGTTTCTCACAATCTATGGAGAAAGCTACTTTGAAACAAAAATATTTAATTGTCTATAATTGAACCTAGTGCAGAAAGGACTCAACCGACAATTCGATCAAGAATGAGTTATACATGCCAAAGTAACCTTAAACGTCGGATTTTTCATGCAGTAAGCTAGGTAGTATTTAAACGAGCGACTATAAATTCAAATTACAAGCTGTCAAAAAATCTGAAAACGGGTAGCAAAGATACTAAGTGAGCGACTGATTGTGGACGACTAAAAACTATTTGGTGTATACATGTTTGCTGGTGGCCCAAGAGCCACCACAGCCGCTACCAGTATAAGTGTATAATCTATGGCCGCGCCTATTTTGACTGGTTTGTTCTTTAAGGTTAATAATAACGTTTTATTACTACAAAGGTCGGTAGTATTTAAGCGAGTGACTATAAAAAGTCACCCACTCGGTATTTCTAGTCGCCCACTAAGTATTTTCACTTACCATATTATTATTTTTCATTCAGTTAAAACGAATCAGTATAATAAATAAAGGCCAATAAAAAAAATACAAAAGTATAATAATACTGAAGATTACCCATTTTTTTACTTTAATATCTCAAAATGCACACTAGTTTGGGTCCTTTCTGCATAACTAGGTCCAATTAGTGACAGGAGGAAGGGTGACGTCATATGGTTCCGGAAACTTCATATCTTACACCCCGTTCATAAACACATTGCATTAGTGCCATTTTAGGGTACCTATACCTAATTCATTTATGTAAAACCAACAGGTAAAATAAAATTGTAATTACCCACATTTTTATTTTTAGAGATGATGGCCTGCTGTCCACCTTAAATCCGGAAAGGCGCACTATTTTATGATAATAGTATAAGTATTCAAATCAAACATCCAAGTTGGTTTACTGATTTATGTTGATTGTTAATAAAGTTTGTATAGATATATATTTATAACATGTAAAATATAATACTAAACTTCTCATTAGGGTTTGAGCTCTCTGGGTTGGTTGGGTCTCTGATAACAATCGATCGATTTATGCGTGGCAGAGCCTAGCTGTAGTTTTCAGAAAGAAAGAAAAAAAAGATAAATTATAAATAAGAAAAGAAAAAGAAGACGAAGAAAGAGAAAGAAAGAAGAAAAAGAAAGATGAAAGGTCTCGCACAGGAAGTTACAAATAACATAAAGTAAAAATTTTTTTTTAATAAAATTTAGGCAACCTGGACGAGGCCAGAAAAAGCCCCTATCTCAACATAATGCTGTCACATTTAAATAAAAAAATGCCGCAGCGCTGGTTTTCAGATAGGACCAAGACAGTTGTGATACCACGGGCGGTTACGACATAAGCCGATAAAAAAGTTAACTAGACAGGTGACTAGAACTCTTAAATGTGCTGCCTCGTACGGTGATGTACCGCGAATACCGGCGTGACGTAGCAACATTTGCTGCGTTTCGTGCGGTGAGTGAAGAAAAGATGGCCGACCCCATGAATATGGCAGAAATATGATATGGGCCTTCAAGGAAAAGTGTACGTCAGCTCTAAAGGTCAGCAACAAATCAACATCCGCAATTCCAGAAGAATCGCTGCTTCTGGAGTTGCGGATATTTATGGGTGACGCCGGTGACGGTGATCGCTTAGTCAACCCGCAAGTTAAATTGCGCACCTATATCATTTTGAAAATACATGAGGGAGAACCAAAGGCATTTCTTTTTTTACTGTAACGCAAAAATACGATATATCGAATAAAGGGTCAGGTACATACCTACAAAAAGTTGAGGAAGGTAGGTTATAGTTATAATTTTAAGTTAGGTTGAATGACACTTCTATTTTAGGCGCATCACAGGTTCAGAATAATAATAAATAGAATAAATAAGCAAACTTTTAAAAATAACAGCATAGTGAAGGTTTATGAAGACTAAACAGCAATTTAAACCCATACTAATTTGCGTGGATTTTAAAGTATCACTTAAGCGATGAGCGGTCATGGGGATATTGCCATAATTACTATTGTTAGCAGGTGGATTGGTGATATGCAGTATGTTGTACTTTGTAGACGGGAGGATGCTGATACTCATTCTCTTGATATCAGTTCTTAGCTGCCTTTTACGACACGCATGGGTGGAGAGTGGTGGTCCTAGCCAGGAACCACATAAACATACTCGAACGTATGAAAATATTATCATCAAGTTGTGAAATTGCGTTGCATATTTATTCAATCTTTGTTATTTTATAGCCGTGTGGTGCCGGCTCAGAATACCACCACCCCATCTCCTCCCGTGGTCGTCGTAAAAGTCGACTAAGAGATTAGCCGGAGGATGGGCAGCAGCGTCCTTCGAGTACATGAACAACTCAACTGCGATCGCTAACCCGTCTGCAAAGCGTGGTGATTATGGCAAAACCCCCCGATGAACCCACAACTCACTCATATCGGTCGTTGTGGTGATATTTGGGGGAGGCCTGTGTCCAGCAGTAGACTTCATTCGGCCAAAATGATTGTGATTTTATATGTTACTTAATTTAATTTTAATGAAAATCAATTATTATATTTAAAATTAATATATAATCTTATATGGTCGGAAATATATACTGATCAAAATGCTGACAGAGCTTTTGTTAGCTTTCACGATATTTTTACATACACTTTTTATTTATGCTTCACAAAAACAAAACAAAAAACAAACAAATATTACAAACAAACAATATGACTTTTCTAATATATGAAAGATGTTTGATCTGATTTGATCAGATCTACAAACTATTTCCTGGTCAATTCTCGTCCATCTTTTCTACCAGCGTAAACCCTATTACATCTACAAGCCCAAACTCACACTTATTTCCTCAAAATATGCTCAGCAAAATATTTTATACCGAGCGAGAAGCCTTTAAGGCATTGAACAGAATCGACATAACAAAGAGTGCTGGACCAGACGGGTTGCCTCCACTATTTATAAAGAAATGCGCCAGAAATCTAGCTTTTCTCTTAATATTAATTTTTAACAAATCACTCGAAACCTCAATTTTTACAACCGAATGAAAAAAAGCAAACATCGTCTATATTTTAAAAAAGGGTGATTGTGCAGATGTGAAACCTATCGTCCAATTTCACTCGTATTAATGTTCTCTAAAACCTTTGATAGTTATGGTAGTAGCCATAGTTTATCCCACTTTGACATCCCATGTAAAACCGCACCTCGTCCTCACAACAGCACGGCTTTTGTATAAAATAAAACCGACGTTACTAATTTAATATTATATGTAGACGAGCTCTCAATGTGAATTGATTCTGGTTGACAAATCGACGCTCTCTACACTGACTTAAACGGTGCATATGATAAGGTAGATCATGAAATCCTGCTGCTTAAACTACAAGACCACGGGATACGTGGACAACTACTAGGGTGGTTCAGATCATATTTTCACGAGCGAATACAGAGAGTAGTGGTAAATGGTTACCAATCGCCAGATTACATTGCTTTATCCGGAGTGCCACAAGGATTTCATACGGGGCCTATTTAATTTGTCATATTCGTTGATGATGTGGTAAGTTAGCAGTCATAGCCATTGCTCGTTATTTGCAGATTGCTCTTCTTCAGTCTGATCCAGATTCTGTGCAAAATTAGTGTATTGCTAACATAAATGTTACGAAATGTTAACACATTACGTTTACGCGGAAAAAACATTACGTTCTACTGTTTTACTCTCATAATGGAACAACATATAATTATTATGTAACCATATTTATAGCAAATAAATATTTGATTGACTGCACTGTGATGTAATGCAATGCATGAGGCATTGTAGGTTGAAAGATGGCGTTAGTGCCTCATGAAAATCGCGTAGATTCTTTATTAATTTGTTCTTTGCGGCACACCATCTCGGTTGCTACTGGGTTTCCTCTAATTTATCAATCAAGCTATTGTCAGCAACTGTTTTCTTATCTCTATTGTGATAATCATCATTTTTTATTTACCGTTCACTTTTATACTTATTTATGAACTCGTGTAATTTCTCCTGAACGAACTTCGTACCTCTCTCAGCACTCGTCGTATAAGCGGCAGAACAAAACGTTACGAATACATGCATAGGTGCATACGTCTGAACTTCTTTCGATTTGATCGACACCACACACGTTCAAATAAACTTGTACAAACGCTAATCGCACACGTTTCGGAATTGGAAATCATAACAATTTTACAGACTGGACAAGCCAAACTGTACAAACTTAACTGCAGCCTTGTGCAAGTCCAGACTTGGGCAAGAATCAGTTACGTGCGTGTCTACCATAACAGTGCATTCAAAATTTGTTTGATACTCTTTCGTAATTAATACTCTTTTCATCAGATTTATTTATTTATTTCTAATATAAAATCACCTGGTTATTTAATATAATCGCTTCAAAACAAGTATCTTTAGATAAATACACTCCATATTTCAGTTTATTTCCTGACTCCGCTTATTTATTTCTATGATGGTTCCTTTCACTTTTCCGACAACACGGGCGATACTTAATAGAGTTTTGTTATCTTGTAAATAAATGATAATATTGATGTTAACCACACAAACCATAGTAGACACGATGACACATGTTGTGATCGTGTCTACTATGTAACTTTCTGTTTATTTATGATAGCCTGGTATTACGAGTTCTGCGTCATCGTCATTCGTCAATAAAATCATTTTCTCTGTAGTTATTTGATGTAAAACGTACAATAAGTACGTACTTATTTTGATATACTGCAAAATGTGTGCATGTGTGCAGTAACTTTAAGATTTTTTTAGCCCTGCGCCATCATTTTCGATTTCCGAAAAATGTTGTGTTGTTGTGAGTTTGAGTGTGACTTCAACATGGCGAGTTTTGCAACTTTGACTCTCGAATCATTGTTAAGATCAAGTTTAGTAAAGTGATACTAAATATAATCTTGTCGGGTATAAAATAATTAAATATTCATGACATATTTAGAACTTACATATTTATAAGAAAATTCTTGTGTTGTAAATTACAACTGAATTATAATAATGAATGTTTAATTTTATTGTATTAACGTTTGTATAAAGATAATAAAACGATATTTATATTATAAATATAATATATAATATAATATAATGTATATTTGATGGCACGGTTGGTGCAGTGGCTGATACAGTCGGCTGCTGCGGTCCGGGTCGTGGGTTCGATTCCCGCACGGAAATAATATTTGTATGATCCGCAGGCAGTTGTGCCGGGTCTGGGTGTACTATATGTGGAATTCATGTCTGTAAACGCACCTACGATACAGGAGAAATCCTAGTGCGGCGCACCGATAAAAAGAAAGAAAAAGAAAGTATATATATATACTTAATAATAGGTAGGTTTACGTAATACCAGTGACTAACGGCCGAATATTGAAACGCCAGTTAATATTAACTCGCTTTTAACGATTTTGAGCCGCCCGGTTTTGTACCGAAAGCAGGTTTCTCAAATAGTTTAAGAGTGATTTAATATTAAATGGAGTCAGTATTCGGCGTTAATATAATAAAAAAAGGTTCCTTGCGTGTATCTAGAATTGAATGTGATAGGGGATATGTGTCTAAATCATGCCAATCGCAGCCTTATTAATGCTGGAAATATTATTTAGATGCGCTACAAGAAGAGGCTGACTAAACCAGTAAGAGATAAAACAGTGGTGGAATGTTCAAACGACAACGTTCTCAATGACAATTCCCAGGGCTTCAAGTTTCATGTTGGCATTCGTCTGTGAATCTTTAATTTCTTTGAATTTTTAATTGCCTAGTTAACATTTTAAGTGGTAAGATATAATTTATGAATAATCTATGTGGTATACTACAACTAAATAACGAAACACACGAACACTCAGGTCAAAAAGCTGCATATTTCATACTAGAAATATGAAAAGAAGGTACTTGTTTTATAACGTGAGTTATAACGCAGTAGCTGCAGTAGTAGCTGGGAATAATAAATTTCAATATGCCGCTTAGATGAGAAGTAAATGGTAGAATCAGATACTCAAAAAGAATTAGTTATATACCAAGGGAAGAAACAATGAGTTATAAATTGGACCAAAAGACCAGACAAGCAAGTAAAACATCTGGAAAAAAACTCGCATCTATTCTTTGATAAATTACGATGTTGACCGCCCTATTAAAGAGCCAATAAGTATTACAAATAATAAAATATACCTATCGGCTCATATCGTAGTACAACTTGGTTCTAAGGGCATTGCTATCATGTGTCGGTTATCAGAATAGAATAAATCAGTCAATAAGTGAACGATGGGCATTAATAGTATTACAGTGAGTTAACGGTGTGTAGTACAGATGGGGTCGATGCATTTCCCGCTCGATCTGTGCTAACGCTCCCGAGCTAGGTCACCTGAGCCGGAGTATCGTGATAAGCGGAGCGGGAGCGAGTGTGGAGTATAAGACAAAACTGAAACGGCAAACGATGTTTGGCAATCACGTAGTATTTATCTACGATGATGACTATGGTTTGATATCTAGAGGATGGGCAGCAGCATTCTCCCGTGTGGTGCCGGCTACGAATAACACCAACCCATCTCATCCGGTGGGTGTCGTAAAAGGCGACTAAGGGATTAGCCGAAGGATGGGCAGCAGCGTCCTTCAAATACATTAACAACTCAACTGCGATCGCCAACCCGCCTGCCAAACGTGGTGATTATGGCAAAACCCCCCAATGAGCAGTCTTTGAAGGAGGCCTGTGTCCAGCAGTGGACTTTATTCGGGCGAAATGATTATGATGATTCTCCCGTGTGTTAAAACAACGTTTTGAGACACCAATTCGCCTGCCAAGCGTGGTTATTATGGCAATATTATCTATGACCGCTCATTCGGAGGGCCATGTCCAACTTTGGACATCAACTCTGTATGTGTAGTATCAACTCAAAAAAATATGTTGCCCTAGTTAATAATTATAATTTTGATGTTCTTAATACACAGATAATAAATCCTCAACCTGCCCGAGGCCTAATGTATTTTTTATCTATCAAAACACTGATAACGTAATATTGTATCACTAATCTTTCCGTAATGCCTAATGTTTTCGTTTACATTCTTCTTAGATTACTCGTATTGAGCTTAAAAACAATGTCAATTTATTATAGAACCTGGTGACGAGACGAGCAAGGCATTCGCTTGTTGGTAAGCGTTATGTCAGCCGATAACGCAATCCTACCCGCAATTAGTTCTGCTTGGCACCACACTGCGCTTGTCACCTCGGGCCATTAGTTATTTAGTCCCTTATGCCCAGTAATTTCACTATCTACAGTAGTACCTAGTACAGTACCCCTAGTACGATTTTCTTTTCACAATCGACATGGAATATAAACTATATGTTTACTGCGTTAGGTGCTGCGACTGGCCCGCTCAAAATTCTTCATCCAATCGGAGCGCCGAACGCGGTAAACGTGTAGTATACTATTATGCTTCGATTGTGAAAAGAAACTCTTACTAGGTGAACTGTTCTTCGCTCGCTTGCACGCTTCGCTTATGCAACAGCTTGGTCCTTATAACAAGATAGTGCTTGAGGTCAGCCAGTGTTCGGGGGGTGTGGCAGTCGATACGCGCGATATATTCTGTTACTACGACTTGCGGTTGCAATCCTAACCACCTATATGCTCCTAGTACAATACAGTACGATACTATTCAAAGAATAAAATGCAAGAGGTGGCCTTTCGGGGTCTGTACTCAACAGTGGGAAGAAATACGTAGCCTACTGATAATGAAGAATATAATGATGAAACACATGTTGGTGCTTCTCTAGTCTACTTCTGTGTGGTTTTCGGGGAAGAATCGGCCTCCTCTCCTCCTGGGGGTCTTTAAACGTGACTAAGGGTGGATATAAAGACGATCGGCAGCAGCATCCTCATGTGTGCTAAAAACAACATACTACGGTCCCCAAACCGAATCCCAAACCAATTATGGCAAAATATCCTATGACCACTCATTATAGTGATCATTTCAGACCCATGTTCAGCAGAGGACGTTTACAGATGTTGATGTGTGGGTATCCCTAGACGCAGTCTACCATCGTAAAATATTAAAAGTCATATGACATGTTTGGTATCGAAATAAACTATCGTAAAGTCACTTATTTAAGGGGCTGACCTTTGGTAGGGTATAGAGTTACATTCCGGCTCAATGAATATTGCCCAATGCGTAGGCAAATAATCATATCAGAAGGTAAATATCCAATGCTGATCATACGCTACAACAGATTGTGTTTGTAGGAATATTGTCATTATTATTCATCTTTACAAGCGATATGAAATGATAATTTCAATGACATGTGGGCTTAGCTAGCTAAGTTGCTACCATGCAGAACAGGTGGTGGGTTAAGCGTAGCTTGCCGCGGTCAGGCTTGAGAAACGGGTAGTTTAGAAGCTCAAAATTCTAATAACCTGTCTGAACCTAAGTATCTGTATTCCCCAGTAATTTGGTTGCAGAGGTCAGATGGCACTGCCATCGTGCTTCGTGTATAATGGTGATATGTTCAGCGGGATTGCCGTGTGGTGCCGGCTCAGAACGCCACCACCCCATCTCCTCCCATGGGTGTCGTAAAAGTCGACTAAGGGATTAGTCGGAGGATGGGCAGCAGCGTCCTTCGAGTACATTAACAACTCAACTGCGATCGCCAACCCGCCTGCCAAGCGTGGCGATTATGGCAAAACCCCCCAATGAGCTCAAAACACATCCATATCGGTGGTTCTGATGATCTTTGGGGGAGGCCTGTGTCCAACAGTGGACTTCATTAGGCCGAAATGATGATGAAAAAATGATTCAGCGGGATTAGGCCGACTGGACTTTCTGTGCTACGGGTCGGGAGTTCGATTCCCGCATGAAACAAATATTTGTATGGCCATCAGGTAATTGTTCCGGGTCTGGGTGTTTATGGATATGGAATTTATGTATTTGACCGTATCTATAGTATGAATATTTTTATGTATGTATATGTTATTATAATTTTTTTTGTAATATATCTTTTTTTATACCTCTTTTCGATGCATTTATTTTTAACCCAAAGGTTGACTGCTGAACAAAGGCCCCCCCCTTAGATTTCCACAACGAGCGGTTACATGCCGCCCTCATCCAACGACTCCCAGCGACCTTCACCAGGTCGTCTGTCCAACTCGTTGGAGGTCGTCCCACGCTGCGTTTTCCGGTGCGCGGTCTCCATTCTAGAAACTTTGTGCCCCAGCGGCCATCAGTTCTACGAGCACTGTGCCCTGCCCATTGCCACTTCAGTTTACTAATCCTTTCAGCTATGTCGACAACTGTGAATCTGATGAAGACGATCTGGTGAAGGTCGCTGGGAGTCGTTGGATGAGAGCGGCATGTGACCGCTCGTTGTGGAAATCTAAGGGGGAGGCCTTTGTTCAGCAGTGGACGTCTTGTGGCTGATATGATATATGTCGACAACTTTAGTTCTTCTACGGATCTCCTCATTTCTGATTCGATCTCGTAGAGAAATACCAAGCATAGCTCTCTCCATAGCTCGCTGAGTGACCTTGAGCTTTCTTATGAGGCCTATTGTGAGTGACCACGTCTCTGTTCCATATGTCATCACTGGTAACACACACTGGTTAAAGACTTGCGTCTTGAGGCATTGCGGTATTGTTGACGAAAAGATGTTGCGAAGTTTCCCAAACGCTGCCCAGCCGAGTTTGAAATCACTCACAGTGTATTGTTTTTCAGTGTGGTGTGAAGTTTGAGACTTTATTATTTTAATATAAGGTTTCCAAACTAGGGGTATCTGCCATCCATCTTATCTATTAAACTTAGGGTGTTTTTTAATTTCAATAGCCTCACGAAACATTCTCTGTACATGTCGGTTCTCTTTCGCGAGGACTTGAGTTCTATCAAAACGTAGAAAATGGTTTGGTTTGTCAAGTCAAGCACATACTGATAAAAGTTATCAGTTATTAACTTGAAGCGAATCATTATTACTATACAAGTTTCCTCGAATGATAATGACGCACCCATCAAGCCCAAAGGTTTAAAAAAAAATCACTACTATATTGACGTATAGTTTTCATTAAATATACGTCAAAATTGACATTGAAATTAGACTATGTTGAGATCATACTGAAATCTGACTGAACTATAAGGTAAGCAAAATACAATGTTTTTGTCGAATCATAATTTAATCTCAGTTTGGTCAACTTTCAGTAATCGTGTAATTTATTATGAGAATACGGTCTCAGGTGAAAGACTTGTCCGTCGTCACTATATTGTATACAAAAAAATAACTATTTGTAGACCATACATCATATTTATATTCATACAATATAATTCTCATTATGCGGTGATCGAACCAGCGGTATTTAACACAGAAAACCAAGCAGTCACTACGCCAAACCTGGCGTGTTTTTGGGATATTCTGTAGAATATTATGTAGTATTTTTCATGTGATATAATATTTTATTTTCATCGCTTTGATCCAAGACTTGGCCTTGGATCACTAATACACAGATAATAATGAAATACCTCATGTAAAAAAAAGGATCCATTTCTTTAGTTTGTATCACTATGTACACAGGCCTTTCGTGTCCTTGTCCGCTTGTTTTTTGTTAAGTTCTTTATTACCTAGTATAAGGTTGTAGTTGGAGGATATAAGGTTATAAGGGTAGGGGTATATATAAATATATATATTAAGGATAAGGTTGGAAGATATAAATATATATATGATATCCTATCATTTCGACCGAATGAAGTCCACTGCAGGACACAGCCCTCCTCCAAAGATCACCACAACGACCGATATGAGTGCTGTGTGCTCATTGGGGGGTCTTGCCTTAATCGCCACGCTTGGCAGACGGGTTGGCGATCGCAGTTGAGTTGTTAATGTACTCGAAGGACGCTGCTGCCCAGCCTCCGGTTAATCCCTTAGTCGACTTTTACGACACCCATGGGATGAAATGGGGTGGTGGCATTCTGAGCCGGCACCACACGGCATATCCTATAAGATCCTCATTTTCTCGGCGAGGTTATAAATATCTTCGAGTTTATTCATAATTTTTATCTTTCCCCGACATAATACTGATTACCAAAAGAGCGTTATATAGTCGCCCATCGTGCTGAATCATTAGAGACGCGGTCTACGCTTTTTACAAGAGAAGCCCCGATATCTCCGCAAATTACTCCTTTGACAAGGGTAGGTAATTTGGAGCTCGAGTCTTTGACGTTCTCACTGGATTATTTGAATTTCTATACCTTTTTTTATTTTTATTGGTGCCTGTGGAAATTCTTCATGAACTTCCTTTGCCCCGGGGAAGGGCGAAGGGGTATGCCAGACTCCTACCGGCTACAACCACTGGGGCGGTCATCTTCGGCACCTAAGGGAGGCTCCAGGTCCTCGTATGATCACACTAGAGCCGCCCACTGGTGCCACGCCTATAGGCAGATCTCGGAGAGGGTGATTGTAAAGCGGTCACCCCCTCGGGGGGATTGTAAAGGATCCCCCAAAGCGTCCCACGGCAGCGCGGGACTACATGCGTGCTACCGTCTTCTCTTGGGTCGCTCGGTGTGGGCACGCAGATTCCCCAATCTACGCACCCGCGAACCCAGAAGTCCCCCGCGAATTTCTGTACCTAGATACGGAATTCGGAAATTATTGTTATCGGTGGTATTATTTATTTATTGGGGAAGATGGTTTGGTATTTATGGTAATTGAAGTTTATTTTTATACTACATAATAATGAGATGAGCAATTTTTTTCGCCTTGTGGTAAGTCACACGCCTGCCAATAACAATTGTAATGCTACCCTGGACTAGACCTGCATGGTACCATACCGTGGTTTTTTTATTTTTGTTTTCTTTAAAAAAAAAGTTTTAATACTTTTACATCGCAGCAAGCAAGCAGTCAGGCACTAGGAAATGTGTAATTAGAAAACAGAATCTCAGTGGGCCAGAACAAATATTTTGACGTATAGATGTCGAAAATACAAAATACAACTATCCTATAACATTTTCGTTTCAGTTTTAAATACGACAAACAATTCGTATCCTATATAGGTATGAATAAAGTCTTTAATTAAAATTTTATTTTAAAGATAGAATAAAGAGGTTTTAAAGTATGGTGTCCGGATTAAGAATATAGCACCACTCCATCTCCTCCCGTGGATGTCGTAAAAGTCGACTAAGGGACTCATAACCAGAGGGATGGGCAGCAGCGTCCCTTTTGCTGAACAGTAGCCATTCTGCGCTCACCAATCCGCTTGTCAAGCGTGGTGAGTATCGGCAAATTCCCCCCAAAATGATGACACAATTGTGTTAATCTATGAGGGAGGCTTTTGTTCAGTAGTGGATGTCATTTGGCTGAAATGATGATGAAAGAGTGGTGGTACTGTCACAGAATAGAAAATAGCAGTGTCGTGGTAATCGGTATTGGCGGTTTTTCACTACATGACCCTCAGATCCTCAATGTATTTAATTTATTCCCAGAACAAAACTGAAACTATATGCATGTTATCACACGATGTAGACAACATAATCACGTGCCGCGGTTAAGTTGGGAAAGTTCACAGATCCTGTGCAAACAGGCCCGAGGTGGCTTAATCAATTACGAGAACAAAGATTATTCAGCCCACCCGCTGGTCCAGCATCTAGAGATGAGTGTTAAGAATTTATATTAACAGTTACATATTAACAGTATTACAGTGGCTGATACAGTCGACTACGGTGCTCCGGGTCGTGGGTTCGATTCCCGCACGGAACAAATATTTATCTGATCTGCAGGTAATTGTTCCGGGTCTGGGTGCATTGTGTGTGGAATTCATGTCTGTAAACGCACAGGAGAAATCCTAGTATGGGGCAACGTTTTTTAAAAAAAACAGTATGGAAAATCTAGTGTGGAGGCCTTTGTGGACGTCCTTTGGCTGATATGATGATGATGATGATTTTATTGATGATGATTTTATTGATGATGATGATAATAATATTGAACTATTTCCATGTGAAATATCGTCCGCACCGACAGGAAAGAAGAAGCAACTTTGAGTTACGTAAAACCGCGACTGGAGCTTCACCTTCACAAGGCATTGGACAACCTTTATGTGAACACCATAGATAAGAATGTTGGTGCGCAGCAACATCCTTAGCAATCGTGACTACCTATCTACCAGAATCAATCCCTAGTTATCATGAGCGTTGGTCGTGTCCGGTCTGAAGGGCCTAGGCACCAATACCTTGTGACGAAGTCATCCTTCATCTTCATTTCAATCAACCTCTTTCATTACTTCATACCTTTTTATTTCCATCACTGTCCACTTCACGATTCATTCTTTATTCAAGTCAAAATTCGAATTTGTGACGTAAGAGTCGCTCTTCATATTTTGATCATTATCATTACACATTCGATCCTGAACCCTAGTGGTTCAATACACAGCTGTCGCTCTGACCAATAGGGATGCAATATTCCAACTACTTATTTTTAACAAGCTTAAAATTGTGATATCAGCTATATTTTAAAATTTATATAATCATCAGCATGGAGTGTTGAAGTTGTGAATATCAATATACCATTATAACAATATATATGTTATGTTTCATTGGATCACAATAACTGAACTCCGTTACTTGCTGCCGTGGAGAGAGCCTCCCAGTCGAGCTCACCGGGAAGGAAACACGGAGGGAGGCACTCCGCGACAACCTGATTAAATCATCTGCATCGCTTCAATGCGGTAGACTGATCATACTAACAATAAAAAAAGGTTTCACCTAATAATAAAACACGCGATATGGTGTAATCAGCATCTATCCGGAACACTTGCAGGTTAGCCCGTTTCGTACAATGACAGACCGCGACGCGGACACTGCGGCGATGTTCCTGCCACCCGGTCATATGATAGACTCATGAAGTCATTGACTGCTAGCTGTTGTAGATTCACTCTGTATTAGAAAGTAATCGGATTCGGTATTTTCTATAAATATTAAGGCACTGTTTCTATTACTGACTAGCTGGGACCCGCGGTTTCACTCGCGTTTAATTTAAAATAAATTTAGAGTACTTTGACATAGACACTTGACATAGAATATATATATTGGATTTCAAGGGTTTCATTTTTTTTGCGTGGAACCCTAATTATTTTTCTGAAATCAAAGTAGCCTAAGTTATTCCTTATAACATCAGCTATCTGCCAGTGAAAGTCTCGTCAAAATCGGTCCAGTCGTTTCGGACCCGGAACAAACAGACAGACAGACAAAAACATTTAAAAATTGTTTTTTTGTTAGATGTACCGTATATACTTTCATATGCATTTAGTAAAAAGCTGTTATTTTGACATCACAAACAGACACTTAAATATTATTTATTTGGATAGATTTGAGTAGAGACTCTTTGACCGTCCACCTCAGTAATGATAACAGTAACATGTATTATTAACGAAAAAAGTGAGACCACTTTTTTCGTTAATAATACATGTTACCAACATTGCTACCAATCTTTGGCTTTGGATAAATAATGACGCAATCCAACCAATTATGTGTGATGTCAGTTCCGCCATATTTGATTTTTTAAACAGTGGTTAATTCGTTCAGCCTCGATGTGATGAAAGCGGTGTTAAACAATTTTACAAATATTTCCGTTTTTTTATAAGTATACATCCCAATGACGATTAACGGCCGAAATTAATAATCAACATAGTACAAAATATTTGGATTTGTGATTAAGGATTTGTCTTGTATTAACCATCTATAACAAACGTACAATAATGCCGAAAACATAACCATTTGTTTAAAACTTAAATTAAGGATTTGTCTGTTTTTTAGGGTTCCGAACGTCAGAAGGAAAAAAACGGCGGAACCCTTATAGGATTACTCGTGTGTCTCTCTGTCTGTCCGTCGGTCACGGCCAATTTTCTCCGAATCTACCGGACCGATTAAGTTGAAATTTGGTACATATATGGATTTCTGCGACCCCAACAAGAACGTGTTGGACGAAGCCAACTTAAATAAATTAATTTTGAATATGGCAATCACTTTTGGGGGTCAATATAGAAAATTAGAGAATGAGGTTTGGAAACTCTACCGTGTCACAAATGAAATGAATGAGCTTAATGTGAGGGCCCCAAATGTATTTTTTTTATAATTTTAAAATATATAGTTTTAGAATTATTAAGAAAATATATGAAAATTGACCATTCCATTTTATATCCGAAACTACTGAACCTAAAATTTTGCTCTTTACCCATAGATTACAGGAAAACCTATAAGAAATCTATGATCTTAAAATAACTTGGTAAATCTTTCAATATTGTGCCTACAAACTTACGTTTGCGGTTATATGACGGAATATATGACAACACATGTTTATCAACTACGACGTTAAGTTTGTTCTTGGCATAAGTTATTGGTACCAGACCGAAGTCAACAATAGACAATATATTCAGGAATTACGGAACCCTCTCCACGCGAGATCCACTCGCACTTGTCCGGTTTTTTGTGTATAAATGTGATTTTAAAACAAAAATGGATGAAGATCCAAATCTTAAATCTACAGTATTTCGATTGGATTGATTATTCATTTCGGCCGTAAGTCATTTGCTTAATGATAAGCGTCCCGTCTACTCATAACAATTATTGTATTGCTACCCGGGACTAGACCTGCGTGGCACCGGACTCAAACCTCGAGATACAAGTTATTAAGCCAGCCGTGTTTAAATTAAAGAAAATATCCTCGGATGCAAGCAATTTAGGTCAGAAAAGCCTACAAAAAATCTAAATCGACTTTTGGAAATACATACAAGATAGTTTGTCTTCGTGTTCCAATTGAATAAATATCTATACAAATAAAATTGAAGTGTATGTTTGTAATGTCAAAACATCAGCTTTTTATTAAATGCATATGAAAGTATGTACGTTACATACAACAAAAAAACAATTTTTAAAATTTTTGATGTCTGTTTGTTCGGGTAATCTCCGAAACGGCTGGACCGATTTTGACGGGACCGTCACTGGCAGATAGCTGATGTCATAAGGAATAACTTAGGCTACTTTGATTTTAGAAAAATAATTAGGGTTCCGCGTAAAAAACCCTTGAAATCCAATATATATGTTCTATGTGAAGTGTCTATGTCGAAGTATTCTAAATTTCTTTTAAATTAAACACGGGTCCCATCTAGTAAGAAATATAGCTGTGAAAGGAGATCACTAGTCGACTTACACACGGCTCAATGAACCGGCACGCGACGTGGCTACCCATAGGTACAGACTGCAATGCTTAGATAGCACTGTATTTAAGCGTACTCTGTATCATTCTAGCTTCTCTCTTAAATCAGCTTTTACTTGTTGAAATATTTGATTCAGCTATCCAACATGCATGCAGGCAAGGCTACAAGCTAGATAGAAAAAAAAAATGTCAGGCTATGGTGTATCATGGCGATTGGCTCTCTGCCCTACGGGTTGAGGCACACAGCCTGGACCGCCAGGCTGCGTGCATGTGAGATTTATGTTTGTAAACTGTAGGCACGACGTAGGAAAAATGTGTGCACAAGTGTGGTTTTAAGAAAAAAACACGTTTTTTGCTATTACCTTTTTAAAGTTTTAGTTTCTGCGTCTGTGATCTTAACATTAATATATGGGTACGCTCATTATTACGTGTAATATGTAGGTGCCTTTATTTGTAATTATATCAGATTACTCATTAATTTATTCAATATCAGATAGTTATTCAAAAATTGTGTCGGATCCTACCAGAAATAGTGAACATTTTAAGGGGACAATCAGAAGATAAAAAAATGGAACTTCATTTATTTTATGGCATTTATTTTGAATAAAGTTGCCACGCTATCCCTTTATCCTGCTGATTGTAGCCTTAAAATAAAGGTCACAATTTTTGTAGGACCTTATATACCTACTTATCTGACACATTTTTTAAATAAAACCAAAGAGTATAATAACTGTTTATAAAACCCTTTTTTTATAAGTAGTACACCAAATAATCACTGACAGCATTCAGACAGTTGCAACATAAAATAATTTGGCCATCAAAAACTATAAAGAGGTTGGAATACCTTAAGCTCTAAACCAGTTTTCAAGATTAACTTGATCCGAAGTACATATACAAGAATATGTTTATGATGCCTTTGGTTTTTAGGGTTCCGTAATAGACTACAGTAAGTCTTCAAAATGCCGTGTGGTTCCCAGTAAAGAATAAGCCGACAAGTCTTAAAAGGTGGCTGAAGGACTAATATCAAGAGACTGGGTAGCAGCATCCGCTCGCAATCCCCCGGCCAAGCGTGGTGATTACAGCAATACCCCTATGACCGCTCATTGTGGTGATCAATGGGACTCCCGTGTTCAGCAGTGCATTTACAAGCTAACGTGAAGTGAGTGTAATGTGAATGATCAAAAAGCTTCATAATTTGGTCATGTTCGTCAGTCTGTCCGTATATCTATACAAATAAATAAAATTGAAGTGTCTGTTTGTAATGGCAAAATAACAGCTTTTTACTAAATGCATATGAAAGTATATACGGTACGTATAACAAAAACACAATTTTTAATTTTTTTGTCTGTCTGTCTGTCGGTCTGTCTGTCTGTCTGTTTGTTCCGGGTAATCTCCGAAACGGCTGGACTGGCAGATAGCTGACATTATAAGGAATAACTTAGGCTATTTTGATTTTAGAAAAATAATTAGGGTTCCGCGCGAAAACAATAAAACCCTTGAAATCCAACATAATATTCTATGTCAAGTGTCTATGTCGAAGTACTCTAAATTTCTTTTAAATTAAACGGGGGTGAAACCGCGGGTCCCAGCTAGTTACAAATAATATGTGTTTCATGTAACATTCCAACCGCATTTTTTTTATGCAGTCTTTCGTACATATAATGTTTTAGAGACATGGTGAAGGATGTTATCTAATATTTGGCTTCATACAAGTTGTATCTTGGTAGGTAACTGCACAAATAACTGTCATATTTTATTAAAACCTTATAAATTAATTCCGTCCGGTCCGTGTGGTGTCCGGATTAAGAATATAGCACCAATCCATCTCATCCCGCGGATGTCGTAAAAGGCGCCTAAGGGAATCTAAACCAGAGGGATGGACAGCAGCGTCCCTTCCGTGAAACGGTAGCCATACTGCGCTCACCAACCCGCCTGCCAAGCTTGGTGAGTATTGGCCAGTTCCCCCCAAAATGATGATACAGTTGTGGAAATCTCTCCCCCATAGATTTCCTTGCTTGCCTTTGTTCTGCAGTGGACGTATAAATGGCCGATATGATGAAAAAAATACATTTTAGATTTCTAGAATTAATATTGTATTCTATATATATTATAATTACTACGGAGGCTCACTATATGCGTGGGTTGACACGCTCTTGCCAGGTTTTTTGACTATTTAGTGATGTACCTACACGCCCACGACCTGAACGTGTTTAGAGCAAGGCCAGTTTGTAAAACCAGTTGAGTTTGATTTGATACAAGAATTGGGTTTTATTTTAAACTTTCTGAGTGCTCCGTAGTACCTACTCGAGAAAAATGTTGATGGATGGCTCGTCGCGCAGTAAAAATGGTTTCTAAATAGTATGTCTAGCTGAGGTGAAATTGATATCCGTGGGGAAATCACCTTGAGCAAGTCAGGGCGTTTAGAGCCAGTATTTTTATATTGGGCATCTCGCAGACCGTTCAGGGAAATGTGGCTGCTTAACTGGGCGATGTACTAGAGATTTAAGCTCTCTGCAGCAAGGGAATTTAATACTTCGCTCTGCGCCCCCACTACCCCGCGAAAGACGAAGTTGCGTCAGAAATTCGTTCTGTTATCATCAATATTTTTTTTATATTTTAGAAAAATAATTAGAGTTCCGCGCATAAAAGTTAAAACCCATGAAATCCTATATATATATACTCTACGTTAAGTATCTATGCCGAAGTACTCTAAACTATTTATAAATAATCCAATTTATTCAAATAAATGGTGGGTGAGACCGCGGGTCCCTGCTAGTTAAGATATAAAATCCCTACTAGATAAAAAAAAATCGTTTACTAAAAGTACCACGAATAATAAGCCACTTCGGGTACCGAAAGGCCTCGCGGTGCATCTGCTGGCATATAGACATAGTTAAGTTGTTTATATTACATAAATGACGTAATCAATTCAAACATATGTGTCAAGACCGTGACTGTTAATCTATTACTTATTACTTAACAAATTACCATATTTTGTTTAAAAATGTATGTGTCTTTATCAATTGATATGTGCTTAATTAAATATTCAACTTAAAATTATAGACAACACTCAACGAGAATGTCAGAACAAGGGGATGTGACAAATATTTATATAGGTATTCTATTTAACGGCCCCAACGACAGCCGGCCGAGGCCATTTTAGCTTCGCCAATGGTCCGGTTAAGCAGCCACATTTCGGAATCTATACAAATAAATAAAATGAAGTGTCTGTTTGTAACGTCAAAATAACAGCTTTTTACTAAATGAATATGAAAGTATGTACGCTACATGTAACAAAAACACTATTTTAATTTTTTTGTCTGTCTGTATGTCTTTCCGTCTGTCTGTCTGTCTGTTTGTTTCGGGTAATCTCCGAAACAGCTGGACCGATTTCGACGGGACCTTCACTGGCAGATAGCTGATGTTATAAGGAATAACTTAGGCTACTTTTATTTTAGAAAAATAATTAGGGTTCTGCGTAAAAAAATAAAACCCTTGAAATCAAATATATATTCTATGTCAAGTGTCTATGTCGAAGTACTCTAAATTTCTTTTAAATTAAACACGGGTGAAACCGCGGGTCCCAGCTAGTAGTAAATAATTTATGGCAATAACCGTGCTCATACTGGGTCTGTGTTTCCGATTTTCTAGTTAAATTGTTTGACCCTATAGTTTGATCCAAATTGAATGTTGGTGTTTGAAGTTGGATATACTTTTACTACAAAAGATAAGAAACCCAGTTTTTGTTTAGTTAACCAGAGTTTAAATGTTTATTAATTAAACATCGTTTAAAACCGTGCGACCCAAAGCCTGGTTTATAATAGGCGGCATCGATCTTGAGCACTTCCCCCTTCACCTGAGAAAAAGTGATTTCTGGTTGGCAGTATGCAACTACACAGACAGCTTTTATTTTATTATTTTATCTTATTTTCCCCACTTTTTCACCGAACGCTCCGAGGACTTAGCACGAATATTTTGAAGTATAGTATCGTAATCATAACGTTAATGCGAGTGAATTTTGAATCGAAAATACAACTATCCTATAGCATTTTCGTTTCAATTTATACGACAAGCACAATTCGAAATACTATTCGGGTTTGTGTCGCGCTTCACTATCCGTCGCCAATCCTCGCGAACAGCTGCCTTTCTCGTACACTCATGAAGAGAACCGTCGAGGGCAGCCTTCACCTGGTCGGTCCATCGCATCGGTGATCTGCCGCGTGGTCTAGTGCCTTCGACTTTCCCCTGAACCACATGGAGTTCTACGGAAACGTCTCCCCGGCGAGAAACGTGGTCGAAGAAAGTTAGAATACGAGCTTGGACGATGTAGGACAGACGCTGTTTGATGCTGAGCTCTTGAATGATGGAATCGTTAGTATCATATATAGGTATGAATAGTCTGCAGTTTAAATAAAAAATATGTGCGAATCAAGTATTTTCAATTCAAAGTTCGCTCACATTAACATTACGATACTATACGTCACCGTGTGGTGCCGGCCCAGAATGCCACCACCCCATTTCATCCCGTGGGTGTCGTAAAAGTCGACTAAGGGATTAACCGGATGATGGGCAGCAGCGTCCTTCGAACACATTAACAACTCAACTGCGATCGCCAACCCGTCTGCCAAGCGTGGCGATTATGGCAAGACCCCCCAATGAGCACACAACACACCCATATCGGCCGGTGTGGTGATCTTTGGGGGAGGCCTGTATCCAGCAGTGGACTCCATTCGGCCGAAATGATGACTATACGTCAAAATATTCGTGCTAGGCCCTCAGATCGGTCCGTGCCCGGCAAGGGCCAAATATAAATTTAAAGATAAGAGTTTTACACACGTGATCAAGTAAAGCGTACCTTTTTGAAGTAAAGCGGTGTAGGTTTCTCTGATCATGCATCACACATCCGATCCGGCTATCGGATCAGATGAAACCCGGATAAAGTTTGAATGAAACTATACGAAAGTGCCGTTGTGCCGTGTGGTGCCGGCTACGAATAGCACCAACCCATCTCATCCCGTAGGTGTCGTAAAAGCCGACTAAGGGATTAGACGGCGGATGGGCATTAGCGTCCTTCGAATACATTAGCAACTCAACTACGATCGCCAACCCGCCTGCCAAGTGTGGCGATTATGGAAAAACCCCCAATGAGCGCACAACACACCGATATGGGTCGTTGTGGTGATCTTTGATGGAGGCCTGTGTCCAGCAGTGGACTTTACTCGGCTGAAATGATGATAATTCATCATCAGCCAAAGGACGTCCACTGCTGAACAAAGGCCTCCCACACGGCAAATGAATGAATTATGACTTAAAGGTATTTTTAGTTTAATAAGCGAATAAATATTATTTTAAAATCACAGCACAGCACGGGTGGGAATTCATAATCACCGGTTATTTATTAAGACTAAGCTGGGATAAACTCAGAAATTGTGTTTTATCTTAATTTATTGCTGTAGTATACGAGTGGCTAGCTAGTTATAACTATTTCCTTGACATAAATTAGAATAATACATATACTGATTACTCTGGTTCTCATAACTTATCTTTGATGTTGCTATAATCAGGACGGAAAATTTAAATAAAAGATAACTGAAACTTAAAGGTCAATTTGCGTTTTATGTTGATGATCATAAAATAACAATAAAAGTGTTTCTGCAAGATGGATCTTATCTTCCTGATGTTTTAATCAATCGATTAAGGAATGCAAATTTGATACTCCATGAATACAGTCATTATGAAACATGTTCGTTGACCAGTCCAGTTCTCGTAATTTAAAAATGGAGGTATTTTTTATACTTCCACTAGCTGCCCTCCCCAGCTTCACACCAGCAGCAACAGCCAACCCGATTGCAATGCCACCTACCGGGTTCAATTGTGAATCTGAACCATGCTGGGACCCACTCAAACATACACAAAAAAATCATCAAAATCGGTCCAGCCGTTTAGGAGTTCAGTGACACACACGTACAAAAGAATTATATACTTAAGATGGTCATAAATGCTACAAATTATATTCTGCGAAAGTAACAACCAACGTTAACGTGAACTTATTTATATAATGTCATTTCATTCAATTTCAGACAATAATGTAAAATAATTATGAAAATTGGGCCTCAGGTAATGTTATAAAACAACAAACTTATCTGACCTTGTGATCAAAATTGAAACAAAAGTCGCCACTGGACAACATTTAGAAATGTCAGTTTGCTGCAGAGACGTCGTTTATATCAGAAACGCCAGCGAATCCGCCAGATTAATTGGTGGATAAAAAGATAAAGATTTTTATTAATGTAAACCATTTACAGGCACTTATGAATAGTCAAACTTTAATTGCCACGTTCAAATATGTAAATTTCCTAAGGAGCAGAACAGGCAAGAATCTCCATAATTATTACTCGTTTTAAATAAGAATATTTTACAATATTTCTTCATGGAAAATAATTATGTTAATCTAGGAGGAAAGATTTTTTTAAATTCCATACTAGGCACCTTTGATTGTTTTTTTTTATGAGTCACTGCCTCATTCTGCCAAATAGTCCCAACAAGCGGCACCTGTCCATGCGTATGGCAATGTATTAGCAATGGTCAACTAAACCTTTTTTTAAATATCGAAACTCAGAGATCCGATTGACTTTACACACCTCCATCTTAAATATATTCTTATCAAATATAAAAAAAAAAATACTTTAGAGGAGCTTATATCTCCGATTTATAATTTTCGTGGACGTAAATTGTTGAGTCGTCGTGTATCTGTTACCATAGTTTGGAGTCGGTCACCGAATGACTATTATGGTGAAAAAGAGTTATCTTGAAATCTAGAAAATGACATACACATCCCGAAAATATAATAAAAATAAAGAAGTATTATAGAAATATTTTATTTCTTAAAAAATGTTGCCACCGTAGTGTTGCCAGAATAATTATTTTGAACCTAAATAACATTTGATGAATCCAAGGAAACATCGCAGCATTTGGCACCGGCAATGAGGTTATCAAAAATAATGATTACGAAAACTTCGAACAAACTGTCCTTCAGTGGACGTCGTAGCGTATTTCCGCGTCAGTTTGCGGGTAGTAACATAATACATTTTATTTTATGCATTCGTAATAAAGAACTCTTGGTACAATACATCAATTAAAAGGTGTGTAGAAATATTTACCCAAAATATCCGGATAACGTGCCAGGAAGTCTTGTTTGGCCCTGATCACATCAAGCCGTATCTGGTTCTCAACAGGTGCTTCTAAAGCTGTGAAGACCAACGCGCCTGATACCAAGTATACCGCGTAAAATAGAACGTAGAACAACAACAAACAAGTGAATCTTGCTTTCCCAAACAATCTGCTTGTTGCGAATAAAGGTTGGAACGGGGGATGTTCTTCTTCATACAAAATTTCTCTTGTAACAAGCATTTTCTTAGGGTAAGGAAATAATTGGCTGTGTACTATCATGTCATCGTCACTCCTTGAACTCATGCTACCGTAGGAGTGAATCCGATTGTACTTTCCAATCTGCCTCTCCATTTTGAAAAAAGAATGTCATATAAATTTTTACGCGCCAAAGCAAACAAAGTTTTTTTTTTCAAAAATCCATTGTCAATTTCAAACACTTTCTAAATTCGAAAATTTACCAATAACAAAACACGAGCACGGTATTTTATCTAGTCGGCTTGTCGGTAGGTACCACAGTTCCAGAACACAAACCAAAAATCCCGGAACGCGCGGGTTTTTGGTCAACTGTATTTGAAAAACCTCTTCGGGTGATTAGGTTCAAAGAAAAGCGCGAATATTTCCGTCACTTTAGTATCCCGGCGACAATTTTCAAGTTTAAACATCACCATTTTGATACATTTTAGAAACACTGGTTGGGTTTAAATATGGCAGTAGCCGTAGCGGTTACGTTAAGGCGTTGTGATCGCGGCAGTGACCATAAGTTGACTGAGCGCATGATTCGACATACGATAAATTAAAGTAGATGCTTTCATTGGCTGTGTTTACGCGTCTTATTTGTAAAGTGCCTACCCAAGATATGAAATCGATAACTACCGTTTACCTTCAAAGAGTTTTAATACGTTTTATTTCGTGTAATGCGATGTAATAACGATAACAGCGCTGTTGTATTTAAAGTCTAACAAATAAATAATAGATAAAGCGCTCATTATCACGTTTGTTTCGACTATGATCCTAATTGACTGCCTCATTGGACTAATGCCCATAAGAAGAGAGTGGGATTTTGGGTTTTATTGCCAAGTCGGCAGTATATTGGTATTCTAAAATGACCATACTTATGTTCCAGGTGTTACATACCGACAATGCTTTCATGCAACACCGATTCTTATTACAAATATCCATTTTTTTTTTTACACTTATTCGCGAAATAATGATAAAATCAATAATCTAATGCCACTTTATTGGATTTAGTGGTTAGTCAATTTTGAACACTCAGCTCGTGTTTACGTGCCCAGTACATAAATAAATATCTCTCCCTTGCCTCTTATTATCTTGCCCCTTTAAGAGAGATCCATTTTTTGTTTTTTATATCTAACTAGCTGGGACCCACGGTTTCACCCGCGTTTAATTTAAAAGAAATTTAGAGTACTTCGACATAGACACTTGACATAGAATATATATATTAGATGTCAAGGGTTTTATATTTTTTACGCGGAACCCTAATTTTTTTTCTAAAATAAAAGTAGCCTAAGTTATACCTTATAACATCAGCTATCTGCCAGTGAAGGTCCCGTCAAAATCGGTCCAGCCGTTTCGGAGATTACCCGGAACAAACAGACAGACGGACAGACAAAAAATAAAAAAATAGTGTTTTTGTTATATGTAACGTACATACTTTCATATGCATCGTAAAAAGCTGTTATTTTGACATTACAAACAGACACTTCAATTTTATTTATTTGTATAGATTTATGAGGCTTCGGTACACTCTAGGTGACTATGCCAGCCTCATGGGATCATTCACAATACAATATGATGTGTAGTATGTAAGTAAAGTTTATTGTATTCTATTCTATTCTATGTAAGTAGCAGTAACAAACCACATGGCACACATCATACTATACCTACACTTACTCACATATGATGCAATTCCGTCTATCCTATCCTTTCCTGCCTCACCTTTAAACTTTTTTTTTTTTTCAGGAAAGTACAATTTTATTTGCATTCGTTAGACAATGGCTGGCCTAAGAGTATATTTATATGGCCACTGTGTAAACTCATATTTGAATCATTCACAGGTCCCGATAGGCCGCTGAAGACATACTACAGGTGACGCACACAGCGACAGCACGATTGGTGCAGTGGTTGATACAGTCGGCTGCTGTGTGTGCTGTGCTGTGGCACTGCACCAACCGAAAAATAAAAGTTTACGATGCATATAAAATGCCCAAATTTATTTCATCATATATATTTATGTAATCTATCTACAAGGGTCTTACTTTAATAATAAATTTCACTTCGAAGGTGGTAAAATAGGGGTTGGAAGGTTGTCTTTTGTCTTTTTGGTTGAAAATAAATAAATACGTGTTTCAGTATTTTTGTAAATTCAATCTTTAAGGCTTTTTATAAATCCCCAATCAACTTCAGATTCCGCGAAGATTGGGAAGTTCCCCACAAGTTAGCAACGCTGCCATCTATAGACCATACAAATGTATGTTCCGTGCGGGGATCGAATCAGTGACACGCAGCGCAGAGAGCCAATTGCTTAGCCACTGCGCCAACCGTGCCGCCACTTTCATACAACTTTGTTTTATTAAAGTTAGATCATTAGATTTTATTTAGATGAAAGTATCTTTCATGTTACTAGGACCCTCCTAGTAAGAGATACTTCTTTTCGTTCAAGTGATTCAGTTAAGTACCTAATTTAACTTTTATAACGAGGGAGTTCTCCACAATATCTCAAGTTGTTTATTTGCGTTGTTATTGGAGCCGGTTCTTATTGCCATCGATCGTTTTATCAACAAATAGCGAAGGATGGACTTCCGGCCGAAATTAATAATCAACCTAATAAAAATAAAAATATTTTGGGATTGAGGATTTGTCTGTTTTTTATTAAATTAGCGGCCCGTCCCGGCTTCGCGCGGGTGGACATTTATTTTTTAAACGTTTTGGGATAAACGTAGAGTAATTGTAAACATGGACTGATTCTGGTTGGCATTTCTATAAACTTTTAAAATGTAAAAAAGAAGTTATAGTAACATAACTACAATAGTTGACGGCACGGTTGGTGCAGTGGCTGATACAGTCGACTGCTGCGCCGGGGGTCGTGGATTCGATTCCCGCACGGAACAAATATTTGTATGATCTGCAGGTAGTTGTTCCGGGTCTGGGTGTATTGTGTGTGGAATTTGTGTCTGTAAACGCACCCACGACACCGGAGAAATCCTAGTGCGGGGAAAAGTTTTTTATAAACGAAAAAAAAAACAAAATGTATGGTATCGCGAAGTTTTTTTTGTAGATATTGATATGTTCTTTAATATTGTAGAACATTTTTTTGTGCTATCATCAGTAGTTTCAGCAGCGCATGTGATGAAAGACATTTTATGGCAATTTCTTTTACACCTTGGGTTACATTATTGAAGTTTTAGTAGGGATCCCTATTTTTTTCTAGAAATAAATACAGCCTTTATTACCTACTCAAGAACAATGTAGCATTCTAATGGAGAAAATATTTTTGAAATCGGACCAGTAGCTTTAAGTTTATTCGTTACAAACAAACAAAAATTCAAAATTACAAATCTTTCCTCTTATATTAGTGTAGATGTAGATGTGACAAAACAGATCAAGTTCAAAATCTTAAGATTCTGGATTAGATTCATTCTTAATTTCGGCCGTAAGACCATTAGGTGGTCCCTCCATCTAATCTTACAACAAAATCTTGACGCCAGCAAGTTATGTCTGGGGGTAGGACCTAAAAAGCAGGTAGAAGGAATGGTGGATAAGGTAAGATAAAAATATTGTTATTCATTTAAACAATTTACAGGCACTTGATGAATAGTCAAGACTTTAGTTGTCGCGTTCCAAGGCGTAGATTTCTTATGGAGAAGAACGGGCAAGAAACTCCATGGTTACTCTTTTTAAATCATAATACAATAGAATGATGATGATGAGTTCATACATTGTTATTGGTCACTCACAATGGGCCTCATAAGAAAGCTCAAGGTCACTCAGCGAGCTATGGCGAGAGCTATGCTTGGTTTTCTCTACGAGATCGAATCAGAAATGAAGAGATCCGTAGCAGAACTAAAGTTGTCGACATAGCTGAAAGGATTAGTAAACTGAAGTGGAAATGGGCGGGGCACAATGCTCGTAGAACTGATGGCCGTTGGGGCAAAAAGGTTCTCGAATGGAGACCGCGCACCGGAAAACGCAGCGCTAGGTGGACAGACGACCTGGTGAAGGTCGCTGAGAGTCGTTGGATGAGGGCGGCATGTAACCGCTCGTTGTGGAAATCTAAGGGGGAGGCCTTTGTTCAGCAGTGGACGTCATGTGGCTGATATGATGACGATGATGACATTGTTATTGGAATTAAGATTATGTGAAGACAGTGTAGGAGAAAAGAGAGTAAAATTAGCGAGCGTATCTATCTTATCACATTTACTCATGTCTTAGTTATACAAAATGGCATGTTAGCGGAAATCGGTGGATGGGAACCCTAATCACGTGTTGTCATGCTCGATGCACGACACACGATCCGGTGAAACTTTATTTACCTGAGATGTATGACTACCTGTTTAGTTATATATAGTATACCAGTACTTGTGTATACCACTCATGTTATATATATCTAAGATATTGATTGGCTTTCCTGTTCATTATGAAATATCGATATAAGCCGTGCATTACACCACTGGTTAAATTGGATACTAGCATATTTTTTTGTTATAACAAAACAGTTTTAAACGGATTCTATCGCGTATATTTTAGATTTTTTTGTTCCTGACGTTTCGAATACTTGCAGCATTAGTGGTCGCAGATGACTAAGGTGACAGGCGTCGTTACAGATTTTAAAAAGTTATTTTATCAACCGTACAATTTTAATCAGAAATTAGTTTCGATGCACGCAGTAATCACTCACAGTGTCTTGATGTTTCTTAGTGCGGTATGTTGTTTGGGACTTTATTGTTTTAATGACTGGATTCCAAACAGGTGGTACTTGCCAACCATCTTCTCTATTAAAATTAGGATGTTTTTTAATTTCAATAGGCTCACGAAACATTCTAGGTACATATAGGTTCTCTATCGCGAGGACTTGAGGTTGATCAAAACGAAGAAAATGGTTAGGTTGGCCCAAGGCATCTTCACACACTGCAGACTTTGTGGAGCGTCTGTGCTTGACGTCAGCTATGTGTTCTTTTATACGGGTGGCTATACTACGCTTTGTTTGCCTTGTGTATGACAAACCACAATCACAGTCAATCTTGTAGACCCCTGCATCTTGTAAAGGTATGTGACATTTCACAGGTTTGAGAAGTTGGCTGATCTTCTTATGCGGCTTGAAGTAGGTTTTAATAGAAGCACACTTCAAGATACTGTCCGTGACTCCCTTAACATATGGTAAAACCGCAGGTCGTCGATCAACCGTGGTGGGTTTCGGGCGGCTTCTGCGACGAGGATGTGGAGCATTCAAACTGTTATTTTGAAGAACTTGCTTCACATAGTTAAGCTCCCCTGCCAGTAGTCAGAAAAAATAAGGATTTACGATGATTTTGCAAATTTGAAAAAATATTGAGCGACCTCATAAACAATTTTTGTGAGCTACTCTTTGAAGGGTTCTCTTAAAACATGATAAACTAACATATTATCTTAAGAGACTCCAAAAAAAAGGTTCGGTTTTTTGGGCCACTCTAATATACGTAATATCAAAATGACGTTTGACAGCGGCGTCTGCACGATTTACGCCTGTCGCAAACCGTCAGCGACATTCATTATCAGCCCGCGGGCCGGTTGACCCCCGGCACGCTCTCCTTCTGGAGCATGACACTAACAAAATGAGACCACTGCACTCCAATTTTCATGCTTTGCCAGCATAGCCGGCATTAGAGTATTGTATGCCTATCTTTATGTAAATAGTCATGTGTTTAAACAGTGCTCAATTGATTGTGGGGAATTTCGAGGGGCTCGTGGCGGACTCGTGCAGTCAATCATCAGTGTCCATACAGTGTAATCAGTAGTCTTGTACTTGCGAGTATAAGTATCATGCCGCGAACGTCTTCGTTGGTTTACGTTTATAAGTATAGACGAGAATAGAGATAGAGGAAGGAGGTACTCATCGATACCCATTCCTGCATCAAAGAACTCGTTATAACATCATCCCCGTAGTCTACTTATGGGCAGTCAGAATGGTAGGATATGCCAGAGGGCAGATTATTTGCTTTCGTTTCGTTACTAATTTAACTTTTGTTGTGTGTCGTGTGTGTGTTGTTGTTCAGGCCGCGCATTACCGTCAAATAACTGTAGCGACTGTACGTTGAAAAAGCGGAGACGCTCAGTTCAAATATCAATATGCGGTCGCCTGTCCATAGGCTGACCGCGCCGAGCGTAGCTTAACCTCACCGATGGTTTACCAATCAAAGAGTACAACTGGCTATGAGTGCCGCAGAGGTCAGAGGGCAGTGGTTCCATGTAAAATACTGGTAGCTGCAACTGGTTAGATTGGAAGTAGATCCCAACATATACAGTTTTACCTAAATTTTATAGCCAACAATAATAATTTACCTCGGCTATAATAGTTACCCGCACATGTGGAGTTTACCCCAATTTGTATAGTTATCCTAACATGAGAAGTTTACACCAGCATGTAAAACGGGCTAGTCGGAAAGGGTGTACTAAGCCGAATGGTTGTAATACTATGGGTGGTATAAACAACTTTTGTTCTACGGCTTTTCCCAAAAAGTCAATAGTTACAGAGTTATAGCTGTTCAAACATTTCATGAAAAATACGCTGACACAACTCTACCATCGGATGTGTTTTACAGTTAACGTTATATTTGGGTTCCACCTATGCGCTAGGTAACAATAATCGCGAGCGACGCTATTTTCAGAATTATTGTATAACTAGCTGGGACCCGCGGTTTCACCCGCGCTTAATTTAAAATAAATTACAAGGGTTTTAATTTTTTTGCGTGGAACCCTAATTATTTTTCTAAAATTAAAGTAGCAAAGTTATTCCTTATAACATCAGCTATCTGCCAGCGAAAGTCCCGTCAAAATCGGTCCAGCCGTTTCGGAGAATACCCGGAACAGACAGACAGACAAAAAAAAGTTTTTTTGTTATATGTACCGTATATAATTTCATATGAATTCAGTAAAAAGCTGTTATTTTGACATTACAAACAGACACTTCAATTTTATTTATTTGTATAGAAAAGGGCTGCGCATTTTTTTAAACAATCAAATATAACGCTTTTATTAGCTTGGTATGTATCTATGGATCTATGTAACGGAATTTTTGAATTCGATTTTCGTCGCCTTCATAACGTCGGATTGATTTGAAACTTCGCACACTTATCACGGACCGATGACAATGTAACTTCGTTTAAAAAAAACAAGGCTAACTAGACGCACTAAAAATAAATAATACTTTAAAAAACACGCTTTTGTAACCCGATATACAGGATCCCACAAAAATAGTAAACTATATTTCAAGAGGACAACCAGCAAGTTATAGCGATCACGTTTATTAAAAAAACAAGCTTTCATTTCCATTTTATAATTGTAATAACTGTACTGCATTTTGTAATTGTAAATAAAGTTCATCTTAGAGCACGAGTGGTGGTAGAGTGTCAGCACGGATGGTGCTGTGGCTGATACAGTCGGCTGCTGCGCTCCGGGTCGCTGGTTCGATTCCTGCACGGAGCAAATATTTGTACGATATACACTTCTACAGTTGTTACAGGTCTGAGTGTATTCGGTGTGGAAATTGCACCACGACACAGGAGAAATCCTAGTGTGGGGCAATTACATTTTTTACTATTATTATGTTTTTATGTTATGCAGTCCACAGCTGGACGTAGGCCTCTTGAATTTTATGCCACTGAGCACGATCCTCTAGTTCTAGTCTCATCTAGTTCGTGCCAGCTAACCAGCAAAGACTTATAAGGTTACTCTAAAATGTAGAGCTAGAAAAAGGCTTACACAACTCAAAGAGAAAATCGACTTAATTGCTTTTGCACTATATTGATATTAGCACAGTGGAAATATTTAATGTGTGAACTTCTTATCGATGAATGCAACAAAGTAGAGCAATAGTAGTTACTCAGCAACATCTAGCCTACTCCGGGTAATTTAGGTTTGCGATTTTAATTTACATATACCGTTTCTCAATGTGTGCTTATTGATAACCAGTATGTGGGTCATAGATACGAGGAGGGATCAAAAAGTAGTGAGAATGAGATAGAATACAATGACTATTGATAACTTTTTTTTTTTTTTTTTTTTTTTTGTTATTTTCTTATCTTTCTGCGATCAGTGTTACCACTATGAGCAGAAGTTATGAGTGATTTTTTGGAGGTTTGAGATGGCACTCTCATTAGAGGGCTCTTCTCATATTAGGTCGCAGGCCTCAATGCCTCATATGCAAGTTTAGGATTTCATGCCTTTTAAGTCTCTTAGTAGTTTTTGTCGTATTAAGGAGTTCTACCACTAGTTGGTTTGTGTGTTTGTTTACTCGGGACTGGTAGCGTTGAGACGCAGTATGAACCTCCTGTTTGACTGTAGGAATTTCCAGGTAATTATGCATCTCTGCTGATTTTGTAAACCATGGTGCTCTAAGGATCGTTTTCAGCACATTATTTTGAAACCTTTGGAGGATTTCTAGATTAGAATTACTAGCTGTTCCCCACAGCTCTATTCCATATGTCCAAACTGGTTTCAGAATTGTTTTGTATATTAAAACTTTGTTGCTTAGTGACAACTTAGATTCTCTACCCATGAGCCACATTAGGGATCTGAACCGGGTGTTTAGCTCGTCTCTTTTTTTCTTAATATGCGCTTGCCATGTCTGTCTCCTGTCTAGATGGATGCCCAGATATTTTGCAGTATCACTCTGAGGTAGGATATCAGTTCCAATTTTCACAGGCGGACATTTTCCGTGCCTCAATGCAAAAGTGACATGTGTGGATTTGGATGCACTTGCCACAATCTTCCATTTGTCTAACCATTGCGATATTTTGGTGAGGTGTGTTTGCAGTACCGACGACGCAACAGCTGGTATAGGGTGATTACTGAGCGCTGCTGTGTCATCAGCAAACGTGGCACTTAGGACGCTAGTTGTATGTGGAAGATCTGCTGTGAATATGGAGTATAAGACAGGTCCAAGTACAGATCCTTGTGGTACGCCAGCACGTATGTCATAAAATTTGGACGAGCTTTCGTTGACAAGTACTTGGAAGATTCTATCCTTGAGATATGACTGCAGCAAAGTATAATATGTGTGTGGAAAATTTATTTTGACTTTATATAATAGTCCCTTATGCCAGACTCGGTCAAAAGCCTGCTGCACATCCAAAAATGCAGCAGAACAGTATTCTCGCCGTTCTAATGCTTGTCTTATTTTGTCTGCTACCCTATGGACTTGCTCCACTGTTGAATGCCTCTCCCTAAATCCAAACTGGTGGTCAGGTATTAGTGATCCCTCAACTATAATTCCTTTCATCCTATTTAAAAGAAGTTTTTCAAATACCTTTGATAACACTGGCAGCAAGCTGATAGGCCGATATGATGACGCAAGAAAGTGATCCTTTCCCGGTTTGGGTACCATTTTTATTTGGGATATTTTCCAGAGCTGAGGGAAACATGACGTACGAAGGATACCATTAAATATGTAAGTCAGATAGACAATGGCTTTTTTAGGCAATTCTCTTAAGACTTCCGCTGTAATTAGGTCAAACCCTGGAGCTTTTTTCAAATCAAGAGACTTTATTGTTCGCCAAACTTCAGTAGGAGAAAAACATTTAATTGGTAAGCTCAATTGGAAGTCACTATCCAAGTAATCACTTACTTCCTTGTCAAATTCATTGTTTTCTTCACTATTAGGTGTAAAAGTTTTCTGCAGGTACTCCCCAAAAGTATCGGCCTTTTCCGTGTCAGTTTTAGCCCAGCAATTGTTATCCAACTTTAGAGGATGGTTGGTAAGTTGTGGCTTTTTCGTTGACCTTAGGGCATTCCAGATAGAGTATTGAATACTTCCATATGAAATGCCCGTTTCTTGAATTAAGTATCGGATGGTAACTCTTCGATCGCTCAATACAATGTTCTCGACTTTCGCAACATTTTCTTGGGTGACTGACGTCGATGGACGGCCGCAACGATGTTCGTCTTTCGTGCTCGTTCTCCCTACTCGAAATTGAGAAGCCCACCTTGCGACAGTGGAATACGGCGGAGCAGACTCTCCTGATGTTGCCTTTAAATCGTAATGAATCTCTTGCGTCGTTAACTTTTTTAAACAGAGGTATTTAATAATGGCTCGCACTTAGTTTTCTCCATTTTCGAGAATACGTTCCGACACGAAGCAAACAAATGACTACATTCAGAAAAAAACGAAAGAGAATCGAAGATATTGCCAGTATGTCGTTCTCACTACTTTTTGAACCCTCCTAGTATATGTATGCATATTCAATCATTTCGGCCGAATCAGGTCCACTGCTAGACAGAGGCCTCCCCCAGAAATCACCACAACGATCGATATGGAGTTTTGCCATAATCGCCACGCTTGGCAGACGGGTTGGCGATCGCAGTTGAGTTGTTAATGTACTTGAAGGAAGCTGCTGCCCATCCTCCGGCTAATTCCTTAGTGACCTTTTCGCCGACACCCACGGGATGAGATGGGTTGGCACCACACGGCCAGTTATGCATATTAAACATCAGTTATTATAATTTATAGCCAACCATCGCTAACTCATCACCTTCATCATTTAGGCTGGATGGCCACTGCTGAACAAGGCCACCCCAAAAGGTTGTTTACATGTGTCGTCACTGGGGGTATTTGCCAGTACTCACCACACTTGGCAGGCAGGTTGGTGAGCGCAGTATTGCTACTGTTTCACAGAAGGGGCACAGCTGCCCATCCCTCTGGTTAAGGGTCCCGCCTTTTACTTTTATTATAAATCCTGATTCCACACGGAAAAAGATTTAGCATACTGGCAGCTTCATATTTAAATAAAAAAAAAACTTGGCAACCTGTTTTGTTTAGTGGTTGTTGGGGCAACATGATAATTTGCTACTTTCAAACAATTATGCACAGGAAATATTGATTATGTCATTCAATATCCGCCCGTCAAGCTACTTTCACACCAACCACAGCACATGAACCCACCAACATAATCGAATCGCGTTCATTTCATTCATTCTAATACCTACGTTGTAACGTTCATTTGATTTTTTTAAAGCGATTTGTATACGGTCGTTGAATTTATTACTATAACCGTCACCAAAGATGATTGGTATCGGTCATGCGCTTGACCTTCATTCGGTCCCCACCTCCTCGTCTCACACGGCTCGGACCCTTCTAATTTTATCCGCCGTTGGTTATATCCAACGATACCTCGCACAGTCCCACAGAACACTATATACCACAGTCCGGTCAACAATAGTGAGGTAAGCACACGTTCACTTGTATAGTGAACACAACCGCGGCTACACGAACGATAAAAATAAAATGGGTGGTGCGTTTCAGACGCGTGGCCAACCCAGAAACCAAGATAAAATGTCTCGCGTGCCTGTAAAGACACCCTATATATAGGGTCTTACTTTAATAATGGAAAATATTTTCAGGCTAGGCTCTATGAATGGTATATCATGTATTTCAAGTATCACTGGCGGCCTACTACACAAACACATTGTTGTTCGACTGGACCATTTTCAAACACGTTTTAGTGTTATTGTGAGTGCGTGTTCGGTGACAGTACCACAGTATTTTTAGAAAGACATAATAGCGATAGTTGCCTACGTTTTTACGTGGTGAATTGCGTTTTTTACGCAAACGGAAAAATGTATTATTTAAATTAGTTTTGAATATGTATAAAATGAAGGATGATGTTATGTGTTTTTTATTGCTAAAACGCATCATTGGAACCTATAGATTTGCCCCTTAAAATATTTTCCATTAATAAAGTAAGACCTTATATATGTAAATTCCTTCAGAACTGCAAATGTGCGTGGCGCAAAATTGGGTATGGTGCTACCGTGCTGCACCCATACGCGCAACGTGCTACCCTAGCACACACTATTATATTATTAATGCACAAATATATGAAATATAAAATAAAACAATTCTTTATGTTCTACCCTATATACTCACATTTGTTCATAATAAATACCAAACATCGTACGTACAATATCCTATTAAGCACATCTATGTATGTACTTATGTATAACGGAATAAACTCGTAAATGCATGCATGATAAATAGGGATATAAAAAAAAGTGTGTGTCAGCTCCGACGCACGACTGGACTCCTAATGAAAGATAATTATGATACATATCGAATAGAAAAAGAGGGCAAATGAGCGCATATTGTTAAATGATAAGAGAAACAAACATATACCTGTAATTATTCGGATTATTTGTATTACTTCAATAAAAGCGTATTACATAAAGTAGGTTACAAAATAATAATATGATTTGTTTAATAGTACATAAAAATACACGTATCAATGCATACATACAAGAAAACTTTAAAATCACAACATTAAAAGTTGATGGTTATGTTGCTGTTTATGTACGTTGTATAGATACAATAAATGCTACTATATGTATATATTATACAGCATGCATACCCTGTACTCGGCAGCAGTATACAAGTTGAGGCAGAACTTCGTACTACGCAGGCACACAACACACACGTACAAACATACGCACACATTCAACTATCAGACCATAGGTAGTGAACTATACAGTGAGACTACGAAGCATCGCACAAAGAGGAGGCCCCAAAAATAAGATACGCTGTGTAATGTATTCCAGCTCATTCTTTTGCACGTTCAATCTTACAGATATATGTTTGTCTCTTTCTACGTAACGCCTCAACTTTCCGAGGGTTACACTTGATTTTACTCCTCATAAAAAAATTTAAGGAGTAAACTCCATTAAAATACTGCTTCTATTTCTCTCCAATGCATGCGATATATTATAGTCCGCTAGCTATTTCAATTTAATGGATGCCATTTGCGTAAATGCAGAAAACATTATCACCACAATTAAAATATAATTCGTTTTTTTTATAGAAATCGAAATCTCTTTTGCATCATTTAATTCATACATTTTCGCATTTTAATGTTAGATTTTTTTACATAATATACCTACCCTACCCCATTTAAAGATAATCATTACATGTAGTATGTACTGCTAGTGGATAACGTATCAATGGGTCAAGAGACACAATCCCAATAGATATAGTACATGCAAGTATCACGATAAGGCCATACTTCTGAACTTTGCATCCATTGCATACGGGTAATTACGTATGGGTACTATCCCGTTTAATAAGTTTTGCTCTTTCGTCATCATCATATCAGCCGAAGGATGCCTACTGCTGGACAAAGGCCTTCCACATAGATATCAGTAAATAGGTCCTTTTTTATTGGTGTCCTGTGGAAATTCTACATGGAACTTCCTTTGCCCCGAGGAAGGGCGAATTCCATGTACAGCAGTGGACGTTTACAGGATGATATGTGTAAGTGTGACGTTTGGAGCATGTTCACGGTCACTGGAGAACAAAGATATCGTCACCTATGGAAGCTTACAGACGAATAAGACGAATCTGAGGCCCCTATAGTAAGGCTTGTACGCTTAATCTACGCTAATTCTAGACTCACCTGTCACACATGGATGATCCTGGAGAAACTGCATCTTGAGTTGGTCGAGCTTCTCGCCGATGCTCCGTTCCAGCGGACCCTCGATCGATTGGAATACTGAGGCCCCTGTTCAATTGAAAACATTATTAGGACAATTCAAAAAACTTTACTTTATTTATGAAGTCGGGCGGACGGTGGAGCATAACGCATGCATCAGCGTCGTTCAGCTCAACCATATTGTAGGGAAACTTAGCGACCCGACACACTACGCCACCATAAGCAGGACACTTGAGTGAGCATGACATACCTAAACTGCCAGATAAATATCACGTGAATAAAACAAAATAATTGAATAGCCCACATGGTACTTGCACTATTACAGTATCAAATCTTAATGTATAAAAATAACATTAAAAATAAATAATTAATGTCATATAGAACAATGAAATGTCATTATATGAATTAATATAATCCATTAAAAGTGCCGTGTGGTGCCGGCTCAGAATACCACCACCCCATCTCCTCCCGTGGGTGTCGTAAAAGTCGACTAAGGGATTAACCGGAGAATGGGCAGCAGCGTCAGAAATCAGAAATCAGAAATTTATTCGCAAAAATATGGGTACACAAAGATGAAATTTACAGTGTTAAGAAGCCACATACAACCATTTCTGGTATGCGAATTTATGAACATATGTATTCATCAAGTCAAAAATAGTTGAAGAATTATCACAATTAATTATTTATCATTTATACTATATTATTTTGACGGATATATAATATTATTATTCATCACATAAACATCAATTATAAAATACTATTATGTATAAACCATTTTTCCACCAAACCATATATATTTAAGACATTGTTGCATCCTGCGTCCTTCGTATATTTACAACTCAACTGCGATCGCCAACCTGCCAAGCGTGGCGATTATGGCAAAACCCCCCAATATGCCCACAACACACCCATATCGGTCGATGTGGTGATCTTTGGGGGAGGCCTGTCCAGCAGTGGACTTAATTCGGCCGAAATGATGATGATGATTAAAAGAAATTATACAATTTAAATGACCAATAAAAAAATTAAAAAGTCATGGTATTAGATACATTGATACCAGTAATGTCAATATGATAAGCCTATGAACATCAGAGCAGCTCCAATCCCAAGCATTTTTGTCGTCCATATAGTCTATTACGTTATAGAAACCTTTCTTTTTTATAGTGGACAAAACGCAACGAAACACAGCTTCTGTTTTATAGTGCACTTGAATTTATTAACGCTTAATTTTTTAATAAGACTTGGGATTTTATTGTAAAAACGTACACATTTAAATGATTTGCTTATTTTCGTAAATATATAGAGATGGAACGGTCATTACATTAATCTCTCCGTTAGTGAATATTTAAAAGCTTAACTTATAATTTGATCGAATAGCTCGTTTTTCCAGCAGAGAAATAGTTTAAATTTCGGCAGCAATAATATTTGCAGTCTGTACCAAAAACATGAACTAATCTAAGTTCAGTCCACAAAAACTTATTTCACGCGAGTGAAGCAGAGGGCAAATTAATAATATAAGAGTTAGCTGCTAGTCTGCCAGTCATCCTTTATTACTTTTCGATAGCGAACCTCACAGCCAAACCGCATTCAATCCCAAGCAATTTACTAAATAAATACCGACTAATACGATTTGACTTTCAATGGCAAAATTTATGCCAGAAAATGTTTATTCATTTATTATAAAAGTCGATGGAGCGCCATACTTTATTGAAAGTAAAGTAGTTATTTGGCCATCTTTAAAGTTTAATCTTAGAAACACGAGATTTATACAGCAATATGCCTTTCAAATCTAACCTAAGCCTAACTGCATTGCGTTCGTTTAACAAAGAAAGAAAGATTTTTAGTTGACTATGTTATATAGATATGCACTTACACTTTTTTTATGTATCAGTATCGTTAGATTCAGGAATAAAGTTGATGAAGATCTTACGGTCAAAATTTATAATCAATCTAATCCAAAATCTTGGAATTTTAGATTAAGACTTTGTATCTTTTTTTGGGTTAAATGTGATCGTAACACAAAAACCGATGAATGACAAAATATTAAATCTGAAGATTTTGGATTAGATTGAATTTTTAATTTCGGCATATATTCTATTAATCTAATAAAACACTCACGTTTGACGTTTTCTTTAATCGTTGCGATATCAGAAATTCCTGACGAAAGATTGGAAAATGTAAAGTGACATTTATTGCAATCTATGGTCGGTGCAAATTATTGGCTTCAATGTTTTTATGCAAACAATTTATGTCTGATTTTACCAAATCTGCGTTTTTTAATAGCAAGGAGGATAAAATGTTTATTACTGGTACATACATTATAATGATTATGTACCTTTATTATGTATTTTATTTTACCCGGCGGAAATACGTGTTCTACTTCCTCCACCCCGGGGAAGGGCAAACACGTCAGGGACACGTCGAGAGGTGCGGCACCGGTTTCACCATCCCGCGTCTCGAAGACTCGGAGTGGGTTTCCTCGTTATAACGCCAATATACACTTCCACCCCCGAGTATATAGCTTTGGCAGCCCCCCTCTGTTAGAGTTAAAAATCCTGCGGGCACTCATGGGGTTTCACTCCAGCCGTCCAAAAAAGGCAAGCTAGAGACGAGGTCCTGATCAACTCTCTGGAGCATCCGGGTACGCAATGTCGCCACTCACATTATGTTCGCCACAAGCTACCCTGCGTTTTGTAAGCTTCTTTATAGATCTCCTTAAGATATACTTTTTTTGTATCAAAAAGGAGGAAGAAGTGAAGAAGCTGCTTTAATCTGCCCTCCGGGATTGCGTTATCCCATGATGAGATAACGATTGCCCAGAAGGGTTTTATTTTTATTATTATTTCCTATACAACACCTTATTATTTTCGCGAGCAAAACTTTATTCTGCACACTGCTTGCATGGTGTTATCAATATGAACGATTATCATTTTTTTTCTACAAACACTAATTGTGGAATTTTAAATTCAAGTAGATACACTAGCGAAGACCTAGGGTGAGATTCAGAAACGAGTCTAAGCGTGAACTTAAGCTTCCATCTGTCAAAATGCACTACTTACGCCCCTAATTTTGACAGATGGAAGCGTAAGTTCACGCTAAGACTCGTTTCTGAATCTCGCCCTTAGAATTTTGTTTAAAGTACTATCTAAAACTGAAAAGGTATTGGTACAAACCAGGTTTTGAAACAGCAACATAGTGCAATTAAGTGATTACGTAAACCTCCTCGCCACCACGACGTTACAACGTTTCGTTACGTTACGTTATCTTAATATTATGTGTTTGTACACACACATACAAATATGAGACACTCTATAAGCATTCATACATAGATAAATACATACATAGAAAAATTATCAGGGAGGTAATTTGTGGAGCTTCTGTAGGAGAATGCAGTGTTACTGGGGTCATGCCTTCTTTTAATAAACGAAACTAAACTGTGGATTTTTCGGCAACCTCAGAGCGTTAATACTAGCTTTATTATCGAAAAAGCTATAGATGCTTCAACTCATCGGTGGGCGCGGCGCTTTGTGTGCGTATTGCTTGTTTAAGATACAGTAGGTATACTGCGTAGACTGCGTATGTATGTCAAATACACACACCCAAATCAAAGCTGCATATTTACAAGTTCACACACACATAGCGTCACGCGCTCAGACGCGTTGAAGTATCTAGAGACATGTTATCAAAGTGAAATAAAATCAGCAATTCAGCAAGAACATCAATCATTACTAATAAAAAATTTAGTGAGGTTTCTTAAAAACAAAAGTGAAATCACCAACAGAGATTCTTAAAATCTAAAGGTAAATTACGAAGCATGGAACAATAAAGTTGTAAAAGTTTCGAGTACAAAGCGGTTTAGAATTTGAAAAGAAACTCGCAAATAAACCAAGCTATTCCCCTAATATAGAAAGATGTATTAAAGTCGGTTCCTATATATTTTTACCGACTTCAAAAAGGAGGAGGTTCTCAATTCGATGCGTATTTTTTTTTTATGTATGTACACCGATTACACCGACATTTGTCGACCGATTTGAGCAATTATTTTTAACTGGTGCAGAATGCTTTTGAATTGGTCCCATATAAATTTCATTACATTTAATTGAGTAGTTTTTTAACCAGCTTCAATAAACAGATTAATTGACTGCGCTTATCTAGATGATGTCTTAATAGTTTCGATACATGTCAGATTAGAGAACCGATTTAAGTCATTCTTAATTTTAGTGTTAAATACTGATACCAAATTGGAAAAAGTTCTTACATTTATTTAAACTAAAAAGAAACAAGTAAAACTTTTTAACAAAAAAATACCGACTTCAAAAACTAAACTACTCTAAATATAATAGGGAAATATTTGTAAAATATTTAAAGCAGTTAACCACTAATGATCTATATAAATACACAGATTCGAATAGTGCTTTTAACCAAATCCAAGAAAATTTTGTTTTGCTTTACGATCTATGCTTTCCTTTAGCAAAAATTAAAATATATAACAAACCAAGAACTAAATGGATATCACGAGGTATAAAGATATGTAGCAAGCCTAAATGTGAACTTATGTGGCAATATAGAAAGAACCCTAGTAACACAAACAAAAATACGTTTAAAACATATGCGAAGAGATATAATTCCATAATCAGACTGACAAAAAGTCACAAAATGACTACTATATTAGGTGTGCCACCAACAAAGGTAAAGCGACATGGAAAGTGATAATTGAGATCAAATGTAAATATCCCAGTGACAGCGTAAATCAATTAATCAACAATAATGTATTAATAAATAATCCTAAAGATATTGCGAAATCCTTTATTGACTTTTTTCTTGACATCAGTAAACAATTTAACAATACAACATCCAATATTTTTTTAAATCCAATGTCATATAATTCTATTTGAGTTTTAATGGTACCGACAATTCCTAATGACATACATAAAATTATAAAAACTTTAAAAAACACAAACAGTTCAGGCTATGATTGCATAGCGACAAATGTAATTAAAGACGTGGCCGGAATTATTTCTGAGCCTATTAGTTACATTGTCAATTTATGTGTAGAGGAAGGTGCCTTTCCTGATAAATTAAAAAATATCAGTCATAAAGCCAGTGTTTAAAATAGGCGACAAATCAAATATGAACAATTATAGGCCCATTGCACTTATATCAATTTTTGCTAAAATAATTGAAATGGTGATATATAATTGCTTATATATATTTTTTGAGAGTCATAAATTTACGCCCAATCAATACGGGTTCAGGAAAAAATAAATCCATAAATGTCGCAATATATAACTTTCTGCATAAAGTAATGATCAATATTGA
This sequence comes from Diloba caeruleocephala, assembly GCA_947459985.1. Taxonomy (NCBI): domain Eukaryota; kingdom Metazoa; phylum Arthropoda; class Insecta; order Lepidoptera; family Noctuidae; genus Diloba; species Diloba caeruleocephala. Next base: position 3,089,118 of record OX381615.1, on the reverse strand, counting down.
CAAAGGGCAACCTGCCGTAGCATTATATATGGATATATCAAAGGCCTTTGAGCGTGTCGACCACAATATCCTCATGAAAAAAATGTATGCATATGGTGTGAGAGGTAATGTGCACGATCTCATAAAATCCTACCTCTCCAACAGACAAAAGTTTACAGAAGTAAAAAGAGTGAACCCAGTAACCAAAATGGAAGAAATTTTCGTTTCTAATGCTGAAACAGGTGTTTTCGGTGTTCCACAGGGAAATATCTTGGGCCCCTTATTCTTTCTTATCTATATAAATGACATGTCTTCGGTAACAAAATATTTCTCCTGTGTCGTGGGTGCCCACCCAGACCCGGAACAACTACCTGCAGATCATACAAATATTTGTTCCGTGCGGGAATCGAACCCACGACCCGGAGCGCAGCAGCCGACTGTGTCAGCCACTGCAGCAACCGTGCCGTCGGGTTGGTGGGCGCAGTATGGCTACTGTCCCACAGACGCTGCTACGTTAAATTTAAAGTAATTAGAGGCGATGGATAAGTGTACAACAGATAGCAATTTAATTGTGGTTTAATAAAAAGATATTTCTTTCATTCTTTTTTTGGATATGCAAGGCTGGTAAGGCGACTGTGTCAACATTAATAACAAATAAATATAAGTTACGAATAGATATGCCATGGTGGACACCACTATGTTTTTGGGTATTACTTTAGATTCAAAGCTACAGTGGGGCTCACATATTCACCAATTGTCGAATAGACTCACTCCTGCAGCTTAAGCAGTCTTTAAAATACGCCAGTTAACTGATGTAGAAACAGCGAAATTAGTATATTTTAGTTATTTTCATAGTATAATGTCGTATGGCATTTTGTTGTGGGGAATTACTACCGACATTCAAACTATCTTTGTGCTGCAAAGAGAGCTATTCGAGCAATTTATAACCTAAGCTTTATACATTCACCGAGGGATAAATTTTACGAAATCAACATATTGACTGTCGCATCTCAATATATATATGAGAATCTAATATACGTTAAAATTAACACACATTTACTTTCGACAAAAAGCGACATACATAGCGTCAATATTACAAATGCCAATGTCCAGGCTACAAAAACTTTGTAATTCATTTAGGTGCTAAAGTATACGTTTCTACAATAAGATCCCAAGTATTAAAAATCTTAGTCTTAATAAATTTAAATCCGTTATAAAAAAGAAACTATGTAAAAACCTTTTCGCAAAAAAATACCGACTTCAAAATTCTATACGATATTAAAACCACTAAAAAGAAAAAAAACATACTTTATTTATGAAGTCGGGCGTGGCATGGGCGGGCATGGTTGGGGCATACCTGTAAACTAAAAATAGTCACAGAAGATTTGAATTCAGTAAAGGTACATAGGCAGCTTTATCGCTATCCGTGATCTCTTCCAAACAACCTCAGGATGGAAAATGGTTGCTACACTTTTTAAATAGAACTTAATACAAAAACAAAACGCCTAATGTCAATTTTGCTTGTGGTATTCGTAGTATTTTGGTGGTATTATTTTAAAATTTTAAATTTTTTTCGCCCCGGGATTTTTTTTCATTTTCTATGGTGATTCTTATGAAGTGAAAGTGAATAACGGCAACAAAAAATGTATCTCATATACCTAGCCTACTTACTACGTAATGACTCATCTTAATAGAAAAAAGTTCCTCCGCTATCGGTCTAAGGCAGAGTGCAGTTGAGACTTATGAAGATCATTTCCTTGCTAACTTTAAAATTTTCGAGGAATTCGGCAGGTCGAGGGCCCAGTGAGCTCCCTCACAGAGTTCCTCTCAGCCTCCTTCACAGAATTCCTCTCAGCCTCCCTCACAGAGTTCCTCTTCGCCTTTCTCGAGTTATTTTCAGCATAAAAACTGATTAAATGGTTACGGTAGGGCCCCGGCATTACGTATTTACTATTTTGTGTTAGCCAAGTTTCGATATAGATACGAAGAAACTCTTGTCTGTCTACATCTCTTGGGATGTAGACAATTTGAGAAGAAATATCTCTATCTCTAAACGTCAAAGATAGACAAAATACGTGGATCATGCTCGACGATGAAGACTTTTGTTTAGAGAAGAATAGAAACTACTCTTTCCGTGTATTCTTGAGATCGCCATACTCGGAATGTTAGAATTATTGTCACTGTCTACATGCAAATGTCGTTTTTGTCTACTCTTTCGTCGACAAAACCGTTGTCATGCTACGCCTACTGATGGTATTGTAGTGCGACGGATCGTTGAGCTCCCTAAAATAGGATTGAGCTACACGACGACCGATTCATGCTTGCTGTCTGTTAGGACAGGTCATCTCAAAATGGCTATGAATCTTTCTTCAGGCCATTCCAGACGTTGCCCTATATTTTCTCCTGTAATATTGTCTCTAAATATTACAGAATTTAAAATAGAAACCTTTGAGTTTGTTTCAGCGTTTCTTCTCAGAGGCAGTCGGTAGGAAATGCCGGTTCCATACAATCATTTAATTTAATTTAATTTCATAATAAATAGGCAAGGAAACCGATCCTAAAACAATAACTTTTTATAAAAAATGAATATTTAACGTTCCGTCCGTGGAATTATTCCACATGAAATAGCGAGTCCCTAAGGGAGCAGCCCTGCTGGCAGCGTCTTCGACGTCACTGTCATCAGTCTCATGTCATGTCAGTTATAATTTTCAACACCGGATCGGACTCCATTGCAGCGGTGAATAGTTTCGGAATGACTTCACCCTGTCTCATACCTCACCGCGATGGAATTGCCCCTGTGCTGTATTCATGGACTCTGATGGTGGCGTTTCTGTATAAACACTTTAACATCTCGATACTAGTACTGATAGTCAATATGGAACTGCTGCAGAGATTGCAGCACCACCCAGATTTCGATCGAATCAAAGGCTTTCTCACAGTCCCCTAGCTAACATAGTGGCAGTAATCTGCTACTGATACTCCTCGGGCTTCTAAATTACCTGCTGCAATTTTGAGATTAATATTCAATGTGCTTCTTGCTATTCGATAATCACTACCGGTTTTCACCCTATGGATCATGGTAACATAATTGAATATGTATTATAAGTATTCTCTTTTATAGGTCATTATATATTTCATTCTTTGTGGAACCATTGGGATCCATCCAGGATCATTTCCTGTGAGGCGGCTTAAGTAAAACGGAGTTCACATAAGATAAAAAAAACAGTTTATTACATGGGATTACAAGGGTTTATCCATAATAATTAAATGTGTCGGTGTTAGATTGTAAAATGTATTACCAATTCCGTTCAATTGTCATGAAATGTTAACGTGTTTTCTTACTGATTTCTGAGGCACCACAAGCCGTATCGTACTTTGAGTCCGCGACCAGTAGTCACTTGATCAGTGGTACAATAATAAAAATCCACTTACCCATGGTTAAGTAGAGGCCCATAGCCGACGCAAGGACGAATACGCGCAGCGCCGGAATGCTGCGCGCGTCGTGCACACAACCAGGTAGTACCAGCCGCATGGTGCCAAAGATCAGCTGTGGACAATACATAATATACAATGAATGCTAATCTGGTTATATTGACTGAAGGGGCACTGGTATGGTTCACCAACAGTTTGCTAATGGGGGCATGAGTTTCCAGTGATCACTGAATTTGTGATGGAAAGGACATAGTTTTTTTTTCTAGAATTGTAAACAAAACATAAAACAGGTTTTTGTCCGTTTAAATCAGCAGGAACTTATCAATAGTAAGACTTTAGTTGCCATATGCTATAGAGAAGATCGGACAAGAAACTCCCAAGGTTTTTTTTTAAATCACAATGCAAACTACTTTTACAATCGAAATATCATTGATTAATTTAAAATTTTACAATTACAAAAATAGTATATTATACTCGTATATAATAGTATATATAATAGAGAAAAAAAAAATAACTTAATAGTAGGTTTTCTCGCTTTCACTCATTCATCTCGCAGAACCTGCAGCATACTAACAATACCTTGACCTATGAATCCGCAAACAAACAACACAGGTGTTGGATGCCAGGAGGGCGTTGAGCGCTGTGAGAGTTCTGGGCACAGGCGACATAGAGCAAGCCACAGTGCGGTGGCACAGCAAACAAGTCGTGAGGTCGTGCGCGGTTGTAGTTATTAGGCACAAATAAATGACATAACTCGCTGAGCAGATCCGGAGCGTCTTTATTACCGCGGAAAATCTTACAGACTGTCACCATCTGCTCAAACGAGCGTCTAACTTGAAGCGAGTTAAAACCTAGACAGCCTAAAAGGAACTTTGTTGGGTACATTTAAGGATAGTAACCTTTTGGATATTTATATAGGTATCTTAAAAAAGCCTTCTGAACCTTTTTAAGACGAGAGTATATTTACTTTGGTACGGGTTCCAAATGCAGGTACTGGCAGTAAGTAGAAATACTTACTACAGACTAATGAAGTTTAATAGTATCCTGGTTTCTGAAGTCTTTAGCGTTTCCAAGCACGAAACCCAGTCTACTATAAGATTCTTTAGCAAGCGTTAAAATATGATCATGAAACGTTAACTTTTGATCGAATAGTACACCAGGATCTTTAATAGCGGTCGTTCTAGTGATCAACGCCCCATGTAAGCGTAATGTAGTGGTTTTTGCATACGGCTAAAACTGAGCACAAAACATTTTGAACTATTGAATTTCATTTTGTTGGAAGAATTCCACCCTAAGGCGGCATAAATATACCTCTATAGTGTTAAACAATCTGCAAGTGATTAACTTCGTACACTAACTTTAAATCATGAGCATACAGTACACACACGGCATTTCTAACGACTAGAGAAAGGTCATTGATCATGATTAAAAGTAAAAGAGGTCCAAGCACTGAGCCTAGGCTGATTCCGGAACGCGTGTGGTGCGGCTGCGATTCATACAAGCCTCACCAGAAAATTGATCGGTTTTTAAGATAATCAGCCAAAAGTTCAAGAAGACTGTGAGAGAACCCTATGTTGTTTTGTTTCTCCAAGAAAATGTCAACTCTGTCGAATGCTTTTTGAAAATCAAAATATATTACGTCTACTTGCTGGTCACTGTCCATGGAAGTAGAAATATAGTTGACCAGCATCAAAAGATTAGTGTTGACTGACCCTTTAGCCCTAAAACCATGTGGCGAGTTACAGAGATATTTGTTAATCTGTCCGTATACTTCTTTACGGATAATGCGTTTGAATACCTTAGCGCAGGATGATAGAATAGCTATTGGACGAAATTCTGTGACGAATGCATGATTACTGGTTTTGGGAGTTGGTGTAACTTTGGAAAGCTTCCATTGTATTGGGTATTTCCCTGTTGCGAGAGCTATGTTAAATATATGACTTAGCGGCCCAGAGATATAATCCTTGCAACACTTCAGAACACAAGAAGTGATTGTCTGGTCCAATGTATGTACTAAGTTTAAGCTTACTAATACCATGCTCCTCATCTTTTATCACAATTTTTTTTGTACTAAGTTACTATCGCTAGAACTGAAGGCTGTATTGAAGGCTGTCTTTCTATTATTAACATCCACTATTGGAACATCAGAAAGAAAAACACTCCAGAAATATTTCGCAATTGCTTTGGCTGCCGTCACTCCAGAGAAAGTCTCTCCATCGTACGAAACTAGAGTTGAAGCCACCCTTGGAACGCACGCTGCTGATATGACCCCAGAATTCCGAAGGATTATTTTTTGTATTGTTTTCTATGCGCTGCATATAAACTGCATAGGCCCCATCAACACGTGTCTTTAGGTTGGTTCTTAGATCCGCAAAAGTAATGTAAGCATAATTGCATTTTGACTTCTTCCAAATGCTATGTAGCTCACGCTTAATTAGCATGTCACTTATAATCTCCTTAGCAAACCAAACAGGGTAACGATTAGTGTTGTTTTTAGATCTATGCTTTTAAGGCACCACACGGAAATATGAAAAACTATGTAGTATATACAACAGAATTATATTCAGTTCAAAATATAGATGGAGCACAGCAACGACGTCATTAGTTGCCACTCTAGTGTCAAAATAATTCTCATGTTATTGATTAACAATGCCGTGTGGGTGGCTAAAGACATGTGGCAGACAGGTGGGGGGCTACAGTGTAGCTACCTACGGCGATTAATTATTTACGAATACATTGACTGAAATAGATTGACAATCACGTTCAGTTTTTTATCACATTATACGTTAGATGTTCCGCGGGTGTCCGATTAAGAATATATGTAATGTCGTTAGAAGCGACTATACAATGTGACAGGTAGATATGTATGTTTACCATGTAGATATCCTCCGATGAATCTTATTACATAGAGCGATCTATTCACCGAGAACAATTAATGACAATCATCAATACACCCACCTAATTTTCTCGGCTCACACTGTAGAAGTGTAGAGTATCGATAGTCTCTTTATCTAAGTTGTATAGCAGTTAGCACGTGTAACATTATTGTGTAACACACGTTCATTGTTGACAGTTTATCAATATTATCAGGTATGCGTCAATTTCAATTCAGTTCAATTTCAATTTATTCATTTGCCAATATGGGGTTTACATAAGTTGTTACATAATTTAAATAAGTATCACCATAATCAGCCTTTCAGCATGCAAGGATCATTAAATCACATAAAATACAATGCAAATGTAAGTTCAATATTAATCATTCTTCTTCTTCTTCTCTTAGATTATGGCTTCTGTAGAGTATCTTCAACAATTTCACCAATGTCAAGTATAAGGCAACGTCGTACGGTATTTAGATTATTAAATCGTTACATATTCATAAAATATTTATCAAAAATGAAAATAATTCTAAAAAATATGTCGGCAACGTCGTACGGTTCAATAGTTTTTTTTTTAAATTCATTTTGCTCGTATTACATATAGCAGATTTAAAATGTCAAACTATAATGTCATAATCACAATAAAAATATAGGCAATTTATAGAAATTCTACATACACATTATGAGGAAATAAATACAATTTAGTACTACAATAATTTATCTGTCAGATATTCTGTAATAGAGTAGTAACTTTTTTGAATAAGTAATATTTTTACAATTTTCTTAAACATATAAAAATTGTCATTTCGGTTATTCTATTTGGTACATGGTTATAGACTCGCGGGGCCATGCAAAACACACTGTTATTCAGTAATGAAGTTTTGTTTGACGGAAGACAGGTAGGTATCTCACTGTTATCTGTTATTGGAGTGATCGTGATTATTTCGATCTACACGATTGTTGGAATTACGGCTTTGTATAACAAATAAATGCCTGTCATGTTCCGGAACATATTTTGATTTGTTCTACGATACTTTTGGTAGCGAGTTCCGATACTTCATTTTCTCTTTTTTAAACACTGTTGTTACTTATTCAAAGCCCTATAAGTTTTAGAGAGAAAACTGCAAAATATATTCAAAATATATTTGAGAATCTCACCTTACAAATGTCCGTGTGGTGTTCGGATTAAGAATGTAGTACCGCTCCATCTCCTCCCGTGGACATCGTAAAAGTAAAAGGCGACTAAGGGACTTCAAAGCGAAGCGGCAGCAGCGTTTCTTCTATGGAACAATAGCTAGTACAGCATTTTATTCTTTTAAAACGTTGCCCCACACTAGAATTTCTCCTGTGTCGTGGGTGCGTTTACAGACACAAATTCCACACACAATACACCCGGAACAACTACCTGCAGATCGTACAAATATTTGTTCCGTGCGGGAATTGAACCCACGACCCGGTGCGCGGCAGCCGACTGTATCAGCCACTGCACCAACCGTGTCGTCATAAAACAAATACTGCGCTCACCTACACGGCGCCAAACATGGTGAGTACCGGTAATATCGCCCAAAAATGACAACCCAAGTGGAAGTCTATGGAGGAGGCCCTTGTTCAGCCTTTGTTGTTTTTTGTATGACTTTTTAATATTTTTTATAACATTGATCTGATGATAATAAATGACTGTGAATATTATGTAGGCTAGCTATACACACTTAGACTTAATATCTGTCTGGTGGTTTTGGGTATTCATATGGCGTACACAAATGTCATGCTGATGGTAATGCTGCGCGACAAGTCGTTGAGCTCCCTAAAATAGTGTTGAGCTTCACGATGACTGTTTCATGCTTATTGTCTGACAGAACAGGTCATCCCTAGGCTTATAGATCTTTCTTCAAAAGACTGCTAGACGTCGCCTTACATTTTTTCTAATGATTTTGTATCTAAATATGTCTGGACTTTAAAACAGAAACGTTTGAGTTTGTTCCGGCGTTTCTACTCAGAGGCAGTCAGTAGGAAATGCTAAAAATGATAAAATCATCTAAATTTATTGCAAATGAAAGGTTTTTTAATCTATCTGCTAAAATGTAAATCATTTCATTTTATTTCAGCAGTGGACGTCTATTGGCTGATATGATGAAAATGAGCTTTACAAGGTGTAGGAGTACAGCTTACTTTAGTAATATATATGCTGTATATATTATTTTTCTTTTTGTTTATTGCCCTTCAGTGGAAATTTTACATGAACTTCCTCCGCCCCGGGGAAGGCCAAAGGGCAAAGGGGCATGTCGGACTACCTCTCTAGTAGAGGGAAGGCGACTGTAAAAAGGTCGCCCTCCAGGCACTTCTCGGCGAGGATTGTAAACGATCCCCCTAAACCTTGTGAAGCGCTCACTCCTTTTGAGCCAGGCTCCGAAGAGCGGAAGGATGGCCTCGACGACGCGATTGATCGCAAACTGCAACTGTAGGCGATGTCGGCACATCTCGAGTGCACGCCGTCGAGCCAGCCGCCTCAATCTGTCAAACGACCCCGGAGTAGATAAATACCTACGCCAGCAATATATTTTGATTATATTAATCAAGCAAACAATAATATTCCCTTACGGAGCGTGAATTGTTCTAGAATAAACTTGTAATTGAATTACACAAACCAAAAATGAAAGCTTATGTTTGAATATTTCCAGTGATGTTTCCAACAAAAATAACATGGATTTACGGCAGCTAGTAATAACAAAAGTTTTATCTCAAACGTTACATTCAATAATAGAAAACCTTTATTTTACTTTATTTAACTCGTTTATTCTAGTTTGCAGCTGAGACATGTATATTTACGAGCTAGATTAACTTTAACTTGAGGTGTTTATATTACTTAGGTGTTAACTGACGAAGCAACCTGATACCTAAAAATGTTGCACTGTTGAGAGAACGTTGCATTTTTTAAAATTATATTAGAAAACACAAACCTTCCACTGTACAGCTTCAAAATATAAACTCGTACAAAGCATATTTATGTTCTAAATACTAACTTATACTACAATGAAAATAACATCATCATTCATCTTCTGGACACAGGCCTCCTCCAAAGATCACCACAACGACCGATATGGGTGTGTTGTGGGCTCATTGGGGGGTTTTGCCATAATCGCCACGCTTGGCAGACGGGATGGCGATCGCAGTTGAGTTGTTAATATACTCGAAGGACGCTGCTGCCCATCCTCCGGCCAATCACTTAGTCGACTTTTACGACACCCACGGGAGGAGATGGGGTGGTGGCATTCTGATATAATTTATGTAATTTTCTGGGATGAACGTGAATCGCATCCGGTGAATCTAAATCACTAAGAAAATAACATAAACACTGGCTTGGAGTTTTAATTCTAAATTGCAAAACTGAAAATGAATTATGTTTTATTGCGAATTATTAACTCTTTATGGCTACATTATAAAAATATAATCATGAATGTCCCCGGGGGCAGGTATCAGTCCTATTATATGAGATGGAAGCTACAAGGATAAGGTAAATTACAATTGGTATTAACGCACTGAATCTTGAACTGGAATAAAGATAAATAACTCTTCTCTTCTTCGTCTTTCAATGAGTATTATATATATACATTATATTTTCTACTCGCATCATCATTTCGGCCGAATGAAGTCCACTGCTGGACATAGGCCCCCCCCAAAGATCACCACAACGACCTATCGGGGGCCTATCTCATTGGGGGGTTTTGCCATAATCGCCACGCTCGGCAGACGGGTTTGGCGATCGCAGTTGAATTGTTAATGTACTTCGAGTACTTCGAGGATGCTGCTGCCCATCCTCCAGCTAATCCCTTAGTCGGCTTTTACGACACCCGGGGGAGGAGATAGGCTGGTGGTATTCTGAACCGGCACCACACGGCATCTATATATTCGCATGAGATTCTATATTATAGGAAAATGGTCCACACACGCCTAGATTGCAATTTTTATGTTCCGTCCGCTCTATTCATCCCACATACAAGTGTCTAAGGTTCCTTGGCAATATGAGGCGTAATATCGCGAGGTACGTTAGTAACATACAACACACACCAACAATAACTATGTAGCTGATCTTCGACTTCTTTGAAACTCCGAGTTTAATTATGAAAGGTTTGCCTTTCATTTGTTGTTGTTGTTTACTAAGCAATGCAGTTGTGCCAATTGACAGCCTCTCAGACGAAGGTTCAGAAGCTCGCAATAAAGATTTTAGGAGCTTTCGGGAACATCACTCTTGGAAAAAGAGTAGACAAGCTCTTAATGAGGATATCCTCGATATGCTTATTCTATTTTCGCACAGTAGAGTACAGTACTGTTACATCTTAATCCTAATCAGATTAGCCATACCGTCATAACAAAGTCTTATAAAGTATAACTGCGGATTTAGAAGTCCCGGATTCGAACTTCGTGTGAGACAAGATTAAGGCTTTTGTCATATATTATCATTTAAATTCTATAGCTACAAATATTATACATATTCTATGGATTTCATAAAAGACTTTTAAGGGATGGGCAGTAGCGTCCCCTTTGGGGAATAGCACCCATACTGCGCTCACCAAACCGCCTGCCAAGCGTGGTGAGTATTGGTAAATTTCCGCCAAAATATGCACACAAGGCGTGTAACAGGTCGGCTATGGGAGACTCTTTGGTTCAGTTGTGGCCGTTTTTGGAGTGAAAACTTCTTTTAGCGCAGTACGCATATTTTTAGATGAGATAAAATCTCTGGACTCTCGACACCGTTACGAGACGCTTGAAGTGAAAACTTCTTTTAGCGCGGTACGCTAATTTTAGATGAGATAAAATATCTGGACTCGCGACACCGTTACGAGACGCTTGAAGTGAAAACTTCTTTTAGCGCGGTACGCATATTTTTAGATGAAATAAAATCTCTGGACTCGCGACACCGTTACGAGACGGTTGAAGTGAAAACTTATTTTAGCGCGGTACGCATATTTTTAGATGAGATAAAATCTCTGGACTCGCGGCACCGTTACGAGACGCTTGAAGTGAAAACTTATCTTAGCGCGGTACGCATATTTTCTATGTAGACAAATAATAAGTTTTCACTTCTGTCGGCACTCCCGGAGTGCAACCCGTATTTTTTTTATTAATGTGATGATTCTATAGATGGCCATTTGTATGGGTTGTCAGATCAATGAAATACAACTGCTAAGCAAACACGCTATTGTGGGAACTCTATAATGGAAACTATGGGTAGCGCTATATCTTTTCTAGCTTCAATAGTTACAGTAAGAAATGAACTCCCTTAATTAAATGAAAAAAACCCACTTTTTTGTGTATTCTTTGTGGTTCCAAAGAGAATAACTTCTACGTTTATGAAAAGAGATACGTCTAAACTGGCCCTACATAAATCCATTTTTGTGCGCTCTTTTGATCCCCTTAATGACTATACCCAACGCAGACTTCGGTAAATTACTTTCCTGCAACAGAAAACGACGAGTTCATCTTGTATCATCATCATCATCTTTATCCGTAGCCGTAATATAGGTACTGAAAATGATTTGGTACAGGATCTGTTAATTATAAAGCTGACATGTTAAATTGTAATATCACTTTATTTAAAAGAGTGTCTATGGAGTTTCGTGCCGGCTTCTTCTCCATAAGATCAACTTTTCCGAGCCGTGCACCTTAACTTTCGACTTTTCTTAAGTACCTATTAGGGCCTATATGAAATAAAAACTTTGACTTTGACTTTGACTTATGATAACGATGTGAATTGAAACACAATTTTATGAAAGATGATTTATTTTTCCCTCTATTTTGGGTTCATCATTTCGGCCTAATGAAGTCCACTGTTGGACACAGGCCTCCCCCAAAGATCATCACAACCACCGATATGGATGTGTTTTGAGCTCATTGGGGGGTTTTGCCATAATCGCCACGCTTGGCAGGCGGGTTGGCGATCGCAGTTGAGTTGTTAGTGTACTCGAAGGACGCTGCTGCCCATCCTCCGACTAATCCCTTAGTCGACTTTTACGACACCCATGGGAGGAGATGGGGTGGTGGCATTCTGAGCCGGCACCACACGGCATTTTGGGTTGGCTGATCGGAAAACCTAAATATAATAATTTTTATGGTCACGCACGAATGAATAAACGGAACCCTTATAAGATCACTCGTGTGTCTGACCGCCTGTTTGTCCGTCTGTTACAGCCAATTTGCTCCGAGTCTACTGGACCGATTAAGTGAAAAAAAATGGTACACATGAAATCCTGTGACCCAAACACGGATGTGTACCTACAGTAAATAAATGAACTTTGGATATGGGGGAAAATTTGAAAATATAAAAATTATAATTTGTACATATACATTCGACACACACACACAAACACAGTTCGACTGTGCACGACGAATGCAGTTACTAGGTACGTTATAATATTTTTTTTATATATGATATATATATCGTACATATAAACATCCGTGCTTTTTATTTATCATACATTGAATGAATGTAATTTAATTTGTAATTATATGAGTTACATTTATAAGCCGGTTTATTGTTTTTTTCTAGTTTTATCAACTGATTTTATTATTGTTTTCGCCTATCCTAACACAATTTTGAATAAAAAAAAAACTATTTATTTTCACATAAAACTGCAATGTATATAAAAACTAAACGGCTATTGTTTCGCTACAGTTCACGGATGAGGTCGTCGCTCGGAGTAGCATAATAATATCATAATACAATAATAATGTAGTATTTTGATCGCGTAGGCATTGGCTTTTCTGTTTTTAATATATTTCCAAATGTAACTTCTTCCCAAATCTTTCGGTACATTGTCACTTACACTCTGTCCTTCTATTCAGAAGAAAATCCAGAAACAGCTAACCCACTCACACATAAATTTACCCCCAAAGTACAAGCGTGTAAATAAATTCCAATATAAACAAAAACTGAATTTTAAAACCGTCCTGCAGAGAGATTTTCATCTGTTTTAAAAGCTCTTAAACTAATTGAAATTGATTTTATCTCAAAATGGTTTGGAGCGACCGACGCTCGCCAGGTATCATGGCGCGTGATAATTAAAATGGATTCGGCCATTACGTCGCCTGTAAAGCGAATAAGTACTATTTTGATAGGCGTTCTGTATAAAGGTTAGTGACGTAAAGCAGCTTGTTGATTTTGGGCGTAACAGGTTACTTTAGGGTGTGTTGTTTTATCATGTAAAAGTATCTATAGGCATATAACTATAAGCATCGGCCCAAATTCAACTTAATACATCATTATTATTATATGGACGTTCACTGCTGAACAAAGGCCTCCTCCATAGATTTCCACAACGACCGGTTACATGTCGACCGCATCCAACGACTCCCAGTGACCTTCACCTGGTCGTCGGTCCACCTCGTTGGAGGAAGAAAGAAAGCTCAACGTTACTCAGCGAGCTATAGAGAAACCTATGCTTAATCCATACATACATTATAATAAAATCGTAACGGGGTGAAAACTGTACACTGAATATTTATTGAATAAATTTATTGATTCCAATGAAAGACATTCAAAATTAGAATTCCTTTTTCTTTGTCTGATTATCGTTCTAAGCTTCATGCCAAGCCAATGCCACTATTGGTCAAATTTGGTTGAATTTTTGAATGCCGCTTGCATTCAACGACTCCCAGCGACCTACTCCAGGTCGTCTGTCCATCCCACACTGGTTCCGCTGCGGGGTCTCCCCTCAAGAATAGTAGTAACTTTTTTCACTAGCATTTCTCCTGTGTTGTGGATACAGTTTACGAAACAACTATCTGTAGATCATACAAATATTTAATACAGAAAGTCAATCGCCTAGCCACTGCGGCAACTTTGTCAACTTGTGCCAAATTTTCATCACAATGTGATTTATAATATTCACCTTATTAGTCTAGCCACCTTTTTTTTTATTTTATTTTTATTGATGTCCAGTGGAAATTCTACATAGAACTTCCTTCACCCCGGGGAAGGGCGAAGGGGTATGCCGGACTCCTACTGGCTAAAACCACTGGAGCGGTCATCTTCGGCACCGAAGGGGGGCTCCAGGTCCTCGTAAGATCACACTAGAGCCGCCCATAGTCTAGCCACCTAGTGGTTCCTGCCGCGAGCGTGAGGGTTTGATTCCCAGATCAGGTAAAATTTGATTGTGTTTCTATTACGAAATGCGCAGTATCAGCGCGGAATCTAGATGCGTCCTCCTTGGCAATAATCTACGCCCCTATCACACAGGACTCAAAATCAAAATGTTGATGTACTGCATCGCATGTTGATTATGCTCTGCCTCACCGTCCAGGATTTACAGGCGTTATGCAGGAATAAAGAACAAAGGTCGTCCACCGCTGAAGAAAGACCTCCCCCATAGATTTTCACAATTGTGCCGTAATTTATATGGAATTTGCCGGTACTCACCGCGTCTGGCAGGCGGGTTGGTGAGCGCAGAATGGGTGCTGCTCCACAGAAGAGACGCAGCTGCCCATCTCTCTGGTTTAGAGTCCCTTAGTCGCCGTTTACGACATTCACCAGAGGACACGGAGTCGTGTAATATTTTTAACCCGGACATTACACGCAAACGGGCGTGATCATGTCCTAGTTATTGATTTCGATATTTTAAATAAACAACTGAACAGAACCGAACACAGCAGTAACCGAGTGTCTATACCGTTCATAACTTTACAAATAAATAAAATTGAAGTGTCTGTTTGTAATTTCAAAATAACAGCTTTTTACTTAATGCATATGAAATTATATACGGTACCAATAACAAAAAAAAACATTTTTAATTTTTTTGTCTGTCTGTCTGTCTGTTTGTTCCGGGTAATCTCCGAAACGGCTGGACCGATTTCGACGGGACTTTCACTGGCAGATAGCTGGTGTTATAAGAAATAACTTAGGCTACTTTTATTTTGGAAAAATAATTAGGGATCCGCGCGAAATACATAAAACCCTTGAAACCCAAAATATTTAATCTATGTCAAGTGTCTATGTCGAAGTACTCTAAATTTCTTTTAAATTAAACGCGGGTGAAACCGCCGGTCCCAGCTAGTCAATTATAAACTCGCTGTATATGCATATTTTATCGTCTTTCAACGACATTTTCGCATGTTCATAGTAATTTAAATAATTATAGTATTTAACATTGCCACGATGACATTTGTAAATGAAACTAAGCACTGTTATAAATTGTGATCGTCTCGTGAAATATGTTTATTAATGACTTGGTTAGGGGTCGCAGTCCAATTCTGAGAAAAGTTCAAAAACCTCCATTAATATAATAAGCTGCGATATAAAATAAAACGATTTTTTATGTAAAGAACAATTAGAATAATTATAACGTAAGTAGCAATTCTTTTCGTACAAAAAATACAGCAAAAAATTATTTCAATTATTTATTTTACTCTCATGATAACTTTTAGTTTAAATCTCACCATCTCTCTTCCAAAATCGGACTTCCAGATTCACTGCAGGGTATGCGCGGAGCCAGAGTGTGGAACTCTCTGCCTCTGTTTTTCCTAAATTACCTCGCCTTAAAAATTAACCTTTAAAGTAAGAGTGACTAGGTATCTTTTGGGTGCGCTCGTTCCATCGCAGATCTCATCCATCGCTTTTCATCAAGCAAATTAAGGCATGTGTCACACAGTGTAACGCCGACACGAGCAACAGCGCGAGCGGGCTTCAGCGGTGTTTAATTTTTAACGAAATCCGCCCGATCTTAGTGTGACACTAGTGCGACATTCATATAATTTGTTTGATCAGAGATATTGAATGATTTCATAAATGTTTTTTTGTTTTTATTTGATCAATGTTTGACATTTTAATGTTTTCAATCAATCACAACTAAATGGGTATGAAAGTAATATTGAAATAATATGAAAGCAGCCATTGTCCTTATAATACAAAGCATCGAGATTATTAAAAGAAATGCGTTTAGAGTTGATGGTGAAACATACATTTTGGACAAGCATATTGGGTGACGGGCATGATGAAATGGGCATCGGGTGAATACCAGTAGGTTACCTGGATGTTACCAGTAAAATTCCCATTCAGGTAAAAATCGGGGTTTTCCGGGATAAACATTAAAAATTTGCTCTAACTTCTCACATTGCGACTATAATACTGTGTTAAATAAAAAAGTTGTACCTATGTAAATAATATGTTTATTAAATCAACAAATTAAAGCAATAGACCATTATTTTTATTATAATAGAACATTTTTATTTAGGTGATGCGTACAAATCTGACAGCCTGCTACTTACTAACGACCGAAATTAATAATCAATCTAATCCAAAATCTTTGGATTTGAGATTGAGGCTTTGTCTGTGTTTTGTGTTAAATGTGATCTTAACACAAAAACGGATGAAGTTCAAAATCTTAAATCTAAAGATTTTTGAATAGATTGATTATTAATTTCGGCGTTAGTCATTATCATGACACTATCTACTTATTTATGTTATCGCGGTCTGCAAATAGCGAGCAAGTCTCAGCAGCGTACTCATTTGAAGTGCAGCGGTTCATATCGTTTACATATGCCATAAAGTGTAGAGGTAAAGTTAGGATCTCTCCAGTATGTTTTTCTTTTCGAGGCTCTGGATTATGTATACTCTAAAAGTTATTCCATAATTGTTACACGATTGATATAAGAACATGACAGTCCCCAAATCCGAATTGAGTTTAGCTTGCATGCTGAACTCCCAGGAAAACCAATCAGGTGTCGTGTGCAATTTAACGACGTCATTTGACATTTATGTATGTATATCCGGCTATAGCATAATGTAACGTCGACAACAGACCCGGGTGAGATAGGGCACTCCGGATACTCCGGCGGAGCTTAATAACGCCCGACATCGGACGCTCTGCACATTCTGTTTGCACTAGTTCTATATGTATACGTATTTATAACAATCTGACATGTACGCACGGTTAAATATCAAGTTATGCATTTACAGTATAAGCTGATCTTGCACTGTATATGCTTTCCTTACGATAAGAGATCAGATTATACTAGATATGTATAAAATCTGTAGCCGTGTGTATTGATACGTGATTATAAAGGTCTTCAGTATGTACTTGTATGTTGTTTAAAGCTCCTTGTGGCTCCGGCAAAAGTAGACTATTCCCCCCTCCACCTATGAGTGTTATAATATGTGACTAAGGGCAAGGTTCGAAAAGGCCTTTTACCTCTAATGTTGCCATTCTAGTGTTCGATATTTGAATTAGCAAATGTCATAGTTTGGCGATTTGATATTCTGAAGTACGAACCACAAACAGTGGTCAGTAGTACTGAGAAGTTAAGAGTTTATTTGATTTCCCGCAGGAATATGTTCCGGCGCTATTATGCGATCTCCAACTGTCAGGACTAGTTGGTAATTGTGTCAAATATTACAGGGGACATGTGGACAGGCTTATTAACTTGTTTTATAACTTTTTACCTGACCCGATTTTTTATTTTTCCCTTTTTAATATTGTTCATATATTTTTATTCCAGTAGTTCCATAATTTTACTGTTTTTAATTTTAGTACCGTATAACGTTAATGTCCGCGACCTAATTTCACGGCACACACGGCACGGTTGGTGCAGTGGCTGATACAGTCGGCTGCAGCGCTCCGGGTCGCGGATTCGATTCCCACATGGAACAAATATTTGTATGATCTGCAGGTACTTGTTCCGGGTCTGGGTGCATTATATGTGGAATTTGTAAGAAAGAAAGAAATCTTAGTGTAGGGTGAAGTTTTTATATTGAAAAACAAAACAAAAAAACCGTTCATAAATTTTTGTCTGTCTGTCTGAAAATTGTCTCCAATGGGCTCCGAAACGGCTCAACTAAGTCCAATGAAAATTATATGGATTAAACAGGAATTTTAACTTACATTTTAAATCTATTTCGATACACGCCTAGCAAAGAGGACGAGAAACAGCTAAGTATTAATATAGTCAAAACTTCCTTTATGACATCGCTTTTCGACCACCACCCCTGATTAAAGAGATACATATCAAATTGCTCAATATTTCAACCGATACGTACGCAAGGCTACACATCAAGCTATACAATTCCATTATAGGCCGATCTTACATTGTATAGGTTTTCCGTACGATAAGAGATCAGCGTAAAATGGATTTATATAGCTTGATATATAGCCATATATCAAGCTATATAAATCCAGTGATCCAGTTCGTTCTACATAGTAATAAAATTACAACAAACCTGCATCTGGTAGGCTCACATTTAAGAGCAAACCAGACTTGTCTAATATTTTCTGAAGTTTACGCGAATAGCATCCATCGAATTGAAAATAATTTACGGAAATATATCGCGCTCAGTTAATTTATTCTATATACTATGTCGCGGAGTGCCTCCCTCCGTGTTCCTTCCCGGTTAGCTCAACTAGGGGGCTCTCTCCACGGCAGCAAGTAACGGAGATCTGTTATTTGTGATTCAATGAAACGTAACATATACATATTGTTATAATGGTATATTGATATTCACAACTTGCAAACACTTCATGCTGATGTTTATATACATTTTAAAATATAGCTTATTATAACTATTTAAGCTAGGTTAAAAATAAGTAATTGGAATATTGCAGGAGACTATTGGTCAGAGCGACAGCTGTGTGTTGAACCACTAGCGTTCAGAATCGAATGTGTAATGATGATAATCAAAATATCAAGAGCGACTCTACGTCACAAATTCAAATTTTGATTTGAATAAAGAATTAATCGTGAGGTGGACAGTGATGGAAATAAAAAGGTATGAAGTCATGAAAGAGGTTGATTGAAATGAAGATGAAGGATGACTTCGTCACAACTATAATAATAATCATTATTTCAGGTATCATTATGAGCAAGTGGCTGCACGTTGCACGTATAGATGCTGTACGAAAGTATGTAGAATAACTTAATTGAGCGCGATATATTTCCGTAAACTATTGTCAATTCGACAGACTTATCAATTTTAACTTTACAATTTAAAAGCTAAAAATCTCCCACTGGCCTAGATTTCAGTGTTAATATGCTAACAAATTTAACTGTGCCCACGTTAGAGTTAAGAATAAAACGGTAACCTTTTAGCGAGCCAGATAGGCGGGGTCAGGTCAGGCTGTAATGTAATTTGTGGATAGAGATGCTGCTGTCAAGAGGTTTAAATAAAGAACATGATGCGCCATTTTGAATTTTGATTTTAAGTTAGCTTTTGTCGTTGTTACTGTATTATGTGAGTATATAGTCAGAATTTGCATTAATTACATTATGTTAGTCGTTTGTTACGGCAGGTACACTAAATTAATGTGCGGTCTAGATGAAATAAGTAAATACAGCTGGTAAATATCTGAATACTGGTAGTTACCTTAATCACATTCACCGTTGAATAACTTTGGTACTTAGCCCAAGGAACTACGAATGCCAATTTTAAAAGAAGTGTACTACACAAAATAAAACAACATTTTATAGAGCGAATTTACCTACATAAAAGTATTAAGTAGGTCAATTTTAAAGTTATAGCTACGGCCGTCTAAACGTTGAATCGAAAATTAATTATTCTGTATTAATTGAATGTTATTTAACAAACTTTACTATCAAAACCACTTGTTTATACAGCTTTTTAAATTCATATAACCTTCAAATATTTTTATAATTACGTAAATTGTAAGTTAATTAGTCGATCATTAATGTATTTCACTTATCGATAGTTTTAAAGTATATTGCAAATATTGAGTAGTCTATATAAAGTACATTAATTAATAGCAATACCACTTACTGGGATTACATTAATTATATGATCCGTTAAACCATCATCATTTCGCCACAACGGCCGGTATTGGTGTGTAGTGTGATCATTGGTCCGTTTTACTATAATCGCCATGCTTGGCAGGCGGGTTGGCGATCGCAGTTGAATTGTTAATTTACTCGAAAGACGTTGCTGACCGTCCTCCAGCTAATCCCACAGTCGCCTATTACGATGACGGCCCACGGGATGAGATGGGTTGGTGCTATTCGTAGCAGGCTCCACACGTCTTAGTTCAGTTGTCCTAAATCGTATGTGGGATTTTAATTTTGTTCATTATTAAGTTTCTAAGTTTTATTAATAAATGTCGCCTGATTCCATAATAGAGCATTTTATTGAAAAGAAAATCCTTTGTTTGATCTTAATAAATCCTCTAAAACACAAAACGGGAGCTGGCAACCCTATCTGCAACCTCTGTATATTTACATATATATACTGATATATTTATTTTTAATTCGCTTCTTTAGTGATAGTCTAAAATTGGTGGTGTACGCCACCCGGGTTTACGTAACTCTCGCGACATTTTGATAGCATCAAAATATAGAAGAATCATTTATTTATACAGCTGCTGATTATAAATTTATATCGCGTCATGGGTCCTGAATTTCCGATGGCTCTATTAATAGAGGTGCCATTAGCCGCTGTCGACGGTTTAGGATGTCCGGGAGGGGTTGCATTAGGGGGAGCTTCTATTTTTCATTTCAGGTGTGATGCCGCAGATATTTATTCTTTGTTTTAATTTAAAAGAATGATAATAAGGTTATTAATCATTAATTTTATTCATGTTCAGTTTTGGAAATCTCCTATTTCCTCCTATTATTTGTAAAGTTGCCAATAAAATTTAAATTAAGAGACATAACAAAATTAGAGATTCCAGTTAGTGAAACTACCTTACACCATAAAAACATTTATGTGATGAGCGTAGGAATTTTTACTCTTAGAGAATACCTTTACAGCACTTTAAAGTTAAACTTCGTAAATGCCTGATTGATGCGTGTTTTTATAATGTACAAAAGATGATTAAATTCAAACACATCACTTAAAATTAACATAAGTTTAATAGTGTCTATATTATAGTATTTAAATTATACCAACGCACTAAGTTAAAGTTATAAAATCCTAGTAGACAGTAGAATCAATTTAAATTTGCATGCTGCTATATGAGGCAAAGCGTGATCGAACAAATTGGAAACATTAATCTGACATGCTTTTGTATGTACACACATGTGTTATGCAAATAAATATAGCTTATCTTATCTTATCATTTAAGTTATGCTTATGCGTACAGCGTAAGCGTAGTGAGTACTGGCCAATTCTTTCTAATATGACGGTACAATTGTGGAAATCTATGGAGAGCAATGACATTTTGCAAACAATATGATTCAAACTTATAAAAATATCTTAGCGGGGAGACGTTTGCTCAGCCGTCAACGTCCTTTGGCTGATATCGAGTCAAAACCGCCGACTTACCGTAAGCGACAATTTCTTGAACTTAAAATTTGTATCGTAAGCTATGGGAGCTCACGTTAAAAAAATACAAATCATAAAGACTCGATATAATGATTTGTGTAAACATTTTCTTACTAAACCGAAGTTAAATTTTAGTAATATAAAATATACATTCCAATTTTTGACGACACGGTTGGTCCAGTGTCTGATACAGTCGGCTGCTGAGCTCCGTGTCACGGGTTCGATTCCCGCGCGGAACAAATATTTATATAATCTGCAGGTTGTTCAGGGTCTGGGTGTATTGTGTGTGTGGTATTTGTGTCTGTAAACACACCCGACACAGGAGAAACTAGGATTTCTCCGGACGGATTTTTCTTTTTTAATTGTTACTATTTTTTATGATATGATAAATCGATTCTACACGCAATGTGCAAGAAGCTTCCGTTCTGTCAGCTTTCTGTTATTTGATTAAAGCGTTATATATCATCATCATCATCATATCAGCCACAGGACGTCCACTGCTGAACAAAGGCCTCCCCCTTAGATTTCCACAACGAGCGGTCACATGCCGCTCTCATCCAACGACTCCCAGCGACCCTCACCAGGTCGTCTGTCCACCTCGTTGGAGGTCGTCCCACGCTGCGTTTTCCGGTGCGCGGTCTCCATTCGAGAACCTTTGTGCCCCAACGGCCATCAGTTCTACGAGCAATGTGCCCTGCCCATTGCCACTTCAGTTTACTAATCCTTTCAGCTATGTCGACAACTTTAGTTCTTCTACGGATCTCCTCATTTCTGATTCGATCTCGTAGAGAAATACCAAGCATAGCTCTCTCCATAGCTCGCTGAGTGACCTTGAGCTTTCTTATGAGGCCCATTGTGAGTGACCACGTCTCTGTTCCATATGTCATCACTGGTAACACACACTGGTTAAAGACTTGCGTCTTGAGGCATTGCGGTATTGTTGACGAAAAGACGTTGCGAAGTTTCCCGAACGCTGCCCAGCCGAGTCGGATTCGACGATTGACCTCTTTCTCGAAGTTGGACCTACCTAACTGGACAGTTTGTCCTAGGTAGACATACTCGTCAACAACTTCGAGAACAGAGCTCCCAACGGATATTGGGATGGGCACGACATGGGCATTTGACATGACTTTTGTCTTGCCCATGTTCATCTTAAGGCCCACCTGTTGGGAAACTCTGTTGAGATCATCGAGCATTGTGCTGAGCTCTTGCAGCGATTCTGCCATGACTACGATGTCATCGGCAAATCGAAGGTGAGTGATATACTCGCCATTGATGTTAATGCCGAATCCTTTCCACTCCAGTAGCTTGAAGGCATCCTCCATTGCAGCGGTGAACAGTTTCGGGGAAATGACGTCCCCCTGTCTCACACCTCTCTGCAATGGAATTGCCCCCGTGCTCTGTTCATGTACTCGGACCGACATGGTGGCGTTTCTGTATAAGCACTTCAACACTTCAATGTACCGATAGTCAATCTGGCACCGCTGCAGAGACTGCAGCACTGCCCAGGTTTCGATCGAATCGAAGGCTTTCTCATAGTCCACAAACGCCAAGCATAGTGGCAGATTATACTCCACGGTCTTCTGTATAACCTGCCGCAGCGTATGGATGTGGTCTATGGTACTGAAACCTTTTCGGAAACCGGCTTGTTCGGGAGGCTGGAAGTCATCAAACCTGCGCTCGAGACGATTTGTGATGACCCTTGAGAACAGCTTATAAACATGGCTCAGAAGTGAGATGGGTCTATAATTCTTCAATAGGGTGTTATCACCCTTTTTGAAGAAGAGCACCACCTCACCTCTGTTCCACGCTTCCGGCGTTGTGCCCTCGAGTAAGACGGAATTGAATAGCTTCTGAAGGACTTTAAGTACCGGTGTGCCACCCGCTTTCAGAAGCTCTGTCGTAATTCCGTCTCCACCCGGCGCCTTGTTATTTTTAAGCTGTTTCAAGGCCATCCTAATCTCGTACAGGCTGATGTCCGGGATATCCTCGGTATAGTGTCGGGTTAGTTTGGCTCGCGGGTCTTTGTCAGAGCCAATGGTAGGTATACTTACCGAGGTGTATAACTGCCGGTAGAACTTCTCAATCTCTCTCAAAACCTCTGGCTTAGTCGACGCTACACTGCCGTCCTCGGTCTTCAGCTTCATAATACGACTTTGCCCAATAGACTTGTCTCTTGCGAACACTTTGGAGCCTTGATTCCGCTCAATCGCCTCTTTAACACCGTTGGTGTTAAAGGTGCGGATATCGTGACGCAAGGACTTCCATATCCGTCTATTGAGCAGTCGGTATGCTTCAGCATCACCGGAGGACTGCAGCGTCATGGCACGTCTTTCTGCCATGAGGTCGAGAGTGTGATCGGAGAACTTTTTTGGTCTACCTTTACGGTGGGCCTTAAAGAACTTAGACCCAACCGTTTGGACAGTTTCTACAAACCTACCATTTAAATCGTCCACAGATACGCAATGTTCTAGGCACTCGAAGCGGTTTTGGAGTTCGAGTTGAAAGCTCTCGGGGTTTTGGATATGAGCACTAGAGGGCCGGAGCGTAGACCTCATCAGACGAGACCTCTCAACTTTGAGATTAATATTCAATGTGCCTCTTACCATTCGGTGATCACTACCGGTTTTCACCCTGTGGATCACAGAGACATCATTGAATATTTGCCTCCTATTGGTCATGATGAAGTCAATCTCATTCCTCGTGGAACCATCGGGACTCATCCAGGTCCATTTCCTGTGAGGCGGCTTTTGGAAAAAGGAGTTCATCACGAAGAGTCCCTCCTTTTCCAAAAAGTCGGCCAGCCTCTGTCCCCTGGGGTTCCGTTGCCCATATCCAAATTGCCCCACTCTCAACTCACCATCGCATCGAGTGCCCAGCTTCGCGTTGAAGTCCCCCATCACAACAGTGAAGTGTGTCTTCGAGGTATGTATGGCCCTACTTACGTCCTCATACATACTCTCTACTTCATCATCTGGGTGTGTCGAGGTCGGTGCGTAGACCTGTATGACCTTCAACGAATACCTCAGGGATATTCTGAGTATAAGGTACGCTACCCTGCTCGACACACTTTCGATAGCCACTATGCTGTTAATGAGGGACCTGCGGACGAGAAACCCGACACCACCTTGAGACAGATGTTCGCCTTCCCGGTAGTAGAATAAGTTGCCAGATTTCAGGGTTATCGTGTCCTCGCCCTCTCTTCGGACTTCTGATAGACCCATGATATCCCAGTGCAACTTATCTATTTCTTCTTCCAGCTCAACAATCTTTTCGTCTGCCCTCAGTGTGCGTGTGTTATACGTTACCAGGGCCAGTTTTCGTTTGGGGTGGTAGCCGGATCCCGTCCGGTGATTCTTAGCACCCCCTGCCCCGCCATTACCGTGGCCGCTACCATGACCAGGAATAGCGGGGCTGCCGGGAACTGGGGGCCGGTGCATTAGTCGTGTCGTCATTTTGGGGGGAATTTGCCGATACTCACCACGCTTGGCAGGCGTGTTGGTGAGCGCAGTAATGCTTCTGTTCAGCAAAGGGACGCTGCTGCCCATCCCTTTGGTTAAGAGTCCCTTAGTCGACTTTTACGACCTCCACGGGAGGAGACGGAGTGGTGCTATATTCTTAATCCGGACACCACACGGAATGCGTTATATATGGAAATATTTAACTTTTACCTGCCTGCTAACGGCAACATACACACAACATTTTTGTTTTGTCTAGACATCTAAAGCACAGTCGCTATCGAATGATATAAGTTTCATTCCCCTGCTTATATAATTGCTATAAAAAGGAATTAAACGTTTAGAAGGTACAAGGCCTGCCCCAAAGATTTCCACAACGACCAGTTACATGCCGCCCGCATCCAACGACTCCTAAATATCATCACCAGATCGTCTGTTCATCTCGTTGGAGGCCGTCCCAACTGCGTTTTCTGGTGCGTGTTCTCCACTCGAGAGAAAAGAAAAACTTGTGACGAAGTCATCCTTTATCTTCCTTTACATCAACCTCTTTCATGACTTAATCAACCTTCTATCTCCATTACTGTCCACCTCATGATTCATTCTTTATTCAAATCAAAATTCAAATTTAGTATGTGGTGTCGAATCGTTCTTCATATTTTGATCATTATCACATTGGATTCGAAACGCTTAACGCTAGTGGTTCGACATACAGCTGTCGCTCTGACAAATAGTCTGCCTACAATATAACAATTACTTATTTTTAACTAGCTTAAATATTGTGATAGTAAGCCATAATTTAAAAATATGTATAATCATCAGCATGAAGTGATAATTGAAGTTGTGAATAACAATATATTAATATAACAATATATATGTTACGTTTCATTGAATCACATTCACGATTAGTAACGGAATTCACGTTAATTGCTGCCGTAGAGAAAGCCTCCTAGTTCAGCTAACTGGGAAGGAAACACGGAGGGAGGCACTATGAGACAAACTTAGAATTATTTAGGCTGTATCTCAGCGACTCTACATCCAACTGTCTTATATTAGTATATTACTACACTTTTTAGTAAAATTTCCCGAGATGGTTTCCATGACGACATCTGAGCAAGTACAGCTTAGTACAAATCCAGGAGGCTTACCGCGTATTCAATACTGATGTATTGAACAGCAACAACAAATACAATGATATAGTGCGACGTTTCTGTTGTTCCAAGTAGGTACCACAAAATAAGACTACAGAAGACCTGTTTCTATCAGTGTATGATTAATATTATTATCTTCTAGCATATTTGCAACAGTGGCAACAGTCAGTACCCCTAGTACGAGTTTCTTTTAACTGTCGAAACGAAATAATAATAATAATAAATAAATATCTAAATAACATTTAAATATACAGTAAATAATGCAATCCATCAATTACATTTATAAAATATCCAATAACAACGAATGATGACACAGCATATCATCAACACAAACATAATAACAATAAAAAATACTTGATTAACAACAGTAAATAATAAATGACAATTAATGAATGTTACCGTGCAATAATTTAAAAGAATTATGAACAAAATATTAAATAAAAGGTATACAATATGCAATAATCTCAAAACTTATTAATATAGTTCAAGATTTTTAAATAAACAAAATATGTATAACAAAAAGCAAAATGTTGAATTACAGTCAAACATAATTTAGCGCTCTTCTTCTCTCCAACGAAACTGTGCTGTGCCCGACAGGGTCCATAATTGATCACATAGTCTTAAGCCTACCAC
This sequence comes from Diloba caeruleocephala, assembly GCA_947459985.1. Taxonomy (NCBI): domain Eukaryota; kingdom Metazoa; phylum Arthropoda; class Insecta; order Lepidoptera; family Noctuidae; genus Diloba; species Diloba caeruleocephala. The sequence continues at coordinate 3,062,339 of OX381615.1, read as the reverse complement.
CTGTTTTAATATTACATTATGGAATGCAATACAGAATTGAGAATAGTAAACTACACGTATACGGCATTCGGCGCGCTTAGGAATAGTTTGAAGTGGGCCAATCTCAGCCGCGATCGCGGCAGACGTGTAGTAGGTAGTAGTGTGGTACTAAGGGTACTGGTAAATAAATTATTTCACCTGATGTTACATTCGGGCTGTAGCAAATAGATTCTTGCCGTCCTTTCTTTAGAAAATATAAAATATTAACTTTATCGTGCATATATATCTTAGAATCGTGTATGTTTGCTTTTAAACATAAGATACTTTTTCAGCAAGCGACAAGCTATTATGCTCCCAAGACCTATCTCACATTTACAACCAACAACAGTTATATCATAACATCACATCATTTAACAAAATTCCCAGTTCAATGAAAACACTGCCGTTTTGCAATTTAATTTTTTAAACGTTGCCCCGCACTATGATTTCTCCTGTGTCGTGGGTGCGTTTACAAACACAAATTCCACACACAATAGACCCAGACTCGGAACAACTACCTGCAGATCATACAAATATCTGCTCCATGCGGGAATCGAACCCGCGACCCGGACTGTGTCAGCCACTGCACCAACCGTGCCGTCAATTTAAGCGTAATTGGACAACGTTACTAATTGATATATGCTTTTACAGTTTACTCGAGTTCCTACATTATAAACTATAGGTTCTGTAAATTATAATGTCTATTTGTAATTTGTTAATGTGTTATAAAGATCAAGTTGGTTCTTGTAGGGTTTATGAATGTAATTTAATTTAATGTATTTTCAGCTTATAGGTATATGTGGTCTGCATGCTTTTAATTAAGCATAAACATGTAACATTTAGCACCCCGAGATTAAAGGCAGAATAAGTGAGATATTTATTTTGTTATGAACGTTTCTGTACCGTTCAAGCAAAAAAAAAATGTATTTATTATATTAAAGCGACGATGACATATTTATGTATTTAAAACCAAACAGTATGTAACACTGCAGTTAAAATATTACAAGCCCTTCAGCACCATTTATAATAATATTTTAATATGAATATTAATTAAAATATTATTATTTACATGTCTCCAGTAATCAGGCGAGTTCACGTCTGAGGTTAAAAGGAGACTGGCAATTGCCCATAGAACGCTAGGCCCCAAATTGTGTTGGTCGTTACATTTAAGAAATTGGTGTGCTGTGATAGGGTATTTCATGAGTATTTAATTACAATATTTTATTTTTTATATTCTCAACTAGCTGTTGCCTGCGGTTTCACCCGCGCTTTTATTTTTAATAATATTAGTAGATGAAAACATCTATGTATATATATTGGATTTCATGGGTTTTCTTTTTGCGGAACTCTTATTTTTCTTTTTAAATAAAAGTGGCCTAAATTTCTCTTTAGAACATCAGCTATCTGCCAGTGAGAGTCCCGTCACAATCGGTGCAGCCGTTTTGGAGATTTAGCTGGAACAAACAGACAGACAGACAAAAAGGTTAAAAATTGATTTTTTGTTTATAAGTTCCATATATACTTTCATATGCATTTAGTAAAAAGCTGTTATTTTGACATTACAAACAGACACTTCAATTTTATTTATTCGTACCTATAGATTATGTTTAGGTAAATCCTCGTTCTTATGCCAGTGAGGTTACGTATGGCGCTATGATCCAATAGCTGTTAACGTTTATTTTATAACATAAAAAGATACCTATACGTGTAATTAAGGATTGTTCGTAATATTCCAGACAAATCGGCACCTTTTTTTTTATTTTTTTATTGTGGAAATTCTTCATGAACTTCCTTCGCCCCGGGGAAGGACGAAGGGGTATGCCGGACTCCTACCGGCTAAAACCACTGGAGCGGTCATCTTCGGCACGTAAGGGAGGCTCCAGGTCCTCGTATGATCACACTGGAGCCGCCCACTGGTGCCACGCCTATTGGCACATCTCGGAGAGGGTGACTGTAAAGCGGTCACCCCCCCAGGGAGACAAATCGGTACCTATCCAATAGTACGTTTCTTACATATTTGGCACAAGGCCATAGACAATAGTATGCGTTTCGTTGAAATGTCACTGGCTCATTGATGTTGTCTTCTTATTTTTTACACTTTTCATTTTAATTGTCAATTTCAAAGATGAATAGCAAAATCAAATATAAAAATATATACTTATTTTTAGTTAAGCTTTCATTTCTGTAACAGATCAGGCCGAAAACCACCCATGTCCTTTTGTGAGTCAATCCGTGTAAAAACCGGACGACGGAATTAGGAGACGCGAATCGAGCTTCAGCAATATGTTTCTTTAGTTACGCGATGCGTCTTAAATAAATAAGCACGTGTAGGTACCTAAAGGCGTGGCACCAATGGGCGGCTCTAGTGTGATCTTACGAGGACCTGGAGCCCCCCCTTCGGTGCCGAAGATGACCGCTCCAGTGGTTTTAGCCGGTAGGAGTCCGGCATACCCCTTCGTCCTTCCCCGGGGCGAAGGAAGTTCATGATGAATTTCCACTGGGCACCAATAAAAAAAAAATAAAAAAAAGTATTATTGATCAGGAGATGCGAACTAATGTCAAGTACGTTTATCATAAAAATTGTTTTGTTTGTGTAAAACACCCGTCTGTTGCGGATCACGCCTAATGTTTTAGGGAACACAACATTTTGCTATGCCTTTGGTATAGGCGTAATAAATAAGTGTTCAGTATTTAAAAATCAACAGCCATTTTCACTTCTATGTCGACCGCCGCGATAAAAACAAGCAAACATGTAACCTTTTTGTTTCAATATTCACGATACATTGAGTTTAATTTGGCTCTGTGTGTCAAGCGAAGACAGTGTCAAGTTTAAGATTTAATAACATGAATTTTATGTCAATACACCTGATACAATGATCATTAAAAATACATGGCGATCGGTTGAGCGGTATAGAAGTCGATGTGTTGCAGCGCCATCTAGCGGCGAGTTACAACACAGTGCATAAAAATCCATAGATGTGACAACTTTATGGTGATGGTGATTGGTCAAACTGTCTCCAAGTAGATTACTCATGTATTTTGATATTGAGAAAGACAAGAAAGAAGTGGTCATTTCCACAACCACTTACGTTGAAAAATCTCATAAAAAAGCATACATTAGGATTAAAAGCTATGTCGACTATAGGGACATAATATTATGGCATTAGTTTGGCGTCCCTTGAAACGAAACATACTGACGTTAGTACTATTTGTAAATTGTCCGAGTCGAATCCACTTCCAATCCGACTCGCATAAATTAGGTTAGAAGGCTAGAGGCTGAAGGCGCCTTGGTTATTTGTTTAAAGGAATTTGATCAAATCTCTTATGTCTTTAAGGAAATCACTCCAGAGAGTTGTAATTTTATCATCTTCCGTGAATTGTTTAACCACCTTAGGGATTTAGGGGTTAGAAGGCTAGAGGCTGAAGGCGCCTTGGTTATTTTTTTAAAGGAATTTGATCAAATCTCTTATGTCTTTAAGGAAATCACTCCAGAGAGTTGTAATTTTATCATCTTCCGTGAATTGTTTAGCCACCTTAGGGATTTGATCATCTTCCTGCAAAATAGATTACTGTTTTAAATTTCTTGCAAAGTGCTGATTTGTATGTAAAAGATTATTTTTTTTACGAATAATGACAAAAAAGATACTAACTTAAGAGTTTCTATCGGCAGTTCTTCTCAGAGGTTGACATGTAGCGAAACGGCCTCAGTTATTCGGCATGACGTGAAAATATTCTATTACATAGGTTCGTCTGAGAAAACTCACTCGTGAAGGTATTACTAGATTTAACGCGCAACTGAAGAAAACGCTTGAGTTCCCGAGAATAACAATAAGAGTAAAAACTAGGTCATTTATTGATACATTTCTTGAGTTTATATCACGAATATGTACTCGAGGGAAATATTGTCGATTTATAAGAAATGCTTATTCAATAGCCTGGTACCTAAACTGTATTGTAAGTCGTTACCCAAAGAAGTTTTAATTCCGTATACGAGCCAAGGAGATCCGTCCTCTTTTAGGTTACCTATGTCATAAATGTCGTATAGCCCGGAGAACTGATGGCTGCTGGGACAGAAAGGTTCTTGAGTGGAGATCACGCACTGAAAAACGCAGCGTGGGATGGCCTCCAACGAGATGGACACATCATTTGGTGAAGGTAGCTGGGAGTCCGTACCGTTCGTTGTGGAAATCTATGGGTCAGCTTCTGTTCAGTAATTTATGTCATTCGGTTGATATGATGGTGACGATGATGGTACATGTTGCGTAAGTGGTGGTTGGTAAGTGTTTCGTTGGTGTCTAAATAACTCTGGTATACGAGTCCGTACCAGCTCACGGACTAAATGGGAATGCCCATACTGGGCCCAATCGTCGATACACCAATAGACAACACATCATTCAAATATGTTTCCCCGCAAACGCATGCGTATTTACATAAAAACTGTAATTTGGTGATAGCAAGGCATTGTCGTTGGATGAGGGCGGCATGTACCGCTCGTTGTGGAAATCTAAGGGAGAGGCCTTTGTTCAGCAGTGGACATCCTGTGGCTGATATGATGATAGCAAGCAATGATATTATACCATAGATATTTTACGTCCATATTAAATGGCGCGCAAAACTCAATCTCGCTATATGTAGGTATTAAGCTATTAAACTACACACCTATGCTGTAAGAAAGAAGATACAAAAACAAACTCTGAGGGTAAAAGAGATAGCTATCTAAAATGACAACTCGTGTACTCGATGTCTTTGTCGCACCTGTGATAGAATATATGTGTTGTCTCTTTTCGTTGCGTGGCCTGTGTTTTGTTCGAGAATTTCTATAGATAATCAGACTAGTATTTTTATTCAAATATTTTATTTAGTTTGTTACTTACGTGTGGTATGAGATCCCTTGTTCTTTATTTCATTTTGCTTGATAGTTTATACATTTTCTATACGTACGACGGCATTGTTATTACTTAATTAATAAAGCAATACAGATTGTGACAGTGTGTGCTCGTTGTCCTGTCTTGAGCGAACTGATTGCGAGGTGCTACAATTGGGGGAGTTTTGGTTCTTACTTATAGCGCGCATGTAACATATCTACTTCTTTTAATATATAATATCATTGATAGCAAGGCATACTTTTTAATGGATTTTTCTCATATATTACACATTTACAAAACTAAAAACTGAAACACATTTACAATATTTGACTGGCCACTTCTGGGCCCACGGTACTAAGTACAATGGGCAATCCCCTTTGACGCGTAGGCAAATACAGCTATTTAAGGGAGAGCTGTTTTGAAGTAGCCTATACTTCCCTATAGCTTGAAAAAGGTCTCACAATATACCAGCCCAAAATATCAATTTGTGGTACAGTTTATAGACATAACCCTCACATGCATAAACATCCAGACGCGAAACAACTATCTGTAGATCATACAAATATTTGTTCCGTGCGTGATTCGAACCCGCGACAAGTAGCGCAGAAAGGCAATCGCTTAGCCACTGCGCCAACCTTTGTGTTGTTGCGTTTCGTGCGATGAGTGATAAGTATTGAAAGCACACTCTCCCTCCTTTCCCTGTTTACATCCCCAACCCCCCTCCATCTCGGTCAGCAAGTCGGTGATGCATCAGCGTCTACGCTGGTGTTACGTATGTTTACACATACCCGTTTGCGGTCCCCCAATATGTCTAAATAAAACCAATAATAATAATTTTCATCCATCACTCCAAGATATTCTATTCTTTCAGAATTTAATTTAGTTATAATAACAATTTATATTCGGATCAAAAATAGACCTAAAATTAAATTAAGGGCCAGACCAGACCCATTTAGGTTTCCATTAAAACGAAGGTGTCATCTACAAAGCCCCGACTAAATAAATTAAGATTACCGTGTACCAAAATAACTCCACTTCGCCAAATGCCTCGGGGAGGTTTCTCGTTTCGGCCAGACCCACAAAAATAACTTGCCTTTGAATTATTTATATATTATACAACGTAAAGGCAATTTGTGTATATAAATAATGAATACAATAATTTTTTAGTTAATGGATTTTCATTATGAGAATCCATTAACAATAATTCAATTTGTTTTGTGTCAAGGTATATGTTTAATAGAGTATATTCCTAGTGTATTTTGTTCTCTGATTTGGTTATGTAAATAAGGTAAGTGTAGTATATATTTATATAAGTCAACTAGCCGTTACCCGCCCGCTTCGCTTGACGTAAATTATATTCATATCTTCTGATTCCAGCAAAATATCGAAATGAAACATACCTACACGAAAGTTTAAGTTAAAATTCCTGTTTTAATCCCTTAAATGAGGCTCGCATAGCTAGTTGCACTCACTGATTGGAAAAACGATTACCGAGGTTAAGTACTGCTGGAAACAGGCCTCCCCCAAAGATCACCACTAAGACCGATATGGGTGTGTTCTGTCCTCATTGGGGGGTTTTTCCATAATCGTCACGCTTGGCAGGCGGGTTGGCGATCGCAGTTAAGATGTTAATGTACTCGAAGGACGCTGCTGCCCATCCTCCGGCTAATCTCATAGTCGCCTTTTACGACGCGCACGAGATGAGATGGGTTGGTGCTATTCGTAGCTGGCACCACACGGCTATTCGTCTACTCGAGTGAAATCGGAAATATGTGACCGTCCTGAGTAGGTGCTTTATATTTCGATTTAAAGGCAGCAGCATCTAGATTTCATCTATAAAAGCAGTCAAGAACTTGTGGCCGTAACCTAGTTCTAATAAAAAGTCCATAAAAACCGCCGTAGCTTGGAAGATAAAATTTAAATAAAATCTCCCGTAGTTGAGGGCTTAATCTCGTTTGCCGTCGCATTGACTCCAATGTGGCATCAATAAAATTCACTGAGCCGTTCGCTTATCCCTGTTCAATATAACACTTATTGAATTCTTTGGACAGTTGTTTTATGATTTTCTTCGAAGGCTTCGATTATCTATAAATAAATAAAATTGAAGTGTCTGTTTGTACTGTCAATATAACAGATTTTTACTAAATGAACATGAGACGGTAAATACAACAAAAAAACATTTATTTATTTATTGTCTGTCTATCTGCTTGTTCCGGGTAATCTCTGTAACGGCTGGACCGATATTTACGGGAGTTTCACTTGCAGATAGCTGATGTTATAAGGAATAACTTAGGCTACTTTTATATTAGAAAATTAACAAGTATGAAATCCAATATAATATATCCCGGACATCAGCCTGACTCCAAGACACACTTCACTTATGTAATGGGGGACTTAAACGCAAATCTGAGCACAGATTGCGAAGCTGAGTTGAGAGTGGGGCAATGGTCCCCACTGTTTGGGCATGGGCAACGGAATACCAGGGGACAGAGGCTGACCGACTTTTTGGATAAGTTGGGACTCTTCGTGATGAAATCCTTTTTCTGAAAGCCGCCTCACAGGAAAAGAATCTGAATGAGTCCCGATGGTTCCAAAAAGAATGAGACGAAACTTCGTCATGACCAATAAAAGACAAATATTCAATGATATCTCTGTGACCCATAAGGTGAAAACCGGTATTGATCACCGAATGATCAGAGGCACATTGAATATTAATATCAAAGTTCAAAGAGGTCTCGACTGATGAAGTCTACGCTCCGGCCCTCTAACGCTCATATCCAATACCCCGAGAGCTTTCAACTTGAACTGCAAAATCACTTCGAGTGCCTAGAACTTTGTTTTGAACTTTGTTTGGACGATTTCAATTATAGGTTTGTAGAAAGGGTTGGGTCTAAGTCCTTTAAAACTCACCGTAAAGGTAGACTAGAAAAAAGTGGCCGGCAGTACAGCATCGACTAAGCCAGGGGTTTTAGAGAGTTTGAGAACTTCTACTGACAGCTGTCACCTTGATAACTATATCTACCATTGGCTATGACAAAGACCCACGAGCCAAAATAACCCGACACTATACCGAAGATATCCCGGACATCAGCCTGTACGAGATTAGGATGGCCTTAAGTCTCAAGCGACCTTTAATATAAATTGAAAAAAAAAAGTTATATAAACAACAAACGGATGTCTCCTATTAATAAACATTACTAAAGTTTATCAATATGTTCTTACACACCTGACTACATTCACTAATACCTACTTAACACGAATACAATTATAAACCCTAAATACCTATATGTCTAACTAAACTATACACACTATGCCTACATAATAATACTTATTTAAAATATAACTATACTAAACATTTGCACGTCACGCATAAAAATATAACGTGGTGCTTGTAGTCCCAAACCATTGCATTAACCTAATTTATTTGTCTGATATTTAGTCTGATGACGGATTGGCTACGGGGCCGGCTCCTGAGAAAAGGCAATACAAATTATAAATTTAGTTTTGTTTTTGTAGTGGCAATCTATAATCTTTAATCTACATAATTACTTTTTTTTTTACTTATAATATTTAATGTTGTTTATTGTACTTTTAATGTATTATCTATATTTAAATAACGGTAGTAAATGGGACTGACTGAAAATTTTAAAAAAAGACGATTTTGTCAAAAAAAAAAACAATTAAATAATTCATGTTTTTTTTTGTTTTTTTTAAAACCTTGCCCCACACTGGGATTTCTCCTGTGTCGTGGGTACGTTTACAGACACAAATTTCACACACAATACACCCAGACCCGAAACATTAATAATAAACAATGTTCTTGAACATGTATAATAATATAATTATTGAACAAATGTCTAATCATACCACCACAAGATCATATCACAAACAAAAGCGCCTCTCCGCTGGTGCTGATTATTTCATCTCCGATTCATGAAAATTAATTCCGTTCAAATAACACATCTATATCCGCTGTATCTAACACCGGAGTAGTGTATACTAAGCGACTGACGTCAGAACCTCTATCGATCCACTCCGTCCATATTCAATGGGCTATATATAGCTATCTAATTAATGTAACACTACTATATTTTATTTTGCCGTGTGGTGCCGGCTCAGAATGCCACCACCCCATCTCCTCCCATGGGTGTCGTAAAAGTCGACTAAGGGATTAGCCGGAGGATGGGCAGCAGCGTCCTTCGAGTATATTAACAACTCAACTGCGATCGCCAACCCGCCTGCCAAGCGTGGCGATTATGGCAAAACCCCCCAATGAGCCCACAACACATCCGTATCGGTGGTTGTGGTGATCTTTGGGGGAGGCCTGTGTCCAGCAGTGGACTTCGTTCGGCCGAAATGATGATATTTCTTACGTATCTGATCATTTTAATTCATATTTGGGCGCTCAAGCCAGTTGCACTCAGTGATTTGTAAACGACTGGTGATTTAAGCAACGCTTGCTGCGGTCAGTTTATGGATGGATACGAATACTACTATACAGAGGTATTCGAACCAAGCGTCTCTGTGATTCAGAGGGCACGTAAAAATGTCACTCCCGGTTGTTTTCATTAGACGGCAGTCGTTAAGCCAAGTCGGACGCCTTTGGGCGGCTTGAACATCCGAGACAAGATTACAAAAAAAAAGTCACATAACAATTTTTTTTTTACCATTTTTATTGTTATTTTTTTATAAGTGCACGATATTTCTATATGGATAGCAACTATAGTTTAATAATAAATTTTACTGCTGTACATTACAAATACAAGTACAGAGAATTCGATGATAAAAAATATTATAGACCGACACACAGCAAAACTTTAATTTAAACGAAGCATCCCATAGCATAACGGACGATCCACGATTTGGATCACCCTGAATTGGACTTACTGAGAAAGATAAACGTCAATATTTAATCAGTAACTGAACATTGAGACTAGGTCAAAATAACACAACAATAATGTTTCGACAGTTCGCTAAAACTCTTAAACGAGGTGCCGTGTAAACCCTCTTTACCTACATTTTCCCAGATAAATAATTCGAGGCGAACCTGGACGTCTAAAAATAGAAACAATATCAATATAACTTGTAAAAGTATACAGAAGTTACGAGGCGGGCCAACCAGTATTGTTGTATTAGCGAAACCGTGAGGAATGTGTCCAGATAAATCGTCAGATGGTGATGACTATGATAATGAATGATTAAATTCCATGTGGTGTCCGATTTTAGGATCTAGCGCTACTCCATATTCTCCCGTGGATGTCGTAAAAGGTGACTGAGGGACTCTTAACCAGAGGGGTGGATAGCAGCATCCCTTCTGTGGAACAGCAGCCATTCTGCGCTCACCAACCCGGCAGCGTGGCCGTGGAATGACCGTGAATGATGACACACGCGCATGCAGCCGATCGTTTGTGGGGGAGGCCTTTGTTCAGCAGTGGATGCCCTTTTGCTGATATGATGATGATGTTGACGACTTAAAAAATTCCAACAGAGAAAAGTAATTTAAAAATCTTTTTAGATAATTGGTGGATTCAGCAAGCTTAGAGACCCATAAATTTTCATTCTATCATAAGTAATGTAGAAAAAGGATCATGCAAGCTTATGAAGAAATGTGAAGGAAACATTATTGAGTTTATTTTTTGTTAACTGTTAGCTAGCAAAATATTTTACTTTGTAGGCTACTACGTGCTACGATGCTCCGTACGCCGCGGCTACGTGCTACAATGCGACGGACTACGCGGCTACGTGCTATGATGCTCGGTACGACGCGGCTATATGATACGTTGCTGTAATAAGGTATTGAACAGTTAAGATTTTATGAAAAATATATTGGGAAGTGAAATGTACTACCAACGGGCCCCCAGTAGATGGATGGGCACTTGATATAGGTTGGGGGAGCCGTTAAATGTAAGTGGCTTATAATCGCTTGTTGTATACGTCTGTGGCAGTGTCCAGCAGTGGACATCCTTTATGATGTTGATGATATTTTATCTTATTGTATAACAGCAACATCAGTAATATTTTATAGCCTTATCAGACTAAATGCCGCTACGCTCTTGATACGTTTTTTGAAAGATCGTAGCGTTACGATTTTACTCACGGCTACACATCAAGCTATATTATCTAGTTTAAGCTGATCTCTCATCGTAAGGAAAGCCTATACAATGCGAGATCATCTTAAAGTGGAAAATTATAACTTGATATGTAGCCGTGTGTACGACAGATCATGCGAAAGAAACGTGTCTCTTCTTCACAAATTAATGAAGTATCCTTTAAATGTCTTTTACGTCCATTATTTGAACGTTTACTTTGAGCACGAAAGCATAAAAAATATCAGATTATCAAATATAATTTGAAATAGCAAATCGATAAGAGAAAGTTTCTAGACCGAAGTGGTAATGCCTCCAGAAGATCGATCGGGTAAACCTGATTTGCACAATATCAAATTCCCAAATAATCAGATTACCAGAATAACAGATACTGTTCCGTAACTCTCAAAAGGTGTATTATTTATTTTGTTTGAACCGAAACAGAAAAAGAGGTCCGTCGTCGAATCTGACTCGGCTGGGCAATATTTGGAAAACCTTGCAACATCAATTCGTCAACAATACCACAATGCGTCAAAATGCCTCAAAATAAGTATTTAACCACTGTGTGTTACCAGTGCTGACATTGGTCACTCATTATAGGCCTCATGAGAACTCAAGGTCACTCAGCGAACTATGGAGAGAAAGCTATGCTTGGTATTTCACTACAAGATGGAATCAGAAATAATATCCGTAGAAGAACAAAAGTTGCCAACATGGCTGAAAGGATTAGTAAACTGAAGTGGCAATGGGCGGAACACATTGCTTGTGGCATATTGATTGTGTGATGGCCGTTGGGGCAAAAAGGCCCTCAGGTGGACCGCGCACCGGAAAACGCAGCGTGTGACAAACTCCAACGATGTGGACAGACGACCTGGTGAAAGTCGCTGGGAATAATTGGATGAGGGCGCTCGTTGTGGAAATATATGGGGTAGCCTGCGATCAGCAGCATACGTTCTTTGATGTAGTAATTCACGGCCAAATACTGAAACGCCAGTTAATATTAAAACCTGTTTTCGGTTCAAAACCGGGTGGCTTAAATAGTTAAAACGGGTATTAATATTAACTGGCGGTTCAGTATTGGGCCGATAGACAGGCAGCTTGTCCATCGATAGAGTCAAGTTATCACGATGAGCTGCCGCAAAAACAGAGGCTACGTGGGGTGGTTTGATTATATGATATTATATGCAGCATTTTTTTCAGCAGCATTTCGGCCGGATGAAGTCCATTGCTGGACACAGGCCTCCCCCAAAGATCACCACAGCGATAGATATGGGTGTGTTGTGAGCTCATTGGGGGGTTTTGCCATAATCGCTACGCTTGGCAGACGGGTTGGCGATCGCAGTTGAGTTGTTAATGTACTCGAAGATTGCTGCTGCCCATCCTCCGGTTAATCCCTTAGTCGACTCTTACAAAACCCACGAGATGAGATGGGGTGGTGGAATTCTGAGCCGGCATCACACGGCGATATTATATGATTGATTATATTACTAAGTATTTAGTACACAGCATTTATTATGTTTCATTTTATTATTTACATTGAAATTTTGTATTTATGCATATTATTTTCATAGACTTTTTAAGTAATTATATTATTGTATCACTTGTTACAGCACTGAAAAGCAGTGCTGTTGTCGTTGGATCTGGATGGATTGACTCTACTGCACCGTCACAGCATGTAGGTGAGTGACAACCTGTTCTTGCACGGATACGACGTAGAATTTGTTGTACTTATAACGTTTATTTTTAGTTATTCACTGCTAACATTAAAATAAAATGTTTTATTTATATATTTTTATGCTGCCAGTTAATCCCTGCTGCTGAGCTGTTGTTTTGTCACGTTTTACTTATCTGTGGTTAGTTTTAGCTGTGCGAGTCGTTATTTTGTCTTTTATTTTTCTCTTTTAGATAGTTACTCCACCATCTATAAAGGTTCACAGTTTAGGTGGGGTTGACGTTTATGAAGCTTTAGTACTGTACACCCTCACATAGTGGTTTCCAACAGATAATTTTCGAGCTATGTTTAGGTATCGTGAAAGCTGACTAAGGGATATGTGAACAATTTGTTGAGTAGTTCATAGTTGGAACGGCTACGTTGAAACTCATAATAAAATGCCTGTGTATGCGTGTGTGCCAAATGTACTTCTCGGCAAATTAAAAAATAGCAACAAAATATTCTACACGACTTGCATGACTGAAGTGCTAAATTTATTAGTATTAGTATGTGTCAGGAGTTAGGTAGCAACTTTAATGCTACACCACGATTGTTGTTCTTCGGTACGAACAAATAAAATGCCATCTTTCATAAATAAAAGATATTATAAACGAAAGACTAGGAGCCATCACGCTACAGCGTATGTTGCTGCCATACAGTGGACAATGTAGTTTTAAATTGTGTATATGTAAGCCTATAAGATATTAGACATTATTGCATTACATACTACTTGTACCCGCTGCTTTGCCCTGGTGAATATTATTATCTAAATCTAGCGTCATTACGTAAAAATATAAAGAAATGCAGCAGTTCTCTTAGGAATGGCCCTGGGGAAAAGGGTGAAGGGTCTCGTGGACCTTTACCCGTTTAAACCTCCTGCGTAGTCATCTTCAGCACCCAAGGGGGGCTCCGGATTTTCGAGAACAAACGCTCCGAAGCTGCCGCTTGGTGCCACACCTATAAGCACATCTCGGATGGGGTTGTATTCCTGGGGGTCGCTCCGAAAGAGTACTCAGAGTCCCCACACTCCGCAACCCCCTTATAGTTGCTCAAGCGTGTGGGAGATTGCTGCCGCGCGCCTTGGCGGTTGTTACTCCAAGGGCATGTCCTCCTACTCCGAGCAGAAAATAGGATAGACACTACTGTCATAAAAATGTCAAAAATCTACGCAAACGAAGTAAATTATGAATATTTATTCGTCCTTTTTCAAGTTTAAGAGTATTTAGAATTGCAGATAGACCAAAAAAAATCGTTAATCTATTTATCCATCGGCGAAGTCTGCAAGAGGTAAAGTTGAAATTTATTCAAATAACATTCTGGTTTTTACTGAAATTTTATAACATTTCGAACCAATGAAATGGTACGAAATGTTATACGACATTTCTTCTTCATATGTAGTATCTGTTCATTGAGGTATAAAGCGAACCGCTCAACGACTGCACCAATCAAGTGTCATCATTTATTTCCAAAACAATTGTTATAAAAAAATACTCATCTAGTAATGTGTTTGCGGTAATTTATGGTGTATCTAAGAGTCCATATTTAATCCAATGTATAAGATTAAGTATCTTAGCAAGATGATCGGTCTAGACTAATTATTTAGATGATACTATGTAGGGCATTGTGGAATAGAAGTCTCAAGAGGCAATAAAACAACTGCTAACATTTGCAGAAATGAATTTAGTTCTAAATCTATTACGTCTCAATATAGTTTTGGGATTTTCAAGTTTCCAATTTACCTCTTCAGTTCACTCAATCCTCAGCAGTCGGGACGAGCTCGACTACGGGCGGGTAGTAGCTATAACAAAGTGCTTTCAAGCTTAGCAATTTATGTATGTATTATACTATGTGTAAATTTCCATGCAGTATAAAAGATAATATTAAATGTGTCGGATGCATTTTTACGCGGCAAATTGTGAACCCAAGACGGAAGTTACGTATGTGATTATTCACATATGAATAATTTCTGCAATATGAATTATTCATAACGTGTAGCTCCCGGGCTCGTAATGATCCCCATTTCATCACGTGGGGGTCGTAGAAGGGACGTCAACTAAGGGAGTTTGGATCCCGGTGCGAACCATTAAGTACTTTGGGTTATCTGCAGGTGTCGGGTAAGCCACCAACACTAGCATACCCAAGGAGGGTTGGTGTCGGGTAGGCCGCTGACTGTAAAACCCTTTCAACAAAACCTTTGAATGAAACATGTTGCTCTGACCCCGAACAAGTTGGAACAAGGGCAGAAATACGATGATTATCACATTCTCTTCAATATTCTTATTTATATACAATATTTATTAATGTTATTGCACTAATATGTATTTTATTTATTATATTTGTGTAATATTAAGTACTAGTGCCGCCCAATGGTCGAAATTCAACCGTTTATTTTTATATTTTTAATATATAAATTTTGACTTTCTACATTCCTCCATATGAACTATACCAAATATCACATGCCTTCGTGCGCACAGTATTAAGCTTACTAAAAGGGGTACAAAGACTTTTCTTCACGTATTAATACATAAATGTTCACCTATGATGTGTACCTACATTGTCGCTGCATCTGCCAAAACTGCTGTGATTTTGTTCACAATTGGTTCTTTATGCAATCCAACATCATATTCGATGGCCTGTAAAAACCAGTTGGTGATATGTCTGATGGTTTACAAAATAGCAAAATCAGCTACTATGCTAGTTCGGCCAAAACTTTACTTAAAAATGCTCCATGAGTGCAAAAGTTAAATAGCGCTCTGAATAGTTGGATTTTTCACATACCAGATTTCGCAGACGCAGCGATGACGATGTTTTTATGTATGTACACCGATTTCTACAAGATTTGTTGACCGCTTTGAGCAATTCTTTTTTAACTGGTGTAGAATGCTTTCGAGTTGGTCCCATATAAATTTCATTACATTTGATGGAGTAGTTTTTTAAATATCTTCAATAAACAGGTTACTTTGACTGGCCTGGATTCCCCAATCATGGTTCATGCAGACCAACGAGAAGTTATATTTTATACCTGGCCCCGCCCGACTTCATATATAAAGTTTTTTTTTCAGTGGTTTTAATATTTTTATATCGTGTAAGGTTTTTGCATTCTGTATTTTTTTTTTTTTTGTTAAAACGTTTTTTTTTAAGTGAAAACTTCTTTTAGCGCGGTACGCATATTTTTAGATGAGATAAAATCTCTGGACTCGCGACACCGTTACGAGACGCAGCTATAGTGTGTGCATATATGCATGTACATATAGCAGACCGCGAACGCGTAAGTAAGTAATAAATAAGTTTTCACTTCTGTCGGGACTCCCGGAGTGCAACCCGTATTTTTTACCTGGTGTACAATAAAGTGCGGGCATAAAAGGTGTGTGGCCGCATGCGCGAGCAAAATCTACTAAATTGCACGCGCTCTAATTTTTTTATAAAGATGTCTCAGTCTAGGTCTCGTCGCTCATTATAACGGCATCGCTCCGACACAGCAAACAAATTTGTGTATTGTTTGGCGTACTCTACAATGACAAGATAAATTAGCCAACGGCTCGTGGCAAGCGCGCTTACTGTGTTACTCGCTTCAAGCTACCATCACTCGCTAGAGCGTACCGAATGCTTCAAGCGAGTAGTCCACTCATCTACAGCTCGGCTGCTAGCGGTCTGCTATTAGCTAATATGATAATCCGATGGTTTAACAATTGCCGTCTAAAGACAAGAACCGGGATGCTGGCACCCATCCATAGCCTGACTGCGCCGAGCGTTATTTAACCTCAGCGATCGTTCACCAATCAGTGAGCGCAACTGGCCATGAGCGCCTCTCAAAAATTTTACTGAAACCAGGGTATAATATACCTGATCTCAAAAGTAATTTGTACGAGAGTCACACTGAATGTATTTAGAATTGGCCAGTAAGAAACGTTGCCGGAAAAAAATATTTAAATTTCTAATAAAGAACTTTTTGGGAAACTGTAGATGTACATAGAATTCATTCAAAATTCATTTGTTTTTACAAATTGGCGGCAATTTAAAAAGTGCGTGTCGTGCGTCCAAAGGAATTTGGCTAGAGGAAATTTTCGCTCTGATTTATTACGACTTTCGTTGCGGTCTTAATCAACAACTATGTTATGTTAGACTTTGGCATTTCATGACATAGCCCCATCTCATGCCGCTGTTTATCGAAGCATTCTCACTGATGATTTGCGCGAAGGACGTACACTGCGACCACTGAAGTTAACGTGAGTGCTGTGCAGCTTATTATAGAAGCTGATAAAAGAATATATGAACAGATCTGGGCAAATTTAGGCATTGGTATGAGTCAAGTACAAAAAGTCTTACATGAACATTTAGATGTCAGACAGCTTTGCACCAGATGGATAACTCATAATTTACGGATCAAAAACGCCGTCGTTTGGATCGATGCCGCGAAATGCTTGTAAAGTATAACGAAGCTGACTCGAATGCTGTGTTTGACATCGTCCCAGGTGATGAAAGTTCGCCCCAATGGATGTTTCCATTCGAAGATTTGCCAACAAAAATAAACAAGGGTAGAAATCAAGGGAAAAGATGATTGCCTCATTCTTTGGACAAATGGGTCATTTCAAAACAATTGCGCTAGAGCATAAAGGGACTGTTACTATAGATTACTGGTTATCTTGGAAAATGTTCGACAGCAGTGCCCAAGAACCAGGATCCTCATCCATCACGACAACGTTCCTGTTCACTCCGCTAAACGGACAATCAAATGTTCGTCTACGGAAAGTATGGAATTAGTGGGTCATTCTCCTTGCAGTCCCGACCTGGCACCTTGCGACTTTTATTTATTCCCCAAAATAAAAGATAAACTCAGAGGAATTCGCTTTATGCTTTATAAACCGGAGATGCCGTGACTGCGTTAAAAAAAAGTGGATGAGATCCCTAAACAAGAGTGGGGTCACTGCTTCAGTCAATGGTTTCATCGCATGCGACGGTGCTAAGAACGGAACGGAGATTACTTGTAAAAACAATAAAAATATTAACAGGTTCTTACATCATTCCATTTCTTGTTTTTTTATATTTTAGTGTGACCCTCGTATTCATATCAACCATTTATACGTCCACTGCTGAATATAGGTCTACCCCAAAGATTTTCACAATGGTGTCGCCATTTTGGGGGGTTAAATACCCCCCAAAATGGCGACACTCAGTACCCAGTACTCACCACGCTTGGCAGGCGGGAAGGTGAGCGCAGTATGGCTACTGTGCCACAGAAGGCACGCTGCTGTCCATCCCTCTGGTTTAATTTCCCTTAGTTACCTTTTACGACATCCATGGGAAGATGGAGTGGTGCTGTATTCTTAATCCGGACACCACACCACCCGTGTATTGTTACATATTAATACATTTTAGGGTTCCGAACGTCCGAAGGAAAACACGGCCGGTACCCTTATATGATCACTCGTGTGTCTGTCTGTCTGTCCGTCTGTCACAGCCAATTTGCTCCGAATCTACTGGACTGATTAAGTTGAAATTTAGTACACATATGGATTTTTACGACCTAAATACATATTAATTTTGAATATATAAGAATAAAGTTTTGCAAACCCTACCGTATAACATATGACATGGAAGGGCTTATTATTGTGAGGGTCAGTTTCAAAGTTATTTAAGACTAGCTGGGACCCACGGTTTCACCCGCGTTTAATTTAAAATAAATTTACATTACTTCGACATAGACACTTGACATAGAATAAATATATTGGATTTCAAGGGTTTTTTTTTTTTACGCGTAACCCTAATTATTTTTCTAAAATAAAAGTAGCCTAAGTTATTCCTTATAAAATTAGCTATCTGCCAGTGAAGGACCGGTCAAAATCGGTTCTGTCATTTCGGAGATTACCCGGAACAAACAGACAGACAGACAGACAGACGGACAGTCAGACAGACAGACAGACAGACAAAAAAATTAAAATAGGTTTTTTGTTATATGTAACGTACATACTTTCATATGCATTTAGTAAAAAGCTGTTATTTTGACATTACAAACGGACACTTCAATTTTATTTATTTGTATAGAAAATAGACGAATATTGACCATTCCCCCGCAGTATCTCCGAAACTATTAAGCCTAAAATTCTGAAAAATATATAGGTAATAGCTATTTACCTATAGATTACAGAAAATCTATAAGAAGTCTATGGTCTTAAAATAACATGGTAAATCTCTCAATATTGTGTGTACAAACTTACGTTTGCGGTTGAAATGTATGAGAAAACATGTTTTTGAACTACGATGTTAAGTTTGTTCTTGGGATAAGTTTGGTACAAGACCGAATCCAACAATAGATAATTTATAACCATAAGCTACTAACAGTTGAAAAAATCGATAAGTCGATTTAACAATTTCCACATGTAAAAATTTCAGCTGGCGAGTGACTCATGGCATCACATGACAATTGATATGTAGAACAGAATCACGGGACAGGCAGACAGAGTTAATTTATCAACGTGCGTAACTTGCCCCTGACCTTGTTGGGGCGATCGATCGCTTCCACTCGTCCTGGCAGACGATTTGTTGCACGACTTGCGACGAAAACAGAATTTTTATGGACGTTCACCATCTATTAAATTTATTTTTCGTTATAATTTATTACATATTCTTCTACATTTAGTAACGAAGACTTGCACTCGTTCACATATACGGTCGTACATACCTTGATGGTTCACAACTTAAGGACTGTGTGGCTTACGCGTAAAAAACGCAAGACTATCAATACTAAACAGTCGCCATAAAGACGAAACCGTGTGTGTATAAAGGGCACTATTCTTCTTCATTTGAAATGATCTAGAAATATAAACCTACATCTATAATTTTATACTAATACAAAAAGCGATATAATGATTCGTCCGTGATCGTGTGGTGCTGGCTAAGAATAACACCACCCCACCTCATTTCATGGGCGTCGTATAAGGTTCTTTTTTATTGATATCCATTGGAAATTCTACATGGAACTTCCTTAGCCCCGGGGAAGGGCGAAGGGGTATGCCGGACTCCTACCGGCTAAAACTTCTGGAGCGATCTCATCTTCGGCACCGAATGGGGGCTTCAGGTCCTCGTAATATCACACTAGAGGTCGTAAAAGGCTCCTATGGGATTATTCTTTATTCTTATTCTTTTACTCTCTTAAAAAACATCACCCCACACTAGGATTTCTCCTGTGTCGTGGGTGCGTTTACAGACATGAATTCCACACACAATACACCCAGACCCGGAACAACTATCTGCAGATCATACAAATATTTGTTCCGTGCGGGAATCGAACCCACGACCCGGTGCGCAGCGGCCGACTGTATCAGCCACTGCACCAACCGTGCCGTCGGATTAGTGGGAGGTTGGGCAGAGGCGTCCTTCAAATACATTTACATCTCGACTGCAATTGCCAATCCATCGGCTAAGCGTGGCGATTGTGACAAAACTCATCAATTAGCACACAATACACCCAGCCCAGTAGTTGTGGCGATTTTTTGTGAAGGCTTTCGTCCAGCAATGGCATATATTTGACCGAAATGATGATGTTGATTATGATCCCACCATCTTCCATTCTACCATCAGTCTTCCAGGCACCCTGCAGATTACCATGCGCACTTGGTTGATATACCGATATGTCTAACTCAGCGCTTCTCATTATGCGCAACCACAGGATCCAACGTCTTGCTAGCGTCTGTTTTCCCTGCTACCTAGAAGCTAAAACCCGTTAACCTTTTAAGTAAGAGCCAACAATCTTTTGTGGGCGCTCATTCAATCAGAAACCACATCCAGCGCTTTCCACCTGGCAAAATCGGGGTTAAAAGAGTGAAACCCAGTCATAAATAAAAACAAGTTTGTCTGTTTGGATATAGTACCATTCAAATTTACCTTATTTTCTCGTCACAATAGATTGTGTGTAGACGCCAATATAATAAAATTGAAGTGTCTGCCTGTAATTTTAAAATAAATGCCACATTTAAGTGAAAGCTCATATTAATACGACGCGTAATCATAAATGACCACTTTAAACAAAATTCTCTGTCTGAAAGTTTGTCTCAATTAGGCTATGAAACGGCTCAACGAACTTCTATGAATTTTTTTAGATTAAAACTGGAACTTTAAAAAAACGTGTATGTCGTTTTCGATATCTTGCAGGATTAAGAAGATATAGATATAACTATAATTTACGCCTAGCGAAGCGGGCGGCTAGTAGATCATAAAAGATCAATTTGACTGAGATAGGAATACGTATAACCGACAAGATGTAGAGGTAATCGTAAACAACAGTGCAGATGAAAAAAGCTTGACCCCGTAGGACACTTAAACAGAAGCAAAAGCTTAGTAGGCACTGCCCAACCAATGGGGTGCGTTGCATCGCCGCGTCGGCGTTTGCGTTCGCTCGTTTCATATTTTATGTATAAAACCACCAACCTAAACGTACACGCAAAGTAACTTCGCTTGAAAAATTTCACGAGCATGAAGTTATACTGTTCTATATATTATTGTCTGTGCATGTTGATTGGCAGTTTTGTTCTGTCATGCTCTCGAATGCCGTGTGGTGCCGGCTCAAAATATAATCAAATAAAAGTCGACTATGGAATTAACCGGCAACAGCTATACTATTGTAGTCTTTGGCAGCAGCGTTCTTCGAGTAGATTAACAACTCAACTGCGATCGCCAACCCGTCTGCCAAGCGTGGCGATTATGGCAAAACCCTCCAATGAGCACACAACACACCCATATCGATCATTGTGGTGATCTTTGGGGGAGGCCTGTGTCCAGCAATGGACTTCATTCGGCGGAAATGAAATGGGTGCTACCTAATGTTGATGTTCAAAAAGAACTAGTTTTTGTCTATTTTAAATAGAAAGAAAGAAAGAAAGAAAATAATTTATTTGGCAAACTCAGGACACTCACAAATTAAATACGTAAAAAAAGTATATATACAAAAACGCTTCTTAAAATTATTACCTAATTAAGCTGCTATGTGCCCAACAGCTGAGCCAAATAGGTTCAATTCAGCATTATGTCAGACAGCTAGTGCCTGACGCTGATTTTCAACTGAACCTGTTATAGGTAGGCCGTGACGGATGTAAACCAGTTTACATAACAAAAATAAATATATAAATATATATTTAAAATAGAAAACAATAAAACTAATACTTGAAACAATACTATACTGTGCAAAACGTTAAACAGATACGAACGGACCAGTCAAGATGCACAGCGAGGCAGACGCAACCGGCTAAGCTAACACAAACAATATAATCTCATCATTGCGCTGCACGCAGCCGATCAAGACGGTTCGCTACTTAATATTTTGTTTCGTGCGATAAATCAAGTGAACACCACACCCACATCATTGTGACGAATAATAATGATATTTCAAAAGGAATAATAATAAACACTATTTCATTTATTTCCATTTGAAGGCACATTAAAATTAAATCGCTACAGTTGACATAACTTCGATAGTATCTATTATTCTTACCAAAATAAATCTTATGGATTTATGACGTACAAACTACACCACTATTCGGGCTAACGCACGAGCTGGTATGTATGGTCATAAAAACGAGTCAAACATTTCAAAACCTTATAAAAAGTAGTTGATTCGATTTACGAGGCGGACACCGCAAATGTTTTTTTATTTTGCTACCATTTACCGAGGCTGGGAAGTCGGTATTACTCCACGATTTCATTAAAAAAGTCAATTAAGTCACAAATTGCGTTGCTGATATTAATACTTTTTTAATCGACCATAATCATTTCCAAGCACTACGAAAACAGGCAGGCTTATCTTTAAAAGATGTAAAAAAATCCAATTTTAATAATATCAAACATTGAAAAACAATTAGTCAAGCTTAGCTGTTCACCGTCTAGCTCTTGCCTCAAGATTAATCTTACCTTAATACATCATAAGATGTACCTACCTCATGTTCTTCTCAATGTATGCAGATGAATCATGTTTTAGATTTTAAGCCCGACTATATACCTTGTTTTATTGGTCTCCAGTGGAAATTCTACAAGAACTTCTTTGGCCCTGGGAGGGGTGAAGGGGTATGCCGGACTCCTACCGGCTTAAACCACTGGCACGGCTTCGGCACCGAAGGGGGGCTCCAGGTCCTCGTAAGATTACACTAGAGCCACCCATTGGTACCACGCCTTTAGGTACGTCACGGAGGGGATGACTGCAAAGCAGTCACCCCCTCTAGCGAAGTGAAGGCGACTGTAAAAAGATTTGTATGATCTGCAGGTAGTTGTTCCGGGTCTGGGTGTTGTATGTGGAATTCATGTCTGTAAACGCACCCACGACACAGGAGAAATCCTAGTGTTGCCCCAAAGTAAAAAAAAACGAAATTAAATAATGAATGTCAAACTTGTAATACATACTGTATTACATGTACCGCATTAAAAACATTTGTTTAAAATCATTTTAATGGTGGTAAACAGTGTATTATTGAAAAAAATTGCGGCCGCGGGACTCCCGCCAGGAACGAAGTTCCTTGCTTGCAATAATGACAATATAATCCCGAGTAAATTAAAACAATAACAATAGAAATAAGTTTAAATAATATTTACACGTGTTTAGAATTAGAGGTTATACAGCTGGCCGCGCACAATGCTTGCTGCTCTAACCTCGTCAATCGTACGCACACACACGCACATAAAACCGTATATAATAGAAAGCGACAGAGAGCTCTTTCCTTACGTGACGATTTCTGCCAGTTCACGCTACTATAAGCTGTAATATAAAAGAACTTCGTTCCAATAAATATAAGATAATGATTGTACCATTGCCCATCTCTATAAAACATTTTACTATCGAACAAAACTAGATATGATATGAGTAAATGTATGTGAGCATAGCTATAACAATTGAATCTCAATGCTTTCAAGGTATTAAATATATACTTCAGATACTTTAGATACCAAACGCCTCACGTAAAAGCTGTTAACGAGTTCAACATAATGAAGCCACATCAATACGTAACGAGGTAGTGAGCGAGTACTTTATTTATTTGCTTTTCTACGATATGATAATAGCTGGTAGCCGTTGGATGCGGGTGGCGTGTAACCGCACGTTGTGGAAATCTATAGGGGAGGCCTTTGTTTAGCAGTGGACGTCCTTTGGCTGATATGACGATGAAGATGATAATATGATAAGGTGCCGTGACTCATTTAAATTTAGAAAAGTATTTACCCTTATGAAATCTTCAGGTTTACTGCGACTTATTTATCGTGGGGAAGTCCTCCACTTTGGGGAAAGAGGAGGCGTGCTAAGCTATTCCATGTGGTCTCCAAATTATGAATACAACACCCTTCTATCTCTTCTCGTGGATGTTGTAAAAGGCAATTACGGGGTTCTTAACAAGGGAAAAGACAGCAGCCTCCCTTCTGTGAAATAACAGCCATTCTATGCTTACAAACTCGCCTGCATGGTCACCTATCCATAGATTGACTACGTAGAGCATTGCTTAACCCCACCAATCGTTTACCGATCAGTGACTGCAACTGACTAGGAGCGCCTCTAACAGGCCATTAAGTAAATGATATGGATCCATTCATGGCATGCTTGGTAGCAAAGTCCTAAGTAAGGCTCGTGCAACAATATAATAAGTCAAAGTAGAACATTGCCATTCTTGTACCAGTTCGTAAACGTCCACTGATAATAAAGACCACATAACCTATCGCTACAATGAACGATCTCGGAATATGTTGCCATAATCAAGCTTGACAAAGGTTGGACACATTGCTTAGGAATTGGTGAGGCATGCAGATAACGTGCCGAACAATATGTGAAACATCTTCGTACTGACATTGATGCCATATTCCCGGAGCACAATAATAGAAGCGGTTATTATACTATGGACATGACTACTACGACATGATGAGCGTAACTTTATCTTTTAACCTCTTGTATTCTTACAATTTTCATAGTGTCTGGAATTGTGGCATACGAGATTAAAGTAAAAAGGGCTATGGTACGGTAAGTAGTTAATGGAAAGTAGAATCAAATCGGACAATCTGATAAGCTGACTTTGTAAACAATAAAACAGAGGCAGCAAGGGAATAAACTTTATCCATCAATTACCTGGTGCGCAAGTGTCTAATGTTGACTAGGAGAGTACCTTTCGCGTAGTTTTACAAGATCCGTTGTTCACAGTCTATATACACACGGCTACACATCAAGCTATACTAATCCAGTATAAGCTGATCTTGCATTGTATAGGCTTTCGGTATGATGAGAGATCAGCGTAAACTGGATTTGTATAGCTTGATGTGTAGCGTTGTACGCAACAATCGCTTCGACTACATGATTTGCAGTGTCGTGGGACGCTGCTACGCATGTAGCTGCGCACCTACGGATGTCGTCATCTCGCCTCCAGTCTTGAGTCGACACAGGCGAATAATGCAATCAGCTGACCGCCTAATGCTATCTGAACCGGCAAGAGATTGTAAATGTGTTAATGTCTACGCCACTACATTTTAGTATAGCACTCTACACGTGAGTGACAGCGCAGAAAGCAGAACGGGCAAGCAAAACCACGCTACGTGGGTAATTAAGGCAGTAAATTTAAACGCGTAGCAAGCTACGCCACCACAGTTAAGGTTCTTAAGGCTCTTAATGAATGGACAGAACTTTTTATTTTATTTTATTTTATTTTTATTTATTTATTTATCTCAAACACAGCTTGTAACGTTGCCAATCATAATCGAACACCAACAGTGCGTTGACCCCAAGAGCGTTCAGAATTAAAGAACACGATTTTTTACACAGATTCTGAAAGGTTAAACGTGAAGAAAAATGTTATTTTATTATTGAATGCCTACAATTTTTCACCTTAAAGGCTTTCTGGAATAAAAAGCACGTACGCAGGGTGTTATTGACTCATTTGTTATTTCACAGCTGTACAATAAAAGCGATTGCTTTATCGATATTTCGAATTTATGGCACTTTTTCGATCTTTGACACAAAGTTCTGTGCACCGACTTTTTGTACGGGTTTCTTTTTTAATGCAACAAAAACTTTTGCATTCATTAAAGTAGAAACTGCTAAGTTCGTGATGTCTCGCTCCCGGGCGTGATTCTGTCAGTGGTCCGCAGCGCAAGTGCGTTGAAAGACGGCCATGATGGTTTCATTGGTGAGAGACCAGCAAGTCAGCCTTCCTCAGGGCGAAGTAAAGAAATTGTGGATCCTGTACATAACATATGGACGCTTTAAATAATAGAACAGGGTTGAAAGAGAATCGCAAATCGTGATGTGCCTTAATATTCCCACCACATAATTGAAACGATTCATTATCGTTTGCAATGGTGTTCTATATTTTAAACATTATGAACCAAAGTACTATGTAATGAACATAGAATTAATTGATCATTATATTATCCATTTATCATCATATCAGCCTTTTGACACTGCTGGGATCAAGCCTCCGCCCTAGATTTTAAGTTTCATATTTCTCTCTAACATCTGATAGCAGATACCGAACTATGTAGTTGCCTCCGATCGCAATTAAGTTATCCAATTCTCTGCATCTTCCCCTTGCTTACTTGTATAAGCTGTCGATGCATTTCAAACTTTGATACTGAGCTGAAAATTTTCTAACTACGTACTATGTTCTAATTAATCTCGGAAGTAATTCGATGGATGTTAGCATACTTTGCAAAGCCATATTGCGCTTGGAGGGCTGTAAGCGACTATTTACATTTCTATTCATACCACCTTTGGCGAGACGAGCAAGTCATTCGTCTGGTCGCTTACCGCTTTACGCCTCCTCATAACAATTGCAATATTACCCAGGACTATTCCTGCATAGCATCTACCAGACAGCACTTGTCACCTTCAAGACATTAGATTTTTTCCAGTGTTGGGTAGCTCTTATAGCCGTAACCTGCGTGCTGCCGAGAATTTGATTCTCCAGTTTCCTTCTCACCGTACTAGTTTTATTTCTAAATCCTACCGTACCTAGCTGTCTCAACAATTAAAATATGGAACGTGCTTCCCCTTGATATAAAGAAAGCACCAAGTAAATTTTCTTTCAAACGCAAAGTTCGGGAATACTATTTGAATTCGCTGGAATCCTATTTGACAATTATGGACATGGTTAAAATGATAAATAGTACGTATTGTATTTAGTATATTTTAAACCTATATATTTTACCGTATCTATAGTATGTAGATTTTTATGTATGTGTATCTTATTATTAAATTTTTGTAGTATATCTTTTTTGTACCATTTTTCAATGAATTTCTTTTTTAACCCAAAGGTTGACTGGTAGAGAATGCCATATGGCATTAAGTCCGCCTTGTGTACTATCATTGTGCATAAAAGTATAAATAAATGAATTTGTTATTTAGTCTCCTATGCCCAGTAATTTCACTGTAGCTCTGTGATAACAGTGCCTTTCAAGCCGGAACTCAGTAATATACAAGGTCTTAATTTAATAGTCCACGATATTTTGCATGGCGCTATAGTGAACGATGAATATAATGTAGGTATAAAAAAACTTGTAAATTAGCTGTTTAAAAAATTATTTTATTAAATCATTTATTTCATTACATCCTAGTTCTCTTAGTTGTGATAATATTCACATGCATCTAGTAGGACAATGGCGGATGGGGCTGATTGACTGATATAGATAGTCTGTAACGTTAAACAAAACAGACGGCGCACGGTAGAGAAAGAAATGAATTTTTACCGTGAGTTTTTTTTTGTGTTCGGTACATCATCTTATGCATTTACTGAGGCACCATGCAAAATATCGTGGATTATTAAAATAAGACCTTATATAAAGTCATTACAGCTTGGAAGTAGAGAATCTGGCACTGCTGTGATACCTTTTTATTTTTACCACGTTGGAAATCTTCACGTACTTCCTCCGGCCTAGGTAAGGAGTGTGGCGGACTCACAAACCACTTGGACGGTTATCTTTAGCAACGAAGGTTCTCGAGAACGAACGCACCTGATCCTCGCATTGGTGCTACACCTTTAGAGACATCTTTGGGGTGGTGACTGTAAAGCGGTCATCACATAATGAGGCCACCTCGGCATGCACATCTCAGGGGTGATTGTAAAGGATCCCCCCGAAGCCTCACTGTGCGTATTACTGCGCACGAGATCGCAAGTGACCACATGTGTGCCACCGTCTTCTCGTAGGTCTCTCGGTATGAGTGAGCAGTCACCAACCCTAAGGCCCCACCACCATAGCAGCGATAAGGGGTTCAGGCGTGTGGGAGATAAGTGCTGGTGCGGTTGTTACCCCTGCGCCCACACCTCCTTCTCCGAACGGGATCGGACCTCGCCCCATTCCGCTCTGTAGTCTCTTTCTGGGACATGACGCTCTGACAGAAAGAGGTCACATAATTTCAATGTTTATGCTCTGCTAGCATCGCCAGCACTACTGCTGGTAGAGAGAGATCTTTCTCGATTGGTCGAACAGGAGTTGCCGCTCGGCAACCCACGCATGGCACTCTTCGAGCGTGTGCTGTACGGTATACGGTATCCTGGCCGTGGTGTCACTGTGTCATGACCTCGCGTACTGCCGCGGTGGCCTACCTAACCGGACACTTCTAATAAGAGACTTACTAAAAGAAAAAATAACATGACATTATCACGTGATATGGTTAAGTTTATTTCTAAGAGTCACGAAAATCATTTGAAAACCTTGTACACATACAACTTAATTCCAACAAATAACGTTATAAACCTAAACATAAGAATGACGTCACATATCAGACAATATAAGCCATAGTCACGTTCTTACAAGACTGGGTTTATCCACGTTTTAACGTGTAAACTTCTTCGACAAACAATTTACATTACAACTTTATAACATCAAGATCACAGCAAATGAAGCATAAAATAAAGTTGTTCTTTGTTTTCAGCTCTATTTATATTCCGTTTTATTCGGGCTATAAATTAATCAACTTTATCTTACTCTTAGATTATACAAGGTCTTACTTTAATAATCCACGATATTTTGCATGGCGCCTTGGTAATCGCTAAGATTTATTCCTATTCTTTCCTACTCCTCCTTTTTCTTTTCTGATTAATTTCGATGTTATTTTTTTATATTGCGATCACCTATTAATCGCCTGCCAACCTTGGTGATTATCACAATGGGTCGTATTTATGTAGACCTGTTTTTGGCTGTTGAATATAGGTACCGTTATTAATATAGTAGGTACAAACGGTTCAATTTGAATCCATAATGTATAAACAGTAAGTAGATCTCTATATGAACATTCTACAAAAATTGAGAACTTTGCTTCAAGGGGACTTAATTTCAGTAGTGTTCTAATTTTGTTTTCTTAAAAACAATGATTTTTTGACAGTTTCGGGTTTATTCGCGCACAGATTAATATCAAAATAATATTTTGCCTAACTTCGACGTTTCGATCAAGTTGCATTTACCGCGGCCACGAATAGATTCGACTGTATTAAAATCATGTATTCTCATCGCGTTTTTTCAAAAATTTATATTAAATAATGTTTTCATTATTTTATAAGTTGCTATTCGAGCACAAAACACAATTATTTTGATACTATATATATATTATTACAGCGACGCGAGTTCTTTGTGCACTTCGTAATAAAAATGTTTTTTATACCTTCCTTTTTCACTTACTAGTTATATTGTTTAATAAGGAACCGTTAACGCTGAACGCACAATAATAACAGCTGATTGATCATGCGATTTATTTGAAATGTTAACATGACAGCGAAAAATAAATACAAACAAAAATAAAAAGCGACATCGCTGCAAAACTTTTTTAATTTTGTGCCAGTCCTTTAAACAGGGTTCGGCTATGTCGACCTCTGCAATTTTATATTTAATTTAGCAAAGGTCGACGTGGTCAGGGGTTCGTGCCTGTATTTTCATGTGAAGATTGTTGTGTCGTGAAGATTTCACTAGAACCTCCATTTATATTCACTGATTATTTTTCCACCACATTTTACTAAAACATTATTTGTATAAAGATTTATTTAACGCTAATTCAAAATTATAATTTAAAATGTAATAATCGCGAAAATCTAAGACATTACTGTATAATTAATAACTTTTATCCAGAAATCATTTTGGTGGATGTTTCTCTTTGATACATAAACAGGTATAGGCAGGTAGGTACCTTTTTTTATTGGTGTCCAGTAGAAATTCTACATGAACTTCCTTCGCCCCGGGGAAGGACGAAGGGGTATGTTGGACTCCTACCGACTAAAACCACCGGAGCGGTCATCTTCGGCACTGGGGCTCCAGGTCCTCGTAAGATCACTCTAGAACCGTCCATTGGTGCCACGCCTTTGGACACATCACGGAGGAGATGACTGTAAAGCAGTCACCCCCTTGTGGAGGGAAGGCGACCCTAAAAATGTAGCCCCCCCAGGCACTTATCGGGGAGGATTGTAAAGGATCCCCCTAAGCCTCGCTGTGCGCTGTGCTACGCACACGGTGGCACGTGACCACGTGCGCGCCACCATCTTCCCGGGGGTGACTCGGTGTGAGCACAGAGACTCCCCAATCTGCGCGCCCGCGACCCCTGGGGCCCCCCACCATGTGGCGACGGCAGGGGGCAGGCAGGAAGGTACCTACTGAAATTGTATGTAGCAAAATTTACTAGAAATTGTAGACGAGAAAATAGTAAATGGCTTTAAAGTAAAAAAGAAAACTTATATTATAAATTGAGGTATAGCTATTGGAGCTGTACCTCAAAGTATATAATTAGTTAAAAATCAACTATCACTAAATAATACCATGTAACACCAAAAGTTGTCCATGTGGTGTCCTGATTAAGAATATAGCACTACACTATCTCCTCCCCTTGATGTCATAAGAGGCGACTAAGGGACTCTAAGCCAGAGGGATGGACAGCAGGCCCATTCTGCACTCATCAATTCGCCTGCCGAGCCTGGTAAGTACTGGCAATTTACCCCAAGTATGACGACACAATTGTGCAAATCTATGGTAGAGCCCTTTAGTCAGCAGTGGACTGATAGCTAGCATAGTAGCTGATTTGAATGAATGACGAACTAACATGAAACAACATAATATGTCATGGTCTTTTTTTTATTGGTGCCCAGTGGAAATTCATCATGAACTTCCTTCGCCCCGGGGATGGACGAAGGGGTATGCCGGACTCCTACCGGCTAAAACCACTGGAGCGGTCATCTTCGGCACCTAAGGGAGGCTCCAGGTCCTCGTATGATCACACTAGAGCCACTGGTGCCACTGCCATTATTCCTATTATATCATCATCATCATACATAGGCTGCACTAAAAGTATCGGAAATGGAATATTTCCACTGTTCCTGTCATATTAAAATCTTTTTAATTGAAAACTCCTTGGTTTTACAAATCGAATACCATTTATTTATTTAAAAAAAGATTCACGGTCTTGTCACAAGGTTTTGTCAAACTTGTTTAGTCGTTGAGAAAATGGAATTGACTCGAGAAAATTCAAGAGCGATGATTTATTATGACTTTCGAAGTGGTTTAACACAAAAACAGTGTGTTGACCGGATGATTTCTGCATTTGGTGATGAAGCCCCATCCAAAACCACAATTTATCGCTGGTTTGCTGAATTTCAACGTGGACGTGTCAAGCTCAGTGATGATCCTCGTCAAGGTCGTCCAAAAACTGCAGTCACCCAAGAAAACGTTGATGCTGTGCGTAAGCTGATTGAGGAAGATCGACATGTGACATACCGCGAAATTCAGGCAACTTTAGACATTGGCATGAGTCAAATACAAATAATCTTGCATGAACAATTAGGTGTAAAAAAGTTGTTTTCCCGATGGATACCGCATTTGCTATGTGAAGAGCAAAAAGCGGCTCGCGTTACTTGGTGCGTCAGAACTCTCGAAAGATTCCACGCAGGATCCTCAAATGCTGTATACAACATCGTATCAGGTGACGAATCCTGGATATATGCGTACGAACCCGAAACAAAAAACCAGTCACGAGTTTGGGTGTTCGAAAATGAGTTAAAGCCAACAAAAATTGTTCGTTCACGGAGTGTTGCAAAAAAAATGGTGGCCACGTTTGTCTCCAAAACCGGCCATGTTACGACTATTCCTCTTGAGGGACAAAGAACGGTTAATGCAGAATGGTATGCTAGCATTTGTTTGCCACAGGTCGTTTCTGAACTCCGTAGAGAGAACTGCAACCACCGCATCATCCTCCATCACGACAATGCGAGTTCTCACACCGCGCACAGAACAAAAGAGTTTTTAGAGCAAGAAAACATAGAATTATTAGACCATCCGCCGTACAGCCCCGACCTAAGCCCTAATGATTTCTATACTTTCCCTAAAATAAAGTATAAATTGCGTGGACAGAGATTTTCATCACCTAAAGAAGCTGTGGACGCCTACAAAACGGCCATTTTGGAGACCCCAACTTCCGAATGGAATGGTCAATGATTGGTTCCATCGTATGGAAAAATGTGTCAAATTTCGCGGAGAATACTTCGAAAAGCAATAAATACATTTTTAAATAGTAATGTTGTGTCACTTCCTTGATTCCCGAAATTTTCAGTGCCGCCCTCGTATCGGTCCTTTATACATTGCTGAACACAGGCCTCCCCCATGGATTTCCACAACTGTGTCATCATTTTGGGGGGAATTTGCCAGTACTCAGCACGCTTGGCAGGCGGGTTGGTGAGCGCAGTATGGCTACCGTTTCACAGAAGGGATGCTGCTGCCCATCCCTCTGGTTTAGATTTCCTAGGTCGCCTTTTACGACATCCACGGGAGAAAATGGAGTGGTGCTATATTCTTAATCCGGACACCACATGGATTATTTATTATATACTGAACCTGAAAGTATTTCGTTCAGATTAGCGTTTAAATTGATTGCAGTAATTTTTAAACCACGTTTTGTTTTATCTCATCTATACAAATAAATAAAAGTGAAATGTTGGTTTGTAATGTCAAAATAATAGTTGTTTACTAAATGCATGTGAAAGTATATACGGTGCCTACAGCAAAAAAACTATTTTAAATTTTCTTGTCTCTCTGTCTGTCTGTTGCTAATCTCCGAAACGGCTAGACCGATTCCTACGGGACTTTCACTGGCAGATAGCTGATGTTGTGAGAAATAACTTAGGCTACTTTTATTTTAGAAAAATAATTACAAAAAAAAAATTACAAAATATTCAATCTATATACTTTATGTCAGGTGCCTGTCTCTATGCCGAAATACAAGTAGTACGCGGGTCCCAGCTATTAAAGTAAGTAAAAATCTTAAAAATAATTCAATATATCATTAAACACAAATCAACTAACCACGCCGGGCCGGTGACATTACGTGGGTAGATTAGGCAAGTCCCTTATTCCCCTCGCGCTCGCTCAGCGCCACATGGGTCTACCATTTTTGCGGTGATGATGATTAAAGACACGGACAACGGCTACGAAGATATGAAGAGATGGCATAAGAAGCTTATAAATCTATTCTATATCTATACCTGGAATGGCCAACCGGTCGATCGCGAGCGATAGGTCGATTATTATTATTATTTCAATAAATACACATCAATTACATTTTAAATACATACAAAAACAATATACATATTTAAAAATATAAAAAATAGTAGCCCACCGGCTTGTTATTATTATTTATAGCTAATAATAATATTTATTTATTATATTATAACCCCTCTGGGCAAACGTTATCTCACCATGGGATAAGGTAATCCTGGAGGGCAGATTAAAGTAGCTGCTTGATTTCTTCATACCTTATGATAAAATGAAAAAGTATGTCATAAGAAAAAAAAAAAAGTATATTAAGTAGCTTACAGAACGCAGGGCAGTTTGTGGCGAGCTGAATGTGAGTGGCGACACTGCGTACCCGAATGCTCCAGAGAGTCGGTCAGGGCCTCGTCTCCGCTTGCCTTTATTGGTTGGTTGGAGTGGAACCCCATGAGTGCCCGCAGGATTTTCAACTCTGGCTTGCCTTAGTTGGCCGATCAGAGGGGGGCCGCCAGAGCTATATGCTCGGGGGTGGAAGTGTCTAATGGCGTAATAACGGGGAAACCCGCTCCGAGTCTTCGAGACGCGCGATGGTGAAACCGGTGCCGCACCTCTCTACACCCCTAGCCGCTTACACTGGTGTTGCTCCTTGTCGCCTGTAGTGGTGGCCATTTTGGGGGCCCATCTTGTGAGTGGCGAGTCACCGTCTGCCACAGAATTTCACGATCAAAGTTGAAAGGCAGACGCCGTTGTTCCCGTATTTATTAGTCTTTTTATTCCATGTAACACCCATTGCAATAGACCTTATCGTTATAGTTTCCATCTCATACAATAGCCATACACCACCGGGGACAATCCATGACTTCATTTTATAGTGCAGCTATGGAGAGTCCCCGGTTGGTGTCCCATTACATTTTAGATTAAAATTCTCTAAAGGGCCTCTGCGTGTTGGACCTATGTCCCCGCGTAAGCCTGTCAAAAGACCGGGTTCCCCCTTACAGGGGATATAAACCCGTGAAAAGAGAGAGAGATATTTATATATTTTTTAATCAGAAATTCCAAAAGTGTACACCTCAATCGCTCATTATTATTATTGTCATTTTATTATAGTGTCTCTATTACACGGGTTTGTATCCCCTGTAAGGGGGAACCCGGTCCTTTGATAGGCTTACGCGGGGACATGGGTCCAACACGCAGAGGCCCTTTAGAGAATGACGAAGACACTAACCGGGAACTCTCCATGGCTACACTATAAAATGCAGTCTCGGATTGTCCCCGGAGGAGTAAAATTATTGTATAAGATGGAAACTACAATTATAAGGTCTATTGTAATGGATGCTAAATGGATTATATACTTCTAAAAATTATTATAGTTATTATTTCATCTTTAAATCATTATATCATTTTTCAATCACCGTTCCATCACGTTATTTATTCTGGGCATTGGTTTCCAACGAGAAAAATCCAAACTTAATAAAATGTGTTAAACAACTGCATTCGTTTTTTGGTTCAACATATTTATGTGAATCAGCATTCTCCTACTTAAAAGAAATAAAAAGCAAACACCGTTGTCACCTGACAGAAGTTCATACATTGGATTCTTTAAGGATGGCAATTTCCAACTACAAACCTGTCTGCTAATCTAGCGAAAGATGCTTAGACGCCATTCTCACACTAATAATCACATCAATAAATAAGTAGTTACTAATAATAGTTTTCAATTTTATGTTTTCCCTCCTAATACATTAAAAAATACTACATAATTGTATACTAAACTATACTGTTTCATTTAAAATTTCAAGAATTGTGTAATGTAGATCGCACAGGGCTTTTTCAGTAAACAGTAGATCTTGGGTCTTATCAAGTAGGCCACGCCTAGTCTATACTCTCTATTTAGAGTATCTCGGCTTTTGTGTAAACTAAAAACAATGTTGTTTTGAACACATTAATATAAATTATAAACTAAAATGTTCCTCGAAAAATGAGTTGGTCGTGATAAATGGGCCGACATGTGCGTTGTTTTTTAGATTAACGCATTCATTAAATAGCAGATAGATGCCCGTGGGAGACTTTTGCTTTAAACTATATAGTGACTAGCTGTCGCCCATGGTTTCACCTGCGTTACAATAACACAGAAACACGTTGTTCTTTATTTTAAACCAAAAAGCCAAATACCAATGTTTATAGATCTAAGTAATAAGACTTTACTTGATCGATTTTTTGTAGTTACCGGTGGGACGCCATTACGTCACTCTGAGGTTATTGCTGAAAACCAGCGCTGCTGGCATTAGGTCCGTCCGATGTCACAGAAATATGCTGAACAATGACCTGTTGCTGCGCCCATACGACTAGTGGTGGTTAATATAGTGTCTAGCGCGATTAAATTGCGCGCTATATTCACGCAACGTATAGCACTCGCTATGCCGGCTCCAACTTGACGCTATAAAAATAGCGCCATTAAAAAACAACGCGTAGGTAGCGAAGATAATAGCGCGAGCAAAGGCATAGCGCGGGCGTGGCGAGCCTGGTGGCAGTAATCGCGAGAATATGCGCGCGCGTCGTTACGTTGATTAAAATATTTATTTATTTTAGATACGCTAACAATGTACGTACATTAAAATTTCGTAAAATTAAAATATATGACATACATGATATTTGATGACGTCATTAATAGGCATACACAACATCAAACAATTCCCTTCCATGAAAACTGCTATAAGAGATTCTTAATAAAATAAATGTAACCCTATCGTATGTTAATTTAATACATACAAATCTATTATCCCAAGCATGCAAAGTATGAGGAAAAGTATATTAACTTTTCTTTACTGCTCCATTTTATTTTGATGATATTATTTTACGTATCGAATATACTATAAAGTATTCAATATTAAGAATATAACCGAAACAGCGGGCTGTCTTAACACAGCGCGCTAACTGTCTAACTACATTTAGCGTGATTCGAGAATATTCATCGCGCTTTTATCGCGTCATTCGCGTACGCCCAGTTTGTTAATATTGTAGCGTGTAAAATAGCACGCTATTTTATTATAGCAAATAGTCCTTAGCGCGCTATTGCCATATAGCGTTTTTTAACACCACTACATACGACGCACAGCACAGACATCTTTAACATGATTTTATTTGTAACTTGTCTTTTATTGATATTTTTTAAATGACGTAGGTAACTCTTATTAAATGTTTATGTCAATATCGGGCATCGGTAATTTATACATATTCATAGACCAGTGATCATACGATGTCCATAAAGAACATTTATTGATTTATACTGAATCGATTAATTTTGTTTTTAGGGTTGCCAGTTTATTAATGTTTTTTACATTATATATTTTCTGTCGAATAGTATGTTTTTGCTTTTGTTAAGTTATTTATTATCTTATAATGTCTGTAGTCAAATGGAGCGTAGAAATAAATATTTCGTTCTTTCTTTTCTTTCTTTAGCGGTATTAAATTTCTACCTATTTCACCAGCGTGGTTGTGTTCTAGATAAAGGATAGGCACAAGCCAATAAATTTACCACAACAAAGGTTACTGCTACTTAAGCTGTAGACCTTCAGCAGCCACTAGATTTCGGATGACCAGGATTGCTTTTGCTCATTTGTCGTACCTATAACATTAATTAAAAGGAAACTGATGCCTCCAACAAAACAATCCTTTGCTTCACAATAGTCAAGTAAAAACTCGTCAACCCGCCCCACCCCAGTACAACGTCGAGTAAATCCGCAGAGAACGCGCCGGTAATTAGTTTTTGTTTTTAATTGACACTACTGACTCGCTAGGTTACATGGTTACACTCTTTCACAGATAGAGAAAGTTTAAGTGATTTTTCTCCGTGTACTCATGAGATTTAATGTTGGGATTACTTTTGACCGCAAATTGCGAATGGCGAAAACTGATAAACTAATTCAACACGCTTGAGCCCCTTATCGTCGTTATGCGGCTATATGGAGGGAGGCTTGGGAATCGCGAGCATGCAGATTGAGGTACCTCATACCGAGCGACCCCCTGGGTGGCGGTGACGTACCATCGTGTGCGCAGCACGGTGCAGGGCTTCAGGGTGATCCTTTACAATCACCCCCGAGATGTGCCTGGGGGGCGGTCTCTTTACATTTACCTCCCCAAAGCTAGAGCGGATGGCCGCTTTAGAGTCATCCTCTCCAGGGTGTGGCTATTGCTATGCATGCTATGCCTTTGCATGGCACTAATGAGCGGCGGAGAGTCCTCCTGGAGTTCCTGGAGTCCCCTTTGGTGCCGATGATCACCACTCCGGTGCTTTTAGCCGCTAAGAGTCGGCCATGCCCCTCCGCCATTCTCCGGGGTGGGGAAAGTACAGGATACAATAATAATCAACCTAAAATTAAAAACCTCCTTTTGGTCTTTAGTCGGGCAAAAAGTTGGATTCAAGCTATGTTTAAAATCGACAACGTATAAATTACTTAAACATTAATAGGCGTATTCCGCATATGCATATGCGCATAGCGTAGAATAATATATTATCTGTGGCCGTGGTAAGTTATAATATTAGAAATGTTTCCCATTCATAATGATCCATCTTTTACTTGAGTGGCAAGCATGTACGTTAAAATTTAGACCACTGGCGCTGGCCGTTGGCCAGAGTATAACTTAGCAACCCTATACAAAATGAGCTTACAATTAAATTTTCAAAGGCTCTTTTGTCGGAATTGGCTGGCCAGTGCGCTCTATTATTTTAAGGGATGAACACCCTAAAGGTATACTACTAATACACTCTCATCCCGAAGTAATTTCCCAAGTCGTGTCCTGCCCTTGTTAGTTCAAAGTCTATTAGCAGATCGCTAAAGATCCATTTCTGTACGCATAAAACAAGGCACATATTTATTTTATAGTTAGTTTAAATGCAGAACTTTTGTCATAATTTACAGCAGCTATTTTGATAACGTTATAAACCCTGTAATTTGGGCGCGAAGGTCAGTCGCTCCGGCACGGCATTCGCTTCGTGTATACCTTTGTTTTTAAATTTATTGGTGCCCAGTGGAAATTCTACATGAACTTCCTTCGCCCCGGGGAAGGACGAAGGGGTATGCCGGACTCCTACCGGCTAAAACCACTGGAGCGGTCATCTTCGGCACCGAACGCCTCCGGGCTCCTGGTCCTCGTAAGATCACACTAGAGCCGCCCATTGCTGCCGCGCCTTTAGGCCCTTCTTTGAGGGGATGACTGTAAAGCGGTCACCCCCTCTAGCGGAGGGCAGGCGGCTGTAAGAAGGCTGTCCCCCAGGCACTTCTCGGGTAGGATTGTAAAGGATCCCCTCCAAGTCTCACTGTGCGCTGTGCTGCGCACACGGCGGCACGTGATCACGTGCGCGCCACCGTCTTCCCGGGGGAAAACGCTTCATGTATACCTACTGATATTCAGTCGCCACTGTTAGACTGGAAACCGACTTCGAAGTTGGCACATGATGAAACCGTTCACAGTATAACATCAGTTTTCTTCATCGATACCTCCCTGCTGATTCGTCACTTCTAAGTGTATGCAGTCTTCTGTAGTATGGAACAACACAGAATTGATAAATAAAACTACCAAAGTTCGCCTCGCTCGTTGAAGGTTCCGGAAACTAGGATTTCTCCTGTATCGTGGGTACAGTTTCTAGACATAAATCTCACATGCACAAATACCCAGACGCGGATCGACTACCCGTAAACCATACAAATATGTGTTCAGTGCGGAAATCGAACCCACGACCCGTAGCGCAGAGAGCCAAACTCTTAGACACTGCGCCAACCATGCTGTCGAACTAGAACATCTGATTATAATTATCAATTCTGAAAGCGGTCAAGACTAAAATGAAAAATGTGACATTATCTTGACGTCGCAGTTGTGTCAACATCATCAACCACCGCTACTCATCAATCATTAACGCCCCGCGCCCTGACCTGGCTTTCAGTAAATTTTTACTTTTATCATAAACCTATAGTAATAGAAGTCCCACTTCGTACGATGCGTGAACGCAAATCTAGAAGCCGTATAGATCTTAAATATTGTTAAACCGAAGGCCTCATTAATAAGTAAGTTGCTTTGCCGAAATACCGAAAGTTTAGGTTTGGTTTAGGTTTAGGTTTATACGATCATTTTATCGTCTGACAGTCCGTGTTCCGTTTGTTAAATCCCTTTTTCTCAGAAACGGCTTGAGAGTTTGAAATCAATAACGAATACTAAGGTTTAATAGCCTCACACTGCTGTAAAAATATGGTTTAACACAAAAGATGCTTCCTTTCAAAGCGTATGTGCACACTAAAAGTCCCACTCATGGACTGATCATCAAAACCTATATGGTACATCCCGGTGACCTAAAATATTAAATTTGATACGAAGGGAGTCTCGTGACACAAGTAAAAATGTATCGGTACTATCTTTATTCGTATCCGTCCCTGTTCTTCGCCAGAATGATAGGCATTAGCTTCCAGCTAAGACGGAAATGTGCACTATTGATGCATAACTATCTATTACTCAATGACAGGATTGATAATGCGACCGCTTTGGCTCGCTGCTCATTGTTTACCAAACCGGCTGCGAAGAAGAACTTGCGGCGCGCGGCGCCTGCTCATGACCCCACCTGTGCGTACTCAAACCACTCAATATGCTCCCACGGCCCAAGCCATGGATCTGTTTTATGCCCTGAGGACCAATTCTCGTAATTAATGTACACAATGACTGAATGTTGACCGCATTGAGATTAAATTATGAATTGACAAAAATAGGTATACTGCTCCTCTCAAAGTTCAGTCTAATTTCAGTATGACCTCAATTCAGTCTCATTTCAATGTAAATTTTGACGTTTATTTAATGCAACCTTTAGTAACTGTGTCAATTCAACATTTTAACAGAATACCGTTTCGGCTTCGATCAACTTTCGACCCATTTTCAATCTCATTACGGTATAAGTCCATGTTTGACATTGTTTGTTAGCTTAGGAGAATACCATTTGTGAGATTTATTACACTGACACTAGATTGGAACTATATTTTGAACATTTTTAATTACGAGAATTGGCCCTTGATTGCTAACGAACCCTGTGTCGACGTTTTCTTAATTAATTCATTTTATTTTGATTTTAAATTTCTGTATTCGTGTTAATGTGCACTGTCAGTGAGTCAATAAGTGAAGGAATACATCCAAAAATCGTTAATTTGTAATTACCATGTGGAATTATTAAGAGACTAACTCATATTTGCGGTAATTTCACACAGTTGAGCAGGCGAGCGCCTGTAAAAGTTTGTAATTTAAATACTTATAATGGTACGAAACCCTCTGACAAAACCATTGTTTTGTTTGTGATTATCTGTCCTCAGTCTGCCAGTGTAAGAGTATTCTGATGAGAATCTGGGATTGAATTGTAAGAGGGAAATACAACTCTAGCTATTCCAAACGAATCTTAGTTGCATGCCCAGCTGGCTGTCTCGAGGGATGGACTCTTTTCTTGGGGATTATCAAGTCCAATAGTGAACTACGGAATAAAACTATGTGGGTTTGAGGTTGTTCAGTTTTACTTCTTATACCGTAGAAGTAGACTACTTAAAAAAAAATAAAGGTGGAAATTCTTCATGAACTTCCTTCGTCCCGAGGAAAGGCGAAGGGGTATGCCGGACTCCTATCGGTTAAAACCACTGGGGCGGTCATCTTCGGCACCTAAGGGAGGCTCCAGGTCCTCGTATGATCACATTAGAGCCGCCCTACTGGTGCCACGTATATAGGCACATCTCGGAGAGGGTAACTGTAAAGCGGTCACCCCCAAAGATAAATCAGACTCCTAGCTCATATATTTCTTAACGCGTCTTCTTTGAAGTAAGCCTTCTATATTCCTATCTGTTTTGTGACCTCAATATTTTATTAATTCTCATTACGGTCCCTACTTTTACTACACAACCCACATTATATTCACGTTACTCACTTCACATTCCATTACTCTTGTAAATTCATTATCTACCTCGATCACGTCATATTCATAACGCAATGAAGTGTGAACATGCGAAAAGTTTATGAAATATTCATCATTTGCGGCCTTGGTCCAGACGTTTTGTGAATGTTTATTTATATTTATATACTACCTAGCCATATGGTGCCCGCTCAGAATACCATCACCCCATTTCCTCCCGTGGGTGTTGTAAAAGTCGACTAAGGGATTAGCCGGAGGATGGCCAGCAGCGTCCTTCGAGTACATTAACAACGCAACAGCGATCGCCAAGCCGTCTGCGCAGCGTGGCGATTATGGCAAAACCCCCTAATGAGCCCACAACACACCCATATCGATCGTAGTGGTGATCTATGGGGAGGCCTGTGTCCAGCAGTGGACTTCATTTGGCTGAAATGATGAAAAAAAAAATTATGGTATAGTACCTACCTAGTGACGAGACGAGCAAGTCATTCACCTGGTGATAAGTGTTGCCTGCCCATAACAATTGTAATGCTACCCAGAACTAGACCTGCGTGGCACCAAACTGCGCTCCTCACCTCGAGATGTAAAGTTATTTAGTCTCTTATACCCAGTAATTTCACTAGCTATCGTGTTCTGATTTGAAGGGTATTCCTTCAAACCAGAACACGATAATATCTAAGGTGTTAAACCCTACAGCACTGCGGTGGTACCTACCTAGCCGGATGTAATGAATGCGGGTCGCTGGTGGAATAATACTCGAAGAAGCTTGATGATAGCCGTATATTAGTACTACTTAACTTTACAAAAATACAAAGAGAAAGGTAGCATATGTTTGCTGTGAGAGGCATCCGCAGACTGGCGTAGAACAAATAGTTATCATAACGCGTCCAATTTTATAACTACCTAGCTGGGACCCGCGGTTACTCCCGCGTTTAATTTAAAAGAAATTTAGAGTACTTCGACATAGACACTTGATATAGAATATATATATTGGATTTCAAGGGTATTTTTCTTTTGCGCGGAACACTAATTATGTTTCTAGAATAAAAGTAGCCTAAGTTATTCCTTATAACATCAGCTATCTGCCAGTGAAAGGCCCGTCAAAATAGGTCCAGCCGTTTCGGAGATTACCCGGAACAAACAGACAGACAGACAGACAGACAAAATATTATAAAATATGTTTTTTTGTTGTAGGTACCGTATATACTTTCATATGCATTTAGTAAAAAGCTGTTATTTTGACATTACAAACAGACACTTCAATTTTATTTATTTGTATAGATGAGCGGATACCTCCGTATTTTTACATTAAACGATCTACTAAAAAACTTGGTAGGTTTGTCGACAGAACTAATACATTCTACTATTAAACAATAAGTATAAACAAAATGTGTACCGTGTGGTGCCGGCTCAGAATACCACCTCCCCATCTCCTCCCGTGGGTGTCGTAAAAGTCGACTAAGTGATTACCCGGAGGATGGGCAGCAGCATCCTTCGAATATATTAACAACTCAACTGCGATCGCCAACCCGCCTGCCAAGCGTGGCGATTATGGCAAAACCCCCCAATGTGCCCACAAAACACCCATATCGGTCGATGTGGTGATCTTTGGGGGAGGCCTGTGTCCAGCAGTAGACTTCATTCGGCCGAAATGATGATAATCAAAATGTAATTACTATCAATGTTGTAATGCGTCGCTAACACCGGACTTTTTAAATAAGAAACCCATCTCCAGTTAATATTGTCCTAAAAACTGTTCATTTTCTAATACATTATATTAAAACCGTCCATAATAAAGTTAACCCTTATCACTGTCTTAGTCTGTCATGGTTAGGATTTATTTAAATGTAATTTAACAACCCTGTTATTGTTAAATCTGAAGAGCATAGTAAAAAGCTATTCAAAAGTGAACAAGACATTTCTTTTAGACAGAAAAGTAGTCTGATAGCATTAGATGGGGCTTAAGATATGTCAAATTATTATATTATTAGAGTATTATTTGTACGAGTAGTAGAATTGAAAGAAAAGAAAGAAGAAAGAAATATATTTATTTGCCACAAACAGAGACACATACGTACTGAAAACTTTAAATTAAATAAAAAAAGTGTAAAACTAATAAAATTTAAACATAGGTATACACAGAGCTACACATCGTGTCTCGAGTTTGCGCCAAAAGGGTAACCAGCTCAGCATAAGCCGGACGAATAATGCCCGACGCTGGTTTTCAGCTGGACCGATATACAATGAAGCACGGATGCCAAACAGATACAAATACATAGATAAATTATTATAATATATAAAGTAAGTAAGTAGTAAATTTTTAGTAAGTAAGTAAATTTATTTAAAACACTTCAAGTACAATAGTTACAAAAAAACCCAGTAGTACATAAAAGTAAACGTATGCGCTTCAGTTTTACAATTGCACTGGACCCCACACTAGGATTCCCTGTGTCGTGGAAGACACGTTATACTTAAATGACTGTTATAGTAATAAAAAGAGTTAAATCAGTTATTGATATTAGTATTTGTATTGTCAATTGGTTGTGGGTTTTAGAACCATTTAACAAGGCAAACATATGTTGTTATAACAAAAATTGTAACACGTTCTTTTCACAAACCTAACAATTGAAGGCGATTGTAAAAAAAACCGGCTGCGTAAAAAATAACATACACCACATTTAAATATTATAACCCTATGTCACCCCCACAATTAAGACGAATGTAACGTTATCTCATATGTTATAATTAATCAGCCGTTTAGGCTACAGAGCGTGCCAAAGAAACTGACACACATACATGTATGTACGTACTGTCGAACGATATTACCCTCCTTCTGTGGCAGTCGGGTACAAAGTATCCAAGTGACACAATATGGGACTTTCATATTCAATCCTAAATAGAAAATAATCGCTTTTGGATTGATTTTAGTAATTTTATTCCATACAGTACGTAATGGGGACAGAGATTAATATCAATAAACTATGTTAAAAAGCTTTCAGCTGTAATATGGAAAAAGATAAATGACGAATAACTAATTCTCGTTACCAGTCAAATTACGGGTTTGGCGCCTTAGAAAACTATTTCTTTGATCATGGCTTATGTAGGCGATGAACCACACATAGACACACACACACACAGCCCGTAAACGTCCACTGCCGAACGTGGGCATTCCGATGAGCACTACAATGGTTTATTGCTATAATCATCACGCTTGGCAGGCGGATACCAACCCTTAGTCGCGTTTTACATCACCCATTGCTGGTTCCCACACGGAACT
Organism: Diloba caeruleocephala; assembly: GCA_947459985.1. Taxonomy (NCBI): domain Eukaryota; kingdom Metazoa; phylum Arthropoda; class Insecta; order Lepidoptera; family Noctuidae; genus Diloba; species Diloba caeruleocephala. Next base: position 3,017,983 of record OX381615.1, on the reverse strand, counting down.
TCTAGATCATAAAAGGTAAACTTATATCCTGGATGTCCAGTAAATAGCACGACATATTGCAGGGGGTGAGAGCTTGGGCCAATACCTACCAAAAGAATACAATATATGTTCAGCAAAATCTTATGGATTTTTTTTCACCACTGTAGGTTAAAGTTAAGCGATAAGAAAAATGTACCGTGAAAATTAAAATTAAAATTGTATTTCTTGAAAACATTTTAGTTTCTAATAGAATAAAGACTTATCAATGAGTAAAGTAACCATTCACAAATAATTTGAGGTAAAAAGAAAACTAGAAAAGGATTTTTTCATTACGAGATGCTTAAAAATCTGTGTCAAGACTCTTCTCGACATTTCGGAAAATTTTGTACTACTGTAAATCCGTAAGATTTTGCTGAACTTATATTGTTTTTTTGGTAGGTATTGACCCAAGCTCTCACCCCCTGCAGTATGTCGTGCTATTTACTGAACAGCCTTTATAAATCTTCTGTACACTCACTGAACTCCTTCTAAACTACCTGCCTATGCGAAACTGGGGTGGGCAGCTAGTTTACTTACACAATTATTGTTAATTACCCCTCCTTTGAAGATAATTCTGCGAAGTCGAGTCGAGATTATTGATTAAAGATTATTAAGTGAAGTAGTATTCCTTGGCATACGAGATTGTAGACATCTGGCGTTGGAAAATATTAATAGAATCACTGAACCGATAGCTGTTACGGCCAACAATTTGATGGCCAGGTTCTCGACAGGCTTGATGCAGCAGGTGATACTCCTGGACATGGCGTGCAATATTAGGAGATTCTTCTTTTTAGAACCCTATTCATCATTTCGGTCGAATGAAGTCCACTGCTGGACACATGCCTCCCCCCAAGATCACCACAACGACCGACATGGGTGTGTTGTGGTCACATTGGGGGGTTTTGCCATAATCGCCACGCTTGGCAGGCGGGTTGGCGATCGCAGTTGAGTTGTTAATATACTCGAACGACGCTGCTGCCCATCCTCCGGCTAATCCCTTAGTGGACTTTTACGACACCCACGGGAGAAGATGGGGTGGTTGTATTCTGAGCCGGCACCACACGGCAACCCTATTGGTTCTTGATTAATCCTTCTTATAACTTTTACTTGATATTTATATTCCTTTTATATGTATCTAAGTAAATACATAGGTACATGTTCACGCTTGTACTAATTTCCCTAAGGATAGAGAGAGAAGTGCTGTTGTAGTGTACTGTGGCACTATTCTAAATTGTAAATTTTAATTAGGTTCTTTTTAAACAACAGCTACATTGTTTATGAAAAATCTGAACCATAAAAATGCCATTTTCCACAAGCATGCAAGGCAAGCTTATAAATTCGTTTTGTTCTGTGAAAATGGCAGTTTTCACGGCAACATGTTCTATAGAATGAGGCCAGTCAAATGAAGCGTTGTGCAATGCGCGACCTAATAGAGCTGTGTTGCCAACATGAAGTAATTATGGCCGAGCTGTAACTTCCCATTTATTTGTACGTAATTTTTTATGTAATTAAATATTAGTAGGTTACAAATTAACCTTTGCGGTTACTTATAACAATATTAATTTTCAACAGGTATACGTGGGCTAAAAGTGATCTAGACGAAGTTACTATTCATTTGAAAACAACATATTAAAACCAATAGGTACCCATTCCTCAGTTGCGTTAATTACTTTGTACTAATTGCACGTGATTTGTTTTTCATACAGGTATTCCGACAGTTATAGCAATCGCCCGGATCGTATCTGACCTCAGATTGACGGCGGAAATTAATAATCGAACTAATCTAATAACTTTGAAACTCGGATTGAGGATTTGACTCACAAGAAAAAAAAACACACTTAACACAAAAACTGCTTAAGTTCAAAATCTTAGGACTTTGAACTTGATTAATTATTAATATCGGCCACCACACCACCTTCCACCACACGTATCGCGTTACTCAAAATACGTGTACCAATTATGGGTTATATTAAATATGACTGAATCAGAAATATATAATATATATACGGACCAACTAAATGTAGTTTCTCCAACCTTTTAGGTCGACTAAATAAATTTATTCAAAGCCATCAATAACAAAATATACCTATGTCAAACTCTGCTGACCTTTAACAAATCGAACAGGACATTTCCATTACTGTGATCTAAATTTCTAATAGATTTGGTAACAAAAATGGGGCAAAGTGCGTAGGCGTTACAAGTTTGTTTTTAATATTTCCACCGACTGTTAGAGACAAACTAAAAAAATAAAAAAATTATTTATTGGAACAAACAAAAGGTTTATTTCGCACAGATACAAAATTATACTGCCAAAGTGGCATTGCGTCATTTACTCCGTGTGGTGTCCGAATTACGAAGCATCACTGTATTTCCTCTTTATTCCGTATAGTGCGGCGCTAAGAATGCACCAACCCATTTCATCCCATGGGTGTCGTAAAAGGCGACTCTGCGATTAACTGAAGAATGGGCAGCAGCGTCTTTTAAGTACAATTACAACTTTCTGGGATTGCCAAGCGTGGCGATTATTGACGGCAGGTGTGGTGTGTGCGGTTGGTCCAGTGGCTGATACAGTCGGCTGCTGCGCACCGGATCGTGGGTACGATTCCAGCACGGAACAAATATTTGTATGATCTGCAGGTAGTTGTTCCGGATCTGGGTGTATTGTATGTGGAATTCATGTCTGTAAACGCCCCCACGACACAGGAGAAATCCAACAGTGGCATGTTTTGAAAAAAAATAAAGTAACGGCTAAACCTTTGGCCGGCCATGGTGTTCGTTCTTTGGGGAAGGCTTGTATCCAGCAGTGGAAGTCTTTTGGCTGAAATGATGACTCTATTTCCTCTCGTAGATGTCGTAAGAGATGACTAAAGCTCTAAACCAGGGGGATGAGCAGCAGCGTGCCTTCTGTGGAACAGTAGCCATACTGCGCTCACCAACCCGCCTACCAGGCGTAGTGAGTACTGGAAAAAGCCCTGCAAAATGACGATATAATTATGGAACTCTTTGAGGAGGGAGGCCTTTAGCAGTAGACTTCCTTTGGCTGATATGATGATGAACTTTATCATTTAATGCCAATTATGGAGTTCATGTCTTCAAATTCTTCGACGCTTAGGTTGCGGTTCTAATATGATTGGTCGCTACAGGGAGTAAACATAACATTTGCTTTAACCTTAGGATATCGGACCCCAGACATTGAGTTGCGGGAGTAGACTCACTCCCGATCAGCATTGCAGGGCATAGGCCTCTACTCATGGCATCGGGAGAGGGCCGATCCCACTCGAAGAAGAAGCCGGGGTAACAACCGCCCTGGCGCCTAATTCCCATACGCCTATAACCCCCTGCCGTTGCTATAAGGCGGGGACCTCTGGGTTCGCGGGTGCGGGGATTGGGGAATCTGCGGGCCCACACCGAGCGACCCAAGAGAAGACGCATGTGGTCACGCGCTGCCGTGGGACGCTTTGGGGGATCCTTTACAATCCCCCCGAGGGGGTGACCGCTTTACAGTCACCCTTTCCGAGATGTGCTTATAGGCGTGGCACCAGTAGGCGGCTCTAGTACGCTTGCTCAATGAGTGTTGGTGATTTGAGACTATTAGATCCAGGTATCCTCGAGTTTTTCTTCTGTGCCTTGTCAGTGGTGCAACATCTAGAATATAGATAGAAATTATTTATGTGAAAACATATATTTTTTGCCGTGTGGTGCCGGCTCAGAATGCCACCACCCCATCTCCTCCCATGGGTGTCGTAAAAGTCGACTACGGGATTAGCCGGAGGATGGGCAGCAGCGTCCTTCGAGTACATTAACAACTCAACTGCGATCGCCAACCCGCCTGCCAAGCGTGGCGATTATGGCAACACCCCCCAATGAGCACACAACACACCCATATCGGTCGTGATCTTTGGGGGAGGCCTGTGTCCAGCAGTGGACTTCACTCGGCCGAAATGATGATGATGATGATATATTTTTTATAACTTGGAAACAAGTCTTCAACTTTATTCGTTCGTCCTACATTTCTGCTGGAATACTTTCCAACTAACGGCTTCCTTTGAAGTGAAAGGTAATGGGATCGTAAGGTATTTTCTTTTCCATTATTTGTTCTGTCGCCTCGCTGCTCTTGCGATAGCAAGAACTCCTTCGGATAGTTAACGAGAAGTTTATAGAGCAACACAAGGCTCAATTTTTTCCAGTTTGATGAAAAAGATAATTGGATATTTCTGTTGGAAATTATGATAAATAAAAATATAAGCTGGCGGCCATCCCACTGCGAGGTAAAACCTACACTGGATAAAATATCTAAACGATAGGAAACAATTTGTGCATTTTGACTACTAAACCACTAACAACAAACGAATAAACCAAAAAATAAATCACATGCAAAAACAGAAAACAACTCCATACCTCAAGGCAGTATATTAGGGTGTGATTTTCCTAATTTATATTATCATATCATCATCATCATATCAGCCACAGGACGTCCACTGCTGAACAAAGGCCTCCCCCTTAGATTTCCACGACGAGCGGTCACATGCCGCTCTCATCCAACGACTCCCAGCGACCTTCACCAGATCGTCTGTCCACCTCGTTGGAGGTCGTCCCACGCTGCGTTTTCCGGTGCGCGGTCTCCATTCGAGAACCTTTGTGCCCCAACGGCCATCAGTTCTACGAGCAATGTGCCCTGCCCATTGCCACTTCAGTTTACTAATCCTTTCAGCTATGTCGACAACTTTAGTTCTTCTACGGATCTCCTCATTTCTGATTCGATCTCGTAGAGAAATACCAAGCATAGTTCTCTCCATAGCTCGCTGAGTGACCTTGAGCTTTCTTATGAGGCCCATTGTGAGTGACCACGTCTCTGTTCCATATGTCATCACTGGTAACACACACTGGTTAAAGACTTGCGTCTTGAGGCATTGCGGTATTGTTGACGAAAAGACGTTGCGAAGTTTCCCGAACGCTGCCCAGCCGAGTCGGATTAGACGATTGACCTCTTTCTCGAAGTTGGACCTACCTAACTGGACAGTTTGTCCTAGGTAGACATACTCGTCAACAACTTCGAGAACAGAGCTCCCAACGGATATTGGGGTGGGCACGACATGGACATTTGACATGACTTTTGTCTTGCCCATGTTCATTTTAAGGCCCACCTGTTGGGAAACTCTGTTGAGATCATCGAGCATTGTGCTGAGCTCTTGCAGCGATTCTGCCATGACTACGATGTCATTGGCAAATCGAAGGTGAGTGATATACTCGCCATTGATGTTAATGCCGAATCCTTTCCACTCCAGTAGCTTGAAGGCATCCTCCATTGCAGCGGTGAACAGTTTCGGGGAAATGACGTCCCCCTGTCTCACACCTCTCTGCAATGGAATTGCCCCCGTGCTCTGTTCATGTACTCGGGAGAGACCTACCATCCACCAATAAGAGACCTACCATCAGCTAAATAAGGCCTCCCGATAAAATAACGGTTTTGAATCTGTCTTCTAATTTCGATTTCCATTCACCTTTCGTCACAGGATGAACAAAACCCGATCAATAATATCAATAAGTACCACCGGCTATGAGCGTCTCATATTCATATAATAGTAGTATAGTAATACAACGTCATTCATCATTTCGGCCGAATGAAGTCGTCTGTTGTACACAAGCCACAGGGTGTGTTGTGGACTCATTGGGGAGGGTTTGCCATAATCGCCACGCTTGGCAAACGGGTTGGCGATCGCAGTTGAGTTGTTAATGTACTCGAAGGACGGTGCTGCCCATCCTCCGGTTAATCCCTTAGTCGACTTTTACGACACCCACGGGAGGAGATGGGGTGGTGGAATTCTAAGCCAGCACCTCACGACAATACAACAATTACTAATAATTTATAAAACAGAGAATGGCATAAAGTTAAAGTTATATGTAAATTATTTCCTTTATTTTCTTAGTATACATATTATTACATTTTTAAATATATATATAAAACAAAAATAAAAACATATATTTAAAAATATAAAAATAGTGACCAACCGGCATCGGGAACAGGGTCCAAGCTGCCGGTGGTTAGGGCTCCAGAGAGAGGAACCTCCTGACAATACGTGCCGTGTCAAGGAGAACCACTTTCTGTATCAGGCCCTTGATCCAGCCGCCTAACAAGAGCCTCTTAAGATGTTGGTCGAGGCTCTTGGCGATCAAGCCGTTGACCGTAACGACTATCGGCACAATGATTGCTGAGTCAACATCCCACATGTCGACAATCTCGTGTGCCAAGTCAAGATACTTTATTTGTTTCTCTTTCTCGGCTTTCACGAGATTCTCATCATGCGGGATGGTAACATCAATAATCATTGCGCGGCGCTCTACTCGGTCTATCATCACTATATCAGGCTTATTAGCGACAATAGTCCTATCAGTGATGATAGACCGGTCCCAGTACAATGTGATATGACTATTTTCGAGAACTGGGTCGGGCATATACTTGTAGTATGGTACCTCAAAGGCCACAAGTTTATATTTCAGCGCAAGTTGCTGGTGTATAACCCTGGCTACTTGGTTGTGTCTGTGCAAGTACTCGCCGTTAGCAAGACGAGAACAACCAGAAATAATATGTCTAATGGATTCACCCGGACGGTGGCATGCCCGACAAATGTCAACCGTACCATCCTTAACAATATATTTCCGGTAATTGTTCGTCATGATAACTTCGTCCATAATCGCACAGACAAAACCTTCGGTTTCTCCAAAGAGGTCTCCAAAACGTAACCAGGATACTGATGCTGGAAAATCTACATCGGGACCATGGAGGGCCCGATAAAAACGTCCATGCAGCTCCTTGCTCTGCCATATTTCCTTGCGGTCATTGGTACTGATGACTACAGGTTTGCGCCAGTTCTCTTTTGCCAGACCAAGCGGGGTGAGCCCGCTGTCCACTGCCACTACATCTCGATGCATTCCCACGTGAGTATGGAAAAATGTAAATTATTATTACAGTATTCTGTTGTCTAATTACAGTATTATTCAAGTTTATTGGGAGAGACTGGTGCCTAAGCTAAGCTGAAGCCTGTGTTTCAGGTCACCAGGCCTCCACCCCAGAAGTCATATTCTGCTCTTTCATAAACTGCCAAGTGAAATGTTTCCATTTTCTTCTTCTTTGTGTATCTGATTCTATCAAGTTGTATTTTCTTGCATAATTATAGTACATAAAAAAAAATACTTACACATAGATTGGAGATTATATTTAAGACTAGCTGGGACCCGCGGTTTCACCCGCGTTTAATTTAAAAGATAGACACTTGACATAGAATATATATATTGGATATCAGGGGTTTTATTTTTTTAAGCGGAACCCTAATTATTTTTTTAAAATAAAAGTAGCCTAAGTTATTCCTTATAACATCAGCTATCAGCCAGTGAAGGTCCCGTCCAAATCGGTCCATTAAAAATTGTTTTTTTGTTATATGTAACGTACATACTTTCATATGCATTTAGTAAAAAGCTGTTATTTTGATATTACAAACAGATACTTCAATTTTATTTATTTGTATAGATTAGAGAAGAACGCAGCCCCTGAATCATCATCACCATTTAGAACTCTGCTTTTGAAACACCACAAAGAACCAACCAAGCGGAAAAATGATCCAACTAACAATCTTGTCACTGTTTACATAAACGTTTTACGACCTAAACGTCCCCAATCCTTTGAAATAACGTTGTACATCAAAATCTGTTTTAACTGGCGAATTAATTGAATTTAAACTAAATCTTCATTAATTTCGCCGACAGGGGGAGCTCTTTAGCATTGCAAATGATACTCTAAGTAATACCCCGCTAAACAAATTGGGGGTAATGACTCTTTTCACACAACTAAGGCGAAATTATGCCGAAAGAATAAATATTGAAGTATGTACACACGGCCATATATCAAGCTATACATTTCCAGTATAGGCTGACCTCGGATTGTACGGAAAACCTTTACTATGCGAGAGCTGCTTATACTGGAAAATTATAGCTAGACGTGTAGCTGTGCGTACTCGTATATTTAAATCGTATCAAACTTGAACTGCATGCTTATAAATTTGAATCGAAAACAAGATCAAGGTGACTTTAATCGTGTGTAGCGACTAAAGCTTCGAATATTGAATGTAATCGGGTTTTGTTCATCCTGTGACGAAAGGAGAATGGAAATCGAAATTAGAAGACAGATTATTCAAACCCGTTATTTTATCGGGAGGTTTTATTTATCTGACGGTAGGTCTCTTATTCCACCACCGGGGAAAAGGCGGCGCGCATGTGGTCACGTGCCACCGTGGACGAAGCACAAGCCCCGGCGTGGGCTTCAGGGCGATCCTTTCCTATCTCCCTCGCCTAAGGCGACGTTTTTACAGTCGCCTCTCCTCCACTAGAGGGGATGACCGCTCTAGAGTCATCCCCTCCGAGATGTGTCTAAAGGCGGTGGCACCAAGGGATTGCCCGGACGGAGATTTTTCGAGTTTCTGGAGTCCCCATTCGGTAACCAAGATGACCACTCTGGTGACTTTACCAGGTAAGGACGGGGCGGAGGAAGTCCATGACGTATCTCCACCGGTTACCAATAAAAATGAAAGGATCCTATTCTTAACACCGATTACACGACGATATACATACAAAAAAATACTAGAAACTTTAATAGCAACAGTTAGTTAAATCCTAAGTAGAATTTAAGTGATTTCAAGTCTAAACATGTCCTTATATTGGAAAATTGTTAAATTAATGATAAGTAAACTGTTTGAGTTCGATTTTACGATCGATCCTTGTTTATTAATAGATTGTCCGGACTAGGTACACAAGTTGTAATTAAGTTACAACGGTAAGCTGTTAATAAAACGTTGATTGAATTCAAATATTTATGAAGTACCTTATAAACATCGAGATATCGATCAACCCAAGGTGGGAAAACGGCCTTGAAATACCCTTGGAGTTTATTGTAAGTAATAAAATGTCATCGGATTTATTTTCATTTGGAGTGCTACGTATATTGGTAGTAACACGGTGCCGCTTCTGAGAGTTAGCTCCTGAATTCGCTTCTTAGGTCCTGCATCGACTGCTAGCGGTGGATTTGGGCAAGCTGTCGGCTGACCAGAGACAAGCCCAAAGCGGTGGTCCGGTGTGCTCCACTCTCTAGAGGATTTTGTGGTTGGCCAAGTAGCACAGCAGGATACGCTCCACCGATTTGAGTGGTGGGCGAACATTTGTTAAGGGTGTGCCCTATTCTGTGTGAATGCGCGAACGAATCCTGCACGCTTGACATAAGGTAGGTAGAAGGAACACCGGTCTAGCTGGTAAGAGTCACACTCAGCCTGCCCCAGACCGGAGAACCTCCATGGGGTTATCCCCACCGTCTCCATAAGACTCCAACAACTACCGGTATGGGTTTGCGTTGTGTGCTCATTGGGCGGTTTTGCTATAATCACCAAGCTTGGCAGGTTGGTGGGCGATCGCAGTTAATTTGTAAATGTACTCGAAGGACGCTGCTGCTGATCCTCCGGGTAATCCTTTAGTCTCCTTTTACGACACCCAGAGGATGAGCTGGGTTGGTGCTATTCTTAGCCGGCACCACACGGCAACTTCAACCTTATGTCTGTTTAAAAAACTTAAAGCTCAGGCACCTTCTTGCCGAGGACACACTAGTCATAAAGGGATCGATATCATGTTGATCACATAGATTATTAAAACTTCTGCTAGCTTGTGTAGAATAGTTACTTGGTGCGTCCAAGTAAGTATTTTATCTATAATTTGTTGAATCATTTGGAACGCGGGAAGGGCATTTGAACTGTATTGATTTAGATGGTACATTAAAAACAATTTCTTCTAACATGTTAGGACAGTCAACATCATGATTTAAAATCTGTAGTAGAAAAGTAAAGTTGGCTATTTCACGTCGATTCGCAAGCGGTTAGGAGGTGGTATTTTTACGGAGTTGGCGGTAATCATTTGGCTGATAATGATGAAAACACAAATACCTAATGAAGCGCTTTTGTATTTTTTCAATACGATCAATATACTTAGTGGCATGGGTTCCATACTTAGGACGCATACTCTAAATTACTCCTAACAAATGTGCAGTATAGTATTTTGTGGATCTTGACATGAGTAAAGGTTTTTCATAAACGCATTAATTAATAATTGTTTGAAGTATCCTATATCCTGTTACATTGCATAATCTACCTCTATGCCAAACATTACAATCCCTTCAGCCATTTGAAGGTGATGTAGCCTCAAACATACAAACATACAAACTTTCACATTTATAATTAGTAAGATATCACCTTTTACAATATCCACTGCAGGGGATGGAGTAGTTCTATATTCTTAAATACATGACCATAAATTTAGTCAAGGGACTTGTGTTTTAATAACTACCATGCTGGTGTGAGGCATCTGCGACGTTAAGCTGTGCTTGCCGCAGTCTAGCTTTCGATGGATAACCATTTTTTCCACATCAAGATCCCTTCGTGCCTTGGCGAGAACTTTAAGCTGTCGGTCCCGGCTCTCATACGTATATCTATGACAGTCGTTATGGGGAGTACTTACGTTACGTGTATAATACTGCTTTTCAGCCGTATCCGGTTACCTGCTGCTGAAAAAAGGCCTCCCCATAGATTAGATAGGCTATGGATAGGTTATAGATATACCCGTAGAACGAAACGCACCATCGACAGTTCTATAATTGTTTTTACCTTTAATGTCTTTTTACATTGTGATGCAAAAACTAGTATTAAAATCTTTATTTATTAGATACACCTATTTATATATTAATGAATTGAATCACATATATATATATATATATATATATATACAGGCTGTTAGTACAGTGACAGTAAATCCGAAATATTTTGCTGAACATATATTGTTTTTTTGGTAGGTATTGACCCAAGCTCTCACCCCCTGCAGTATGTCGTGCTATTTACTGGACATCCTGTATATGTATATATTCTTCTCTATTATCAAACTTGATATTCGTGACATCATCACACGGGCCTATCAGAATATCAGCGCTGGACCATTTTGTTTGCTGCAGCACGAGCTGAGATAGGCACCAATTTTGGCTCCACGCATTCACAACCACGTGCTATCTTATTTAATTTAATAATAAATGTTAATAATAAAAGCTGTTAATATAAAATTTGCAACGTGTGTAGGAATGAGGACTCAAAATAAACAAATTTTCTTGCTTTTCTTTATTACCACAACGAACGGTTATATGCCGCCCATATCCAACGACTCCCAGTGACCTTCACCAGATGATGGCCCCCATGTCTGTCATATTTTTGGGGGTTGCACCGTCTGAAATGCAGCAACACTGTTGCTACCATCAATGTTGCTACTTTACGTGGTTTTTTTTAAACGTTGCGCCACACTAGGATTTCTCCTGTGTCGTGGGTGCGTTTACAGACATGAATTCCACATACAATACACCCAGACCCGGAACAACTACCTGCAGATCATAGAAATATTTGTTCCGTGCGGGAATCGAACCCACGACCCGGTGCGCAGCAGCCGACTGTATCAGCCACTGCACCAACCATGCCGTCAACTCCTCTGTGACGGCGTGGTACTTCCCCGGTCGAGCCAATCCATTTACGAGCTCTAGTGAACTGATGACTACTGCTAGGCTCTTCTACGCTTGTGTTGTCGTATAACTTACATTTCATATATAAGCTAAGTATATAAGCTTATGCTACTGACTGAAAATAAGCAGTAAACGGGGTTCAACCCGTCGGCGATATCTTCTGAGTGGTTAATGTAATGGAGATCTACGCGCACTTAGCCAGCCCTAAAATTAGGAGGGGCAGACAAAACATAATAAATTATTGTAGTGATAAACCGTAACTATTATAACGGCAATTTAGGGTTCCGTACGTCCGAGTGAAAAACGGAATCCTTATAGAATCACTCGCCAATTTGCTCCGAATCTACAGGACCAATTAAGATAAAATTTGGTACACATATCAATTTCTGTGACCCAAACACGGACGTGCAATGTAAATAAATTAATTTTGACGACACGGTTGGTGCAGTGGTTGATACAGTCGACTGCTGCGCTCCGGGTCGCGAGTTCGATTCCCGCACGGAACAAATATTTGTATGATCTGCAGGTAGTTGTTCCGGGTCTGGGTGTATTGTGTGTGAAATGTATGTCTGTAAACGCACCCATGACACAGGAGAAATCATAGTGTGGGGCAACGTTTTTTTTCAAAAAAAGAAAAAAAAATGATTATCGGCGTCACTTTTGGGTGGCAAATTAGAAAGTTAACAAACAGGTTGTGCAAACCATATCGTGTAAAATATCAAATGGAAGGGCTTGTTGTGAGGGCCTCAATTGTATTTTTATGATTTTAAAATAAATCGTTTTAACGTATAATAAATACTTTAACTCTAAATCAACAGAGCCGAATTTTATTTTTTAAATACAGAATATAGTTCATTACGTGGTGCCGGCCCAGAATAACACCACCCCATTTCCTCCCGTGGGTGTCGTACAAGTCGACTAAGCGATTAGCCAGAGGATGGGCAGCAGCGTCCTTCGAGTATATTAACAACTCAACTGCGATCTCCAACCCGCCTGCCAAGCGTGGCGATCATGGCAAAACCCCCCAATGACCCCGCAACACACCCGTATCGGTCGTTGTGGCGATCTTTGGGGGAGGCCTGTGTCCAGCAGTGGACTTCATTTGGCCGAAACGATGAATGGGAAAAAAGTGGACAAGTGCAAGTTGAACTCGCGTGGAGATTGTTCGGTGCTATGAAATGTTATCTACCATGTAAGTTAAAAAACTGGCCCTAAAAACAGTATGTAATTTCGACTTTTCGGACTTTGGAGACTGGCAGATAGCTGATGTTATAGGGAGCAACTTAGGCTACTTTTATTTTAGAAAAAGGAAATAATAAGCGTTCCGCGTAAAAAAAATTACACCCATGAATTCAAATATATAAACTCTATATGTCAAAGCTCTACCTAACTACTCTAAATTATTAAAAAAGAATCCGATTTCTTCTAATTTAAACGGCGGGTGAAACTGCGGGGCACTGCTAGTCTATTATAAGACATTATGGCAGCATAGGAAAATCTCCTGTGAAATCCAACACGTCCGTGATAAAAACATACGTGCCCAGCAGCGGTCACGTCGAGCACGCGTGCCACCTGTCGCGTGGAGCGTGACGTGCACGGCGGAAACACAATTTGTAAAAAAATATCCGTATCAATATCCTTTTACGTCCTCGTCGAATTTGTGGTTGCGTTCCGAGCCACTAGTTCAAATTTCATTTTGAGGTTACCCTATACATTTATAAACTGGGTCATTTATACATAGCATCATATCGGCCATTTATACGTCCACTGCTGAACAAAGGCCTCCGCCATAGATTCCACAACTGTGTCATCATTTTGGGGGGTATTTGCCAATACTCACCACGCTTGGCAGGCGGATTGATGAGCGCAGAATGGCTACTACTTCACAGAAGGGACGCTGCTGCCCATCCCTCTGGTTTACATTCCCTTAGTCACCTTTTACGACATTCACGGGAGTGGAAATGGAGTAGTGCTATATTCTTAATCCGGACACCACACGGACAATATATAGCAAGGATTCCCAAAAAATGAAATTTGCCATTAAATGTCTTTCATCGCATGCGATGCGGAAACTATTGACGACAGAACTAATAATGTTCTACAATATAGAACATATCAATTTCTACAAAAAACGTCGTGATGTCCAACAATTGTAGTTATAAAACTATAACTTCTTTTATACATTTTAAAAGTTGATAGAAATGCCGACCACAATCAGACCATGTTTACATATACTCTACCCTCTTACCTAGTAATTGCCGGCAGCCGCGAGACACAATAGATTTTTAATTATGTCTGGCTTTATGACAGTTAACGGGCTACGTTTATCCCAAAATGTAAAAAAAAAATGTTCACCCGTGCGAAGCCGGGACGGGCGGCTAGTTTGTTGTAAATTAGTAATTAAAGCTCATTGTAAGTGAACTGTGTTCTTTATGAGTGATAGATACATTAAATCTAAGACACCATGTTGATATAGGCTATAACTAATTCGCAATCCATCTTGTATCGAGCTCCAATCGTGTTATGTCCAGTGAATTTGCTTCTAACGGAGTCCCGACTATACAAAATTGAGCTATAATATGGTATTTAGACAAAGATATTGCCGCTTATAAATTGTTCATCGTAGCGTATAGCCGACCTATTGCTGGGTCTGATTTGCCGGAAGTAATCGGTTGTATCTTAATATAAGAACCGAACGACGAGCGTCTTTATTTTTGAGATTGTAATTTTAGGGGAAGCACCTGCTTCATACCGGACAAAGTCTGGAAATTAATAAATCGAATCTAAGTTTTTAACTTCATCTATTTTTTAATCATAAAGTGTTAAGATCACATTTAACACAAAAAACAGACAAATCATTAATCTCGAATTTTGGATTAGATTGCATATTTATTTCGGCCGTAAGACATTCGGTTTTATCCGTTCTGATACTGTTTATATGGCATCAGTCTTTTGTATGCTAGTTACGTCTCCATATCCGCCGAAAGTATATACTTATAATAAAACCTGGCAGTGGTAAATTACTACCCAAAAACAATAATTTTATGATAAAAAAATCACGCTTTTGTAGATAACCGAACTAAAAAGTAGAAAATAATTTTCATTAAGGTTAAAATAATAATAGAGTCATTACCAAAAAAGAAATTATTGTAAAAATCGTGGGGTGCTTGATGTCAATTGTTGTATATAGTTATAAAAGTATCTGATCATGAAAATATCTGATAAAGCATCCCACTGTTTGTTACATTTTTTTTTGTTTATCTCCCACGCAAATCACTCTGTTCTTATTTTAAACTTAATGAAAATTATTTTCTACTTTTTAGTTCAGCTATCTACAAAAGCGAGTTATTTTAGTTTTTTTTAAACTACTAAAAAACTACTGAAAAAACGTCTAAATGTGACTATAATATAAAATAACCTCCTGATCAACTCTCATGAATTAAGACGGAATAAATATATCAAATATATATTTACATTAAAATATATTACTTAAAGAAAGATGTCCTGACTCCTTTGAACAAAAATAATAGTAGTAATATCAGTGTTGCCAGCGCGTATACGCCTGAATATCATGTAGTGTTAGTTTATAAAGCGTTTAGTTATACATAGATATTTAGTGTTTATATTTTTGAGTTTAGTTAGTCATGCCATGCATTTGTGCGTAGACGTTAGTTTCGCAAAAATAAATGGTTTTCTTTCTTTCCTTCCCTGCACTAAGAATTTTCGTATATTGTGGGTGCGTTTATGTCACACATCTCATAAACAACCCAGATGTAGAAAAACTATCTGCAAGCTATAAAAATATTTGTTCCGTGCGGGTATCGAACTGGCATCAGCCACTGTGCCTTAAAATCGAAATATAACTGACATATTCTTAAAAGAGACACGAACCCGTCGCTATTTTTACTCGTATAATTATAGTAGCATAATGAGCCATATTATTATGTGGCCAAGTTAACCGAAAAAGAAAAAAAGGGCCGTTCTAAATTTAAACGTAAAAATAAAATAGCAATGTCACGCAACATATTTCTGCCCAACTCTATCGCTGTGTAATGGCAGTCATCTATTTGCTCCAACGTGTACCTTGTTATAATGGCAGAATCGATTACGGGTTAGAAGCGGTTATCATCGTTCATATTATTCATCGCTCCTTACAAAAAAACGTTTAATATCTCGTTAATTCCTCATAATCTATTTAAACGGTGGGCTATGCGTAAAAATATATTTTATTAGTGTTCTGTAAAATAAAACGGCTGCAATCTTTAATGTGATTCGAAATGTCTAGTAATTTAAATCGCATTAAGGTCTGGAGGTCGCTTAAATTATTATTTCTGGAAAAAAGATACAACGGAAAAGTATTTTCCAATAAAAGGATATATTTGCTGTTGTTAAAAATAAGTGTATTATAAACTACCCGTAAATACTGATGGCTATTTAGCGCAAAATATAAAAACATTGCTGAGATTACACGGTACGCAAATACACAGTGCGTAGCACGGAAAGCGTAGCTAACACGGTACGCTTCGTAGACCATAAAAATAATGTCTATTTGAGTATGTAAAAGTTTGTAACGAGTGTGACTTAGGAAGTCAAGACAGCTTTTTAAACTTTTTGCTATTTTTGGATATATTTTTTTTTGATAGCCCACTAAACAATGGTTTTATTGACCCTAAATATTCAAATGTTGACTGCGCAACTCTGTTATTGAATTGGTCATGTTCTGAAGTATTACTGATATAAATACTGTTGATTTATAAATATCAAATTTAAAATAAATAATTATGCTTTTATACACATTAAAACTAAATATATATACACAATTTATGATTACACTAAACATAAAAAATAACTATGTATATAATAAATATAGAAAAGTATAACATGTACTTAGGCGTCAAAGAATACCTCCTCATCGCTGTCAGCTGATAATGTTCCTAGAAGGCTGGCAGCATTGCCACGTTGAATGGCAATGCTTATTCTTTGGCCAAAGAAAAGGCCAGCCCTCTGATCACGCGAAGTGTCGACCAACAGTTTAGCTATATCTTTGAAAAGCTGACGTGCACTCGGTCCCCATGACCCAAGTGTTTCGACCCCTATACGGCTCAAAACAATAATTGCCAATAAGGTTATTGTATTTGCGCCATTTGAGGGCTTCTGCTGCAGAAGCGGCAGCGCCAGCACAGCATGCCGTGCTTGGAAGATGGGATGGAGCAAGGGTGTCGACACAAGTTGCATCCCACACCAGAGGCCTACCCATCTTCCATGGCAGTAACGACATACCGTCCGGTCTTTTACCATCGTTACGTGCCAAGCCATTGGGTTCCAAAACAGCTGGCACGCCGGCAGTGACAAAAGTACGACGAATAATGTCGTTAATATTGGCATGCCGTGCTATGCGACCTGCACTTTTAATGCAAGACAAGCCATGGTGTCCGAGGCGGTCAACAGCTTCACCGCATTGACACCGATGAGGAGCAACACAAGGAATTCTGGATATATGTATATACAAACGTCCTTTGAATTTCAGTATACCTGCGTAAACAAATGCCGTTATAGCTAACATGCTGAATATGTATATTAACGTCTATGGTATAAAATTTAAATCAAAGGATTCTTGCTTTTTTATATAAAACGTGTTTTATCCATTATTGATATGTATCAAAGTAAGTATGAACTAAACTTACCGAAATGTCCGTAAATGATCTTCAAAGTTCACCAAAGAATATTAAAACGTCTACACTTTGCTAAAAAAGCAAAGAATTTAAAATAAAAACAAACGAATTGTATTTAAAAAGAAAAGAACGTCCGGTATACGAAATTTAAAATTAAGTTCGCGGCTTCTTTCCCGCTGCGAGTACTCGGCCGTTTAGTCGACGGTCAGGGCGGCATCTGATACAGCCTACATTTCATACCGTCCAAAAGAGGCTGCTTTTGGACTGTGAAAATACCTTTTATAAGTAACGGCACCACTAGTAGAATAGCTTAAACGATATCGTAACATTTTCCGTTTCTAAGCTTTAATAAAACAGTTCTTATTGCCTCGTTGGCATATGTGGTGCATAAAACGTGAAATTACTAAATTAATCACGCGGGTAAAAAAATAATGATGGAAGATATTTTAGATTCAAACACACTGTGACACACAGGGATAAATATCTAGATGTGTCTAAAGACTTATTGTCATTTTAACATAAAAGTACCTTTGTAACTTAAACTATATATAAAACTAGCTGGGACCCGCGGATTCACCCACCGTTTAATTTAAAACAAATGCGACTATTTATATATAATTTAGAGTACTTCGGCAGAGACACTTGACATAAAGTATATATATTAGATTTCATGGGTTTTTTTTTGTGCGGAACACTAATTAATTTTCTAAAATAAAAGTAGCCTAAGTTGTCTCTTATTACATCAACTATTTGGCAGTGAAAGTCCCGTAGAAATTGGTCCAGCCATTTAGGAGATTAGCGGGAACAAACAGACAGACAGACAGTAAAATTTAAAAAATTGTTTAAGGTACCGTATATATTTTCATATGCATTTAGTAAAAAGCGCTTTTATTTGACATTACAAACAGACACTTAAATTTTATCTATTTGTATTGTATGTATAGATTGTGTTCATGATGATAGAATAGTGGGTGCTTTTCAAATCATCGGTTACTTAAACTTAACATAAATTCGTAAAAAAATTACACTGTTAAGTGATGACACATGTCGATCAATTCTTTTTGCAATTAATTTTCTGTTTGTTAATTTTACTATATTGCCCAACCTGCCCCCAGTCAAATTCGAGACACCTATATCTAAAGGGGCAAAGATAAAAACTATTGATATTTTCAGAAATCTTCATATCGGAAGTCGAATCGAAAGCTCATCGTGAAATATAAAGTATTTCACTCTCTATCAATGGTTGTATAACTTCGAGCATGCGCAATATCCGCGGCACAGACGCGCGCCGCCACCGCGTTTATCAATGGATACACCATCTTGTTGACGTCATAGCATGGCGGCTTTATGTAATGTTTGTTTTCATTTTGGTAAATTTATGATAGCAGCGGTTGGTAGCGGTATTTCTGCTACTTCATTTAGATATTTATGCATCTTGACGGGAAAGCATTATGATTTTTTCGATGATTATTTACTGAAAAAGTTGTTACGTGAATAAAATTAATTATTTTACCCTCTCACTCCATTTTGAGACGTTGGTTACCCATATATATATATACAGAAAAATAACTTTAAAACAAAAATTGTACGCGTGTTATATTGCAGTATGTGTACATACTATTAAATAGGATATAATGTTTAAAAAATCAGAGTCTGTCGAAATGGCCTTCTTCCAAATTCAACATTTTCTTACAGTTAATAATAATAATAAAATATTAATAATAATCTTTACTGTCGCTACTGAATACATTCACAATAATTGATGAAGTTAGAGGTTACACTCAAGATGAGGCTGATGTATTACGCTACGGGTACTGATACTGACTTCCAAGCTAAGCTAATGCCTGTGTTTTGGGAGATAGCGGTTTAGTCGTGAAAAATGGTATGATATTACGGTAGTAGTGAATGCAACTTCTGTGTGGATTGTTTATTATCTATCTTAGCTTTACGGGTCAGTTTTGTCAGTATTGTTTATAGTCTATATTCTATCTTTATCTTAGTGTTGTAGAAGTATAAGTACAGCTTGTCATCATTAGTGTATAAGGTGTGGGTGTGTTGGTTGTAAACGTGTTAGTGTAGATGTAAGCTAGAGTGCGACACACGTGTGTGTTTGTGTATGTGAGAGGGCGAGTGTTTGTGCGAGGGTGTGTTTGGCTGTGTGTGGCGTATGTTTTTTTTTTTTTTTTTTAAACTTTGCCCCACTTGGATTTCTCCTGTGTCGTGGGTGCGTTTACAGAGATGAATTCCACATACAATACACCCAGACCCGGAACAACTACCTGCAGATCATACAAATATTTGTTCCGTGCGGGAATCGAACCCACGACCCGGAGCGCAGCAGCCAACTGTATCAGCCACTGCACCAACCGTGCCGTCAACGTCAGTTACGCGATATGTGCATGTAAGAATTCAGTCTTTTGGTCGTCAAGTTGCTGGAGCCATTCAGCAACTTTATTTTTAACCTCATGTCTGCTGAGACCTGCAAAATTTAGTTTTTTATGGATACTATATAGTTATGTAGGTATAGTTTGCAGCTTAGACAGTTAAATTGCCTTCAGCGAAAGAAGTCTTGCAGGGCAGAACAGCGCAAAAATATACCTTACTGCGCCTATTTGGGTCAGTAAATGAAACATTGTCGTGTTTTCTAAGAGTATATTTGAGTACAAAGAGCTGGCGAACTGTAAGGACCTTACACTCTGAGTGTAGTTAGATACCTGTAGGGCTTTTCAGTCATCAGTCATCACCTTGAGTACAGCTCTTGGTGCTCTCTAAGCTAAGTAGACGTGTTTTAGCAGCTCCACCCCACGCTATTATGCAGTAATGGAGAATGGACTGACACAATGCAAGGTAGACTAGTTTAAGTTTATGAAGTGCAGCAGTCTCTTAGTGTTTTATATATACATATTAGCCATCTCGTTCTGGAGGTTACTACATCTATCTGGTTATCCCATTGCAGTCGACTGTCCAACTGCACGCCTAGACATTTTGCATATTTTGCACGGGGAAGTTCTTGGCAAGTACAGCCATCAAGAGCAGGGCAAGTATGTGCACAAGGTGGGATATTAGTTTGATTTATGAAAAAGAGGTATGATTGGTTTTAGTTAAATTTAGCGTCAACAGATTATTTGAGACCCACTGCATGATTTTTGCTAGGGAGTACTCGGCTCTCTCTTTGACTGTGGCCCAATTTGGTCCCCAGACGAGGACGGCAGTGTGATCTGCATAGGTAAGTATGTTTGTACTTGGAAGAGACAGAGTGCAGAGGTCATTTATATGAAGCTGAAAGAGAGTGGGACCCAAAATACTTCCTTGTGCAACAGAATAAGAAACTATATCCGTGTCACTCACGCATCCCTCTATTTTACCCGGTGTTTCCTGTTAGTGAGATAGATTTTGAAATGCTATGGGCTATACCACGCACCCCCAGCCTTTTCAGCTTAGCAAGGGAATGACAGACAGGACAGAGACTGTGTCTAATGTTTCTGAAGGTCTAGAAATATGCATAGGCATCAGTAATTGACATTTTTTTTCAATAGCCTTTGAGGAGTCCATCACAGCATCTTCAGTTGAGATAGCCGAGCGGAATCCATATCCAAAAGTATCTAAGAATTTCTTGAGTGCCTTAAAGTTAAACTTAATGTGTGCCGTGGGCTGCTGGCTAAGAATAGCACCAACCCATCTCATCTCATGGGTGTCGTAAAGGGTGATTATAGGATTAGCCAAAGGGTAGGTAGCTGCATCCTTCGAGTACATTGATTACAATGCTCGCCAACCCGCCTGCCAAGCGAAGATTATGGCAAACTCCCCAATGAGCATGCAACATTGACAAGGATTGAAGTTGCGACTCATAGCACAAAACACTAATCGGCCACTGCGCCAACTTTCCCTGCATTATAATCATTGTTTGACGCTAAATACGACAATAACGTGTGTAACTTAAAAACTTTCATTACAATTTAAATAAATCCGTAACATTAATTGTTTATGTAACATTAACTACTACAGAGAGATAGCGACAATAAACCGCTAATTCTTTCCTAAAATTCTTCAAAAGCGGCGGCAGGTGTGAATTTTTTAATTATTAAATTAAGCCATTTCACACATCATTTGAAATTTTATAAAAGCCGATCTAATATTTTCTGCACTCCACATGCTTACCCGGATTTTCTGTGATAGAGTAGGATAACAATAAAATAAGTTTCTATCAAGAGCTTTAACTTACACCCTTAATTCGAGGGTCGTAAATCCCTTCTCGCGCTTGCGCGAATCAATAATATTGCTGTTACTGTGCTAGTACTTGTTAATCTCACATTCGTGCAAAGCTTTTAGTTTTGAAACCATCGAAGCTTTTGTTCAGACAATGCTACTAGAATAGCTTTGTAAACCAGCAATGGTATTATCTCATTATAATGAGTTGATATGTTTAAAGTGGTTTGTAAATGTCGTGGTATACAGTCGCGCCTGCGCCCTGCATCCGATGGACCAACATTTAGCAAGTGTAATATGAGAATAGTGTAAAGTGTGTCTGTTTTGTGTGAATATTCTATAAATAATAGTTCAAAGTGAGTTTTGTTTGGTATTTTTGTGTATTACCAGTATAATAGATATAGTTTCATTTATATTCGAAGGAATATGTTGAAGACAACATATTTTATAAATTGTGTGTAAATTTTCTTTGTGTGAAAAATTTACTACTACTTTTTCCAAATTTTCTTCAGTGTAGGTAACATACTGATCAGTAGATAAATCAGAAGCACCTAAACTATCATTCATGCGACGGTTAAATGCCCCAAAAATGTCATGTAATTTGAATTAACCGCGGTCGTTCAATTATCGGTTGATTTCACCGTATATAATATGTAATTTGAAATTATTATGTGAGGAGTTTGTACATGGCCGACAGAGCCGAACAGATAGCTTATGCAAAGTTTAGTATACTACAGCCGAATACTGAAACGCCACTTAATATTAAGTCCCGCTTTTACTTTATTTGAGCCGCCCTACCCGAACCCATCGAGGCCCTAACGAAAACGGGTTTCTCGAATAGTAAAAGCGGGACTTAATATTAAACGGCGTTTCAGTATTCAGCCGTCAATAGTCAATAATACGATAAGTGTCGACTATAAGGCCAAGATATTTTCAAAGTCAAACTTATGAAACGTCAGAATCTAAGTTGCACGGTTCCAAATAGTTGATCTCGTGGAGAAGAGCCGCCAGGAAACTCCATGGATACTTTTTTTAAATAATTGAGATTACAATGTTGATTAATACAATTGATTGCAAAACATATTCAGAGAAAAATGTAGGTTAATGTGTAAAGATGGCACTTACCACAATAATATCACGGCAGTTAACGGCTGACCAGTCCCAACAGACGGTACCCGTTCACGAGCATGACGCATGCATCAGCATCGCTTAGCTCAACCATATTGTAGGGAACCGAACGACCCGATACACAGCGCCACCGATTTTTTGGCTAGTGTTATCATTGGCTTTATTTTATTTCAGTAAATTTCTGTCCATATTTTCACAGCACGAATGGCGTAGTGGCTAGTCGCCTGAATTTCAGTAATTTAAATACAATTGACATAAATTATCCTTTTTGGATTTTAGAGTAAAGACATATCCTTAATCCCAAATCCATAGATTGTGGATCAGATTGATTATTAATTTCGCCCATAAATGACGCAAGTGGCCAATCGGATGGTACAAATATTGTTTTACCTACGTAGTTCCGAGTCTGTGTATTTGTGCGTGTAAGATTTACACCTGGAATATAGCACCAGTCCATTTCCTCCCGTGGATGTCGTAAAATCTGAGTAAGGGGTTCTATACCAGGGGGATGGGCAGCAGCGTCCCTTCTGTGGAACAGCAGCCATCTGCGTTCACCAACCCGCCTGCCAAGCGTGGTGACTACTAGCAAATCCCCCCCCCCCCCCCCCAAAGACAGCAGTGTATTTTTTATGTGAAAAATATAAAGATATATACATAAGTAGACATCCACTGCTGAACATGGGCCTCCCAAAGACCACTACAACGAACGCTCGTTGGGTATATTGCTATAACTACAACGCTTGTCAGGTGGACCGGTGATCGCAGTATTTTGTTAGCAGCACACAGGAGAACGCTGCTGCTCATCCGGTTGACATCAACCCTTTGTCACCTTTTCTAAGCCCATGGGTGGAGAGGGGTGATCTATTCCTTGCTAGAAACCAATAAACAGACAACAAAGCAATGCAAATTGCACACTACCGGCGTAGTCCCTCATGGCTCATGGTAGACCGATGGCACCAAATGCCTGAGAAAAATGACCGCTCAGAATCATCGAACTACAGGCTACTAGGCAACTATTGCCTTCTTATTATCTTCTTATTTTTCAAATTAATGGGAACTGTAATCAACCAGCAGATTTTGAGTTACCTGGAAGAGCACCAGGTGATAAGCGAATGTCAATATAGATTCTGTAGTGGTCGTTCAACTGTTGATCTTCTATCGTATTTGACACACAGATGGGTGGAGGTTGTGGAGAATAAGGGTGAGGCCTGACTGCTAGCATTGGTTATAGCAAAGGCCTTCGATTAGGTTTAGCACAAAACTTCCTGCGTTCGGACTTGCCGAGACATTACGCGCGTGGTTTGTCTGCTTCCTTACGGAGCGGATCATTAAGATCTTAGTCAACGGTTCCTGTTTGGACTCGATTCCCATAAATGTTGGTGTCCCGCAAGGTTGTGTGCTATCTTCAATACTGTTCATTGAGTATATAATTTAAATGCTATGAATTAGTGATGCCAGCACTGAGGATGTACTTTGCTCGGCACAAGCTGACCTCTCGCGTCAACAAGTCGCAGCGTGTCGTGTCGTGTCTGAAATAGAGACATTTTTGGATTTTTGGATTGAGTCTCACAATGGTGAAAACTAAACCCAGTCCACTTCAACCCCAAAAAGACACAAGTGTGCGCCTTCACCGTAAAAAAAAACCATTCGTGTAGACATTATAGCCAAAATTAAAAACCTGGGCGTCAACATATCGAGTGACGTGCAGTTTTGCGATCATTGGAAGGCTAAACAAATAAAGTACTTCAGAGCGGATCACCGTCGCCGACTATAGATAGAGCACAGTTCAGCCGTACATGGAATACTTCTCTAATCTCTGAGCTGGACCACCCCTTACTCCTTTCACTTGACCGTATTCAACGTCAAGCTGCTCGAATCGTTGATGACGCGCATTCCAATCGGCTCGATCCTCGGGCGTTACGAAGAGACGTTAGGTCTCTATGCATATTTTACCGAACATAAAATGGAGAATGCTCCGAAGCGTTGTTCCATATGGTTCCGGCCGCTGATTTTCACCACGATAACTCCGACTCAGCTCAAAATTCCATCCTCATCGCCTTGTTGGCTGGCGAGCACTGACACTGATACTCGTCACTTTTTGCTCCGTACGATGAAAATCTGTCAACTGGAATTGGGACCTTCAAGCAAAGAGTACACATTTACCTAAAAGGTCGGCAACGTATCAGAGTGACTCCTCTGGTGTGGTGGATGTTCATGGGCGGTGATGATTGCATACTTTTAGGTGACCCGCGTGTTCATTTGCCAAGTGGCATTAAATAAAACCATTACCTATATTACAATAATTACCGTTCTTAGAATTTGGATAGTTGTTTTAACTCACTTTCCTTTTTCTCTACACCTTAACAGAGCAATTAAGCGCCAACCTTATCAATAAATAGGAGATCTGTGAGTGTTTTAATTATATTAATTTAAAGAGATATTTCTTTCTCAGGATGTCTTGCGGGGCGGAATGCCTGTCGCTCGGTCCGCCGCCAGATTCGATCCTACACATGCCACCCCCACCATTGCCAGTATTCCTGGCCAGTGCTGCCAACCTGACGCCACCGTGCAGAGCGTCCAAGTGTCCCCCTCACAGGAACAACGAAGAGAACGCGCTATTCCCCGGCGTGGAATACCATGAGCTACCCAGACATGGTGAGATACGTATGTTCAATTTTTTTATTAATTTTTATTTGTTTTCCTCTGCACAGTGACATGCGTAGCAGGGGGGCCAGGTTGATCTGGCCCTGGCCTACTAGCTATAAATATTCTAATGTTGGCTGCAGGCCGATTTTAATCTGGTCCTTACCAGAAAATAAACATTGCTATGCAAGTGCGTAACTATGTATACCTAAAGTGTTAATGTCAGTCAGTCATCCTGCGACCACGAATGCTGCAAAGTATTCGAAACGTCAGGAAAAACAAAAATCTATAATACACGCGATCTAATCCGTTTAAAATTGTTTTATTCTAATGTGAATGTTACCTCCCTGAGGTTGGCATACCTTGTTAATGTCTTATAAAAAACCACATCACTAGTTCAAGAAATTATGTAATGCAAATCACAATGACATTCGAGTATTCCTAGCGTGTTGATAACCGCAATAGATTCGTTGCGAATGAATTGCTAAGTTAACACGCTTTTATTAACTTGGTATGTATCTGTGTAACGGAATTTCTGAACTTGATTTCATCCTCTTAAAAACGTCCGATTGATTTGAAACTTCGCAAACCTGAACTTCAGAAACCACCTAACTACAATTGTTACATCTTGCATGCACTGATCTGTATGACATACTCATGTTTGAACAAATAAAAAATTATCTTATCTTATCTTATCTCGCGCACTTATCAAGGACCGATGACAATGCAATATTTAAATAGACAACCGTATAAATTAGAAAGAGACGGTAAGAAAGAGCTTCCTCACTGGAAAGTCGCTTGGAGGGGGCATAACGCTTTTTCGTTAAGTGACTAAAAATAGAAAATAAATGATAGTTAAAAAAACACGCTTTTATAGATTTTGTAAATAAAAAAGCGTGGGGTGCTTGATGTCAATTGTTGTAAATATTTTTGTGAATATTTGTAAAACTAGCGTCATCATGAAAATATGTGATAAAGCACCCCACGCTTTTTTACAATAATATTTTTTGTTAATTACTCTATTCTTATTTTAAACTTATTGAAAATTATTTTCTACTTTTTAGTTCGGTTATCTACAAAAGCGAGTGTTTTTTTTTTTTTTTTTTTTTTTATTAAAAACTTTGCCCCTCACTAGGATTTCTCCTGTGTCGTGGGTGCGTTTACAGACACAAATCCCACACACAATACACCCAGACCCGGAACAACTAAGAGAACAACGAATATCAGAAGCCCGGTTCCCAGTTACATGGCCAATATATGATATCTTTAAGAAAAAAAAAGGCAGTCCTAAAGGTCTGGGGTGTAATTCCTTAAGCTCAAACATCCATACATCCTTGAATACAGAATTGAAATAATGGTGATAACCCAATTTGGTAATCGCTAAGTCTGGTCCTCATGGCTGTCCTTCTGCAACCTGTCCTTGAATAGCTTCAATCATGCCTTAGCGAATACCAAATTGGTTTTATACCGTTATTTGGATTCCGTATTCAAGGATATGCGGATGTTTGAACTTAGGGAATTGCACCCCTGGTCTGTCGAGGCTGTTGCGTATATTTAAAGGGCGGCTGTGATTGCCTAACATCAGACGACCGGCACGCTCGCTCGGGTGCCCTCCTATATCATAGAAATATGGTCTATTTCTTGCGGTGCAGTGAATTATTGTTCGTAATACGATGACACAATATGGAGCTTGTTTCAGAGCCCGCTACCAATGACGACACGTGGTTCCTCGTGCTGATCACTTGCTGTATCGCGGTTCTTTTTATAGCAGCTTTATTGGCTCTGTTCCTGCTCAAATGTAGAGAGTGAGTAGTTTTTTAATTACTAATTCTTTAAGTGCTATAAATAGGGTACAAAACGTGGTGTTTTATGTTAGATTATTAAAAGTCATGCCAATTTGACTTATAACCAGGTACTCTCAGGTATGTTTTTTACCAGTTATTATTACAATAGAAGTCAGTCAAATCTGTACTGGTTACTGCTTTTATCACAACAATTCAAAAACCCTGATATAATAGACTGTGTTCTGCAATAATACCTATACTTAGAGCTGCTATAAAATTTAAAACGTATTGGAGTTTTATTAGATCCTTTATATTCAGCTGTTACCTTGGAACTAATTAAAGAAACTTGGCAACGTAGCAAAATCCTATGCAATAGTGCAAGACACAGTCTACCTCTATCATTATCATCATCATCATTATAGCCTTTTACAGTCGCCTTCCCTACGCTAGAGGTAGTGACCGCTTTACAGTCATCCCCTCCGAGATGTGCCTAAAGGCGTGGCACCAATGGGCGGCTCTAGTGTGATCTTACGAGGACCTGGAGCCCCCCTTCGGTGCCGAAGATGACCGCTCCAGTGGTTTTAGCCGGTAGGAGTCCGGCACACCCCTTCGCCCTTCCCCGGGGCGAAGGAAGTACCATGTAGAATTTCCACTGGACACCAATAAAAAAAATGGTGCCATAAGGCCGAAACATAACGTTCTGTATCTTTAATCTTATCATATCTATATTGTTATTTGCAGTTGGCAAAAAACTCATGGGTTTTTTCTCGTCAGGGCCCGAGGTGGATGTAAGAGTGGTACCGGCAAAGCGTCAGGTTCCAACGCACTATATGGTGGTGCAGCCATTGACTCTCGCGTCCTCTGGGCAGCGCTGACACCGCGCGGGACGCGACACTTCGTCGCCGACACCTACCCGCACGATGAGACCGAGGACCACCATTACGAGTGCGTTGAGCCTCCCCTATACAAGCTCGGGCCACCAGAAGACCTAACTATCACCCGACATTTCAACGTGGAGTACGAAGATCCGGCGCCATTAATTGAAAGTTACAGCGATAGGACTGAGGAGTACTTTCGAAATGGCATGGACACTCTGCGCCGTGGGACAAGACCTCTTGTATCCTCGCCGACCAGGATCGAGCGCCCTAACCTGCCTCCCCTGAATCTCCAACCTCGTACTCTAAGGAGGGCGCCACATTCCCGCCGTGTCAGTGATGCGAATAACCCGGAGAAATCGGCCATCTGAACCGAGAGTGGCGCGGTATTCTCCGTCGCCGATACTACCGATATCGATTGCGAATGGCAATCGATTGAAAATTCGAATGTTGATCGTCTCGTTTGAGGACCTCTTTTTCCTGACCCTAAATTAGTTCAGATGTTCTAAAGATGGGCTATTATTTTAAAATTAGCTCTGGACTTTATGGTACGCTTATAAGAACATAACTAGCCATTATAAAAGTATTATTCATTAATGTATCAGTGAAATAGAAGAATTAAATTTTATTTATTTATGTAGTCCTTTCGATGAATGTACTTGAAATCGTAACGGACTTGCTAGCAACAGTTTCTACCTGTTTTTATGTTACGGTAAATTATTTTATAAACTTGGTTAAATCTTGTCGAAACAGATACGAAAATTAAAACAATATAGTGCTAACTCGCGATGAGCAATTGTTACAATCGATTGAAAATGAACAATCGAATACAATTGCGCGCAAGTCCCCAAAATGACGTCCACGAAGCTCGTCCGTCAACATGGTGGCTAAAAAATAAGGTAATCAGTTTTCCGAATATTTCGTCTGATGGAATAAATATCGATTATTATTTCTTTGGAGTCGAATAAACGTAATAATCGATTAGTTCGATTATGTTTAGTTACAAATCCCTATCGCTAGTGCTAACGGTGTTAGAACCAAGCTTTACGAAGTGCATCAGTGTCCATATGAATAGCCTGTGAATTCGTACGTACCTAGTTGTCAGTAGTAATTAATTTATTTCATGTAAATAAAATAGTATTAACACAAATTTTGTTCATTGTGCAGTGTAAGTGCTGGCCTCAGCCTCTAGAACTAGTATAATGTTTCGGTCACATTTTCTAGTCATTCATAGCACGATGTGACATGATAATGTACGTCTACTTTAATCGATATACCGCTAGCATCTGTAATAAGTGTAAGAATATTTTATTTTGTAACAGTATGTATACATTTTGTACTTGTCAATAAAATATTATTATTTATTAAGTTTTTATTTTTACTTTCCGCCAGTAATAACTAAACAGACAAACTGAAAGAGATATTTTTTCCTTAGAGAATGTACTATTGGAGTGAGACCATTCTCACTTTCTCTTCTAAACCTGGCATCTCCCTATATCTAAAAATCTAAGATTTCTTCTTGATGCGCCTATTAATAGATAAGTATTATTCCGTATATTTTCATATCATACATATTGATTATATTTTTAAATATACTCAACTACTTAAAATAGTAACAGAATAAACTTACCTACATTTATAAATATAAAAATAGTGACCCTCCGGCCGACATCGAAAAGAGGGTCAGGGCTCCAGGGAAAGGAACCTCCTGATAATACGTGCCGTATCAAGGAGAATCGCCTCAAGATGTTGGTCGAGGCTCTTGGCCATTAGCCCGTTGGCCGTAATGAGTACCGACCCTATTTATTTATCTTTCTCGGCTTTCACGACGTTCCCATTATGCGGCTGTGCTCGATCTAACCACTATATCAGGCTTATATGCAACAATAGTCCTGTCAGTAATGATAGACCGGTCCTAGTACAATTCAAGATTCACCCTAAAGGTGGCAAGCCCGACAGCCCGACGGATGACAAACATTCTGTCCTTAAAAATATATTTTCGGTACCTAACTGGTCGCCATAACTTTGACCATAACCACACAGGCGAAAACTTGGGATTTTTCGAAAATGTCACTGAAACGTAGCCAGCTAAGACCAAGCAACTATAGACAGGTACTAGTAAGCATAAACAAAAAATCTATTACTACCTCTTACGAGCACATGTGCAACGTCATATGAAAGAAAGAGATGTCAATAGAGCTTTGGTTATAGCAAAATAATCGAATGGCACCATTTCGTACTAGAGTAAAAATCCACTTTCTGTAACTGTTGTCGTCGTGTGTTGGTGGTGGCGCCTACAGCTATATTTACCTGAAACCAGGCGGTAGGCGCGCAACGCTTCAAGACGTGTGCGAACGGTTAGTGCTTTCTCTTTTTATCATACGTATTACTCACATTAGGATGACAAGTATTTAATAATGGAAATTTGTTCAACTTAATAGACTCTATCTATGTACACGTAGGTAACATATATCTTTGGTAGCCAGGATACAGATGCTTGAAAATCTACATCGGGGACCATGGAGGTCCTATAAAAACGTGCGTGTAACTCCTTGTTTAACATCCTGTGGTCATTGATTAGTTATACCAATGACCGCAGAGAGGTAACTTAGTAGTACAGGTTAGCGCCAATTCTCTTTTACCAGACCAAGCGGAGTACGTTGTCCGTTGTCACCACATCTCTATGCATCCTCACGTGAGTATGGAAAAAAAGTAAAAATAACACTAAGCTTTAAACAAATTCTCTTGTAGATTTTACAACTTATAAACATGTTAATAAATATTACTTTCACTTCACTAAATACATTAAAACATGTTATATTCATAATTATATGGTAAATTATTGATGATGGTGGTAAGCGCTTTCATGTAACATAATTTTATTGAAATAAAAATCATATTAGTATTATTTCATAACTTTTAAACGACATCAAGTATTTGCTACCTTTAAAACAATATGGCGTTATTAAGGCGATAGAGTTCTTATTGTGAATCATCTGTGAATGTTGTAAATACTTCTGATAGAATATACTTTAACTTTTGCTGTGTACGTGGTGTAATAAAGGGTCGTATCCTGGCTGCGGTCGTATCTTTCTACAGATATCTGAACTGTAGAAAGATAAGCCGCAGCCAGAATAATTTCTGAAGCAGTGATAAAGTAGGATGTCCATGGATGTGTCACCGGATAATTGTCAGCACCGTTAGTTTTTAATAAATATTTTTATGGGATTCCTATGGATGAATTGTTGAAAGAGAGGTGGCTAAGAATAATCTCTGGTAAATTCATAAAGTCGTATGTCATCTGTTGCCTACATTTTATAAAGAAATACATATTAAATATAATTATTCTACACTTCTATCCCAAACTAAAATATACATATATTTGATATTTTTCTCATCCAGTACAGCAGCGGAGTGTGCCTACTTCTAAACCACAATTAGAATTACTAAAATGTATAGTAAACAAATTCTAAATTTAAGCTTAATGCGTATATTGCAAAAGAAGATGAGAGGACACTTTTAAAATTGTGGGCAATCGCGGCAGCGTTAGCATACAATGATTTATTTAACAATGTTTAAACCATTCATCTGTGTAAGTAATAAATCACATTAAACAATTCGTCAATTGTTTCATTGTCCACTGAATCTATCCGGGGTGTCAGCATAAAAAAAGTAAGTACATTTGTATACAATGTTAGTATGTTGTTGGTAAGTAGAAAGTGGGTGAATTTTCACCTATGAATTATTGAATAACTTTTCTAAAGGAAAAATGTAAATATTGAAAAGCTATTCAATACTACTATATACCCACTCAACCAAAATGTATGAAACAACTAACTTTTTTCGAGATTTCTGAGTGAGTTCCATAATGTTGTAAAATAATAATTTAGTGCCAAGGATGTGGCCGTAACCATTAAGAGTATGACTAAAGGCAAGAGTCCAGGTCATGATTCTCTATCCATTGAACACCTGGTTCACGCTGGCCCACATATAAATAGAGTATTGGCAATGTTCTACTCGCTATGCGTGAGCCACTCTTATCTTCCACTCGATCTTATGAAAACTGTGGTTGTGCCTATAGTTAAGGATAAAACTGGTGACTTAGCTGATAAAAGTAACTATAGGCCCATTTCTCTAGCTACAGTTATAGCGAAGGTGTTTGACGGTTTGCTTAATATACAGATAAGTAAATATATATCGTTGCACGATAATCAGTTTGGATTTAGACCCCGATTATCAACGGAAAGTGCAATACTTTGTCTTAAGCATACCGTCAGATACTATAATGACCGTAAAACCCCGGTGTACGCGTGTTTTCTCGACCTGTCCAGGGCCTTTGATTTGGTGGCGTATGATCTCTTGTGGGAAAAACTTGAGAGTATCAACCTACCACCAGAACTTGTTATCATCTTTAAGTATTGGTATACGCACCAAGTCAACAGCGTCAGGTGGTCGGGGGCAATGTCGGAGCCATATCGATTACAATGTGGTGTAAGGCAAGGCGGACTGACCTCACCCTCGTTATTCAACCTTTACATGGACGCGCTGATCGTCGCGCTGAGCAGTCAGCATGTCGGATGTCATGTAGACGACGTGTGTATCAACAATTTAAGCTATGCAGATGACATGGTTCTGCTGAGCGCGTCGATTTGTGGCCTAAGGAGGTTGATGGCGACATGTGAGGATTATGCTGTTAAACACGGACTTATTTATAATATTAAGAAAAGTCAGTACATGGTCTTTGAGGCCGGTGGGGCTACATGCCCCGACCATGTACCACCTATACGTCTAAATAGTGTACCCTTAGACAGGGTGTATCAGTTTAAATACCTAGGACATATAGTCACGGCTGACCTTAGGGACCATGCTGACATGGAACGGGAGCGGAGGGCGTTATCTAAAAGAGCTAATATGCTTGCCCGCAGGTTCGCACGTTGCTCGGATGGCGTGAAAATAACTCTCTTCCGAGCATATTGCACGTCCATGTACACCTGCAGCCTGTGGGCTAATTACACGCAGAAAAGCTATAGCACCCTCCGCATTCAATTTAACAACGCTTTCAGAGCGATATTGGGTCTGCCTCACTACTGTAGCGCTTCGGGTATGTTCGCATGGGCGCGCACGGACTGTTTTCATGCGACCATGCGGAAGCGCTGCGCGTCTCTTGTGCGCAGAGTGCGGGACAGCTCCAATACCGTTCTGAGTATGATAGCAAACAGACTGGACTGTCCTTATGTGCGACACTGCTGTGACAGACAAGTTACATATAGTGTCACACGTAAGAGAATACTGTAATTAATATTAGTTAATTATAATACATTGTGTGTTGATGTTGTATTTATATATTTGTATTTATTTATGTGTGATTATATATTTATTATTGAATAATTTAAAGATGTTTTCTAATATGGGTTATATGGTACCTGAAATAAATGAATTTGAATTTGAATTTGAATTTGTAAAAGATGTTCATATGGGTGGGTACTTTCACCCCTGGTTTCTCGGCTTAGTATCCTCTTCAATACAGAAGCGTTCATCATAATCATCATTATATCAGCCAATGGATGTCCACTGCTGAACATGGCGTCTGTCATATATTTTACAATGACCGATTACATGCCGCCCGCACCCAGCGACCTTCATTTGATCTCGTTGGAGGCCGTCCCTCGCTGCGTTTTATGGTGCGCATTCTCCACACGAGAACCTTTCTGCCACAACGACTATCAGTACTACGAGCTATGTGCCCCACCCATTGCCACTTCAGCTTACTTATCCTTTCAGCTATGTCAGTTTCCTTAGTTCTACGTACTTATTTCGATAAGTGTCAGGTTGAAATTAAATGAAATGAAATTTTATATTATTTGGACACCCTAGTAGACATAGATAAACTACTTTTCGACGGCTCTCACTCTTCTTCATTTTAGTAACATACTGCACGATCCTGTATAGGTAATAAATACATCCATCCATGATACACTCTGATTTATATAAATTAGCATTTTTATATATTAAATAAATATTAATTATTTCCGAACGCCTTTATAAACGCCATTTTGATTGACTTTTTTTTTTTTTTTTGGCAATTGTGATACATTTTGCCAGTGTCAAGTTAAGTGATTGACTTCGAGATGACTAATGAGGATAATAATTATACTAATGTGAAGATTATTAATATGGATATATTAATATGAAGATGATGAATATGGGTATGACTAATATAATATTGGATTTTACATATAATTGTACGAAAGACATTAAATTGACTTACAAAACGGAAGAAATAATTAACGACAGACCAGGCAGTATGGTCAATAGACTATAGCCTGCCCAAACGGGCGAATGAAGGAAAAAAAAAAATGATTGACTTCGACAGTTGACATTGTATGATTTCGGTCGTGCTGCATTGTGTGCGGTGTTTGCAAACTGTTGGTGCTTCGAGATTTTTTAAATATGACCAAACTGAGCATAACTTCGCTTTACTAATATTTATATTTTAAAGAAAGGTAGTTCTAGGTTGAATTTAGTCAGTTTAGAATAAGATAATACTAAAATGTCGGAAGAAGTAATAAAACATTCTGTACACACATTGGTGTTTAGATCTTTGAAGAGATCTCATGATATGTTTCTTTCTAATCAAGGATTGTTACCTCCAATTGATGAAAAAGCGTAAGTAATTGAATAATATTGTTATTGCTAAATATAAATTACTGTAAATATATAATTATTTATGCTTTAAGAAACTTGGCAGATATATATTTTTGTTCAAGAAAATAATTAAAATGGGCATTTAATGAAACTGGAACAAATTGTGAGCTGCTAAGACCGACCTGTTGCCATTATTTTCTGAACAATTTCTAAATATATTAAATTCATTACTGTTACTCATTATCTTACTACTGAATAAAGAGCACACACTTTTTGCGTCGGAGAGCCCAGCTGTAACCATCAGTTGACTACAGCTTGTAAATGAGCCAGCTCAACTGGGGAAGTACCAAATCATCACAGAATGCAGTTTCTTTCATATGGGCCACATGGTGGTCTTCAAGAAAAAAGTGAATGTCAGCCCTAAAGGTTGGCAGCACATTACTCATAAAGCAACATTTACACGCATTAGCAGCTCATCTGGTCTTGCTATTTATTTTAGATGGGAGTGATCACTTAAGCACCATATATGCTAATTCGATCTGCTATAACATAAAAAAACAGTAATGATCTATTCCTTCATGAAATAAATACCATATACAAAGAGATAAGAAAACTAATATTGCCTTGTCATCTTATTATTTTTCAGAGAGAAAATACTTAAAGAAGTAAAGGCCCGCGACAGCTATGGCCAAGTGTTGGACACAGTACAGCTAGCACAGGCTGTCAAACAACAAGACATGAGGATTCATCCTGACATACCACATGACACTGGTAACTTAAAACATATATTTATAAGCATCGTTAACTGTATTATGCCTGTTATATTGACACACATTGTAGTGATGATGGTATTAACATCATTTAAGATTAGGCTGACAAAAAAGTTATGATAACAGCATATTCCAACACGATTTTCAGCCGAAACCGAAACCATAATCAAATATTCGGATTCCCTGTTTTTGGCTAACTAGCAGCCAAAACCGAAACTTATGTAGTTAACAAACTATTTTATGCTGCCCAACATAAACTTTTTAATCAAATTTATATCATACATACATGGATTGTTGTATTGTACCTCATTATAATTTGATTAAGTCATTAATGGGTCCATTTGGACTTAGGGCTGAGCGGCTATAATCACAGCCACACACTTAATGAGTGGCATGGGAAGTAGCGAGGGAAGGAGGCAGAGAAGTAGTGTTCCTATGTTACTTGTCACATGAGAAAAAAGGGAGCAGTGGTCCCTTTTTTTTGTCGATTTTCTATGTGCGAGTCAAAGGGCCGGCAGTATGAACACGGGTAACAGGCCACATATTCGCGCGAGAGCGCGGTCCGCCTCGAGAACTCGTATCGGTATATCCTTGTAAATTAGCAGTCATGCGCCCATCTATGAATGCTCTAATGAAAAAGTTTTAAAAATTATTGAATTATTAGCTGCTTGAACCAGCAATATGGGATAAAAAATTAGGCATAAATGAAAAAATAAGTTTACATTAATCTACTATGACTCACGATTGTAACAAATTACTATTATATACTATATGATGTATATAATTTGCTATGCTGCATTTGGTAATTTTGTTGTTGTTTTGGTATTTATTGTACTAATCTATTTGTGTGTGTACTAGTTGAGAATAGCACTACCCCACCTCATCCCGTGAGTGTCGTTGTAGGTGGCTAAAGACTCCTTTACCCACCTACAACAAGGGAGGGCAGGCAGCGTTCTTCGAGGACATTTACAATACCACTGCGATCGCCAACCATTCTGCCAAGCGTGGCGATTATGGTTAGGCCACACAAAGAGCATACAACACAAACCCAGACATGTTCTTTTCAGTCTTTGGGAGAGGCTATTATATATATATTTTATTTTATTAATATCAATGTTATTATAAACTCGTATATCAAAAGCCCCTTAGGACGTATAATTATACTAGTACATATAACATTAAAAATAATTTGCTATGCTAAAAAGGCAAAGCGCGCACGCTGCCACAATGTTGACCTCCATTGGCGAGAGGCGAATGCCAAATGCGGCGCGTGGCGAGGAGTAGCGCGAATAGAGCTGTGTGGCTGCCTAGGGCAACTTCGCGGCAGCTCGATGAGCAATGCGAGGAGCATCGTGTAGCTGCGGCATATTCTGTAAGAACTCATCGTCAAGCTCACTTCTGAAGTGATATTGCTAATGTCGTAGGTTTTACTACTTTTCGCTATAGATTCAGAAGTGAGTTTGCTATTGAGTTTTTACAGAACGGCACTGCTGTGGTTAAACTCAACAAGGGTATATGCGAGTGAATCCGCGCGCGATTTGTGCGCGAAACCGAAACTGCCACCGGGTCCAGCATCCTTGGCCGAACCTGGCCGAAGCCGAAACTTCGATCGGTCTCTAATTACAAGAACAATACCACTATAGCCACTTGTGTGCAAGAGGAATGTTGATAGAATGTAAGCAATGGTTAACTGAACCTGATGTAATTCCTTAGTTAACTATTTGTGCTTAATAACCTAATATAATAGTCGCTTAAGCGTAACAGTATTTATGATTTTATACAAAACTACTACAATTAAATATTACTTTTGAAAGGTGAAATGGCGGAATCAGCAGCCCTTGGTTCAGAAGTGGCACTTGCCCCCTTCACGGGCCCCGCTCCAGCTGCCGCTCCTCCTGTGGGCGCTCTCGCTATGCCGCGGAAACCACCCGCGATGCCCAAACCTAAGTGGCATGCGCCATGGAAGCTGTTTCGTGTTATATCCGGGCATCTCGGCTGGGTGAGATGTGTGGCAGTTGAACCAGGGAATGAATGGTTTGCTACAGGTAAGTTAATTTGTATACTTACTTATTCTAGAAGTAATATTAGTTAGATCTCATGCCAGTACTCGCAACGCTTGGCAGGCAGGTTGGTGAGCGCAGAATGGCTATTATTCCACAGAAGGGATATATTCTTAATCCATAAGTTTATGTTGTTGAGGTTGATGACATACTATTTATTTATTTTTTATTGGGCCCAGTGAAAATTCTTCCTGAACTTCCTCCGCCCTGGGGAAGGGCGAAGAAGTATGCCGGACTCCTACCGGCGAAAACCACTGGGGCGGTCATCTTCGGCACCTAAGGGGTCCAGGTCCTCGTATGATCACACTAGAGCCGCCCATTGATGACAAATTTATGCAGCATACTTTTAGTACAATAAAAAAATCTAATTCATCAGGTGACTACTGATATAGTCATGTAGCAATACTCATGTATGTGACAGAATAATATTGAACTCTTTCAACTCCCTAGGAGCTGCAGACAGAGTTATTAAGATTTGGGATTTGGCAAGCGGTAAACTGAAGGTATCCCTCACTGGACATGTTAGCACTGTCAGAGGTGAGTTTATCAATTAACCTGATTATTATTGTTCTGGTCCTAGTTATTCATTGTAATTGATATGTATTATAGATGGTATTCTAAAATATTGCTTTTAAAGACATTCACCTTGATTTAATGGTTCTAGTAGAGATGGAGTTTATTTTTTGTTTGCTGAATTCGTGTATAATGTGTTGCGCCGTTTGTATAACACTAGGAAGTGGTGAAGGACGCCGAATGATAAGTGATGTCTCTGATAAATATCGACGTTCAAAAATAACTATTTAGACTAATTTGAATAAATGATTTTATATTTAATTAGGCCCACATAAAGCAACTTAAGAATTCCAGCCAGAAATCGCAATCTGCTCGCTTCTTATTTCTATCAGTATAATGTGGGGTGACAGTACACCTCAGTACTGGACAGTAGATCTCTGTATACCCGTAGTAAAATTATTCAATTCTTTTTAAAAAAAACGTTGCCCCACACTAGGATTTCTCCTGTGTCGTGGGTGCGTTTACAGACACAAATCCCACACCCAGACCACAATACACCCAGACCCGGAACAACTACCTGCAGATCATACAAATATTTGTTCCGTGCGGGAATCGAACCCACGACCCGGTGCGCAGCAGCCGACTGTATCAGCCACTGCACCAACCAATTTTGATTCGATTATTATTCGGCGGTGACGAATAAATCGACAATCATACATGATTGCGCAATTGCTGATTTATTCGACTTTTTTTCAGTGACAATCGGCCTTAGTACTGTTTTATAATTTCATGTTTTGGAACATCAGAGTTGCTTTTACAAAGTACTAGTTCTGACAAGTAACAATTATTGAAGTATCAGCTTTCTACACTTCAGAAGAACGCAGAGGCAAAAGACTCATAGCTCAGTAATACTAGCTAGCTAGCTAAACTAATAACTCAAGCTCCACAGCCTACCACATCAGTGAAACATTGCTTGCATGTCAGTTTTCTACAGGTTGTACTTAGGTGTGTGAGCTACACGAACTGCTCCCATCTCCCTTGTATCATCGGTCTTCCAGACGCACTGCAAGTGCGCACTTGGTTGATATCCCGATATGTCGTACTCAGCGCTTCCCCTCTAACTTAATTATCCGCACACCCAAAGTATGGAACTCCTTGCCAGCAACTGCTTTTTCTGCTAGCTGTATTCTATTAATTCTACATTATCCTCGAATAACGAAATAAATGAATTCTAATTTGAACATTTTATTTCTAAATATGTAGTCATAAATATTGTAACATATTATGATAAAAAATAGTAACCCTGGAGTTTCTTGCCTGCTTTTTTCCATAAAAAATCTACATCTTGAAACGTGGCAAATAAATTCTGAATATTCATAGTTGCCTAATTAAGTAAATGGTTTACATGAATAAAAATATTGTTATCTGTCATATTATATTTTTATTTTTATTCTCAGGTTTAGAGGTATCTCCTCGGCATCCATACTTATTCAGCTGCGGTGAAGACCGACAAGTTAAATGTTGGGACTTAGAATATAACAAGGTAATATGCGTTTAGTTGCTGTCAAGTCACTTTAAATCATCTACATGATCATAATTCTTATACTGTTCATTACAAGTATCTCTGCTACAACTATTTGTATGATCTACCGATAGGTTTTTCGGGCCTAGGTTTGTACATTTTAGCACGCACGTGGTCACGCGGCCTGGGGACGCTTTAGGGGATCCTTTACAATCCCCCCGGGAGGGTGACCACTTTACAGCCACCCTCTCCGAGATGTGCCTATAGGCGTGGCACCAGCGGGCGGCTCTAGTGTGATCATACGAGGATCTGGAACCTCCCTTAGGTGCCGAAGACGACCGCCCCAGTGGTTTTAGCCGGTAGGAGTCCGGCATACCCCTTCACCCTTCCCCATGGCGAAGGAAGTTCATGAAGATTTTCCACTGGGCACCAATAAAAAAATTAAAAAAAGGTTTGTACATTTGAGACATATATATATGTCTGTAGCTGTGACACGGGAAAAATATTAGTTCGGGGCATCTAAGACTTCTGATTGGTGTTCTAAATTTAAAATAGTATAACACAAATTGTTTTTAAAGCTGGCTTTCTTCAATAGTTGTCGCGGGTTCAATCCCCGCACCTAACAAATGACATATGATATTTGCACAGTCTACAGATAGTTGTTGCTGGTCTGGATGTTTGTGCGTTTGATATTTATGTCTGTAAACTATACCGACGACACACAGGGAATCCTAGTGAGGCAGTGGAACCAAAGGTACAAAATAATTGTCATGAATGTTACAAAAAATTGTTACAGAATCCTATGGGTTAGTTTTATTTATTGTAATGAAATGATTGTGTGTGTCTATCTCTACCCGTGGGTGTCGTAAAAGGCGACTATGGGATAGTTAGCTCCGACTAGAGCATGGGCAGCAGCGTCCTTCGAGTACATAAGCAACTGCGATCGCCAACCCGCTTGCCCAGCGTGTAGATTATGACAAAACGCCCCAATGAGCACACAACACACCCAGACCGGTCATTGTAGCGATCCTTGGGGGAGGCCTGCGTCCAGCAATGGACTTTATAAAGGTGAAATGATGATGATGATCTTTTTTTTTTTTTTTTTTTAAACGTTTCCCCACACTAGGATTTCTCCTGTGTCGTGGGTGCGTTTACAGACATGAATTCCACATACAATACACCCAGACCCGGAACAACTACCTGCAGATCATACAAATATTTGTTCCGTGCGGGAATCGAACCCGCGACCCAGTGCACAGCAGCCGACTGTATCAGCCACTGCACCAACCGTGCCGTAAATTGTGTGTTGTCCAGGTGATCCGCCACTACCACGGGCACCTGTCGGCGGTGTACACGCTGTCGCTCCACCCCACCATCGACGTGCTGGTGACGGCCGGGCGCGATGCCACGGCCCGCGTGTGGGACATGCGCAGCAAGGCCAACGTGCACACGCTCACGGGACACACCGACACCATCGCCTCGCTGGCCTGCCAGGCGGCCGAGCCGCAGGTACCGTTACGACCACTTGCCTATCGGTTCAGAGCATAGATCGGGAGAGGGCCGACCCGCAACCGCCCTGGCGCCAAATTCCCATACGCCTGAAACCCCCTGCCGCTGTTATAAGGCGTAACCTCTGGGTTCGCGGGTGCGTAGATTGTGGAATCTGCGTGCCCACACCGAGCGACCCAAGAGAAGACGGTAGCACGCATGTGGTCACGCGCTGCCGTGGGACGCTTTGGGGGATCCTTTACAATCCCACCGCTTTACAGTCACCCTTTCCGAGATGTGCCTACGACCTGGAGCTTCCCTTAGGTGCCGAAGATGACCGCTCCAGTGGTTTTAGCCGGTAGGACTCCGGCATAAAGTTCGTAGCATACTGAGAGTGCCGCCGTGTGCGCAGCAGCATAGCGCACAGATAGACTTATGGGGGATCCTCTACAATCCCCACGAAATGTGCCTGGGGGTGGCCTCGTTACAAATGCCTCCCCTTCCCACGAGGAGGAGATCTCATTATAGTCTCCGAGATGTGCTTATAAGCTGTCACCAATGGGCGGCTTCGAAGCGTTCGACCACCCTTCCGGTGCAGGTGGTTTTAGCCGACAAGAGGCCAGAGGCCCATGGCATGTCATTCAGCAGTGGACGTCTTTTGGCTGATATGGTGATGATATATTAGATAGATGATGATATTGCGATAAATATGCCCGTGTGTTGTCTGGATTAATTAATAATATAACACCACTATCTCCTCCCGTGGATGTCGTTAAATCAGCATCTCTTCTGTAGAACAACAGCTATTCTGTGCTAATCAACCCACCTGCCAAGCATGGTGACTACTGGTAATTTTCCCCAAATTACGACACACGGTATGTGTCTGGTTGTCTATGGGGAGGCCTCTGTTCAGCAGTGGAGTTATTTTGGCTGATATGATGACTAGGATAAAAGGAACCTCAACTTGTACAGATGCAGTCTAGTGTTATCA
Source organism: Diloba caeruleocephala (assembly GCA_947459985.1). Classification (NCBI taxonomy): domain Eukaryota; kingdom Metazoa; phylum Arthropoda; class Insecta; order Lepidoptera; family Noctuidae; genus Diloba; species Diloba caeruleocephala. Next base: position 2,976,081 of record OX381615.1, on the reverse strand, counting down.
ATACAAATGGGAGTAACCCATTGAATATTTCCATTGATATAAGATGTAAATAACCCTAATCAATAGAAATAACCTTTTTATAAGAATTACTTTTCGAACAAACTCCACGATGAAAGAAATCTATTTAGTCATCAACATCATCATATCAGCCAGACGACGTCCACTGCTGAACAAAGGCCTTCCCCTTAGATTTCCACAACGCGCCATCACGTGCCGCTCTCATCCAACGACTCCCAGCGACCTTCACCAGATCGTCTGTCCACCTCGTTGGAGGTCGTCTCACGCTGCGTTTTCCGGTGCGCGGTCTCCATTCGAGAACCTTTTTGCCCCAACGGCCATCAGTTCTACGAGCAATGTGCCCTGCCCATTGCCACTTCAGTTTACTAATCCTTTCAGCTATGTCGACAACTTTAGTTTTTCTACGGATCTCCTGATTTCTGATTCGATCTCGTACAGAAACGCCAAGCATAGCTCTCTCCATAGCTCGCTGAGTGACCTTGAGCTTTCTTATGAGGCCCATTGTGTGTCTACGTCTCTGTTCCATATGTCATCACTGGTAACACACACTGGTTAAAGACTTCCGTCTTGAGGCATTGCGGTATTGTTTGTATTGTTGGTGTTTACCGTGTGGTGCCAGCTCAGAATACCACCACCCCATCTCCTCCCGTGGGTGTCGTAAAAGTCGACTAAGGGATTAAATCGAAGGATGGGCAGCAGCGTCCTTCGAGTACATTAACAACACAACTGCGATCGCCAACCCGTCTGCCAAGCGTGGCGATTATGGCAAAACCGCCCAACGAGCCCACAACACACCCATATCGGTCGTTGTGGTGATCTTTGGGGGAGGCCTGTGTCCAGCAGTGGACTTCATTCGGCCGAAATGATGATGGCGAAAAGACGTTGCGTATTATGCTATTTATTCCCCAGATAATAACCGGCTCTCATGACTCAACGATCCGTCTATGGGACTTAGCAGCGGGCAAGTCGCTGTGTACACTCACAAACCACAAGAAGTCCGTCCGATCTATAGTCGTGCACCCCACACTGTACACCTTCGCGTCCGCCTCGCCCGACAACATCAAGCAATGGAAGTGCCCCGAGGGCAAGTTCATACAGAACCTGTCGGGACACAACGCGATTGTCAACTGTATGGCGGTGAACCCTGAGGGGGTGCTCGTGAGTGGAGGGGATAATGGAACTATGTATTACTGGGACTGGAGGACAGGCTACAACTTCCAGAGATTACAGGTTTGTTTTTTAGTTTTTCAACGTTTCTCCCTTTAATGTATATGGTTTTTCCCACCACTGCTTTAAAGCTCTAAGCGTGGCCTTATATGGTGGATCAGGCAAGTGTGATCTTTCTAAAAGGTAATTTTGCTAAAATTCTGTACATGTACAGTTTTTTTTTTATTAAATAAATGATAGCTGTCGCAGTGTTGCTATTGGAAGAAAAATCTAATGTCATTTACCAAACAACATTGTTTTAAATTATGAAATTTGTTTTTTCCTTGTGCTGTCTGGATTAACAGTATAGCACCACTCCATCTTCTGCCATGGATATCTTAAAAGGCGACTAAGATACTAAGGGGCATGCTGGCATGGGCAGCAGCGTCCCTTCTGAGGTACAGTGCCTGTACTACCATGCGTGTTAAGAACTGGCAAATCCACACCCCACCCCCACAATGATACCACAATTATGGAAAAGGCCTTTGTTCAGCAGTGGACATCCTTTGGCTACTGTGATGATGATGATTTTATTACATCAGAATCGAACACATTCCAATTGAGTTCATAATAAGAAAGTAAATATATGTGATAATAGTGCTGCCATCTAGAATTACACAGACAATACTATATCACAGGCGGCAGTACAACCCGGCTCAATGGACTCTGAAGCCGGTATCTTCTCGATGACGTTCGACCAGTCAGGCTCTCGGCTCATCACCACAGAAGCGGACAAAACCATCAAGATATACCGGGAGGACGACACCGCGTCCGAGGAAACGCACCCGATCAACTGGCGGCCGGAGATACTGAAGCGAAGGAAGTTCTAATGATTGTAATAAATGTAAATTTGTAGCAAAGCTTGGTTTTCCTTCGGAATTCCACAGAAGTGACGCTGCTGTTCCACAGAACTGACGCTGCTGTTCCACAGAAGTGACGCTGCTGTTCCACAGAAGTGACGCTGCTGCAGAGGGGTGGCCTCTGGTTAGAGAGGCCCTTAATTTCCTTTTACGACATCAACGAGAGAGTAGTGCTATATTTAAATCTGACACCACACGGATACTTTATATTAGTATAGGTATCTTATGTCAGTTTCTACTTCTAGTATTAGTGTAATAATTAGTCACTGTTTACATTAAACCTTTGCAGGTGACCGCCGTGTGGCGCCGGCTCAGAATGCCACCACCCCATTTCATCCCGTGGGTGTCGTAAAAGTCGATTAAGGGATTAACCGGAGGATGGGCAGCAGCGTCCTTCGAGTACATTAACAACTCAACTGCGATCGCCAACCCGTCTGCCAAGCGTGGCGATTATGGCAAAACCCCCCGATGAGCACAACACACCTATATCGGTCATTGTGGTGATCTTTGGGGGAGGCCTGTGTCCAGCAGTGGAATTCATTCGGCCGAAATGATGATGAAAAAATGAGGTGACGGGTGGTTTAATAATAGTCAAGTATTCATGATTACTTTGTTTATTTTTTATAAAATGTGATATATCATAATTAAATGTTACAACCTAAATTGTTCAAAATCAAAGAACATATTGTGTGTGTCATACATCTTAAATATAAAACTCATGGATTGTTGACAACACAATGAATGAACTTAAATTATACAAAATAAATGCTCCTCTATATATTTCAGTTGTATAGTTAGTATTCCATATATTGACAGTTAGTGAATTGTTATGGCTATCTTTATTATAGGATATTATAGGAAACATGTCAAACATATGTAGCCCATTAGAGGAGTACGCACCATATTTCCGATACACATTATCATAATAAATACCGTGAAATTCATTCAAAAACATTCAAAAAAACTTCAAGCAAACAAGGCGCCTCTTTGAGATCACATTCTGGAATATGCAATTTTCCTTTGTATGCCTACATAAAAATTCTATCAAATTTGGAACTTGTTAGTTTCACAATGCTCAGTCTCACTCTTCAATTTAACTTGCACAACTCTCGCTTCGCCTTACAAAATAATAAAAAAAATAGCATAATAGATGTTAAAAGCTTAGATATATATGCCTGCCTGCAAGCTTAGCCAATACATAAATGGATAGGGAGGTACAATACAACATTGTGTTATGTTTACTAGCCGATTTATTTGATTTACACTTAATGTATCGTGGGTCAGTCTTTGAACAATGTTAATACAGAACTCAGATTTTTTTTAAACATTGCCCCACAGGATATCTCCTGTGTCGTGGGCCGTGGGTGCGTTTACATACATAAATTCCACACACAATAAACCCAGACCCGGAACAACTACCTGCAGATCATAGAAAAATGTGTTCCGTGCGGGAATCGAACCCCCAACCCGGAGCGCAGCAGCCAACTGTGTCAGTCACTGCACCAACCGTGCCGCGAGTTGGTTTTATAGTTTACTAAAAACATCTACAGGAATGTTTTATTGATTGTTGACACCAAACGTAAATCATATAGTTGCTTTTATCCAACCTGCTCGCGATTTAAACCCAAATCTGTACGGACGTGTGGTAATTTTGACGTGTCAATTATATCAATAACCGAATTACACCACAAACAATAGAAATACAATAAATTTTAACGAACCAAAGTAGTTATCGTTTAGTTCAAATGACGTGCACCTTTACCATGCCAGTCAAAAAGATACGGCCCTGCGCTTTTAGACGCAGTTTAGACGATCTCTACAAAAGCCCGCAATGTTGTTTGGACCTCCCATAATACCGCTGTGTAAGTATGTGTTCTTCGATTACATCTCATCATCTAAGTCAAACTCCTCTTCGGGGAAATCGCCCACAGTCACATACACCGGCTTAACGAAGCCACCGTACTTCGGCGGGCAAGTGAAGTAGCTCTTGCCGTTAACACTGTAAAAAACACATAAATTAGAACAATGTGACTTAAGATACAAGGTATTAATTAATATAAACTAACTTCACGGATCTTACCGCTGTCGTCACGGTACGTTGTACCCCAATGACGTCATTATTGTACCTAAGTAGGTACAATATTTTTTATGTACCCTATTTCATTCTATATAGTTCTCCAGTGGAGACCAAGCGCCAGAAAACGCAGCGGGGACGGTCTCTAACGAGATGGACAGACGATCTGGTGAAGGAAGCCAGAACTCGTTGGATGCGGGCGGCATGTAATCGGTCGTTGTGGAAATCTATGGGGAAGGCAGTGGGATTCCTTCGGCTGATATGACGCTGATGACTTACTAGATGCCTTTGCATGTGGTGTCCGGATTAAGAATATAGCACCTCATCATCTCTCACTCTCATCCCCTCCCGTGGATGTTGTAAAAGGCGACTAACGACAGAAATTAATAATATATAATATTTTTTTTATTTGATAGCAAACAAAGGTTATTTGAAGTACATGAAGGGAAGGGATACAAGGAAACTTAGATGAAAAAAACATATATTATGTACACACAAATTAATGGGTGAAACACTGCTAGCTAGATCACTGAGTAATCTGTATTTAGGTTGGACAGTTTCAACTCCTTATTGGCCAAAACATTATTGAGTTTATGTTTTTTCATATACACCTATGTTTATGCAAGCTTCGAAGCGAGCGTCCATTTTCTTTTATTTGTTGTTGTTGTTGTTGTGTGATGATATACATAAGTTAGATAAGATTATTATAAAAAAATGGGAATATAGATTTACTTATTGTGGGAATAAGAAATTAGCGAAACAAGGAAACAATGTAGCTATAAGTAATAGTGCTCGATTCCCTCGAAAACTTTTAAATTAATTTATTATATATATTTATATTTAGTGTAAGGTTGTTATTGTTACCAAAAAAAAAAAGTAGGCACGGCACAGATTCACAGTAGTTTATTCATAAGAAGTACTTGAAATCAGTATGGTATATGAGAGCATACGATAGCGGCGAACGACGTGCACTGTGCGTCGAGGTAAACAAACGACTGCGGGGAGTAAGGATCCTCCAGCCGAGCGGATGGTATGCCTGGCGGGCCGAAGCCCAACGGTTGATATTGGACGACTTTATACAATTTTATTAATTATATTTATTACTAGCTGGGACCCGCGGTTTCATCCGCGTTTAATTTAAAACGAATTTAGAGTACTTCAACATAGACCCTTGACATAGAATATATATATATTGGATTTCAAGGGATTTTATTTTTTTGTGCGGAACCCTAATTATTTTTCTTAAATTAAAGTAGCCTAAGTTATTCCTTATAACATCAGCTATCTGCCAGTGAAAGTCCCGTCAAAATCGGTCCAGCCGTTTCGGAGATTACCCGGAACAATCAGACAGACAAAAAATATAAAAATTTGTTTTTTGTTATATGTCCCGTATATACTTTCATATGCATTTAGTAAAAAACTGTTATTTTGACATTACAAACAGACACTTCAATTTTATTTATTTGTATCGATATTTCCAATATTAGTGTATAATCTATGACTGTATATATGCTGCGTTGCGCGAATACTTTAATAGCGTGAGTCAGGGTTCTTTGACGTCATCGGAGAGTTGCATTTAATAGTCAAGTAGATGTCGTTGTAAGTTGTAGTTGTATTGCTGGCGATGTAGGTGTCGCCACATCATGGAAGTGTTATTACTCGTTTTTTAATAAACGCAATACCCATAACCTACTGTCTCACTGAAGTTTAATTCCTTGTTGTTGTAGGATCCTATCTCTGTATACATAACGTAGTTATACTCACGATCCATCGTTCTTGCCCCGCGGCTCGTCGTACTGCACTCCGATCCACAGGCCCTTAGCGCCATCAAGCGGTCCATTATACCGCACGGTGGCGCGTCGCACAGGCTGCTGCGGCACACGCACCTCGCATCTCGCGCCCACTAACACCGCCTCCGCTATCCTACACACATCATCTATAAGTTTTTTCACTCATATTAAAAACAAACAGTACAATACAATACTCTTTATTGTACACCATAAATAACAAAAATAAGATCCAATATAGAAAAAGACATGTACAAAGGGCGGTCTTATCGCACACGGCGATCTCTGGCAGACAACCTTGGGATGGACAGATTTGTAAGCGATAAAGAAAAATGTAGTTTACGGTGTAACAACAATTTTAAGTTAATACACAACATGATACATATATAATAAATATTATTATAATAGATACATATAAATATACAAATATAATAAATAAAATATATAAATACACAAAGTAAATAAGAAACTACAGTGATAAATAATGTTCCTTGACTAGTCTTTTAAATATTGCTAGGGATTTAGCACGCCTAATTGTCACTGGCAGCACATTCCATAAGCGGGCAGCCTGGACTATAAATATTATTGATAAGCCAGCGACCGCTTTTAAAGCACTCGGAACAATCTGCTAGACATTCCAAAGTTAATCTCAAAGGCTGCAGCACTGCTTTTATAAGCAATCAGATAATCTATTCGACATCAAGGTTAATCTTAAACGGGGTAGCAACCCCTTTTTAAGTACTCAGTTATCTGCTCGACATTACCAGGATATTATTAGGTCCAGCAACCCCTTTCTAAGTGTAATAATTATATAATCATCATCGTCATTTCAGCCAGAGTATCTATGGAATTTCTTGCCGGCTCTTCTCCATAGATCAACTATTTGGAGGCCGTGCAACTTAGATTCTGACGTTTCATAAGTGCCAATATTTGGTTTATTTGAAATAAAAATATTTGACTTTGAAAGGACATCCATTCCTGAAGAAAGTCCTCCCCTGAATAAAATAAATCATTTTGGAGGGAATTTGCCAGTACTCACCACGCTTGGCAGGCGGGTTGGTGAGCGCAGTATGGCTGCTGTTTCACAGAGAAGACACTGTTGCCCATGCCTCCGGTTTGGAGTACCTTAATCGCCTTTTACGACATTCATGGGAGGAAAATGGAGTCTTACTGTATTCTTAATCCAGACACAATATTACATAATAACTAATAATATACAATGTCCAAAAAATCTTTATTACTTGGCCTCGTCCTCCAACTCTTGCTGCTGCTGTTCTTTGATCTTAGTCATTTCTTGTTCATTGTATTTTCCAAGCCGGTTGCGTTGCAGGAACGAGCGGAGAGTATCGCCCTTTTTCTCGTACTCCTCTTCTGATAAGCGGAATCTAAGAATGCAAGAAGTGAATTGAAAAAAAAAATTGTTGAGGTTCATGATTTCAGCCGAAAAAAGTCCACTGCTGGACGAAAGCCTCCCCACAAAGATTGCCACAACAACCGTTACAGTTTTGTGTTGTGGGCCTATTGCTGCGCTGCTGCCCATGCTCCGGCTAATCCCATAGTCGCCTTTTACGACACCCACGGGATGAGATGACCAGATCCGTGTGTACTCTACAGACTTGAGCAATTCGGCCTTTACCCAGTGGTGACCTTGGTCACGAGTCCAAAGTGCTAGGCCCAGTACCTATAGCCAGAAAATTTAAGAAAACATATTGCTGAATATAGAGGGCAACCCCCCCCACCAAAATGTAAGCTATTATCATTGTTGATTCACAGTAATTAAAATACTTTCATTATTTATTATTTTATGTCGAAAATGATTCCAGGCTAGATAAGAGCAGCTCTTGATGGGCTTTAGTACAATGAGGTTCATGGTGATGACAGACTGCAGAACTGAAACCAAGAGGGCTTCCATTCCCGAAAGTGTATTAAATCTGTAATTCGACATGGTATAGCTCTTCTTTTGAGAAGAGGGCACACTTAGTACTACAACTACAGACCCATCTTACTTTTGAGCCAAATGAACAAGGCTGTGCTATGGTCATCAGAAAAAATATTTACTGTACAATAATTACCTCTCAGCACTGTCAGCAGAAGCAAAATCGTTCATAAGAACAAACTTGTCAATAACATGTATCCTCATGCCATCATCGATGGGGTACGAGCCAAGCAGAGCTTCATCATTGTCTATATCACAGACATAATTGTTCTTCTTGTCATAGATCTTGAGCTTCATAGTCGCAGCAGAACCGCCGGTCACCAGCTCTAATTTTGTCTGTAAATATTTAAATTTGTAATATCTTTTGGAATATGCTATTTTTGCAATAGACAATAGACATGGGGTTCCATAGTAAGATTTATTCTTTACAATAAACGCTATTTAATAAATGCAATAATACATACATTTTTTTTTCTCTCCATAAAATTAATGTTGTGGTTCATTAGGACAATTTTCTGAACCTCTAATAGGTTTAGGTAAATTTTCATAACAATATGTCTGTTATTCTTCTGTTTATAATACCAACACAATTGGTTAATTAACCACATATCACAAGGTATCACATCTATGCTGCACTGTATGAAGCACTTACTTAAGAATCTAGTTTTTAGCCAGAAAGTCAAATTCTAAGCTGTTATTTATTTATATATATTTCTTATCTGACAACAAAGGCCTTCACTTCAATAACTAGTCCAGACAGGGTAAAATTATTATAAAAGTAAAAATTTGTGTTTGTAGTTTTTGAGGTTCCATCATGCCAAAATGCACAAATGGGTTCTACAGAAATTTGGCATAGAGGTAGATTAAGTGGTGGAATATATAGGATACTATGTATATATAAAAAAACAAACAAATCCCTTCAGCGTGAGGGTCTCGTTCATTAAAATCTCTAGTTGACATATTGTGACTGGCAAACAATCCATTTGAAGTTAATTTATGTTCACCTCGGTTCGTAAGGTCCAGTGAGGCTTGACACTGGCCAACTCCACAATCTCCTCGACATTTGTGGATTGAACGCACATGGCTGCATCAAGAGGGGAGGGTATCTACTGAAGTCACTACTGCATTGCACTATTGCATTCGGCATGAGCCAGTACTAGAGACTGCTTCTTCTTCTTCGCTTTGATGAAGCCATCGTCAGCCTGCCCTTGGCATGTTGGCGGAGGCAAGGTGCTTCGAACAGGTTGCAGGGCTCATTGTAACAATAGTACCCTCGGGTTTTACATTACTTATCTAGTTTTCTTCTTTTTTAAATGACCTACAGCTTAGAAGATCAACGAAAAGAGTATATCAGACCTTAGGAGTGATACTAACGATTTAACTATTCCTAAATACTAACTACAATATTCAGTTTTAAACAAACAAGGTGAAAAGTTGTGAATCATAGTAACCTTAAACTCTAAGACCGTAATCGCTTTCTTGAATCTCCTCTCGACGGGTGCAGCATCTTCACAATCAGACTTCGTGATATGTACGTTAACAAAATCTTGGGTAACCACTTGAATACCTTCCATAATTTAGATTAAATTTATTTTATACCGATTGTCAAAAGAAATTCTAATCCAACAAACAAAATAACATAACCACAACTAGCTGTCACTGTCAGTGTCTAATCTAGTGTCTACGACTCTATAGTAGAGGTGAGTCTGAGTAGTTCTAGATTGAAATAGTTCCAGGAACTCTGTCCTATGTTGGAACAATATAGGTCCAATCCGAAATGTCAAATGAAACAGGTTCAGACAGTTCCACCCGTTCTGTAATGTGCGAGATCATATGAACGTCGAAACGAATAACGAACTAAACAGACTCCACCCGAACCGACCCGAGCTTACGCGAACCGAGTACCTACACGACTTTAGACGAGTGTGTGTGCGAGTGAACGACTGCATGGGTGCCATATGCCATCTCTCTTACTATGAATGTAACATTGAATGCGACTCTTTCAATGCCCGGTAAAGTCCATATTTAACTAAATAAATCAGATTTCCGTTTTAAACTCTTGACCTTGAATACGCGTTAGTGTAGTTCCTTAGATTTTACATTCCTTTATTTACTTGTTGTGTGCTGTGCATCACGCAGTTTAATGCGTGGATAATTAAATACCGAGTAGGTGAAAAAAAAGTTACTTTAACGTTACAACATTTAGTTAAAGTTAGTTCTAACCAAAAGTGTTAAACTAAAACTAAATCGCCCACTTAACTGTCCTAAAAGTGGAAGTGTGGAACTGTGAGAACTTGTTTAAATTATGCACTATCTGCTCTGTTTGCACGGACATGAACCGATAGGAACTAGCGGAACTAGATAGTTCACATGAACCAGCAGGAACTAGCGAAAGTAGATAATTCACATAAACTGGCAGCAACTAGTGGAACTAGATAGCTCCCAGGAACTGAAGGGTCCATATGAACTGGCGGAACTAAACAGTTCCGCAAAACTGTTTCCTGGACGCAGTTCCATGAAATAAAGGAACCGTTGCAGATTCAATCCGCTCCAGAACATGATCTGCGTATGACTACTCTATCTATATCCTTACAGCTTGGTTAAATGGTCACAGCGTAAATAGAGTATTCTATAGCTTCGTAATATCCGTGTCACCATAAGGGACAACGGGATAACCTAAGAACATTCATCTTTGGGGACAACAAATAAAGTACATCCGTTGTCTCAGGCTACCGAGAAAGGTAAATTTACCTATTATTGTTCTAGCAGCTAATAATCCAATAAATTTGTATACTTTTTCATGGATCGGCGCATGCCTGCGAACCTTTTTTTTTATTGATGTCCAGTGAAAATTCTACATGGAACTTCCTTCACCCCGGGGAAGGGCGAAGGGGTATGCCGGACTCCTACCGGCTAAAACCACTGGAGCGGTCATCTTCGGCACGGAAGGGGGCTCCAGGTCCTCGTAAGATCACACTAGAGCCACCCATTGGTACCACGCCTTTAGGCACATTTCGGAAGGGATGACTGTAAAGCGGTCACCCCCTCTAGCGGAGGGAAGGCGACTGTAAAAAGGTCGCCCCCCAGGCACCTCTCGGGGAGGATTGTAAAGGATCCCCCCAAGCCTCACTTTGCGCTGTGCTGCGCACACGGCGGCATGTGACTACGTGCGCGCCACCGTCTTCCCGGGGGTCGCTCGGTGTAAGCACGCAGACTCCCCAATCTGCGCACCCGCGACTCCCGAGGCCCCCCACCATGGAGTGACGGCAGGGGGCTCAGGCGTGTTGGACTTGGGAGCCGGGACGGTTGTTGCTCCGGCGCCGTTTCGTCCGTCTCCGTGCGGGAGTGGCCCTCTCCCAATCCCGCTCTGCAGTCTCCTTCTGAAGCATGACGCTCTCGCAGGAGACCACTGCGCTCCAAATTTCATGCTCTGCCAACATAGCCGACACTACTGCCGGCAGAGAGAGATCTTGCCCGATCCGATCGACCAGGATCTGCCGCTCGACCGCCCATGCAGGGCACTCCTCGAGCGTGTGCTGTGCGGTATCCTGGTCGCTTCCACAATGGTGGCAATGTGCCGTAACCTCGCGTCCTATTCTGTGCAGGTATGCACCGAAACAACCGTCACCGGTGAATACCTGCGTCAGACGGTAGGTGACGCGCTCGTTCCTTCTGAGCCAGGCTCCGAAGAGCGGCAGGATGGCCTCGACGACGCGCTTGGTCATGAACTGCAACCGCAGGCGATGTTGCCACAACTCGAGTGCACGCCGTCGAGCCAGCCGCCTCAGTCGGTCGAACGCCCCTGAAGGCACGCCTTCCCCGCTTTGGCGGAGGGAGCGTGTTAGGTCGTAGACCTACGCATCCTCCTCCGCCTGGATGTCGAAAGGCGGAAAGCGTGCCAGGAGAGTTGCCGTTACAGGCGCCCCGTAGAGGGCCACGAACCGCACGACGCCCCCGTAGAGACGGCGAACTTCCTCGCTCGGACCCCCAAGATTGGGCAGCACCCGGTGTAATGCACCACTACCCTCTCTACTCGGGGGAGGAATGACTGCGAACCTACTAAAATAAACGTGCCATCGATACGAGCGCTCGATGCAGACGTGTTGCCAACATTGATATATATGTCGGTTGCCAACCCCTATAATTTTGTTGCCCCAAGATCATTTTATAATCCCTCAAGGTCCGTATTACAGAACGATCCTCAAGTCCAGTTTGATCTTTAATCACCTGATCACTGTTTATGTAAAGAATCTGTACTTAAGTATCGGTCATATTCCAGAACGGTAATCAATCCAAACTCAGTTGAGACGAGATTCAAATCACGCCTCAAGCACATATTACTCATTGTCTATGCATCAGCCTGTTTTCGATTACGATTTATTTCTATTACCAACTTTGTTCCGATCTTCGCAGATTATGAAGTAATGAAATGTACCTCAATAACCCTATTAATTAAGAAATATAGGTATTCACAAAGTAGTTCCTCTTTACATACAAGGTTCATTTTAAAAGAGTTATTTTACATACTAGTTACCTACGTAAAATATTTTTATATACTTTAACGAGATGAATGTTGTTGAAGTATAAACTAAAAGGAACGTGTATTGGTATTGGAGCCTATTGTCCTTGAACACTGGAACAGATGTTATGTTGATAAATAAATATCATTTAATTAATTTGATGTATATATTAATATAATAACCTGTAACGAAATCGTGTTGGCTCCTCCAGAAAGTTAAAGAAAAGAAAGTATGACGTTTTTCACCACATATTGGGGTAAAAAGAAACTACCTCATTAAAAAAATACAATTATATAAGTCCTGTACATCTCATATAGGTACATCTAAGAGGAACACTAAAGACTAAACTTATTTTCGAATGATCGTCAAAAATATTCTCTGAGACTGCACACCTCACGATTGTGGAGAGTCTTAACATTCAAAAAGCCTCGACTTCCACATTTGCGTGGGACGTACAGCCTCATCACCGAAAATCAATGATGATGCATCCGATTTGCGGTCAGCAGCACGGCGCGAACAGTGCGCGAAGGAAGGGAGATAAGCCAGGATAAAGCCACCATGCGGAATACCGGTTGTTAGAAAGAGATGAATATACCCACAACATTGGCGTGTGACGTAACGCGTCTCCTGGCGCTGCGCCGGCCGCGTTATAAATCAAAATACTGTAATTTTTATTTACAGTATAGATTGAGGCATGAAATATGAGGTTTTATCTCACAGGTGCAGTATATCTCGTGCATAAACGTTCTCAAGTACAAGGTTTTTTTTCCGCAAATGTTGCAGGAAATACGTTTAAGATTGCCGCTCGCCGCGACACTGGTCGATTTAATCTATGGGTTGATTCGTGACTTATAAACTGTTGCCAATTATCTTCCTTTCATGTGACCATCGTAGAGCGCGGGAAACGCATCTATACTTATAAAAACATCTTAGCTTTAAAATGGATGCCGTTCAGTTCGCGTTCGATGATATATGGATGTAAATACAAAAAGGGTTTCAACGACCAAAGTCGCTACGATATCGTTACTGTTCTGAATACGTGAATCGAGCTACTGTTTTAGAGCCGAAGCCCACACCAAGTATGTAAAAAATATTTTTATGCTATAATCGATTTTGACTAGCGCTAATCTTGCATTCAGGATAAGCAAGCGCGAAGCGGTACACGAATCAGAACCGTCACGACTAGTGAGTGGAATGGCCAGCCCACGGCTGGATTGGTTTATCTTGGCAGTGCGCGAGGGAGGCGAAAATGCGCCACCGCGGCAAAATCAAATTTGAAATCACGCGCACATTTATTATTACTACTAACAGTGAAGCACGGGTGAACATAATATTATTTAACAGTAGTTCTAATCCTGCGTTACATCGTACACGTATTTGTGTGAGGCCTGGCCAGTCATCATAATTCAAAGTATTTATTTAAATTAAATTGGTGTTAAACTGGAACCTATCCAGCCCCCCGTCATGACCCTGGATGCGCCCTTGCCGATCGTAGTACACTCGCTGCTAGATATAGACTACCCCCAATGTACGCCATAACAACGTTACACAACTTATTCAATATTGTTTTCAAAACTAGTTCATGCACGAGTAAGGGTGTGAGCAAAATAAGTACTGTCAGTTATAGAAATGGGAAATACTGAAATTATTATTATTTTATTAGAACATGCACGTTGAGAACTTATGCAGCTTAGCTTCTGTCCACTGTATTTTTTGGCTGACGGGCTGGTTGCTGTAGCTGAAACGTGAACAAAAAAAACGCACGAACTAGTCAATGTGTGCAAAAGGGACCCGCACGTTCGATTGACGGCTCACGGAGACATGCTGCACTAGAAAGTTTAGAATGTTCCGGAATCTAATCAAACATTGCTACAATGAATTTTGTAAATTTTTATTCAAGCAAATATGACAAACATTGAAGCATGCATTGAAATTATAATGTTTATCTACACAGCTAAAATATACCTAACACTGAAATGTTCAAAATTAATGAAGTAGGTAAATCTCAATGATATAATAAGACTCACATTATAATTTTATAAAAATATGTTACATATTAACATCGATACTATGAAGCGATACATAGCGCGGTTGTTGCGCTGTGTACTTCAAGTGAAACATACTTATTACCAGCCTACAATAAAACCTAAATCCATGAACAATTTAACTACAGATATAGTGCCTATATAAATTTATAAAACATGTTTATATCTATAAAATAGCGTTAAATAGTCGTTACTTTAAAATCCGTTCCCTACCGCCACCAAATACCTAAGACAAAGAGTCAATCATTAAAATCAAGTATAGTTTTTAGATAGAGCGAAATAAAAGCACATACCAAGGCTGGTGGTAATATTTAAGTTTAAATATGTAGTTATACACATACAATTCGAATTATCGAAGTTAGTAAAGTATTAATTAATAAGAACTTAATAAAACTGTCGTAATGACGACGTAACACAAGCTAAACATATGAGTACGTTGTTAGAGTAGAAATTATCTTCCGGTCTTGTCGTCTGCTTCGGGATATTTTCCGTGGCTGATTCGGGTGACGCGGCCGCCGTCGAGGTATTTTGCACACATTGCTAGCGATATAATATGTCGAAATGGTGATCATTTATACTTTATAAAACAACAACAATAGAATTACTTTTATTATTATATTTTATAGAATAATGTACTATTTCATAGTTTGATTCCATTTCGACATTATGCAATAATAAAAGAAAGACGCCCGCCGAGTACAATTGTGCATATTTCTATTTTAGGCAAGTCGTTAATGTTGCAACATGTTAAATCCAAAATTAGTATACTTAAAACATCGCGGTATTGTATTATATCGAAGAAGAGTTATGATCATATCATATCGCTGTAAGATCATAATAAAATTTAATGTGATTGACAAGACTAAGCTAGACATGTTGCAACGTCGCTGTACTGTGTGCTTTAGCGTGCAATTGTTCTAGACGCGCGTACGAATGTGTATCATTAGCAACCGTACCTGGCCCGGGTCACTCGACTTGAGCGCCCAGGCGCGTTCCTCTTCTACGCCTCGCGTGCCGGCGATCAAAACAAAACACCACTTTGGTAACCAATAAGGCACTCGTATATTTCAATTTTTGTTTCGTGTATAAAAAAATATCTTTGGCGTTATAACGGTATCGGCGGTCGGTTGAGTGGTAGCTACGCTTTGCGCACGCGACCGACATCGACGGGAACGTCGAGGAACGTGCACGAAAGCGTAGCTAGCATTCGTCCGAGCTGTCGCGTCCTCTTCGGGCCCCGCTCGCATCACCCGAATCATTTCCACTGGAAATACCCGACTTTCCATCTTCGCCGATGTCAAGCAGCTCCTTCCTTGCTCTCGATGCTAATCTGCCCTTCTCCAGTTTCGTTCTGAGCATTATCGCTCAGCTCTCTCTCGGGGCTAAACATGTCGACGGTTTTTGAGACCTCTGTGACTGGTTCTATGAAATCTTTTGTGATGACAGGAGGTGGCGTCGCTGTTTGGTTTTCACTTTCCATAGGGGCTGGCGCTGAGAAGCTAGTGTCGACAGCTTCACCCGCGTCGTATAAGTCATTAGCAGGCTCATTCCTCTCTTCCGAGGGAGCTTCAGGTTCTGGAGGAGAGTAGTTTTGCTTATCATTCTCCAGATTAATGTTTTTCTCCTCAATGTAATCTTCTTTGGCAGGTCGCTCACAAGTCTCAGTTTTGTCATCATCGCGAGTCTCATCTTGTCGTTCGGCCTCGGCTTCAATCATGGCGTTACTCTCGTTCGCCTCTATCTGCGCCTTTTGTTCGTCATTACTAGTATCACTTCGCTCTGTAACTTCCGCAGTTATCGCATCGCCACCGGCTTCATCTCGAGCGACTTCAATGGATTCTTGTAGTTTTTCGGTGTCGCCATTGCCAGTAGGCTCGGACTCTTCAGCGGCACCCCACCTAGACTTTCGATCTCTGTCCCGCCTAGAATTGATCCTTTCATTTTTATCACTCTTTTCATTTCTGTCGTTCTTTTCGTTTCTTTCATTCCTTTCGTTCCTGTCGTATTTTTCACTCTTATCATTTCTATCATTCTTTTCACTACCGTCGTGTCTTTCATTCCTTTCATTTATGTCGTTTCTCTCATTTCTATCGTTTCTATCGTTCCTCTCATTTCTATCGTTCCTCTCATTTCTATCGTTTCTATCATTTCTATCACTTCTCTCATTTCTATCGTTCTTTTCGTTTCTTTCATTTCTATCGTTCTTTTCGTTTCTTTCATTCCTGTCATCCCTCGGCGGTCGAGATCTGTTTTGTGGATTATCGTCGAAGGGCCTCCTCCTGTCATTTCGATCCTGTGACCTGTTGAACCTGTTGTCCTCGTGCTCTCTAGTTTGTCTCCTATCCCTGCGGCGGTCATCCCACTCCGGTCGTCGGTCGCCCCAGTCTTGCTCACGGTCGTCGCTCCACCCTCGGTCGCTAAACTGGTCGCGGTCGTCGAAGCGACCGCGAGGACGATCAAAGAATTCTGGAGGACCGTCAAATCGCGGTGGTCCGTCGAACGGCGGACGGTCACCGTCGAAGGGTGGTCCGTCAAACGGTCGTCCCGCATCGAATGGTGGACGCGGCCCATCGAAGGGTGGCCGCGGTCCATCGAAGGGTGGCCGCGGTCCATCGAAGGGTGGCCGCGGGCCATCGAAGGGTGGCCGCGGGCCGTCGAAGGGTGGTCGCGGGCCATCAAAAGGAGGCCGCGGGCCATCGAACGGCGGACGGTTCATCGCGTCGAACGGCATCCGTCCGAACGGCGGGCGCTCAAAACGTGGTCCGCCCTCGAACATCGGTGGTCCGCCGTCGAAGGGAGGTCGCGGGCCGTCGAACGGCGGGCGGTTGAAGGGTGGGCCCATGCCATTAAAGCGGGGCCCGAATGGCCCCGGTCCTGGCCCAGGTCCATCCATCCAGGGTCCTGGAAACGATAAGACATCTACTATCAGCTTCACGTGTTTAGTGTGCTCGGCGAGCTTACATATAAGGTAACCTTGACCAGCCATACCTGACATCGGGGGCCTAGGCGGTCCTCTCATTCTCAATTCTGTAAATTGAAATACTATTTAATGGACAAAACTATATTTGGAGCAAGCTTAACTACAATTATTTTCTGTTCGAATATTGTAATTGTTGCAAAATATATTTCCATCACCAATTAACCAAATACAATTGTAGAATAATTTATAAAAGAGAGGAATGAGTTGTCAGGTGCAAACTTATAGTCATAATTAATGAAATGACAAGTAAAGACATTGTTAACCTTAAAAAATGTAGGACCCGCAAGAATCTTCTGCTTCCGAAAACGTATGATTTTACTGATACTGTACAATTTCGTAAATAAAAGATTACTCTTACACTTCACCCATTATTAGTATATAAATCTATAAGGCCTGTTGTTTTAAACCATTCTGAAGAGGCGTAAGTGAGAATTTAGGCATTATGTCTCCACAGTGGTAACATCAAAATCTTACTGTGATTACTGTCCCGAACTATGAATTATGTATTTTGTGAGTGTGCGGCTGAATGTAGAAGAACGGGAGGAGACGGGAAACCACGATTGTCTTTCTCTTAATTCTATAGAAACCGGTTTAAACATCGCGTGCGTATGTGTACCTTCTCACACAAACACAGCTCGTGTATTGCAAGCTGTAGCAAGGTTACACCAATATTTTCCCATGAGATCGTTTGTATTTTTTTTGTCAAAGTCGAAGATGTAAACCGTTTGCAGGTACTTATCCGAATTTAAATAGTTGCAACGGCCCAAGTTGTCGGTCCTATATGGAGAAACCGGCAAGAAATGGATGCTCTTTTCAAAAACAATTGACAGTATTCAGTCTTATTGTTACAATACTGTTTTGACGGCACGGTTGGTGCAGTGGCATACAGTTGGCTGCTGCGCTCTGGGTCGCGGATTCGATTCCCGCACGGAACAAATATTTGTACGATCTGCAGGTAGTTGTTCCGGGTCCGGGTGTATTGTGTGTGGAATTTGTGTTTGTAAACGCACCCACGACACAGGAGAAATACTAGTGTGGGGCTAAGATAAAAAAATAATAATTGAAGGTTTATGTGAGGATAATGCAGGCTAGAGTGTGCGATTAATAAACATACATATAAGGTCTTATTTTAATAATCCACGATATTTTCAGTCTCTTTCAGCCTCAGAAATGCTTAAATTGATGTGTCGGTACACAAAAAAACTCACGGTAAAAATCCATTTCTTTCTTATGTGTGACGTCGCTACCGTGCGCCGTCTGTTTTGTTTAACGTTACAGACTATCTATATCAATCAACCAGGCCCGTCCGCCATTGTCTTACTAGATGCATGTGAATATTATCACAACTAAGAGAACTAGCATGTTATGAAATAAATGATTTAATAAAATAATTTTTTAAACAGCAAATTTACAAGTTTTTTTTATACCTACATTTATCTTCATCGTTCACTATAGCGCCATGCAAAATATCGTGGACTATTAAATTAAAACCTTGTATATTGATAGTTATATTGCCTTCCAATAAGATTGCCATAGCAGTTAAAAGCGGAGCCGTCCGGACAGAGGGCATCTGTTCACGGCCATGTCGCATTCATCAGCATGTTTCAGCTCAAGCATACTACAGAGAACTCAACTGCCCTACTGTATGTACGCAAGTCCTCAACAAGATATTTTAGTGAGAATCATTATCAATCTAGGGTCAATCTGTTGACCATTAAACATAAACACTAGGGATGAGGGTTTTTTAGTTTGAGAGTATATATACTAATACATATTAATTAACAATGGTATGCCACTCATCCAAAATATTTGTTCAATATACATTCAAATGAACCTATTTTTGTTTTTTGTGGGTCAACGTAATATGTCCGGATTAAGAATATAGCACCACTCCATCTCCTCCCGTGGATGTCGTAAAAGGCGACTAAGGGAATCTAAACCAGAGGGATGGGCAGCAGCGTCCCTTCTGTGAAACGGTAGCCATACTGCGCTCACCAACCCGCCTGCCAAGCGTGGTGAGTATTGGCAAATACCCCCCAAAATGATGACACAGTTGTAAAAATCTATGGGGCAGGCCTTTGTTCAGCAGTGGACGTATAAATGGCCGATATGAATGAAAAATATTTTCAATCAATCACAACTTCACAACTGAATATATGAAATGGTATGGAAGCATTATTTAATGAATATGGAAGCAACCAATGTTATAACAATCCAAGGCACCATGATTATAAAAATCATGCGTTAAGAAGTGAATATGGCACTTGTCAAACAACACACCCTGGACAAAGAAACTCGATGAGTAGCATACCACCGTAACGATGATTTTAACTAGAGTGCATGCTTTATTTTGTTTGTTACAAGCAAGGCAAAGGCAACATATTATAAGGAGTAGTCCAGTAAAGTAACTGCAGTAATTAAATTAAATTAAATATCGTTCTAAATAGACAAGCTCTTTTTGAACGTCATCATAATACGAGCATGCCCCCAAAAATGCCTAAACTTGTCGCTGACTATTGTTTAAAGCTGGGAAGGAAAAAACAGCGCACCTCCCTAACAACATCTATCTGTCACGTTATTTTCAATTACTATATTACATATGAACCTAAATATAAAACAAAATTGTTACTTGCAATACATTGGTATGTCATTGCTATATAAGTATATATCAGCTTGCACACATGCTTTAAACATCTGAACGACAAATCATATTTTTAAGAGTTGCATCTTTACCTCTACGTAAATTAGTTTTACTGTGGGTGAACTAGCTCCCTTGTACAATTTTTATTGTTTCGGCCGAATAAAGTCCACTGCAGGACACAGGCCTCCCGCAAAGATCACCACAACGACCGATATCAGTGGTTTGTGTGCTCATTGGGGGGGCTTGCCATAATCGCCACGCTTGGCGGGCGGGTTGGCGATCACAGTTGATTTGTTAATGTATGCGAAGGATGTTGCTGCCCATCCTCCGTCTAATTCCTTAGTCGACTTTTACGACACCCATGGGATCAGATGGGTTGGTGCTATTCGTAGCCACCACACGGCATCGGGCACCTTGTACAATAGCATAGTGTTATCTGTTTGGGTTGTTCGTAGGTCATGCATGTGGGACTGAGACGTTGAAACCTCACGATCCAAGTAAAAATAAACTAAGAACAATAGATAAATCACGACAAGGTCACCCGTTCACGAGCATGACGTAAAGATCAGCCATGACCTCTCTTGGCATGTTGGCGAGATGGAGGCGACCCGACCCATGAGTGCAAAAAGAAACTAAATATAACAACCTTAATTTTGGTTTGTACTAAACCTAAAAGTATTTTGTTCAGAATCGGTAACAGTAATCGTTTGCAATCATTTATAAACCATGTTTAAATGTATCTCAAAAATAAGTTTAAAATCTGACCGCGCCGGCGAAACAACATCGGTAGATAGGTAGGTATATTACTTCCCTTGCGGGAATATTACCGTAAGTAAGTAGGTATATTACCGAAGAGTGCGAATTGATGTATCTGGGGGGTCTACTCCGAAAAACGAACGCCGAAACTCCGTATCGGAACGAAACGTCAACGTACTTCGTACTTAAACCCTACTCCCAAATTACTTCGGATGCGAAACGAACGGACTGTCATCGTTTCGCATCCATAGACAACCAATGGAACGATCGTATAGTGATGGTGATAAAAAGTAATACTAAAGGTAGACATCAAAAACCGATGACAAATCTAAAATTAGCAATTTAAATTCTGACGTTTCATAAGTGCCAGTAATTGGTTTATTTGAAATAAAAAATATTTGACTTTGACAACGAAAGACTAAATGTCAAATCACCGACATCGGAACGATCGTCGGATTCGAAAGGCTTTCAGAGTAGGAATTCATGCGATCCGTCCATACGTAGCGCCGTAGTTCGTTTTTCGGAGTAGACCCCCTGGTTGCTATTTTAGTGTGGCTTCTACGCTTTAGTTATTCTTCTGAGCACACCGTCATTGCCACCAGCAAACAAAATATGCATATTAAATTGTACTAGAATGTAAAAATAACCCCGAAGGCCAAGGCGGGAGCTCCGCTATTGTGTTGTTTGGTGGTTAGTTGTGATCTATGCCTACAAGTAAAAGTACAAAATAGCTAGTTGTTTGTATAGCGTAGCGTATGAAGACGCAAATCATGCATAGTGTAAACAAGCTTGTAGGAACATCTCAGACCACCATCTGACTGAGGCCAACATTTAGTTCACTGAAAATAAACGAAAGAAGTTCACGAACAGAATCGATGGAGTATTATCGAACCTACAAACATTTTGCTATCTGTGATCTTCTTATAAGCTTGTTTAAATTAATACGTTTTAATAATGCTTAAAGCAAAATGCAACAAACGCTGTCACGTAAGAACAGAAGACTCACCTGCTCTAAAGTGTGGTGCCATGTGTGGCGGCGGAAGTCTGGGCGGCGCTAGTTGCGTCCAGCCGCTATCGCCCGGACCACTGGCGACTCCCGGCTCAACCTCTGGAACTGCGGACGTGGAGGAGATTGAAGTGCCTGCGTGGTACTCAGCTGATGTACCACGTGGGGTACAGGCTATATTTTTTTGGTGATTCATGATAGGAGCGTTGCTGGCGCTAACAGATATGCTCATTTTGGTCAAACAACACGTAAGATTAAATAATATCAATTGAATTCATATGTCAGACATGAATACCATTAGTATTGGGGGCAAAGATAGAACAACAAAACTGACCACCAGTTTTAAAAAAAAATTAAAACATTGCGTCACTCTAGGATTTCTTCTGTGTCGTGGGTGCGTTTCATCATATCAGCCACAGGACGTCCACTGCTGAACAAAGGCCTCCCCCTTAGATTTCCACAACGACCGGTCACATGCCGCTCTCATCCAACGACTCCCAGCGACCTTCACCAGGTCGTCTGTCCACATCGTTGGAGGTCGTCCCACGCTGCGTTTGCCGGTGCGCGGTCTCCATTCGAGAAACATTTGTTCTTAATTTTCGGAAGCTAGAAGCGGTCGTATTCGTCGACCGTGTTCGGCTAGTTGACCGCCAAAGAACATGGTCGATCGTGAAAGAACAAAAACAAACTGTGATACCTTAAGTCAGCATTTTTCTACTTGAAGAAGTCGAAAGTGATCTACTTGTTCGAAGTCTTTTTAGGTAAGCTTCATACAGGGTCTAAGGTCCGTATTACAGAACGAAACTCAAGCATTGATCTCGGTTTAAAACTAGTTTTGAGTTGAGCATTAATTTTAAAACGTCCCTCAGGCATAGATTTATTGAACGTAGTTCAACTGAGTCGTGACTCGTAGGTCTGTACTTGAGCAGAGATTCGAACTGTGATCACGTGAGTGTGGTCCGGATAGCGCTTGAGCACAGTTTTTAATGTATGTTGTTTCTTGCGCATTCATTTTTGGTAATATTGTTATTGAATACATGCTGTTTTTATAAGTCCCTCTTCAATGATATTATATATTAATGTATCTGTAAAATGTCGTTGAATGGAAGTATATATTTATCACAAAATGGATATTTTTGGAGAAGTTGAAAAAAGAAAGAAGAAAGAAGTTTGGTCTTTAGTGTTCCTCTCAGATGTATATGAGATGTACAGGACTTATATAATCGTATTCTTTTTAAAAGAGGTAGTTTCATGTTTCCCTATATGTGGTGAAAAACGTCATACTTTCTTTTCTTTAACTTTCTGGAGGAGCCAACACGATTTCGTTACAGGTTATTATGTTAATATGTACATCAAATTAATTAATCGATATTTATTTATCAACATAACATTTGTTTAAGTGTTCAATGACAATAGGCGCCAATACCAATACACGTTCCTTTTAGTTTATACTTCAACAACATTCAACTCGTTAAAGTATATTAAAATATTTTACGTAGGTAACAAGTATGTAAAATTATTCTTTTAAAATTAACCTTATGTAAAGAGGAACTACTTTGTGAATATCTATATTTCTTAATTAATAGGGTTATTGAGGTACATTTCATTACTTCTAATTCTGCGCAGATCGGAACAAAGTTGGTAATGGAAATAAATCGTAATCGAAAACAGGCTGATGCATAGACAATGAGTAATATGTGCTTGAGGCGTGATTTGAATCTCGTCTCAACTGAGTTTAGATTGATTACCGATCTGGAATTTGACCGATACTCAAGTACAGATTCTATACATGAACAGTGATCAGGTGATTAAAAATCAAACTGTACTTGAGGATCGTTCTGTAATACGGACCTAAGTGACTACGTACCGAAAGCTTTTGGGAAGAGATTACACTAAATTACAGGCCTATTATAAACATACGAAAGCCATTTATCTCGAGAATGTATCACAAGGTATCGTATACAACGCGATCAAAATGCTACATGATTATTGTAATATGATATTATTATGCAACTGCGAGCGATGAGCTCAGCCGGTTATATTACAACACGCTAGCTGGCCGGGTAGGTTCCATATCAAATCGTACAACATATTCGATCCTTACGACTAGTGTTGTTCAGAAACGTTATATGGCAATAGCGCGCTACAGACTATTTGCTCTAATAAAATAGCGCGCTATTTTAGACGTTACAATTATAACGAACCGGGCGTACGCGAATGACGCGATAAAAGCGCGGTGAATATTCTCAAATCACGCTAAATATAGTTGGACAGATAGCGCGCTGTGTTAAGACAGTGCGTTTTACATGTACAGCACGCTATTTTAGTAACATTCTTGATCTTAAATTCCTTATAATATATTTAATACGAAAATAATATCAATCAAAATAAAATGGAACAGTAAAGATAATGAACTTTTCCTCATACTTTCCAGGCTTGGGATATTATTCTTAGGGTTATAATTTCGGCCGAATGAAGTCCACTGCTGGACACAGGCCTCCCCCAAATATCACCACAACGACCGATATGGGTGTTGTGGGTTCATTGGGGGCTTTTGCCATAATCGTCACGCTTGGCAGACGGGTTGGAGATCGCAGTTAAGTTGTTAATGTACTCGAAGGATGCTGCTGCCCTTCCTCCAGCTAATCCCTTAGTCGACTTTTACGAAACCCACGAGAGGAGATTCACATTCACATTCTGAGCCGGCACCACACGGGTTATATTTTTTTTATTATTAATTTCTTACAGCAGTTCTCACGGAACGGAATTGTTGATGTTGTGTATGCCTTTTATTGACGTCATCAAATGCCATGTATGTTTTATATTTTAATTTTACGAAATTTTAATGTACGTAAATTGTTGGCGTATCTAAAATAAATAAATATTATAATCAACGCGTTAGGTAACGACCGATAGCGCGCGAATGCACGCGATGACTGCCACCCAGCTCGCCACGCCCGCGCTATGCCTTTGCTCGGTTTATTATCCTCTACTGGTTATTTTTTAATAGCGCGATTTATATTATAGCGTCAAGTTGGAGCCGTGTGCACGCTATACGTTGCGTGAATATAGCGCGCTATTTAATCGCGCTAGACGCTATATTAACCACTACTACCTACGACTTTGGCGTACCCGTTGAAACTGGTTGGACATTGAAGTCGCAATGGCCCATGTAGGTCGAAGGACCCATGGCCGTTCACTCAAATCGGCAAACGTAGGACCTGGTGGACCGACGACGTGAAAATGACCTATATCCAGCAGCGGAATGTGAACTTGGGTTGATTGATTGACGCTTTAGAGAAGCCGTTGGGAATTGCCCGTCCGTTATGCTACTTTTACCAAAGCAGCAAAAGCTCAACGGCTACTACGGCGTCGGATTGTTCGAGAGGACGTGTGTTTAAACACCAACCGATGCACTGTTGACGTAAACCGCCTCCATGCACAAACATGTTGGTTGGGGAGGTGAGCATGTTGCGTATAACCTAAAATGAATTTATAAACTAAGACGTTCTTACAAGACTCACCACCATCTATTACGGGCGGAGGTCCGTCGTGTCTGGCCGGCACTCGATCAATAAGAGGCGGCCTCTCCTGTCTCGGTTCATCCCTTTCCCTTTGCTCATCCCGTTCTCTTTGTTCCGGGAACTCATCCCGCTTGTCGTCCCTTGCAGGTTTTCCGTTGGCCATCTCCCATAATCGCTCTTGTAGACTTTTCTCTGGGTTGTCGTTGGGTGCGGCCGGCCGTGGGGATTTTTCTCTGCTGTTCTGGTGCTCTCTGTGAAATAAGTGGCTATTAGCACAGTGTAGGTACTTATCCATACAGTGGTCTGTCAGTGCTAATGCTGACAGATCATATAATTTTTACAGGGTTGATAAATGATCCAACAATTTAATTTAAAGTGCCACATCCAATATCGTTGTCCAATTAATTTATTTGACGACTACGTCATGTCAATCCAAGGCCTTGCAATGTATGTAAAGACATTGGTTGCTTTTATACCGCTATAAGTCCATACCTTTCGTACCGTTGTGATTGATAAAAATATTTAAATGTCAAAATATTTGATAATTCAAAAACAGTAATAAAAATTTGCCGTATGGTGCCGGCTAAGAATACTGCCACCTCGTCTTATCCCGTGGGTGTCGTAAAAGACGACTATGGGACTAGCCGGAGGATGGGCAGCAGCATCCTTCGAGTATATTTATAACACAACTGCGATCGCCAACCCGTCTGCGGAACGTGGCGATGATGGCAATCCGCTAATTAAGCCGTAGATTGGGTATCATCAGCTTCTACAATCGCCTTCAATTCGTTATTGTCACCAAAGTTTTCGGACGACCATGGGGTTCATTTTTCAGATCGAAATTTCCAGGAAGCGGGCAAACCAATAACGGTTTGTGTGTTCGTTTTTAGTGTTTGCTTAAACGTCTTTGATGCTGCATGTTGATCGTACCGCGTTGCTGACACGACAGTACTCATATTCTATAATTACTCGAATTTTCAACGTAGGCACGACGCTGCGCACTCGAGAAGTGAGGCGAGCGCTTCTGGTTGCACTGCGCGACCAAGCACGTCGTCGAGGCTATCCTGCCACTTTTGGAGCCTGGCTCATGAGGAAAGAGCATATAACCTAATGTCTCACCCAGGTATACACCGGACAGGATTGTTTAAGTGCGAACCTACACAGGATAGGACGCGAAGTCATGGCACAATGCCATAACTTTGCAAGCAACCAGGATACCGCACAGCACACGCTTGAGGAGTACCCTGCATGGGCTGCCGAGCTAAGGATTCTGGTGGATCGGATCGGACAAGACCTCTCTCTACCAGCAGTAGTGTCCTCCTGGCAGAGAATGAAAATTGGAGTACACTGGTATCCTTCTGTGAGAGCGCCATGCTTCAGAGAGAGGCCGCACAACGGGATCGGGATTAGGACAGTGCCGATCCCGTTCGGAGAAGGAAACTGCGCCGGGTAACAACCACCCGGCGCCCTAGTCGACCACGCCTGAGCCTTCCTGCCGTCGTTACGAGGTGGCCTCGGGGGCCGCGGGCACGTAGACATAGGACAGCCGGGGGATGGGCAGCGGCAAGGACTCTGCTGACCACACGGCTTGCCACACTACCTAAACGAATGTCACACTCGAGTTTTTGTGCTAGCTACAATATAATATAAAAACATCTCACCTGTTTCTATCTCTAGACGAGAATCGTTCTCCTCTTTCTCTGTCTCTATCTCTGTCCCGGTCCCTCCTGTCGCGACCTCGATCTCTGTCCCGGTCTCCCCGGTCTCGTCGGTCATCCCTTCCTTCCCTGTGAAAATTTGATTATAAAGTAATGGTTCACACACGGTTTTTGATATAATAAAGTTCTAGCATTATTTCAACTTACTACAATTACTGTACTTATTCAAATGATTAAATTATTCTTTCTGTGAGGTGTCCAGATTTTGAAGATACAACCACTCCAATCTGCCGCAGATGTTTTTTTTAGATTCTGTTTTATAAAATGTTGCCCCACACTGGGATTTCTCCTGTGTCGTGGGTGCGTTTACAGACACAAATTCCACACAAAATACACCCAGAACCGAAACAACTACCTGCAGATCATAAAAATATTTGTTCCGTGCGGGAATCGAACCCGCGACCCGGTGCGCAGCAGCCGACTGTATCAGCTACTGCACCAACCGTGCCGTCGCCATGTCCGATCGATGGCCGTTGTAAAAAGATACTAGAGGGATTCTTAACTCGAGGCATGGGCAACAGCGCCTCTCCGGTACCCTTAGTACGCTCACTACCCTCCCAATATCGACAAACAAACAACCGGCCTCCAGTGTATTTCCGGGTTGTTGTGGAAATCTATGTGGGAGGTCTGGTTTAGCAGTGGACGTCTTTCGGCTGATCCGATATAATACATTGCTCGTAGAACTGATGGCTGTGGGGACAGAAAGGTCCTCGAATGGAGACCGCACACCGGAAAGCGCAGCGTGTGACGACCTCCAACGAGGTGGACAGACGACCTGGTGAAGGTCGCTGGGAATCGTTGGATGAGAGCGGCATGTGACCGCTCGTTGTGGAAATCTAAGGTGAGGCCTTTGTTCAGCAGTGGACATCCTGTGGCTGATATGATGATGATGAAAAAGAAATGGTTGTGAATGTGCATCTTGCAAACAGCGTATCTGGTAGTGCATAGTTTGTATCGAAAATTCTATTTGTTTGCCAAAATTATGTCCCTTTTGGTTAGTTTCATTTGTTGATAAAGCTCAGGAAGCGTTAGTATCGTAGTTAGTAAAACACGCGGGGCGTGAGACAAAACAAGAACAACTACTTTTCTAAAAAGTATTATTATATCTGTTAACATGCCTAATACAATATAATTAATGTATAAATATCTATAATTTATTTTTGAGATATTTGCGGTTGTAAATAATCCCAACTAACGAAATTTTTTCGCTGTGAGTTGTCTCTAAAAAGATGAAATTAGTAAAATATTATTTTTACTGTTGATTATTCACCAAATCTTCCTTTTTGTTATAATAAAAGTCATTACTTTATTATAACAAAAAGGAATTAGGTAGATTGACCTACTAAGTCTGCCAAAACAGTACACGCCACTGCCTGCTGATTTTACCGAAACCAGTTAATTAAGCCGTAGCCTTACCATCCAAGCGCACGCAAATACGGACTTACCTCTCTTTATCTCTGGGGCCGCGTTCTCGCTCCCTCCTATCTCTATTTTCTCCTCTGTCTCCCCTGTCCCTCCTATCTCTTTCCCGCCTGTCCCTATCCCGGTCTCCCCTCCTGTCTCTATCCCTTTCTTTCCTCTCTTCTTCCTGTTTGTCGTCGGGCGGCGGCTGGCTTGCGTTGAACGGCGGAGGTTCCGATAAGTTGAAGCCAGGAGGAGGTTCGGCCGAGTTGAAGTTTGGCGGAGGTTTTGATAGCAGTGCTTGGATCTGTTTGAAACGAATAAACATTTTTTAATGGACTTCATTCATTGTTGACGAATTGCAGCATCATACGGCACGTCAAAAAGCAACATGTGGCAACTGTTGTTGTGACAATGTTGCTTGATACAGATATCGTTTCGAGCTCAATTAAGTTTGCTCAACTAATTGTTCCATTGAGATTAATGATAGTCACCAGGCAATAATAAATGAGGTCAAGCAACGCTCGGCGTGACATTTGAGCGGGTTCACCAACGTTAAAAAAAGGTTTCCCGCTAGCCAATCGTAAAAAATAAGTCCAGGAAATAATTATTGCACATTAATTAAGCTGAACAATCCATAGAATTGCTATTAATATATATATATTTCAGCCGAAAACGTCCACTGCTGGACAGAAGCCTCCCCAAAAATTGTCACAACAACCAAGTTGGGTATGGAACCCATAGGTATGTGTTGTGTGATTGGGGGGTTTTGCCAAAATCGCAGACGGGTTGGCGACCGCAGTTGTGTTATAAATGTACTCGAAGGACGCTGCTGCCCTTCCTCCGGCTAGTACCATAGTCACCTTTTACGACACCCACCAGATGAGATAGGGTGGTGGTATTCTTAGCCGGCACCACACGTGCATATATATATATATATATTAATATATATTTTAAATTAGTATAGACTATATAGAATGTTTCTTTTTTGTTCAGAGTTGCAGAGTAGTTCGAGCCACCCACAGGCTTTCGACTTGGCTTAACCACTGCCGTCTAATGACAACAACCGGGATCGAAGTACGAAGACGCGCAGTTCAAATACCACTATGCGGTCACCCAACCAGACTGACCGTGCCGAGCGTTGCTTAACCTCGCCGATCTGCCAATCACTGCAAGCAACTAGTTATGTTTCAAGTCTTATTTCTCCTTTAAGTCAGCGTAGATAAGGAGCTGGTACCTGGTCGGGCAGCAGTGCGGGAGGAGGCCCGCTCGTGTCGCCGGTGTCGTTGCCGGGCTCGTCCAGGTGGTTGTCTTCCGTGTCTAGGTCCATCGCGTCGTCACTGTGGTGAGCTTCACTCGTTCTCTGTGTAGACATATACTTAAATATAAATTCAGTAACATTATAGATTAGCCCAGTCTCTAGACATCGCTTGTTAGGTAATAGAATCAGCAACTTAAAACATAATTAGTGGCCGTCTTTTCTGGGTATCAATCTGGTAACCTGCTTATCATCGCGAATCTCACTATGTTTTAAGATTATGTTAACTAGATAAGATAATAGAGCTTGGGAGGATCCTTTACAATCCTCCCCGAGAAGTGCCTGGGGGGCGACCTTTTTACAGTCGCCTTCCCTCCACAAGGGTTTGACTGCTGCACAGTCATCCCCTCCGTGATGTGCCGAAAGGCGTGGC
The DNA here is from genome assembly GCA_947459985.1 of Diloba caeruleocephala. Classification (NCBI taxonomy): domain Eukaryota; kingdom Metazoa; phylum Arthropoda; class Insecta; order Lepidoptera; family Noctuidae; genus Diloba; species Diloba caeruleocephala. The sequence continues at coordinate 2,945,918 of OX381615.1, read as the reverse complement.
ACCATTGGCGGCTCTAGTGTGATATTACGAGGACCTGGAGCCCCAGTGCCGAAGATGACCGCTCCAGTGGTTTTAGCCGGTAGGAGTCCGGCATACCCCTTCGTCCTTCACCGGGGCGCAGGAAGTTCATGTAAAATTTCCACTCGACACCAGTAAAAAAATGACAAAGGATAAGATGATACAACAGAACTGTGAGTAAAAAAATCCAAATAATAAGTTAACGTTTGCCCACACTGACATGTCTCCTGTGTCGTGGGTATAGTTTACAGACATCACTCAAACCCGAACACAACTATCTGTAGATCACACAAATATTTGTTCCATGCGAGGACCGAACTCGGCGACATCGACAGGAAGCGCAGCAAGCGATTGGTCGCTTAACCGCTGCTACCAAATTAGTTCAGATTTGACATAGGTTACTATGTCAAATCTGAACTAATTTGGTAATTTGCCATTGCACTTTAAACCGTGTGAGACTTGGCCGGTTGGTACGCAATTTAACGTGAAGTCGTGCGACAATCAGGAACGAAGTATTTTTGTCATATGACTGAATATTATTACTAATATTCATTGCTACGTAGGTATCATCAACACCAGTTGTACTGCCTGTGACCATGCTGAACGCTTCTATTATGCAGGTGCGATAGTTGTGTGATTTTCACATGTTTATCATAAGTTTATCGCGCGTAGTAATAAAGGAAGCTCTATTCCAGCCAGGGAGGCTCCTCGCAACCCATTCCCGCAGCCGTGTCGTCGCTCAACCCTAACCGGTCGCGCGTCCCGACAGTCCCAAATTAGGAACCAGACAAGTAGTGCGCGTGCGTGAGTAGTGCACCGATTAGGTCGCGATCGTACACTCTCATTGATTAACGTAATAGTAATAATTAATTGTTAAGTGATCATACATCGAATATACGGATGTTTCCTCGATAATCCTATAAGTTATAAATAACAAGTTTTACCGGTAGTAAGTCTCTTACTGCAAGAGGCCAGCTAGGTATGTACCACCGCACTGCATTCGCTGCCAAGCTGTAGCGTTTAAAATTTAGGCATTATGTGTTCCGGTTTGAAGGACACTCTAGTTAGTGAAATTACTGGCCACGAGAGTAAATAACTTTACGCCTCGAGATGGCGAGCGCAGTGTGATGCCTCGCAGAAATAGGCCCGGGTGGCATTCTAATTGTTATGGGTAGGCATGTCGCTTACCACCAGGAGAATGACGCATGTCGCTTACGATCAGGAGAATGACGCATGTCGCTTACGACCAGGAGAATGACGCATGTCGCTTACGACCAGGAGAATGACGCATGTCGCTTACGACCGGAGAATGACGCATGTAGCTTACGACCAGGAGAATGACGCATGTCGCTTACGACCAAGAGAATGATTTTCTTGTCTAGTCACGTCAATTGTTAAAAAAAAAGAATTAATAAACAGATTAAAACGATCTTGCATGATGTGGAGTTGACAGATGAGATTAGGATCAGGATTAGGATTAGGGCTGGCATATTCTGATATCAAATATCAGAATATGCCAGCCCTAATGCCCACCATATTCCCCCCGTAGCGTTCTAGTGACATACCGGCTTGGCGGGCGGCAGCGCGGGGGGCGGCAGCGCGGCGCGCGCCAGCAGCGGCACACCGCCCACCAGCCCGCCCACGCCCACGCCCACGCCCAGCAGCCCGCTCAGGAAACCGCCCACCATTCCTGCACATAACAACCGGACGTGAGGACAACCTAAGGTGACTTCTTACTATGTAAGAAAGTCCAAAAAATTAGGAAATATAGTCCGTGTGGTGTCCGGTAGTCCGTATGGTGTCCGGAGTCCGTGTGGTGTCCGGATTAAGAATATGGCACCACTCCATCTCCTCCCTTGGACATCGTAAAAGCCGACTAAGGGAATCAGAGAGATGGGCAGCAGCGTCCCTTTTGTGAACCGGTAGCCATACTGCGCTCACCAACCCGCCTGCCAAGCGTGGTGAGTATTGGCAAATACCCCCCAAAATGATGACATAGTTGTGGAAATCTATGGGGGAGGCCTTTGTTCAACAGTGGACGTATAAATGGCCGACATGATTGATTGATTGCGTCTGTGGCATCCTACTGCATACTAAAACTTGTATCAACATTCGGTAAAAAAAAAGTTTTATATTCCTGCCACAGCACTGTGGTTTTCCTAAGACATCGAATTTTTGAAGTACAAGACGCGATAACAAGTAAAAAGAAAACCACAATAACTTAATAATTGAATATCAAAAATGTTCTAACCTGGTTGCGACATAGGTTGCGGCGGCATACCGGGCGGGAACCGCAGCATCGGTGGACCCGTGGGGGGAAGACCAGCGTCGTTCTGGAGACCTACAGCAAATGCTGACGCTAAAATGATGTATTAATTAATATTACCTATTTCGATTTTCATAAAAAAGTAAGGCAGATTTACATACTACACCAAATGTATGCGTGTATGACACCTAAATAAAACAGACGTAATGTCCACAGCCTAATATAACCATACTCATAGATTGAATCTAAATAGCTTACGGAAATATATCGCGTTTATTTCATTCACTCTAAATACCTACGTGCAGCATCATATCATAAAATCTAGCCACCAAGCGATTACAAATCAGTCCACCTGGCTGTAAGCAATCACGTAGAATATTGATATATATATGCGTGCAATAAAATAATAATTGTATGTGCTAGGGTTGCACGTATTAATGCTGTGCGTAGGTATATAGAATGAATGTAATAAACGCCATACTCATAGATTTAAAATCTAGCAAGTACACTACAGCCCATAAACATCCTCTGTTAAAATTAGGTAAAAAAAAAAACCATCACTACCATGGGCGGTCAAAGGAGGTAATGGCATATTCCATGCTTGGCAGGCGGTTTAGTGATCGCAGTAAGATGCAATTAGCGTACGGGAGGATGTTGTCGACCATCTTCTTGATATCAACCCTAAGTCGCATTTTGCAACAACCATGGGTGAAATGAATTGATCCATTCGTTGAACCTCAAGGAATACACACAAGCGGATTGGTCATCATCATCTCAGCCGAAAACGGGTCCACTGGAAGACAAAGGCTTCACCACGACGCCACAATTATCTGTCTGGGTTTGGGTTGTGTGCTCATACGTGGGTTCTTGCCATAATCGCAACGCTTGGCAGGCGAGTTGGCGATCGCAAGTACTCGAACGACAGTGCTGCTTATCCTCCGGCTAATACCATGGTCGCATTTTAAGACACTCCTGGGATAAGAAGGGTTGGTGCTATTCTGAGCCGGCAGTACACAGTGTTGGTAATCGCAGTAAAATAATCAAGACATCTCACCTGGCACTCCAGCCGGCATGCTGGGAGGGCGGAGGGAGGGCGGCATGCCGGGGGCCATCCCGGGAGGCATGCCCGCGCCCATGCTGTGGAAAATATCACTGCTGAAACATGTTACCACGCTGTAGTTACAACCAGGAACATTTTATATAAATAAATATTTTAGTTTTAGGGCCTATAACAAAATTTAGAATCATAGTGAGCACAGTCTCCAAATTCATTACTTTTCATAATGCATTGCATGCAATCCAAAGCATTTTTAATAGGTCGTCACAAATTATTCAACTGAATATCCATCCATCCAGCCCAGCAGAGGGCTCATTCTCAGAATTAATTGACACTATGACTGAAAGTTGACCAGACTGAGATTAAATTATGAATTGACAAAAAAAACGTACTCTGCTCCTCAAAAATTTGGTATGATCTCTATCTAGTCTTTTTTCAATCTGACGTTTATTTAATGACAATTGTAGCACTGGTGTCAGTTCAAAATGTTAGCAGATTATCGTTTTGGCTTCGATCAACTTTCGATCTCATTACAGTTTAAGTTCACGTTTGACATTGTTTGTTAGTTTTGGAGAATACCATTTCTGACATTTACAACATTTGAAACTAGATCGGAACTGTATTTTGAACATTTTTAGATAACAAGAATTAGCGCTCTGGACAGCGATAATATTATTTTTTCATGTTCTGTCGTTTTCCCGAAGCAAAAAACTTCAAAAGCGTGTTAGTTTGCGACTATTGTGTGGTACGTACCCAGGCGGCGGCATCCTCGGGACTGGCATGCTCATGCCAGCGTTGGGCCCGGTCGGCAGGGGCAGGTTGGCCGCCAACGTTGGCGCCATGCTGGCGGGCGGCAGGCTGGGCGGCAGCGGCAGGTTGGCCATGTTGGGCATGTTGGCCATCATCCCCGCAGGCGGCGCCGGCATGCCCAACATTGACATGTTCTCCATCATCGATTTGGGGAGTATCTGTGGGAGAATGGAGGTGTTGACTAAAACTGTTAAGGAAAGCTCCCACGTTAAAGTTGATAAAGGTGCACTATATCGCGACCGGAAGACGCAGAGTGAGCAGACCTCCCACATGGTCCATGTTGCGAGAATCAGCTGCACTGGACTAGTTTTTATGGCGATCTTTGGAAGAGACCTATGTATATGATGATGACTCCGCGACAGGCACCAAATAGACTGGCATAAACAGTAACTCAATTTATATAATCAGATAATCTGATGATGTTGGAGAACAGAGGTCCAGAGGCCCCTGCCCCTGGTCACGAGCCTCAACAATGAGAGATATGATTAAAGAGGCGGACAGAAGGTAATAATGATTATAAACGGAAATAAGACAACCAATTAGCCATATCTATTCCAAATTAGAAGAGACCCTATGGTCGCTATTCGTATCCTCGAGCTTACAAGGTTTTCAACAGTATATAATGCCAGCTAGACTCAAATCAACGCTCAAAGCGTAGGGGCGCATTCTGGAAGTTTCTATTATAAGCTTTACTTACTCGTGGAGGTAACCAAGGCGGTAAGGTGTCTTCGTCAACCGCTCCCCCATCCTCTAGCGCATCGAGCGACAGCGCGCCGAGCGCCCAGCGAGCTTGCAGCGCCTGCCACGGCAGGTAGGACACGCCGAGTTCTGCTTCCCAGTAGTCCTTCCACTCACGACCTTTCACGCCCTTACCGGGTGCCCATGCCACCTGCACAAAGACCAATATACGTCTGTGTCATGGGGAAGAACATAAAACTTATTATTCCAGGGAAAATATATTGTACCATATTCGTGAATTTACGAAGATGTTCATGTAAACTTAAACAGATACGTTAATGGTATTGAAAACATTACCAACTATTTAAGGATATTTTAGAAATATCAGATAATCTTAACAACATTAGATATGAGAAAACATTCATAGTAAAGTTATCCCAGTTTTTAAACCAGGCTGTTAGCAAAATCCCTCTAATTATAGACCGGCTTCTTTCCAACGTGTTCCAATACTTAGTAAAGTTTTTGAAAAGGTTATGGGTGATCATTTGTGCTATTCTGTAAGAACTTACTAGCAAACTCACTTCTGAATCCGCAGTGGGGAGTACTAAAAACAATATGATGTTAAAGATTTTACAGTGGATTCAGAAGTGAGCTTGCCAGTGAAGCAAACTCACATAATACTAGTAAAAACAGTACGGTATTATAGATTTCACCGCGGATTTAGAAAGGAGTTTGCTAGTGAGTTCATACAGAATAGCCACGTAGATGATGGCTCATTTTAATACAAACGAGATTTTGCACGATCGGCAGTTTGGCTTCACGAAGTGTCCAACGACTACGGACGCGGGCGCGAAACTAATCACTCATATCTTAGAAGCCTGGGAAGGCTCACAGAATGCTGTTGGTATCTTCTGTGATCTTTCCAAGGCTATTGATTGTGTTGATCACAATACGCTTGTTTGTAAATTGGGTCACTACGGAATTCTTGGACCAGCTCTCAAACTTGTATTATCCTACCTTTCCAAAAGACAGCTAAAAGTAGGTATAGATGGTATAACGTCATCAGGGTCTCTAGTAAAAATAGGCGTGCCACAGGGCTCAATTTTAGGCCCGTTTCTGTTCTTAGAATATATTAATGATCAGCCTTATATGATGTCGGCATTATGTGTATCCTTTACTGCAAATAATCTCGTTTAAAATTTTCGTTTGTCATTTCATTCATCATTCAGTCATTTGAGTCCAAGTCGGATTAGAAATAATTTTTGAAGGCAACAATCTCGAGATTGTAAATGAAACCGTATTTCTAGGTATAACCATTGATTATAAACTACAATGGGGTGCTCATATAAAGGCTCTATCAAGTAGGTTAAGTTCTGCTGCTATTTCAGTCAGAAAAATTTGCCATCTAGCTGACGTAGCTACGGCCATTGACCTGACGGTTTAGAAGTTTAAATCGCACGTCAAATCAATTCTCATAAAAAAAAAAACGTATTAGAGGATTAAAGACTATGTTGACGATATGGACATGTGGCATTAGTTCTTTTCTGCACATGTGGCTTCCCTGGAAACCAAATACATCTGAAGTATATTTGCATTGTATATCTGTCATATTTATCTTCTATCAATGTATAGATAACTGTTTTAAATACTTTGTAACAAACAGATTTTTAAATGACATTTAATTTTTTTTTTACTAAAATAGACCAAACCCTAAGTTTCTTTCAGTATTTCTTCTCAGAGGTTTTCATGTAGCGACATGCCCTCTGTTGTTTCAATATGACGTGTAAAAGAGGACCTATTTACTGAATAAAGGATTCTATTCTATTTTATAAATAGCTAGTCCCGAGTTGCCACTACGCAGTTCGGGTCATAAACCTCACTCAAATAAAAACATCATGACAAAAAACAAGTAGGTTATGTCCGAGTTGAATAGTTGAGTTGAATATAAGCATCTTGAACTCAATTAAGTAATGCCAACAAGAAGCGATACGAAAGTTTATTCACCTAAAACGCGAATATGGAACAATCTATTATCTATCTCTTTCGATCTCGTTTATTTGACACAATGCCGGCTCACGATAATAATGTATAAAGGTCAGGTCGGTCACCAACACTCGCAGGCCATAGATTCGTGGTACATTTCGTGTCGGAAACTGCTCGTGGTAATACTTAACGTTTTTGTGTTATGTTTGCTTTGTCTTCTTTGCCGTTGTTATTTGTTGAAGTGATGCTATTTAATTATCATTTTCAACAATACTAAAAAGCGTATGCCTATATACAAACATTTTATTATTAATAATAATAATTGTAAGTTTTATAAAATACATATTTTTATGAACCTTTATTAGCCCGATAATATATTAAAATACCTCGTATCTACCTACAAAAACATATAATAGATTTTTTTTTAAAGGTTAGTTTTAGTACCTGACCTAAATGACCTTGCACTAGCATTGTTAATTTTAGATAGTTGGGTTTCTTTTAGTCACTGTTCAGTCAGCGCACACATACCGTGATCTCCTTGGAGTGCAGCTTGTGCCGGTTAAGCTTGGCGATGGCCTTGCTGGCGTCGCGGCGGCGCTCCATGACCACGAACGCACAGCCGCGCGGTGCCACCACGTCGATGGCCGCCACGCCTCCCATGCCGCCGAACAGGTCCGATAGCTCCTCCGGCGTGGCCAGCTTGGACAAGTGCCCAACCCACAGCGTCGTGCTGCACACTGCCACACACACCCGACCGTAACGTCACTTACAGACACAACCACATACAAGAGTACGACTGGGTAAGTATCACGGCAGTGCCAAACATTCTGCCTGCAAGCCTGGGCACAATAACTAGTGAAATCACTGGGCAGGAGACTAAATAACGAATGTCTCGAGGTGACCAGCGCAGTGTGCCACTACAGAATTATTCCTGGGTATAATTAAAATTGTTATGGGCAGGCGTACAGCTTACCACCAGACAAATAGCATGCATGGTCATCAGATCATATAAACAAAGCGAAACGTCTAATATCGGATGGTCACGACATGAAGCGTCATGTTCTTCTACACTCGCTTGGTCTAAATACGTTTTTACAAAAAAGTTACAACGAAGATAGATCGACTAAAGACGTAAAATAACAATTCCTTGATCAAGTCTTAAATCTAACACCAACTCATCCAGAGACAATCGTGATTTAGAACACACGTAAACCCTAATGATTCGACGGTCTTCTGAATAAGTATTATCTGCACATAAACGTACACTGCTGAACATGGCCTCCGAACAATCACCACAATCAGCGATCACAGTGGATATTATCATTATAACCACGCTAGGCTTGGATTGATGATCGCAGAATGTCGTTATTAGCATACGAAAGGATGCTGCTGCTCATCCTCTTGATATCAACCCTGTTACGACACCCATGCATGGAGAAGGGGGGCCTATTCTTATCAAATATTGCAAATTTAATTGAAGACATAAGGGGATAAAGGCATTGTTTTACAAGGAACTATTCTGAGATACTAAAAAGAACACTAGAGTGCAAAACACTTTGACATCTAGTATACATACTGTTTGATATCTGTATCCCATTTATATTACAAATGAGACCTTCCCATACAGGCAATCAGAACCCCTAACTCTGACAATTGGTCTTACCACTTACACACGGTACAGTTTACAGACACAATCTCACATAGCTAAGCCGCTGTACTCACTTTGAGAACACACTAGGGCCCATATTACAGATCGAGAATCAAAACTCAAGTAGAACTTAGGTCGAGATTGCGTTAATCAAATATGAACCCTAAGTAATAGGTACAGCATTTATATTTAATTGATGCAATCTCGACTCAATTTCTGCTTGAGTTTGATTCTCGATCTGTAATATGGGCCTAAAAGAAAAGATAACTAATTACAACACTCACCGCTAAGATTTTCTTTCTTGATCGGCGGCAGGCCTTTCTTCTCTCGCTCTCTTTGTTTTTCTCTTTCAACTTCTCTGTCTTTGTAATTCTTTTCTCTGTCTTTGTCTTTATCTCTGTCCCGGTAACAATATAAATAACAATTTTAACTACTGTCTAAGGTAGCTGAGATTACTTATGCCTTATTATTAATGTCAACTGTTTAACATGGTCCTGATAGACCACTACAATAATCATGCTTAACAACCAGACACACACGCACACACGCAGCACAGAGTATTGTTCTTACGACATTGTTTTTGTACGAGGATTTCCTCATGATGAAGGAACCGCCTCACTGGAAGCGAGAACCAAACTCTTATCGGCGAAAACCTCACACTGGTTGTCTTTAGCACATATATAGGAGCATAATCTCCAGTAGAAGGCTCCGGTGCTGTGTTCTTAGGACAGCGGGCCTATAGCCAGTAGACCTTAGTCCGCATACGACAGCCACGGCAAGATAAGGGGTGTGACATATGCTTAGCCTGGAACCAAGCGGCAACTGTGTGACTGTTATCTCGAAAGCGTTAAGCAGGGTTGTACTTGTTCACACAGTTATCTGATTAGCCTGTGGTAATTGGAGTACCTTTTCATTTCCTATGTGATGACTGTTAAAACCTAATAAAATGTCACTTTTCTGAGTATTGAACTCAGGTTCTAATCCACAGCAGGCAACCAATCGTATCGTTGTTTTTTCATTTTTCTCACTACAATATGAAAATTTTATAGTAATGTTCAAATTTACTGTGGGAGACTGGTGCCTAGGGTCTACTGGACTAGACTGAAGACTGTATTTCAGGTCACCAGGCCTTCCACCCCAGAAGTCCAATTTCGCTCTTTCATAAACTGTGCCAATTGCCTCCTCCAATAGCCCAAATCCTAACCAGTAACTTTACAGAAATACCATTTAAAGTCAAAATCTTACCTTTCTCTTTCCCGGTCACGCCTTCTCCGTGGCGATCTAGACCTTGACCGTGACGACCTTCGGCGACGTCGCGGCGACTTTGACCTTGAGCGGTGTCTCCGAGATTTCGGTGAAGGACTTTTGAGATAAACGCTAATTAAAATTTGTGAGCGTTCGGTTAATTATGTGGAAATATGTAAGTATCAGGCAGGCCACCACCCACACAAAAATACGGCATGCACATTGAAGATATGTCAATCGCTGAATGACTTCAGCATACAGACATAAGTAAAAGCTTCTACTTTAAAACATAACATTAGTAAAGTCTAACAATAGTATATAAGTAAAAGACTTTATTCGGTTTAGCTTATGTATTTGTTGTTATATTGTGCATTTTACAAGCCAGGAAAACTACAGCTAACAATTTTTGTTTATTTTATAATAATTATATAAAATAGGAAGTAGTTTCAATGGGCTATTCCACTAGTCCCTACCAACGTTTCCCCCTGGTGGGGAAGAGTTGATTTTTATTCCACCTATATCTACTGGTAGGCATTCATGGAAATTCACTTTAGTTTTTGTCATTAATAGGTACTGTCTTTAAGGATAGTTTTTTAACACGTTTTATGTATAGAAATAAATAAAATAAATTAATAAATAATATAATAATAAGTAATAAACTCCATCTCCTCCCGTGGATGTCGTAAAAGACGACTAAGGGAATCTAAACCAGAGGGACGGGCAGCAGAGTCCCTTCTGTGAAACGGTAGCCATACTGCGCTCACCAACCCGCCTGCCAAGCGTGGTGAGTATTGGCAAATACCCCCCAAAATGATGACACAGTTGTGAAATCTATGGAGGAGGCCTTTGTTCAGCAGTGGACGTATAAATGGCTGATATGATGAAGTAATGTCAAAATACACAGCTTTTTACTAAATGCATATGAAAGTATATACGGAACATATAACAAAAATTGCATTATTTATTTTTTTGTCTGTCTGTTTGTTCCGGGTAATCTCCGAAACGGCTGGACCGATTTTGACGGGACTTTCACTGGCAGATAGCTGATGTTATAAAGAATAACTTAGGCTACTTTTATTTTAGAAAAATAATTAGGGTTCCGCGCAAAAAAAAAAAAACCCTTGAAATTCAATATATATATTCTATGTCAAAGTACTCTAAATGTATTTTAAATTAAACGCGGGTGAAACCGCGGGTCCCAGCTAGTTAATTATATATTCACATAATATATTAAGGCGACGAATTCAAATGTTGGCGTTAGGGATGTCAATATTTCTCAGCAATTATAAAATATTCGAAACTGATATATTTGTATTTCATTGATCTATTTATTGCGCAATATTTATAAAGAACTAGGCTAATTCTTGTTTATTTTAACTCAATTTGGATGAATCATTATTTCGACCGAAGAAAGTCCACTGCTGAACACAGGCCTCCCCAAAGATCGCCACAAAGGTCTAGCTGTGTGTGCTCATTGGGGGGTTTGCCGTAATCACCACGCTTGGGTGGCGATCGCAGTTGAGTTGTTAATGTACTCGAAGGACGCTGCTGCCCATCCTCCGGCTAATCCCATAGTCGCCGTTTACGACACCCACGGGATGAGTTGGATGAATAGTATTCATCCAATTGAGCGCATAGAGGTTGATCAACAAAGAAACGTTCATGTTTATATATAAAGACTAGCTGCCCACCCCGGCTTAGCACGGTACATGTAAACCCGATTGCAATGACACCTACCGGGTCCAATCAATCGAGTCAACTAATTACCTTATACCGCCATCTGTTAGAATCTTATCGAATTGACAGATAATTATGACTCTTTGTCAGATATAAATAAATAATTTGCAATAAAATAATATTGCGATTATAAATTGAGATAGAAACTATCCTATCTTTTAAGTTGGATAAAACTGCACACAGTGTGCAAATTTTTATTTAAATCGGTTTAGTAGTTTAGGAGTCCACAGCGGACAAACAACGTGACACGTAATTTCTATATTTTAGAAGATAGATGATATTTTTGTGTTTGATTATGCAATTTAAAAACATACTTAAGAAGCAATAAAGAAATGTAATACTACATAGGGACAGTAGAAATGTTGCGTAACCATTTGTCACCCAGAAGAGAAGAGAAGGATAAGAATATCCATGCAGTTTCTTGCCGGCTCTTCTCTATAGGACTGACTTTTCCGAACTAAGCACCTTAACTGTTGGCTTTTCTTACGAGCCTATTCGGGCCTATATGAAATTAAAGTTTGAGTTTGAATAGTTACCTAGAATCATTGGCATCAGGTATTTCTATAACTTGCGGGCCGGTCTCGACGAACTCTATGTCCGACTCCACCATGTCGTCCTTAGGATCATTCTGCTGTTTTTGTGGTTCTTGCTGGGAGCTCTGTGAATATATATTAATGTCGGTTCTTTGGATATAGTGCAATTATTTATTTACTAGCCGTTACCCGCCCGCTTCACTGGGCTTTATGCAAGGATTTCTTTGTTAAAGGTTTTAATTTTCTTTATTGGCCCAGTAGAAATTCTACATATGAACTTCCTCCGCCGGGGAAGGACGGAAGGGCATACCGGACTCGTACCGGCTAAAACCACTGGGGCGGTCATCTCCGGCACCTAAGGGCGGCTCCAGGTCCTCGTATGATCATACTAGAGCCACCCACTGGCGCCACGCCTATAGGCACATCTCTGAGAGGGTTACTGTAAAGCGGGCACCCCCCAAGTCGTTAAAGGTGTCCTATATCGTATCCACCACAGAATCCCATCAGCTCAGCCAAAGGACGTCTACTGCTGAAGAAAGGCCTCCCGCATTTCCACAGAAGGTACGCTGGTGCACATTCCTCTGGTTTAGAATCCCTTAGTCGTCTTTTACGACATTCACAGGAGGAGATGGAAGAGGTGCTATATTCTTAATTCGGCCACCGCACCCAATGACATAATCTCCCTCCATGCCAGCCAGCTTGGCTCCATATTAACAAATGTTTAAACTTGGACGGGTGAGCGTTGGTTACCTTTTCATTTCAGCCCGTAAAGGTATATTAGCGTTATAAGGACCCCTTGAGTTAATGATCACAAGGTATATGGAAATAATAACCAGGCGGGCATTTTCTTGGCCATAATCTCATAGTTAAACCATTGAGGTATAATGTACTACGTACTCGAGGCGACACGACAAACAAATTCAGTGCACCACACGCGGGGAGAAGGGGCGCGGCCGCGCCCAGCAAGCGTCAGATGAGTCTGAGAAGTTGCACTGGTCCAGTGCCAAACCAAAGAGTGAGAGAGTGGGATAGATACTTTCTTCGCGGTGTCTCCTCTAGTACGTAGTACATTATATCTCAATGAGATAAACAGGCAATTTATTTCCGGGCACTACACAGCTTGGACATGAAATGACGTATAAATATCAATGTCAGAATCCTAAAAGGGACCAGGGCTTCAGGTACTTGTCACCACACGAAACGTGGCAACAATATTATGCTACTTTATGCTAGTAATTTCTGATAAAGTTCCTTCCCCAGTTGGACGCACCTGTTTTAGATAGGTGGTCAATTACTGGCTCTACTATCGCAAGTAAAGGAAAACCTATTTCCTCTTTTGCACGTCTTCCTATGTGGTAATCGTACCCTGGCCCTCAAAATCTTTATCCATGCTAGTCAGCACGACCAATCCCTGATGGTATATAGAAAATACTGGTAAAAAGGTTCTTACCATAAAAGGAAGGCCTTGATTTTGATTTTGTTGCATCTGTAGATCAGACATCATTGGCATAAGATTCTAAAACAATCAAGTAATCGAACGGAGATAAATACACATATATGCACAAAAAACTGCGTGTAAACATCCACTGCTGAACAATGATCACTTTTTTTTATCGTTGCCCCACACTGGGATTTCTCCTGTGTCCGTGGGTGCGATATTCCACACACAATACGCCCAGACCCGGAACAACTACCTGCAGATCATACAAATATTTGTTCCGTGCGGGAATCGAACCCGCGACCGCAGCAGTCGACTGTATCAGTCACTGCACCAACCAACTTCAATTAGCAGCCATAGGGGATATTGGTATAATCACCACAGTTGTCAGACGGATTGATGATCGCAGTATGTTGTTATTAGTACACGGGAAGATGCTGCTGCCCATCCTCTGGATATCCTTAGTCACCTTTTAAGACACCCATGGGAGGGGTGGATGTTTACCGGGAACCACACGAAGTATATACATGAATACATCAAATGCAAACAATTTTGTTTGTTAATATTTCAAATAGTAAGGGACTTTTGGGGGAGGCTCTTAAGCTTTGCTGCAGACTGTGACAGATTGTATAGAGCTGAGATTTACAAACGCACTTTGGTTATGCCCATTGTGTTTATATTGACATATCTGATCATTTTGATGCTCAATAGTAAAGCTCTCGCGTCGCTGACGCTCGACCAAACGTTCCGCAGTCGCTGTCACTGTCGTCGAAGCGTATTAAAGTACCCAAGTATTGACACTATCGAAAATCTCTCAAATATTCTGCTAATAGAATAGATATCAGTGTAAGTCAAAAAAAAACTTTTAACAAAAAAAAAAAAACCTACTTCAAAAATCCCTTTAAAACCACTGTAAAGGATTTTTTTTGTGAAGTCGTGACGGGCCAGGTGTAAAATATAACTTTACGTTGGCCTGGGCGGGGACTTCATAAACAAAGTCTATTTTCCTTTTCAGTGGTTTTAATATTTTTATATCGTGTAGAGTTTTAAAAATCGGTATTTTTTTGTTAAAAAGTTTTATTTGTTTCTTTTTAGTGTAAATAAATGTAAGAACTATTTGATATCAGTATTTAACACTAAAAATTAGAATGACTCAAATCGGTTCTCTGATCTGACTGATCTGAGAGAAATCGAAACTATTAAAACATCATCTAGATAAGCACAGTCAAATTAACCTGTTCATTGAAGCTGGTTAAAATACTACTCAATCAAATGTAATGAAATGTATATGGGACCAACTGGAAAGCATTCTGCACCAGAGAAAAAAAGAAATGCTAAAAACAAAAAAGTACAATAGAATTGAGAACCTTCTCCTTTTTGAAGTCAGTTAATAAGAGTACTTTACCCTATTCCTAGGATCATTGCAGTATCATCAACAAATACTTACAGGCATCTGCATTCCAGTCATCATCTGCATCTGCGCCTGCAAGCTTTGCAGTTGCCTCATAATTTCAGGATTTGTTAATATACTGGAACAATTAACACGTTAGAGTCAATATTTATTAAATTAAATAATTTATAGCTATCTTTTTCTCCTTTTTCCTGCCCTGGTCTGCCGTTACTTGGGTTGGTGCAATATATTAGTTATATTGCAAAGGTTTTTGCAAGAGTTTTACAGTCTGCGGCCTGCCTGGCACCAACCCTCCTTGGATATGCTAGTGTTGGTGGTTAACCCGCAATCTGCAGGTAGCCCAAAGTGCTTAATGGTACGCACCGGGTTCCGAACTGCCTTAGTCGCCTTATACGGCACCTACGGGATGACATGGTGTAACCCTATTTGTGACCGGAGCTACAGTATAAACCAGTTATAACAGATTTTATTTCAATAACTCTAGAACTGCTACGCTGTCAGGCCCAGTCAACTATGTACGGCGGCTTTGGACCTGTACCTACCGGGCTTCATAGTGGGATAGAGGTAGATTATAGCGTCTCTGTCTCATTACATGTTAAAGTTGCCGTGTAAAATAATTTAAAATATCAATATGATTTAAAAAATATCTTTTATATTTGTAACATATTATACAATAGTCTTTTTTGTTTTGGCCATTTAAATTTAGAGAATCTCTTTTTAAGAAAAAGATAAATATTATGTCTGTATCTAAAATGAAAATGATTTCTCCGGTAACTTGTTGCGGCAATGGCAACATCACAAGTTAAATGGCCACCATTTTTTCTTGTGTTATTTATTTGCGCTAAGCGATAAATAAACAGAAATTCTAGTTTTGCCTTATTAAATACGTTGAGTCGAGCAACCTGTTCCTCCGTTTTAGTGTTTGGTGAAATCAAGTGTTGTGTTCCGTAAAATAGTGGCTTTTGTTTTGAGATAGAGACTCTTGGTGAAAATTATATTTCCACGATGAAGTCATTAAAGGAAAACCTCAGAAAGTGCATCAAGTGTGGATCTTCCCCTTCTCAAGATCCCAGCATCACTTTACATCGTTTTCCAAAGCCAGGGACAACAAATAGCCTTCGGTATGTAATAAATCCTAAAGCTGATAGTCTCTTGTTGCTTTTTACGTAGTTTTCTTATAGTCGTTTTAATTTGTATCCAAATCTAACACTTATTCTTACTCTTCTTTCAGTTGCGAGTTATGGGCGAAATACTGTTTTCCGAATGACTCCTGGTCATCACCAGAATACCAAGGAAAACTCCATTCCCAACATAAAATGCTGTGCAATAAACATTTTATTACGACTTGTTTTGTTGGACGGAAGCTCTTTAGAACTGCAACACCAGGCTTAGAATGTGATGAGGTCAGTCAAATTTACATATTTTCTTTAACAATTAATGTATCTCATAAACATAACTCTTTTGTCATGGACTTTATCAGAATTATTACTACAGCAAAAAAAATAATCAACATGCGTATGCTTTATACCTATTCGCTAAATAAATCTACTGGAAAGGAGATGGTAATCCGGGCTTAAAAGTGGTGCATCTGAGCCATTTACAGTCTTCAATTAACAGATAGATAGACCTTTAAACACTATCGTTATTTGGAATTATTGACAATGCCGTCAAAAAGAAAAAATATATATATGTAACTGCTATGTTTGTTAGATGAAACCTACCACAATTTTCATATGTAATAAGTATATGAAGATGTGACAAACAAAGTTAGCTAGACGGCTCAATACAACTTTATTCCAGAATAGCATGTTTTCAATTTGTCCAAAAATATATAATTCATAACTAAAACCTATAAGACTAGCGGTAGGTATTGTATTGTTTAGGAAAAAGTTTTTTTTTTATATGACAAAACATTACTCGCTAGACAATTTTCTTAATGACAATATTGATATTTGTGAATTTTCAATTTAAATTTATGAGCAATTAATTATCTAATCATAAGTGTCTTATTCTTCTTCGTCTTATTCTAATGTTAAATACCTAATTTTAATTTATTTAATGTGAAATTATTTGTACACTGATAAATGGTGGTAGAACATGATTCCAAAACATATTGTGTGGTACCCGTACTCACCTATGTTCACATATAAATATATTTGTGTTGATTCATAGTTTCACACAGTTTCAGTTCATTATTTCACTGAACTATTATTTCATATATTTTTTTATTTATAGATAATAAATCCTACTTTTGGTCCATCGGAACCAAGTAGTGTATTTGTACCGGTGGCTGGCCCATCAAGAATCACACAACCGTTGATGGCAAATACAAATGTACTGAATACAAGCAATATGACTGTACGGCATGTTCCTCGACAAATTGACGAACAAGCATTAAAAGCAGTTGCAGTATCAGCCAAACAATCACAAAATTATAAAGAAAGACATTTATATATTAAGATGAGAAGAAATATGAAGAAAGTATATAGACTTCAAAAAACAATTAAACATTTGAAAAGTGTATCATTTATCAATGTCTTAAGCAAAGATGGTTCAGTTAATGATATATTAAAAAAGTCACATCTCCTTTTGCATTATTACTGCAGGGAGAACTGCAAAATTTTAAGAGAAAGGCAAGAGCTCGTAGGTGGAACACAGAGGCAAAAATAATAGCACTTAGACTTTACAAAAGGTCCCCAACCTGCTACAGATTATTAAGAAGAATGATTTGTCTTCCAGCACCAAGCACATTAAAGTCACTTTTAAGTAAATTTCATTTATGTGTTGGTATCAACCAAAATATATTTGATGTCTTGAAAAAAACAATTAAAACCCAGATTCCACCTGACAGAGAGTATGTTTTGATGTTTGATGAAATGGCCCTAAAAAAGAATTTGTGGTACAATCAAAAGGAGGATTTTATAGAGGGATATCAAGACCATGATTCCCAGGGAAGATCATCAAAGATAGCATCATATGCACTCGTATTTATGGTAGCAGGAATCAGAAAACCAGTGAAACAACCAGTTGCTTACTATCTTTCAAGTGGATCTGTGACTGCTGATAGACTAGCAGTTCTTATAAAGGAGGTTAGCATATTATTTCCGAGGCTTATACCTCACCATGCCCTCTCTCTCTTACTTAATAAACAGATTTTTATTTTATTTATTTCACTTGCCATTATTTTACTACTTACTAGAGAAATTGATACTTATGTTGCATTTGTTTATGTAGTTATACTTACTATTGATGTTTATTTTATCATTTCAGGTTTTGAAGTCTTGCTTTGATGCAGGCCTTAATATAGCTGCCATTGTTAGTGACTTAGATGGTGTTAATAAGAGAGCTGTAACTATTTTGGGAGCTAGTGTAGAGCAGCCATACTTTAATTTTGGCAATCAAGAAATAGTCTCCGTCTTTGACACTCCACACTTAATAAAGTGTTTTAGAAATTTATTTCTAAAATATGACATAGAATGTCGTACAAATATGACATCTGACAACAGATTTGGAATTGGTAATTTACATTTAAATATTATAATTTTAATGTCATTAAAACTGTTGCCTTGCTACAACTTACTATAAAACAATACTCTTCAATTCTTATTACAGGTATTGCTAAATGGAGCTACATTAAGCAGTTTTATGAACTGGACAATATTAACCCTAATTTTGTGTTTGCTCCATGTCTGAAACAAGATCATCTTAACCCAAACACAAAACAAAAAATGAAGGTGAAGCTTGCTGCTCAAGTCTTGAGCCATTCTGTAGCCGCAGGCATGTATGCAAAAATAGCCGAAGGTAAATATTTTTTAAGTGTTTTAAGCATTTCTACAAAATTCACGTTAATTAATAGAGCTGGGTGTTAAGGATCAATGGCAATGAGAGGATATAAACATCGAACAATGACACTGTGTTTCTGGAAAGGACTAAATTTAAAATTGTACCAAACTTGTTGGACTAACCTAACCAATGTAACAAAATAAATCATCATCATCATTATACTAACCAGATGATGTCCACTGCTGAGCAAAAGCCTCCCCCATAGATTTGCACAACTATGTCAATGTTTTAGGGGGTATTTACCAATACTCACCGCGTTGGCAGGCGTGTTGGTGAGTGCAGAATGGCTGCTGTTCTACAGAGGGGATGCTACTGCTCATCCCTCTAGTTGTGAGTCCCTTAGTCCATAAATTCATGTGGCATCTGGATTAAGAATATAGTACCGCTCCATATCCTTCGAGGATGTCGAAAAAGGCGTCAAAATAAATGTCTATTAAAAATAAATGAGTTTATTAAATATAAATAAGTTTAAGTATATAGTATGTGGTGTCAGGATTAAGGATATAGCACCACTCACACAGCAGGGCCCTTTCTGTGGAACAGTAAGCCGTACTGTATTTATCAACCTGCCTTCCCAGCGTGGTGAGTACTGGCAAATTCTCCTACAATAACACAATTGTGGAAATCTATAGGGGTGTCCTTTGTTCAGCAGTGGCTGTCCTTTGGCTGATAGGATGATGAATGAATAAGTATAAATGGCTCCGTCGCTCTGCCTGCATGAATAATCTAGTAATCATTCTTAGTTGTCAAGGATGAATCTATCTCTGTCACCGTAATATATTTTGGCGCGATTGTATAACATTCATACTTTCGCATTTATAATATTTGTAGGATGGTTACTATTTTGGTAAATAAATTGTAATTTAAAATAAAAATATTTTATTTCAGGAGAGTTATCAAGTGATGCAACTACCACAGCGAATGTGATATCTAACATGGACAAGTTATTTGATAGTGTTAATGCTCACACATCAGATCTTAGAAGGGGGAAACCACTAGCAACCAATATAAAGCGAAATACAGAACATTTAATATTCTTTAAACAAATGAAAGACTTTTTCAAAAATGTAAAGTTTTTGGGATGTAGATGTCCGCCTCCTTCCAAAGAAGGTTGGGTTTGGTCTTTAAATGGGCTAGAGAGGTTATGGAGAAATCTTATAAATAAACACAAAGTAATTAAAAGTTTATCAACCAGAAGAATCCAGCAGGATCCGCTAGAAAATTTATTTGGCTGCATTCGTAGCAACTGCGGGTCCAACACAAATCCAACGACTGGACAGTTTGTTGCTGGGCTCAAAACTGCTGTCCTCAGTAATTTGTCACACATGGGGTCAGGAAATTGTGAGATTGACGAAAATGAGGTGATTTTAGGGAATTTTAAAACTCTTTTAACACCAGCTACAGACATACGCACAGCTGATAGTGCCACATTAGAAAGAGAGATAGCAGAGAATTTTAGTTCCTCATATGAAGAAAGCATGGGTGATTCAACAAGCGAAATGCAAGCTTGTGCATATGTCTGTGGGTTTATTGTCAAAAATTGCCCCCATAATAATTGCGAAATATGCCGAAAATTGTTTGTGTCCAACACGCATGAGGAAGTCCATAATTTTATAGTTTAAAAACTACGAAGGAATAAAAACATCCCTTACATACGCCTCAAAAGATGTAATCATGGCTGTTGAGAAAAGTGCTTCAATTATTAACAGTTTTTTAGAAAAAGAGGCGTATAAAATGAAATTAAAGGTATCTATTATAGAGCTATTACAAAACTCTATAAATTGGGATTTCCAAAAAAAATGTGATGAACACAAACAATACAATGTAAATTATTTAATAAACAGTGTCTTTCACATATGTATTAAAAGATTTTGTATTTTAAAAAATCGTAAGTTTGCAGAAGAATCATCAATGTCTGCTCTAAAAAGAAAAATAGATATTCTAAAACACAAATAATTTCTTAGAGTTTCGCGATTATTACTCATTCATCATCATCAACATCATTTCAGCCGAAAACCGTCCACTGCTAGACAGAAGACTCCCCGAGTGTCACCATAACGACCGGTATAAGTTTGTGTTGTTTGCTTACTGGGGGTTTGGCCATAATCGCCACGCTTGGCAAACGGGTTGGCGATCGCAGTTAAGTTTAATTAAATGTACCTACTCGAAGGACGTTTCTGCCCTTCCTCCAGCTAATCCCATAGTCGCCTTTTACGACACCCACGGGATGACATAGGGTGGTGGTATTCTTAGCTGTATCATAATCTCGGCCGAATAAAGTCCACTGCTAGAGACAGGCCAGGTGTTGTGTCGTTGGGAGGTTTTGCCATAATCGCCACGCTTGGCAGGCGAGTTGGCGATCGCAGTTGAGTTGTTAATGTACTCAAAGGACGTTGCTGCCCATCCTGCCTAATGCCATAGTCACCTTTTACGACACCCACGGGATGATATGGGTTGGTGCTATTTGTGTTTTAGAATATTTAGTATATCAATTGGCGCTGTTATGGTCCTGCTCTATTTGTGAATTAACACTGTCATATAATGCTATAAATTAATACTATTTATAAAAAATACTAAGACTTACAAAATATATATAATCTTATCATTTTAGACCCATTAAGCATTACTGTATGCTACATGTAATTATGTGTGCTGTTTTATATTTTTAGTTTATTTTGTAATCATTCTAAGGCCGATCTAAATATTCTCTTGTTAAATTTAATACTACTCAGGAGCTTCTTAAACAACTCGATTACAATGTACTTCATCTATTCTGTACAATTCAGTTTTAATATAAATAAATTATTTTAAAAACAATATGATGTCATTTTCTTCATTCCTCTAGCTATAGCAGCTATATTAATATTAAGATTTTTGGTGTAACTTTAAACGTAGTAGTACTATAATACAAATTGAACGAAAAGGTTAGACTGCATATTAAGTTTTTAACTCTGTCTATACATTTTGTAGATGACTGCATGACATAATTACTATTCATTATGTCATGCAGTCATCTACAAAATGTCAGGATCATTTTTTAAACTTGCGGCTTTCCGTCTCTGTAAACCTAGTTGAACCACAAATAAAGATTGATCGTGTTACTACAAAAAAGATAAACGTTTAAACCCATTTGTTAAAAACATTTTATTTAAAATATGTTTACCTTATATTTCGAAGCCAATCGTCGCAATGAAAAAATTCTAAACATATTTGAACTAAAATGGATTAAACGTTTTATCTTTTATGTAGTAAGACCCAAAACTATGCACACCTAGGTATAACATTCAGTGTATATATATATATATATATATACTCATTATTTAAATTTCCCGCGCAGTTTTGTTGAGACGAGTTTTGAGTGGGCTGCCACTAGGTGGTGTATCAATTTCAGTCCCTTCATTTATCTACGAGCTTGTTATTCTTCTCTTGAGTATTATTGTTCTGTGTACGCTGTCCAACACGCCTGACGCAACACGACAGGGGTCGTCTTTATATGGCGGGGGGCCTTGGGGGTCGCGAGCGCGTTTATTGGGAAATCTGCGTGCTCATACCGAGCGAACCCCGGGAAGACAGTTTCTACAATCCCTCCGAGAGGTGCCTGAGGAGGTGATTTGAACTTGTTCCAGGGAAGCTACATGTCCGGAAAGAATCAGTGCCAAATATCCCTGTCGTCAACGTAATCTATAGCTTTATAATAAGCTTTCTCAATAAGGACGCATTTTGCGCATTGACGCATTATGGGCTTTAAATTTCCCCTCAGTAAGATCTGTAATAGATTTGGGCAGCTTGTTATAAAAACGTATAAGATTCTCTAAGAATTGACTTACTCGTTTTAGCTAATCTAAATTTAGGTACTATTTTATGTTTATTCCGTGTATTTTTCATGAAAATTGCTTCTTTTATAATACTTATGCAGATTTTTGCGGGTATATTAAATGTTTTCAAAGATATAGAGTGACGGCAGTGTTAGTATGTTAATATCTTTAAGCATAGTTCTAAGAGACTCGCGAGGGCCCTATAAGATAGTGTTGATGGCCCTTTTTTGAAATATAACAATTGAATCTAGGTCGGCCACTGATCCAGAACAGAATGCCATAAGACATTATGCTGTGGAAGTATCCAAAATAAACTAACTTGGCCATATCTATATCAGACAGCTTCCGAATTGCAAATGCAGCAGAACTTACCCTATCCAATAATGCTTTTATGTGGGCATTCCATTACAATTTAGAGTAGATAGTTATTCCTAAAACCACAGTTTCAAGTTGGTTGCCTTAAAGAATTATCTTTAGTCCTACTTGGTTTGTCCTTTATTAGGCAGCTCTAATTAGTAGGTTGTTAGCTGCGAACCATTTGCAAAGGACTTAGGGTCAGATTCAGAAACGAGTCTAAGCGTGAACTTACGCTTCCGAAATTACGGGCGTAAGTAGTGTATTTTGACAAATGGAAGCGTAAGTTGACGCTTAGACTCGTTTCTGAATCTCACCTTTAGACTCTCATTCATGTGTAGAAAATTACTATTATTTCTATTTATTTAAAAAATATCAAATGATATTGGTCATCATATATGGAAGATGATTTTTATATATGCCGTGTTTCTAACAAGGGCAAGAAATTAAGCCCTGGGGCACGCGCATTTTGACCAGAGATCATGTGGAGGTAGTAACCACAACCCCTAGTAACCGCACTTATATCTACATTTTGCTGTCTAAAAAATTAATAAGAACATACAAGATCAGCAGCTCGTCCACGAATTTTGAAGTGATGCAATTTACTAATTAGTGTATTGTGGTCAACACAGTCAAATACCGTTGAAAGGCCACATAAAATGCCAATAACATTGTGAGAACATTCCCAGGATTCTAGAATTTGAGTGACTAGTTTCACTCCTGCATCTGTAGTTCTGTATCTGCCCCATGTGGTATCCGTATTAAGAATATAACACCACTCCCTCCATCCACAGAAGGGATCCTACTGGTCATCCTTCTGGTTTAGAGTCCCCTAGTTGCCTTTTATGACACCCATGATAGGAGATGGAGTGGTACTATATTCTTAATCCAGACACCGTAGGACAAAAACGGCGGCACGGTTGGCGCACTGGTTAAGCGATTGGCTTGCTGCGCTACGTGTCGCGGGTTCTATTCCCGCAAGGAACAAATATGTTTTATGATCTACAGATAGTTATTTGGGTCTGGGTGTTTGTGCATGTGATATTTATGACTGTAAACTGTACCTACGCAAAGGAGAAAATATAGTGTGCGACAGAGGTAAATAAAAACAAAATAACAAAATATTAAGGGTTCCGACCGTCAGAATGAAAAACGACGGTATTTTTCTAAGATCACTCGCATGTCTGTCTGTCCATCTGTCACAGCCAATTAGCTCCGAATCTACTAGACCCTTAAGGCGACATTTGGTACACATTTTAATTTCTGCAACCCAAACACGAATGTGTAAACATAAATGAATAAATTTTGTTTGCAAACAAGTTATACATATTGAATGTTAAAGAACGTTTTGCTTACTTCACTGTGTAACATTTCAAATGGAAGGGCTTGTTGTGAGGGTTTATTTTTAATTCAACAATACACAATGTATTCAGCAATTTCCCTCTACAATCTGGTACCATAAATAGTTTTTTAGTTACCAAAAATAAATTTGAGTAAGATTAAAAACATGGTAACTAACATATTCATCATACAGAACCCTTTCCATGCGAGTTCAACTCACACTTGTCCTGTTTTTTTATATGGCCATCTATTTAATAAAAGGATTTTTACCTTCCCAGTGCATCGGCAGGGTTTGGCTGTGAATGCATGGTACTATGCCCGGTGTGACTCATATGAGAACTGTGTGTGCTGTGCCCGCTTGCTGGTTCAGGAGGCAATGGTTCATCCTCACTCTCATATTCAAAGTCATTCAACAGTTTTCTGTTGAACTTTGCTGGCTGACTGGACGGTTGGTCCTGGAACTGATAAAATAATTTGTTAGGATTATACAGATAACAAATAAAGTCAAGATTCAATTAGTGCAGTAAGTTTTCATGAAAAAACATTGCATAATGTTACCCTTTAAAGCCTAATATAATACTACCTTCAGTCAACATCTAGTGACCAATTGGTAAGGAACAATGCATATTGGTATAGTACAATGTTCGGCAGTTGTCAACAGACTTGCCTTTCTTCGACTTTATCAGATTTGGCTTTAATTCTTATAAGATTTTTCAGTTACACTGCTTTTCAGTATTTTAGATAGGTAGATCAACTGCCATCTGACCTCTACAACCTAATTACATACAACGGTATACATTTTCTTATAGTAAAACCTATTTTCCACTAAGCGGCTAGACGTGTGTGACCACAGTTGCTACTGGGCAATTTTTAACAACTGGTCGCTTTCAGATGTATTCTACAAACAGCTCATTTTCAAAATAGACTTTGGAGAAACAACATGTGTTTACTTGTTAGTAAAAAGGGCAAATGCCCACCTGCATGGCTAGGATTGGGCAGTATTTATATATAGTTTTTGAGTCATGTATGGCTAATTCAGTTGCATGTCTTTTACAGTCACAACTATTTCCAAGCAAATGGGTATGGTACCTCAGAGTCAATTAAGGCTTGTTACTTTCAGTAACAATTTTCATATATGTTGTATGACCAACATGCTGATTATTTGTGTTAATGTATAATTAACAGATACTAATTAGATTTATTAAATAAACTGTTACTCTTTTTCAGTGAGCATCAATACAGTTCATAAAGGTCAAGGCTTCTTGATAAACAAGATTTATCAAGAATATATAAATGACTAGTTACTGTCAATATTTTTTTAATATATTATTGTTCCTACTGGGTAGAACTTCATTGATATTTACCTGATCACCCATTGGTGTTGATGACTGCGGAGTGTGTAGTGGTGGTGGTGCTGGTGATAGCTTGCTGTCGGATGCATTGTGGCTCAAGTTTAAACTGCTTCCTAAAATATGAAAACAAAAGCATGACCAACCATTTATACCTTATTTTTCTATCCTATAAGATAGAAGAAAATTGTTCACAAGATACTGGATAGAGAAGGCAGGCTGACAAAAGCTAGGCAGTAATAGATGCTCTATTATGATGGCAGTTTTATAACATGCAGATTTTCTTTAGGGCAGACTTATGACCATGGCAAACAAATTAGGTAAATTATTATACAATAATCATACCGTTAGCAGTGTTGTTCTGCATTTGCTGAATTTCTTGATGTAGAGGATGGTTAGGGTCTGCCATGTCCAGCAGGGGCTGGATGACTTGTGCGCTGAACACATTGTTCTTTTGCCACAGATTCAATACTCTTATGATGTTGCGCTGAAAATGTATTACAATAAATTTTTAATGCATGTTGCAAAAGAATGTAGTACATACTAAGATAATAACTGACAATTTTAGGTCTGTATAATATTTTACATTGGATTCAGTTATAAGAATACATAATAAGACAATATCTGTAAGCACTGCTAGGATAATTATAATTTGAAATCTTAACAAAAGTCAATGTACAAATAGTTTTTATCTTAGAATCTTATCATTGAATAAATAGGATATACATATATTTGCATTCATCTAATGTTCAGTTTCAAAAATGATTGATAACAGAGTGCCCTGAAACAATCTTGTCTTATTTTATTCAATACATAGTTAAAAGAGGGGCATATTATAACCTAAAACAGTAATTTTATGTAACTAACCTTATCTTCTGGGGGACATCTGAAGAGGTTTGCGAACGTTTGTTGCATGTTCTTTGCAAATCTTGGAGCGAACACATCCTTATCTTGTCCGAACTGATGCCGCGACTGTCTCACTATAGAATCTATCACGTAAAGACCAGGCACTTTATACTCTGGCTTGCATTTCTGTATGAACTTTTCAACACTGTGCACTACATGTTTATAGAACTTGATGGCCTTTATAGCACCTCTAGTGATTGCACTCATTTTCGCCTTCGATATAGGAGGCTTGTTGTCGTACAACCCGGATAACTGAAAGAAAAAGATTGTTAATATGATGCCACGGAACATTTTGTTCGGACCAAAAACTTTGCAACAAGAATACCTCCGCGTTGAACGATTTAACTTCAGACATATCCATTGTGGTGGTTTAGTCTTCTCTAATAATTTATTTATATAATTACACCGCTATAACAATTTCTTCGCGAAAAGAAAATCATTTTCGTAGGAGAAACAACATGGTCAAATTTACAAAATGGCGTGCAGAAGAAAGATCGTTGTTTGTCAGTGTCTATGATACATAGCATGAGTTGAAGTAGGAGGAAAAAGGGCGGGAAAGTCGAATTAAAAGGCGCTCTTTTTGAAACTAAATAAATTTAATTTGTTTTGACCTATAAATAACCAGTTTTTAGCCCTTTTTTCAATTCCATGAGTGAATTTAGTGGTGGGCTCATGGAGCCCTCGGCTTTCGATGCCACTTTAAAGCGGAAGAGTACAACTTGTATCCGCGAAGATGAACCGGTTTCCAAGATGTTACCCAAGTTCATAAATACTAAAAGGGGTTTATTCAAAGATATCCTTCCAATTTATGAAGAACAGAACCGAAAGGATTATCCCGTTTTACTTTTTCAGGAAAACAAGGAAAAAATTGATCCCTTTAAAATTAATAAAATTCTTAAGGACTTGGTGCCACCTAACACGTATGTTAAGCCCATTGGTCATTACTTTATCAAGATCTTTTTTCCAACAAAAAAAGAAGCAAACTCTTTCATTATGAATAAGCCCATTCATAGCAAACATAACTGGTCAGTCAAGATACCTTTTGATCAAATTGAAAGCCAGGGAGTAATAAAGGTCCCTACTGAAATTGATGATTCTGAACTTCTATCGTCTTTGAAGTCACCTGGGTGTGAAGTTTTAGGTATCAAGAGGTTTAAGAAGAAGCTTCCTGATGGCTCACTTACTAGTCTCCCAACAGTATTGGTAACTTTTTTGAATATTAACAGACCCAGTCATGTTACTTATGAACATTTATGGCTAGAAGTAAGAGAATATTTTAAACCTTTAGTTCAATGCTTTAACTGTTTCAAATTCAACCACACTAGTGGTTCTTGCAAAAATGCCCAAGTTTGTTCCATCTGTGCAGGTAACCATTTCTATAAAGAATGTTCACAAAAAGATAAAATTAAATGTAATAACTGCCAAGGACCTCACGTAGCAGTCGCCTATGAGTGCCCCCTTAAGGCTTCGAAAGTTGCTGAAATTAAAAACAGAATTTTGGGTGGTACATCATATGCTTCAGCTATTAAAGGCTCCAAATCAGTCTTACATACATCTAATGACAAAACCTCAAAAAATATATCTTTGAATTCTAATGTGAATACTAAAGCCACATCACCGCAGAAACGATTCATTATAAGCGACATATTGAACTGTGATTCAACATTAAATGGTATTATAAAAACAGTTGTAGATTTGATTTCCAAGAAAGATGGAGCACCAATTACATCCAGGATAATAAAAGAATTGTTAATACACAATTTAAGCAATATATAATACTATATGGATAAAGTTATTAAAGTATATTAATGTAATAGAACTAAATTTCGCACTGGAATCCTAGATATATTTCCCCTAAACTTGATGTTTTTAAATAACTTTATTGATAATAGTATTGATAGCATCAACTTTATTTTAATTAATAAATGGAACCTGACTTTGCTGTAATAAAAAAATAAGCATATGGGTTATATTTGCAAGAGGCTCCGATCAACCTCTCAGAGCCATTGCTATTAAATTTATATTTT
Organism: Diloba caeruleocephala; assembly: GCA_947459985.1. NCBI lineage: Eukaryota > Metazoa > Arthropoda > Insecta > Lepidoptera > Noctuidae > Diloba > Diloba caeruleocephala. The sequence continues at coordinate 2,917,459 of OX381615.1, read as the reverse complement.
AAATTCACTATTATTGATATAAGATTACAATTTTCAAAATATTCTATGTCAAATTTAATTTGTTTCTTGTATTTTCTCTATTATTTTGTGTGTATATTGTCCTTCTCCACCTAATGGTAAATTTGATATTAATATTCTGAAAGAAACATTTAGTAAAATAAAAACATAATTTCTTATTCATTGCATACTTTAATTTAATGCTCTTCTTCTGTTTTTTGGGTGCTAAAATGAATAACATAATATGAATGATAAAAACTGCATTCGTTTTAATGATCTTAATATTGTAATTTAGCCCCTATAGACAATAGGAGTCAATGTTAGATTTAGTTTTTGTTTCTCAATCTTTCAGTTCCAGTAGTCATAGGTTAAGATTTGGACATTGTAAAACATCTTGTCATTTGTATAGATTAAAACTCTCCGGACAAAAAAATGTTAAATATATTGTAAATAGGAAAGCTATTGCTAATTGTTCTTTGCAAAGTGTAAAATAACAATTTTTATGATGTTCTTTGATTGTAAGTAGTTTTCGGTGCAGCGCAACATAATACACAGATTACTTTGCTTTTGGGCTAATAGGTAATTGTAAATATTTAAATAATGTACATTGTTGATAACGTAGTGGAAATAAAACCTCTGATTATTGATTTTATAAACCTACTCCGTGTCTCCGTGACTGTGATTGATTTAGCAATGTCAATTCATCAATTGTCAATTTGTCAACCTATGTCAACACATACTGGCGAAATGTGACATACCTAAAAATGTGTTTTGTTTTATTTTTATATGTAAGGAAAAATATTTGTGATTTATTAAAAATTTCAATTTTATATTCATTCTAAGTTCTGTTAGATCTATATGAATTAGTTATAAGACTATACTATGTACTAGGGATGCAAACCAGTAAAATTACCCCGCTGAAATACGATATTATATATAGATATTAGTTTTGTCATATATATTATATAGATAATGTTAAGTATAACTTAGACATAAAAGATTTAAGTTAACATATAAAAATAATCCGAATTGTTAATTTTTTGTTGGGTTGATGGTAAGACCAATGCCCGTAATAAATGAAAAAAAAAAAAAAAAAAAATGAGTTGAAGTAGCGTTCGGAAATTCTTACAATAGACTAGGAGTGTTCGTTGTATTAGGTAGCTGTATAAATAATCGATTATTTTAAAATAATCATCTCACTTATGATTTATTAAACCAGGTAACGGTTATATTGCCGTATTATTTTTATTACTAAACGAACACAGCTTCCCCGTCGTCACATATTTCATCAGGTGCCACATGCAAAATTGTGCTTTCAGGTTATAGATACAAGAGGTAGATTCCAATCAATGTTTAGTCGTAACTAATATAATGTATTAGACGTTATTTTATGCCACATGCAAAATTCTGCTTTCACATCACAGATTCTTAGCAATGTTTAGTAGAAACTAATAAATAATTGGAGGACTAATATAGTTATTTTTATTCGACAGTCGTTTTGATCTATGATTATATTTGAACAAAATGAGTGCGGACGACTCGCTTGACGTCATAAGTTGTATTGTTCACCGAACACCGTACAAAATGTCTATCCAAATGTGTATCAAAGACATCGCCGCAACTCGAGAGCCGTGCAACGCGGACTGCAGACTCCCCGATCTACCACTGGCCACTGGCTTCGGTTAGGGCGGCATCAAGCGGGCGTCATACTGCCTGCACCGACCTGCGCATAAAAACACACATAGTTGGCAAATACCTGTACACAATGGTGAGGTGGGAACTTCAGTGAGGACATGGCGCAACACACTCTCGGGCACTGCCCTACTTGGGTGGTGCAGCACCGTGATCTCGCAGCAGTAATCGGGGGAGACCTCACTCTGCTAGCCTTGATAAAACCACGGTTGACAGTGAGGGGGCTTGGGAGGCAGTTGCATCCTTCTGCGAGTAGGTTATCTCGCGGAAGGAGGCGGTGGAGCATGTCAGGAAGGAAGACGCCCTGGCTGACCCGATCCGCCGCAACAGGCAGTATGACGTCAGCCAGGCGTCATACTGCTTTTCAGGCGGAGGGTGTCAGTCAGTCTCAACCCGAACGTTGGCTTCCTTCCAGTAAACTTCGGCGAGCACTCATACCTCGAGGTCCCACGGGGGTCTCCAAGAGTGCGCACGTAGCCTCGTCAGCACCATGTGGTATTCGCGAATAACCCTGACCACCATGACTCTTTGCAGCCTCCGCAAAATAATCTTATTCTGGGCAGTCAAGGATTCATTTTTTTTATGCAGCACAGAGGGTGCTGCATTAAAAAAATGAAAAGAGTGAGCATTGGTTCATAAATTAAAATCTATTTAAGAACAAATGAACGTACTTATCACGTAACCATGTGATATGATTTTTTGTTAAAGCATAGGCTAACGGCAATTTTATCTTAGGAAAATAAAAAAAAACATTTATGTGGGCCCACACGACATGGTTGTCCAATATTAAAAGTACAAAGATTTGTGGTCCACCGCATTACCATACATTATATACACCAACTATAGGCCTATCTCTTTGGCAACTGTGATTTCTAAAGTGCTTGACGGTTTGCTTAGTTTGCAACTTGACCAGTACTTGCACCTGCATGACGCACAGTTTGGGTTTAGACCCGGTCTGTCGACTGAGAGTGCTATTTTGGGTCTAAAGCACACCGTCGAGTATTATACGACTAGGAAGACTCCTATATACGCGAGTTTCCTAGATCTTTCACAGGCTTTTGATTCAGTCAATTATGAAATACTGTGGAGGAAGTTAGCTGATGCCAATGTACCTAAGGACCTGATACGCATATTTAGGAGTTGGTACTCGTGTCAAGAGAACACAGTAAGATGACGTGACGCAAAGTCTGGAGTGTATGGTCTTCAAAGCGGGGTTAGACAGGGTGGAGTAACCTCACCAAAGCTTTTTAACTTGTATAAGGATGCGCTGATCGTCGAGCTCAGTAGCATGCATGTCGGATGTCATATAGATGGTGTCAGCGTCAATAATTTAAGTAACGCGGACGACATGGTGCTACTGAGTCCGTCGATTAGTGGACTTAGAAAACACGGTCTGAAATGCAATGCCTCTAAAAGTGAGTTGGTGATTTTCAAGGCTGGTAGTGTCCTTCGTATGTCCCCCCAGAGTTACTTAATGGTACACCCCTCAAAAGGGTGAAAATATTTAAATATCTTGGGCACTTGGTGACAGAGGACTTACGTGATGACTGATGACGCAGACATGGAAAGGGAGCGTAGGGCATTAGCGATTAGAGCTAATATGATCGCTAACAAATTTAGGCGATGCACGGCGCAGGTTAAAGTGACGCTTTTCCGAGTCTACTGTACGTCCATCACCGTCACCGTCCAAGTATAAAGTACTTGTAGTCTGTGGTCGAAATATACACAAAAATCACTTAATGCCCTGAGCGTCCAATACAATAACGCGTGCAGGGTGATGTTGCGGCTGCCATGAGCTTGCAGCGCGTCTGGCATGTTTATGGACACGCACGTCGATGGTTTCCATGCCATACTATGTAAGCGGAGCGCCGCCATGCTCTGCAGAGTCCGCGCCAGTACTAACAACATCCTAGAGATGATAGCGAGCAGGCTGGACAGTCAATTTAGTAAGTACTGGAACAGCCTGCACTTAAGTACATGTGTGTAGACCTACTAACATAGCAAATAAGGTATCTTATACTAACAAACTCTTGTCTCTTGTTTCTTTCAATTTTGTACCTGATTGTTGTGTAACTTTATGGACCGTGAAGGACTGATTACCACACAATAGCATCGTATGGCTTTTTATTTTATATTCGGGAACTGCTATTCAAGTTTTGTAAAAGTCAACAAATCACTTTGATTTTAACAGGGATGGTAGAAGGTGCATTTTCAAAGCTTCCTGTGTATTTAGCTTAATTTTGTCATATTTGTGGGTTGGTTCCGGTTTACATAAATATGTCACTAATAGTGTTCAGAAACGCTAAATGGCAATAGAGCACTACAGCCTAATTGCAGGAATATAATAGCGCGCTATTTTACGGTCTAAAATATAACGAGCTGAGCGTATGCGAATGACGTGATAAAAGCGCGGTGAATATTTTCGAATCACACTAAATGTTGTTGGACAGATAGCGCACTGTTTTAGTTATCAAATACTGACTTATTCTTAAGCAAAATTTTCGAAAAAATTATATTAAATCAAATGTTAGTACATTTTAACAGTAATAAGATATTACACGCCAAACAGTTTGGATTTACAAGGGGACGATCTAAAGAGGCTGCTGGATCTACTCTCATTAAAACTGTATTGGGGGCTTGGGAGGATGCGCATGATGCTTTGGGCGTGTTTTGTGATCTGTCCAAGGCGTTCGACTGCGTGGACCACCGTACGCTCATTATGAAGCTTAAATACTACGGAATTCAAGGTAGATCTATAGATCTTTTAATTTCCTATCTGGCAAATCGAGATCAAAGAGTGGCAATTGAGAACGTCACATCTACAGGCTCACAAGTTAAAATAGGAGTACCTCAAGGATCAATTTTGGGCCCTTTTCTGTTTCTGGTTTATATCAATGACTTGCCATATATGATAAACGACACAATGTCAAACATAATCTTATTTGCTGACGATACTTCACTTATATTTAAGGTAAACAGAAAGGATAGGCATCTTGTAGAACCCAATGATATACTTCGTAAGATATCCGATTGGTTTTCGGCTAACAATCTACTCCTAAACGCAGAAAAAACCAAATGTGTAAAATTCTCAACGGCAAATGTGACCCATTTAACTACAGAAGTAAAACTTGACGGAAAAACATTAGATCTGGTTCCCTCAACTGTGTTTTTGGGTATTACGGTAGACGCAAAATTGCAATGGGGACCCCATATAAAAGCACTTTCAGGCAAACTGAGCTCTGCTGCATTTGCCGTTAGGAAAATTAGACAGGTTACGGATGTGGCTACAGCTAGGTTAGTATATTTTGCGTATTTTCACAGTATTATGTCCTACGGAATTTTACTGTGGGGATCGGCTGCCGATGTCGAGACTATTTTTATATTACAAAAAAGAGCAGTCCGAGCTATTTATAATATGGGCTCTCGTGAGTCACTCCGGGAACTATTTAAGGAGATAAACATACTAACTTTGCCATCCTTGTATATATTCCAAAATATTATGTATATCCGCAAAGACATTGTTAGTTTCAATAAAAGAAGTGACGTGCATAACCTAAATACTCGCAATAAGAACAAGCTTGTCTTGCCTGGCTTTAGACTTAGCAGAACCAGCAAGTCGTTTATGGGAAACAGTATTAGGTTCTACAACAAAATTCCTTCTAGTATTACTGATTTACCAGAACTAAAATTCAAATCTTTGATTAAGCGCGTTTTAATATTGAAAGCCTACTATAACATACAGCATTACATCGATGATAAAGATGTGTGGCAAACGACTCCCTTCTGCACACTGCGACCCTCTGGCGCTGTATAATTTATTTTATAACGTCTGATAATTGACATGATTGCAAGTGTTTTAACTTGCAATCAAAGGCATAATGTCTACAAATTGGAATTAATTATGTTATTATTGTAAAAATAACTTGACATTTCTAATATCGCATTTAAAATTGCAAATATTTATGTTATTTACTTATAGTTAATAAATTGACATTTGACTTGACTCATTTAAAACATTTAAAAAAATGTAAATTTACTTATATACATTGATTGACTATTTGTTATTGTTAATATTGTTCTTGTGACATCAAATTATAATATTCTTACAAAACCGTAAATGTGTGAGCATTATGTAGGCATTGATGATATATATTTAGTACTTAATTTTGATTGTGTCTTTTGCCTGGCTGTATTGGTCTGTCATGCTCACTAAAATGTCTTGCTGATGGTGGCGTTGTGTATCGGGTCGTTCGGTTCCCTTCAACATGGTTGAGCTAAGTGATGCTGATGCATGCGTTATGCTCGTGAACGGGTGCCGTCTGTTGGGACTGGTCAGTCATTAACTGCCACAGCAAAAAATATTATTATGGTACGTTCCATCTTTAGACATTGACCTACATTTTTCTCGGTATTTGTTGTACAATCATTTTTGTATCAATCAGCATTGTAATCTCCATTATTTTAAAAGAGTATCCATGGAGTTTCTTGCCGGCTCTTCTCCATGAGATCCACTATTTGGAACCGTGCAACTTAGATTCTGACGTTTCATAAGTGCCAATATTTGGTTTATTTGAAATAAAAAACTTTGACTTTGACTTTGACTTGACTGGTAATGTATGTCTAGCCGTATGTACGTACATTTTTGGCGTATCTAAAATAAATAAATATTATATTCAACTCGTTAGGTAACGCCCGAATTTACGCGATGACTGCCGCCCTACTCGCCACGCCCGCGCCTTGTCTTTGCTCGCGCTATTATCTTCTATTCGTTATTTTCTAATGGCGCGAATTTTATAGCGTCAAGTTGGAGCTGGTATAGCGCTCGCTATACATTTCGTGAATAGCGCGATATTTAATCACGCCAATCGCGCTAGACGCTAGATTAACCATAACCAATAAAGATTAACGTCACTCCATTTGTCAATTAAATGTCAAGTTCCTCAGGTAGGTATCGTAGGTATTACAATATTTACAAATTACAATTTTACATCCACAGAATTATAAACAGTTTGAATTTTAATATTATTATTTAGTTTTTTGTATCGAAAAGGAATATATTCATAGAGATAGAGATATTTAAATAAGTGTCACAACAAACACTCTGTTTACAATTTATGCAGTGTTCCGTTAATAAATGAAATAAACTTTTTATTATTTAAAGTTATGGCTGATGATTACGCGGCAGTTAAGCGCGGTAAGCTTATTTTAAAAGGAGAGAAACCCAAGTAAGTGTAAACTATGGCTATCATCAACATAATCTATTCTTCATCTCGACTTTGCAAGTTTTTCCAACTACTATGCAGTCTGTACATGAATTATTGAGCTGAACAAAATTATGTATGAAGTAGCTTTTGAATATAGGAGTTTATTTCTGACAAATGTTTAGTTATGCCAATCTATACAGAGAATATATTGATTACTTGCAACAAACACTCACTTGCTATTTCTTCTATATCCCATTAAATATGTCCATCTGTAATAGTACAGCTTCGTTAGGGTTAAAGAAACTTACTTGCAGCTAGAGAGGTCATCATATCAGCCAAAGGAGCGACGAGCAGAAATTAAACTAACTCATCTACATATATTTTTACTACTATATTATACTTTATATATTATTATACTATATTATTTAATACTATTACTGATTGTTATAAGACACCGACTATTGTTTACGACAGACCAGTCATTCTTGCTGCGGATCATCATCATCATCATATCAGCCACAGGACGTCCACAACTGAACACAGGCCTCCTCCATAGATTTCTACAACAAGCGGTCACATGCTGCCCTCATCCAATGACTCCCAATGACCTTCAGAAGGTCGTCTGTCCACCTCATTGGAGGTCGCCCCATGCTGTGTTCTTAGGTGCCTCCACTCGAGAACCTTTTCACCCCAACAATCATCAGTTCTACAAGCAATGTTCCCCGCCCATTGCCACACAGTTTTGTATGTCCGATAAAGCAATGATTAGGTAATATTGTTATTCCCTTACAAGCACTAGGTAGCACAGTATCAAGTCAAACTGGAAGGAACTTTTTTTTTGTATCTATAAGGTTTCAAAGTATGATTCATACATAAAAAGTTTACTAATCCTTTCAGCTATGTTGGCAACTTTAGTTCTATGGATCTCCTCATTTCTTATTCGATCTTATTGGGAAATACCAAGCATAGCTCTCTCCATGGCTCACTGAGGGACTTCGAGCTTTCTTATGAGGTCCATAGTAAGTGACCAAGCCTCTGTTCCATATATCATATTAGGGATACTAAATAAACATCATATTATGAACAAACTCATTATTAAATATTAATCGAGTATTCCTTTTTTTAGGACAAAAAAACGGAAGCACAAGAAAAAACAAAGCTCTGAAGACTCGAAAGTAGATGAAGATTTAATAAAACATGGTGGATGGTGGAAGGTGGAAAAGATTGAAGATATAACTGGTTCCATTTCCCTAGAATTTGGAAAGAATTCATATGTATCAGCCTTGGACAATGGCTTGTTTACACTTGGTGCACCCCATGCAGATGGGGAAGGTCCATCACCTGAAGAGATCTTCACAGCTTTTCCAGCTGGAGAGAACAAGTTTGCTCTAAAATCTGGGTATGGGAAGTATTTGGGTATTGCAAAAGAAACGGTTGTTGGTAGATCTGATGCTGTGGGGGCAATGGAACAGTGGGAGCCAGTATGGCAGGAGGGTGAGTGTGATTTTCCTTCATTTTCAGTACGTAGTTTCTTATTACATAATTAGCAAAGTCCTTCTAAATGCTTGTTCCTAGAGACAATATAATGTTGGACCTTTATTATATACTAGCTTTTGCCCGCGGCTTCGCACGCATGGAATTTGGAAATCTACATCATGTTATTGAAAACATGCAATAATGCCCTGCGCTTTTTTATACATTGACATATTCCATAGGCCTCCCGCATATTGCATCCAGCCTAGCCAGCCGAGTGCCAGCCCGTGTGCTATTGTCTTTTGTTTGGAAAAGCTTACCACCTAGCACTGGTTGTCGTCATCAATAACTTTCATGAAACGTAGCTTGCCCTTTTCTGCCCAATATTAACAGTCCAATTACTCACTATATCGACACTGTTCATGTTGTCATTTAAAGTAGGACTTTAAGTTGTGTATTGTAAAATACTTTTATAATATCAAGCTAAGTTTCGAGAGTGCACTCGCAACTGCCATCCTGCCATCCCACAGACACCCTACTTCAAGTGAGCAGACCGCGCGCTTCAAGCGAGTATACAGCGTGCCAATTGCGAGCGATCTGCTTGCCGACGCCACCTGCGCCGCCCATTAAACAGACACACGTTCACTCATTGGGGAACGTACCCATACTACGTAACCCGTTTAGGGGGGGGAGGGAGGTCTTAAAAATACTACGATCAGTCACAGGAGTGTGGGGGGGTGGTTTAGATTTTTGTCACGTAGTAGATTTCGCCGAGAGAAATTTCGCGCTTTTATGTACTATCTTCGAATCTGGCGCGCAATGTTGGGTGCTTCTTAAACTTACAGTTGGTGGCGCTGACGCACATATGTTGAGACGTCAGCTGATTGAAAACAGGCACTGTTTGTCAGGCAGTTTGTAGTTTAGTGAAGTTGTCAAGCAAGTCGACGAGAGTTCATGCTGTACAATAATGTCACTGTACGATCGGCTGTATAAATTCATTTGTTACACTTTCTGCCTGCAAAATGATTAAAAATCATACTTGTCAATACTACGTAAAATTTTGAAAGGGGGGGGGGGGGTCTTGGCATATACTACGAGTGGTTACCGAGGGGAGGGAGGGGTCAAAAAATCTTAAAAAATAGGTCACGTAGTATGGGTACGTTCCCTTGTAATGTTCGCATAAGTGGACAGCAATAAGTCGATCCCTGACTGTCGTAGTTCACCATCATGATGGAGAATAAAGGCCTGACTTCCTCGAGAGTATCGTCCCAGTGTTTATCATCTTCAAGTAGATGAAGCGCTTCTTAGGCTGGGCGATATTTGGGAAACTTGTTCAATTCAATCAATTCAATTCAATCATTCAGTAATTAGGTCCTAACAGACACTTTTACACGTCATATTGAAACAACGGAGGGCATCAACTGTTCTCAAGAACGCAAACGATTTCGACCCCCGCTCTGTGCAGTAAAAGGCGTAAGAAATAGATCTCGCCGTTATTTGGATCTTACCTAATGCAGCGTCTTTCATAACAATCATAACTCCCGAGAAATCATATACTGTACGCCCACGTTTAAATCGATCAAGCACACCTCTTTGCTTCTTGTACGTATAGTATGACTACATCTCGCCATTCGTTTGCGATTTTGCGAACCGAACCTCATCGCACAGTTTAAAAAATACGAGAAGCGTAGTTTGACGTCGATTTTCCAAGCGCTCCATGACATTTTCAGGATTTAAATAAATTTGCAAGTCATTCTCTAAATGGACGTCCAAATGCATGACGGTTCGCGTTGGGTGTAAGTCTGCCGTCACTGAGGCGCATGATGCAGCATGGCGCTGCCGATTGCTTGCAAGACATGATTCACGTCCTTCATTACTTTCTTGTGATCGAGAGGCAGCAGTGACAATTCGTTGGGCACCTAACCGCGACTGACGCTGCGTGATGCTTTCTGCAGTTAAATTCTGTGCGTTGCACTGTAGTTTAGTAGCTAACTGAGCCTCACGATCTGCAGCAGTTTTGAGAGATTGTGCTAGCCTTTGCATCTTAGAAGCCCATGAGTTTCGAGAGATATTCGTCCTCTTTCTAGGACGCATGTTTCATGTTCAAATTTCTTTTTAAACTTTTAAATCCGATATCAATAACAACCAAATCAAGGAAAATGAATCGACACAGATCCGTAAGAATAGGTCAAATAATTCAGTAAGTGCAGATGATTTGCAAATCTACAAGCAGGCGAACCCACAGAATTGCCATCATCAATAGGGATTTAGCTTCAATTAGAGTGAATAGAGTAAAGATTATGGACTCAAGGTTAATTCTACAAACACTCAGGTCACTTGCTGGCAGCCCCAGGTTGACTACTAGAATATACTGGGTGCGGATTCCGGCAATAAGTTTCGACGGGACTGTCATACCCATAAGCGAAAAAGTCAGGGTGTTGAGGATTTTTATTGATGTAAGCGACGCGAATATTACCTAAATGATGGAGATGTGTTGATTTTGTAATATTATAAATCTATACCATTCTAAATGTTTGTATGTATGTGTGCCTAGCTATTGATGTGCAAGCAGCGTGAGGGGTACGGGAGTGCGCGCGGGGCAGGGGCGCTCACTCGTTGCAGTTGTAGCAAAATAACTAAATTAGTCTAAATACGGGCCCCTCGTACATCGCACGCTCCTTTTCTGTTGAAAATATATGTAGGTACATATATTTTCAACAGAAAAGGAGCGTGCGATCTATTTACGCATTTTTCTAAGGCAGGTAGGTCCTGCCTTAGAAAATGTAACTATTTTCTTCAGAGTCTTCGACTTTCTTTATCCACTGCAAGATAACCACTCACCTGCACCACCAACAATTGACAAAAATCTTTCCTGGGGTCCTCAGCTTCAGGAAGTGAGCCGGAAATTGTAGCGGGGTCACTTAAAATATTTTCCATTATGAAAGTAGGACTCTATATACATTATAGCAATATTGCCACTAACATCGTTTAACAGGATATCTTTCATTTATTCACAGGTAAAACAGCAATCCTAAGTTCCCTAAACAAGTTTATGTCGGTCGACCCTGAAGATGATGCAGTGGTTGCCCGCAGTACTGCCGCCGGCTCTGATGAGTTCTGTAACATTAGGAGCAATAAAACAAAAGAGGCCAACAAGTCGGTACTGCCGGATGAAGAGCAGGCTGATTTATCACAGGTTGAAGTTAATTATGTGTAAGTATCATATCAGCTAAAGGAACACCCCAAGCCGTGTGGTGCCGGCTCAGAATGCCACCACCCCATTTCATCCCGTGGGTGTCGTAAAAGTCGACTAAGGGATAAACCGGAGGATGGGCAGCAGCGTCCTTCGAGTATGTACTCAACATGATCGAGTATGTAACAACAACTGCTATCGCCAACCCGCCTGCCAAGCGTGGCGATTATGGCAAGACCCCTCAATGAGTACACAACACATCCATATCGGTCTTGTGGTGATCTTTGGGGGAGGCCGGTGACCAGCAGTGGACTCCATTCGGCCGAAATGAATAAAGGAACACTGCTGAACAAAGGCCCATAGATTTGCATAGTTGTCATCATTCATCGTCACTTGTAATGGCCGAAATTAATAATCAATCTAATCCAAAATGGATTTGGGATTTATCTGTTTTTGTGTTAAATGTGTTCTTAACACAAAAATAGATCATGTTCAAAATCTGAAATCTAAAGAGATTTTGGATTAGATTAATTATTATTTCGACCGTAAGTCATGTTTGGCATGTGAGTTGGTGAGTGCAATATTGGTACTGTTCTACAGAGGATGCTGCTGTCATCACTTTGGATTGTGTCAATCAATCGGTAATCAATCTAATGCAAAATATTTAGATTAGAATTAGTAACTTGATTGATTAATAAGTGTGATCTCAACACAAAAATAGACAAACCCTAAAACCCAAATCCAAATATTAATTATTAATTTCGGTTGATAGTCGCATTTTACGACATCCATGAGATGAGATGGAGTGGTGCTACATTCTTAATCCGGGCATCACTATTAGTGTAAATATGGTCTCATCAATTTAGTTGCAAGTTTGTGTGCAAAGCTACTACAAAAAAAGTGAACTCTGTTTCACAATATGTTTTCCATTAATTTGAAACAAGCTTGTAGATAATAGCATGAAACTTATTTCATGTAATAACAAATGATTATCAAAGCTTATTGAACCCCGCCCATTAATATGTTTACCCATATTGATGGCTCTATCCCTGTCTACCCTGCTGCCTTACCCGTAGCCGTAATTGTTGACCAGGATGAGGATTTTTGCTTTTGTATTTGAAGACTTCTTATCAATGTTTATTTGTAGCGTTATTTTATATTATTTAAATAGGTAACACTTGTAATATATATAAAATTAATATTTATTTTCAGCAAAAAATTCCAGAAATTCCAGGACAAGAAGCTTCGTCTTAATGAGGGTGGTGTCTCAGAGTTGAAGAAAGCGAAAACGGAAGGAAACCTCCACGAAACATTGTTAGACCGTAGGAGTAAGATGAAAGCTGATCGCTACTGTAAATAGAGAACTGTTCTGTATAAACAAGGTGTTTTACTGTATGAACTAATTAGTTATGTCAAACTTTAGCGAGTTCCAAAAATATTTTACAGTTAGTTTACTACGGCAAAACTTGTTTCGCGTCTGCAGCAAACTTGTACAAGGCTTTCTTTTTTTAACACACTTCAAGATAAGGAAGGTTCTCTGATTCCTACGTATGGTTTTCTGAAACTACACAGCGGGTATCGGCCGGTGGATACCGCCCCTCCCATATTAGCACACGGCGCCGCTCGAGGCACGGCTCATCGACGGACGATGAAAAATCCTTACTTTACGAGACTCGCGTAGTCTCGTTCTAACGGACCGGTATACTGCTCTCGCCGCCGACGCCCGCCTTCCGCAGAGACCACGTTTAATCTTTTCCTCCACGCCCTGGCCCCTGTAGCTTTAAGCATCCCCTAAAAAAAAATACCTATCCAGCTGCCCGTTGTTTGTTGCCCCCAATAACGCCCTAAACAGAGGTTCGAGTCCCGCAGGGGGCGCACTTAGCTGCAGTTGCCTAGTTTGTAATTTTAAGCCTGGCTGGAGGACTCATGGCTTTGCCAGATTGCCCGGTTAAGCCGAGCCGATGATGAGATCTCCCCGAGATGACTGCAAGAAGAATGAATGACTATGCCCTTGCTCGAAAAAAACTACACGACAGATTTTTATGATAATTTCACTGGGGCAACTTATATAGATTACTCCAGTGAAAGAATCATAATAATCTTATAGGTATATATACCTGTCCTGTGGGAAGGACAAGTTAGAAGTAATATATGGGGAAGGACTTGACAAGGAAAAATATTGAAGTACCATTCTTATAGATATAATAATTGTCTATTTGAAGTCTGTTTTTCTATTTAAAAGTTTTTCGCTGTCACTGTATTCATATTGTTTCCTCCTGCTTGTCGCAGCACGACTTACTAAAGCAACTGAAAGTTTTATCTTGGTCTTTAGGTTCGGCTCTATCGTGATCAATCGATTGATTGATTTGAATCATACTAAACACATAAAGAAACGGCGAATTCAGTAATCCAATTATAATGAGAGAAGAGTTGCAAATTACAATAAATAAATCAAATAGTAAACAAAACTCGATTTATTTTCAAATATTTTTATTTATTCCTCATTTAATAACATCCGATACAATGGCCTAAACGTTCTGTGATCATTTTTGTATACACGTTATTTTTACAGAGAAACCATTTTCTTACAATCAGAGAATTTGAATATGCTACCTACGCGCCTTATATAAAATGATATCTACACCTAAACCTAGTGTTTAGACTAGACACAAGAGCTAGTTTATTGGAACATGATTTGCAGTGGCCTCAGCAGTCCAGTCTAGTTTGAGGTGTATATTGTAGATTAACCCTATTTTTAATCATTTTTTTATAATATGAACGTGCGATATATTCAGAGCGCTGGTTTTGGAGGTCCTTGGGAATCCTTACAAAAAATATAATTTAAATGAATTGGCCATGATTATTTGAAAACAAATCCATTTTAATTAAATCTAAGGAAACTAGTGTAGATGCGACGAAGATGGTTATCGCACATTCAAATTTGTTATCCTATGTGTGTTCAATATCAATCGAAAGGCCATCTGAAGTAGATACCAGACAATAATATAATATACTTCATCGAATTGCAATAAATTATACGAATCCCACCAAGGATTGGCTACTGGTTTAAAATAAATATAGACATGTCCTCTTCAAAAAGTATTTGTTGTACAGTTTTATTACAAAATAATAATAACATTGTTCGGTGGGCAAATTAATATAATATTCAAGACATTGTTGATTTGATACATTATGAGATTGCGTATTTTATTTCATACTGGTTACATATCTGAGGAGCAACGGAAAATCGTAATATACATATATTTAAAATAAATGCTAAAAATATACACATAAACTTATGCCTACTATGTTAATAAGACAAATAATACATACTGTAATGTACTGACCATTGAAATATCTAGCTCCTCATGTTGGCCAACCGTTAGCATAATTAATTTAATATTAACATCATTTCTGAAATAAAAATAATGGAAAAAAGAGCAGCATGCTTTGCATAAATAATGTAGGCATAGTCATTTTATGTATTTACATAACTTCTATTGTTTATAAACAATACCGGCTGGTTTAATTCCTTGGAAAACCGTTACTGAGTTCTGCCGACACACGAGAAATGGCTGGCAAAATTATGGTGAATAAATTGGAAACTATTCACAGACCAAACGAAGCCCTATATACTTCCAAATTTTGACAGAACACATTTTACCATTACATTGGTTGAAATAAAATTTAAATAGTCATTGCGGTTCCTAAAAATTACAACAAATAATACAAGGAGTCCACGCCAGCGTACAAAGCAACAAAAAGTTTATATACACATAGTTTTTCAAACAAAACTGCATGCTTCTAGTGTCGCCTTATCAGATTATCGCCTGCGATAATTATTATTCACGTAATAATTTAATTTCCCTGCTTTGCTCGGTTATTAAATTACATATTACATACCCCATATGGCTCAAGTATTATATACTAAAGAATTCAGCAAGTAAGTTTGTATAGTTGTTAAATTAACAGTACAATATGGTAGTTTCTGGTATAATTTTTAAGGATGACATAGACATGACACTCGCAATTCTAATAGATCGCACAGTAATTGCGTTCTGCTCGTGAGCCATTCAGACTGAGGTCAGATTGCAATTACATGGAAAATAACTTTTATTTCTGACCCATACTAAGCTATTCAATACTGTGCAGTAAATTGTAATGCGAGCTAAAATACAGATAATAAATCCGTACACCTGTTTAACTAGGCAGTAATACATATTAAGACTACATACAAGTATATTTTTATTCAAACTAAGGGTTAAAAACATTACTAACGAATCCTCAGCTTAAATTTCAATACGGCGAGAAAAGAAACAGTGTCATGTCTACATATATCTGCAGTTTTTCAGTAAACTGATTAAGACTTATCATCATGTTATGAGAGTAACACGGTTCCGATGCTCTGATTTTCACAATGACCGGTTACATGCGGCTCGCATCCAACGACTCCCAGCTATCGTCACCAGGTTGTCTGTCCCATCTCGTAGGAGACTGTTCCATGCTACGTGCTCTCCAGAACCTTTCTGCACCTACAGCCATCAGTTCTTGGAGCGAATATCCACTTATCTAGCTCTAACATTCCACTGCGACCATTATATTAGACCATTCCTCTCAAACAGCATTTTACAATTTTCTAACGTTGGACCTATCATAAAAACCTATACATTTGTGACTTATCTCTCGCAGTAGAACAATGTTAGTTACATGCAGCAGTATACGAATGAAGTGCTAACTCTTACCTAAAACCGAACTCGCTCGGAAGCAATGTCTTATTGGACAACATACTCATAGTTTGCAGACGTCGACGGGAGCGATCGTCCGCATATTAATTAACACTGTTACTAATCCGTGTCTTTATACTGTCTGTATATCTCTCTCACAACACTATGATTGTTGTATCAGCTCATTGGCATGTATAATGATGATAACAATGTTTTTATGTTAAATTACAACAGAAAGTTACTTAAAACAACTATGCGTAGGGCTTCAAGCACAATTGCTTTTAACTAACTTTTTGTTTATTTTATTTACTCTGTGAGAAAAACGACATAAAAAATTGTTCACATTATAAAACAACCAAGAAGCATCAGGCCGTTGGAGAGCCGCAGGAGGCGGCGCGTGAGGGCGGCGCAATGCGCATGCGCGAGCTGCGCCCTCAGCTGAACGTTGGCATGCTGGCCTCGGCCTCGCGCTCCGCCCGCAGCCACTCCACGAACTCGTCCAGCATCACTGGCCCTGGAACAAAACATTGTCGTATTTACTGATTTCGTATAGTAAGGGTGGATATCACAATATCAACGTCCCGAACGCCATCCGTAGGCGGTCATCATATCAGCCAAAGGACGTCCACTGCTGAACAAAGGATGGAGGATATGGTGGAGGCCATAGATTTCCACAACTGTGTCGTCGTTTTGGGGTAGAATTTGCCAGTACTCTTGGCAGGCGGGATCGATGGTGAGCGCAGTATAACTGTTCCACAGAAGGGACGCTGCAGCCCATCCCAGCTCATCCCAGAGCCCCTTGTCGCGTTTTACGACATCCACGAGAGGATATGGAGTGGTAATATATTCTTAATCCCGGACATCACATGGATTCAGGTGCCGCAGGCGGTGCATCCTTACTATTTAACAACGAAGCTCTCAACGACGTATATGACATACTTAAATATAAAATACTACCCAGTGATGACACCGGTATGTCATTCGCTTGGCGGTTAGCGTCACGACTGCGTATAATAATTGTAATGCTTTGCCAAGACTAGTCCTGCGTGGCACCACACTGCGCTCGTCACCTCGAGACATTAGTTATTTAGTCTTTTACGCCCAGCAGCTTCACTAGCTCTCTCTCTCCAGTTCAGTTCCAGAAAGCTTATAATAAATCAAATAAAAAAGGATGTGTTCCCACAGTGATGTCCTTTTTTATTTTATTTATTATGAACTTTCTGTACCAAGGAAGGGCGAAGGGGCATGCTGGATTCCTACTGGCTAAAACCACTGGGGCGATCATTCTCGGCACCTAAGGAGGAGCCACCCACTGGTGCCACGATTATAGGCGCGTCTCGCAGTGTGTCTGTAAACACCCTCCCTAGGGACACAGTAATGTGCTAAAGTTTAAACACTACAGCTTGGCAGCAGAACATCTGGCACTGCAGTGGCCTACCACCAGTGCCAACAACATATTATGTTGGTGTTATACTATTAACAACGAAACTATTTGCCACCACCCCATTTCCTCCCGTGGGTGTCGTAAAAGTCGCCTAAGGGATTAGCTGGAGGATGGGCAGCAGCGTCCTTCGAGTACATTAACAACTCAACTGCGATCGCCAACCCGCCTGCCAAGCGTGGCGATTATGGCAAAACCCCCCAATGTGCTCACAACACATCCATATCGGTGGTTGTGGTGATCTTTGGGGGAGGCCTGTGTCCAGCAGTGGACTTCATTCGGCCGAAATGATGATACTAACACGCGCCATCAGCATCGTAGGTGTTGAGCTGCGTGTCGACGGTCCGGCTGAACTCGAGGATGTTGCACCACTGGTCCCTGTTGACGACGCGGTAGCGCCGCTCCCGCTGCAGGAACTCCGCCAGCGGCGGCCGCAGCGCCCAGCGCGGCAGCAGCACTCCCAGCAGCGCCCTCGCCGTGCCCGTGTCCAGAGACCGCTGGTCCTTATCCTGCAATGGATAGTATTTGTTATGAGAGAACTAGATAACGGAGGATTTCATCATTTCGGCCGAATAAGTCCACTACTGGACAGGCCTCCCCGGCCACAACGCCGATATGGGTGTGTAGTGTTCTCAGTGGGGGGTCTTGCCATAATCGCCACGCTTGGCAGACGGGTTGGCGATCGCAGTTGAGTTGTTGTGTGCTCGAAGGACGCTGCTGCCCATCCTCCGGTTTATCCCTTAGTCGACTTTTACGACACCCACGGGATGAAATGGGGTGGTGGCATTCTGAGCCGGCAGATTTAGATATTCAAAATTAGCCCATACCATGTGCTGGCAGATTGCAGGCTCATCAGTAAAATATATAGGGTCTTACTTTAATAATGGAAAATATTTCAAGGCTAGGTGCTATGAATGGTACCCCCGGGAAGACAGCGGTGCGCATGTGGTCACGTACCGCTGTGTGCGCAGCACAGCGCATAGTGAGGCCTCGGGGGAATCTTTTACAATCCCCTCGAGAGATGCCTGGGGGGTGGCCTCTTTGCAGTCGCCTTCCCTCCACTAGAGGGGATGACCACTTTACAGTCATCCCCTCCGAGATGTGCCTAAAGGCGTGGCACCAATGGGTGGCTCTAGATGGAGATCTTTCGAGTTCCTGGAGCCTCCCTTCGGTGCCGACGATGATCACTCCGGTGGTCTTAGCCGGTAGGAGTCCGGCATGCCCCTTCGCCCTTTTCCGGGGTGAAGGAAGTACATGAGGTATTTCCACCGGATCAATAAAAAAAAAAAAAAAAAAAAAGTGCTATGAATGGTATAGAATTAATTTAAAGTGTGGTGTCCGGATTAAGAATATAGCACCACTCCGTCTCCTCCCGTGGAGGTCGTAAAAGTCGACTAAGGGACTCTTAACCAAAGGGATGGGCAGCAGCGTCCCTTTGCTGAACAGAAGCATTACTGCGCTCGCCAACACGCCTGCCAAGCGTGGTGAGTATCGGCAAATTCCCCCCAAAATGACGACACGACTAATGCACCGGCCCCCAGTTCCCGGCAGCCCCGCTATTCCTGGTCATGGTAGCGGCCACGGTAATGGCGGGGCAGGGGGTGCTAAGAATCACCGGACGGGATCCGGCTACCACCCCAAACGAAAACTGGCCCTGGTAACGTATAACACACGCACACTGAGGGCAGACGAAAAGATTGTTGAGCTGGAAGAAGAAATAGATAAGTTGCACTGGGATATCATGGGTCTATCAGAAGTCCGAAGAGAGGGCGAGGACACGATAACCCTGAAATCTGGCAACTTATTCTACTACCGGGAAGGCGAACATCTGTCTCAAGGTGGTGTCGGGTTTCTCGTCCGCAGGTCCCTCATTAACAGCATAGTGGCTATCGAAAGTGTGTCGAGCAGGGTAGCGTACCTTATACTCAGAATATCCAAGAGGTATTCGTTGAAGGTCATACAGGTCTACGCACCGACCTCGACACACCCAGATGATGAAGTAGAGAGTATGTATGAGGACGTAAGTAGGGCCATACATACCTCGAAGACACACTTCACTGTTGTGATGGGGGACTTCAACGCGAAGCTGGGCACTCGATGCGATGGTGAGTTGAGAGTGGGGCAATTTGGATATGGGCAACGGAACCCCAGGGGACAGAGGCTGGCCGACTTTTTGGAAAAGGAGGGACTCTTCGTGATGAACTCCTTTTTCCAAAAGCCGCCTCACAGGAAATGGACCTGGATGAGTCCCGATGGTTCCACGAGGAATGAGATTGACTTCATCATGACCAATAGGAGGCAAATATTCAATGATGTCTCTGTGATCCACAGGGTGAAAACCGGTAGTGATCACCGAATGGTAAGAGGCACATTGAATATTAATCTCAAAGTTGAGAGGTCTCGTCTGATGAGGTCTACGCTCCGGCCCTCTAGTGCTCATATCCAAAACCCCGAGAGCTTTCAACTCGAACTCCAAAACCGCTTCGAGTGCCTAGAACATTGCGTATCTGTGGACGATTTAAATGGTAGGTTTGTAGAAACTGTCCAAACGGTTGGGTCTAAGTTCTTTAAGGCCCACCGTAAAGGTAGACCAAAAAAGTTCTCCGATCACACTCTCGACCTCATGGCAGAAAGACGCGCCATGACGCTGCAGTCCTCCGGTGATGCTGAAGCATACCGACTGCTCAATAGACGGATATGGAAGTCCTTGCGTCACGATATCCGCACCTTTAACACCAACGGTGTTAAAGAGGCGATTGAGCGGAATCAAGGCTCCAAAGTGTTCGCAAGAGACAAGTCTATTGGGCAAAGTCGTATTATGAAGCTGAAGACCGAGGACGGCAGTGTAGCGTCGACTAAGCCAGAGGTTTTGAGAGAGATTGAGAAGTTCTACCGGCAGTTATACACCTCGGTAAGTATACCTACCATTGGCTCTGACAAAGACCCGCGAGCCAAACTAACCCGACACTATACCGAGGATATCCCGGACATCAGCCTGTACGAGATTAGGATGGCCTTGAAACAGCTTAAAAATAACAAGGCGCCGGGTGGAGACGGAATTACGACAGAGCTTCTGAAAGCGGGTGGCACACCGGTACTTAAAGTCCTTCAGAAGCTATTCAATTCCGTCTTACTCGAGGGCACAACGCCGGAAGCGTGGAACAGAGGTGAGGTGGTGCTCTTCTTCAAAAAGGGTGATAACACCCTATTGAAGAATTATAGACCCATCTCACTTCTGAGCCATGTTTATAAGCTGTTCTCAAGGGTCATCACAAATCGTCTCGAGCGCAGGTTTGATGACTTCCAGCCTCCCGAACAAGCCGGTTTCCGAAAAGGTTTCAGTACCATAGACCACATCCATACGCTGCGGCAGGTTATACAGAAGACCGAGGAGTATAATCTGCCACTATGCTTGGCGTTTGTGGACTATGAGAAAGCCTTCGATTCGATCGAAACCTGGGCAGTGCTGCAGTCTCTGCAGCGGTGCCAGATTGACTATCGGTACATTGAAGTGTTGAAGTGCTTATACAGAAACGCCACCATGTCGGTCCGAGTACATGAACAGAGCACGGGGGCAATTCCATTGCAGAGAGGTGTGAGACAGGGGGACGTCATTTCCCCGAAACTGTTCACCGCTGCAATGGAGGATGCCTTCAAGCTACTGGAGTGGAAAGGATTCGGCATTAACATCAATGGCGAGTATATCACTCACCTTCGATTTGCCGATGACATCGTAGTCATGGCAGAATCGCTGCAAGAGCTCAGCACAATGCTCGATGATCTCAACAGAGTTTCCCAACAGGTGGGCCTTAAGATGAACATGGGCAAGACAAAAGTCATGTCAAATGCCCATGTCGTGCCCATCCCAATATCCGTTGGGAGCTCTGTTCTCGAAGTTGTTGACGAGTATGTCTACCTAGGACAAACTGTCCAGTTAGGTAGGTCCAACTTCGAGAAAGAGGTCAATCGTCGAATCCGACTCGGCTGGGCAGCGTTCGGGAAACTTCGCAACGTCTTTTCGTCAACAATACCGCAATGCCTCAAGACGCAAGTCTTTAACCAGTGTGTGTTACCAGTGATGACATATGGAACAGAGACGTGGTCACTCACAATGGGCCTCATAAGAAAGCTCAAGGTCACTCAGCGAGCTATGGAGAGAGCTATGCTTGGTATTTCTCTACGAGATCGAATCAGAAATGAGGAGATCCGTAGAAGAACTAAAGTTGTCGACATAGCTGAAAGGATTAGTAAACTGAAGTGGCAATGGGCAGGGCACATTGCTCGTAGAACTGATGGCCGTTGGGGCACAAAGGTTCTCGAATGGAGACCGCGCACCGGAAAACGCAGCGTGGGACGACCTCCAACGAGGTGGACAGACGACCTGGTGAAGGTCGCTGGGAGTCGTTGGATGAGAGCGGCATGTGACCGCTCGTTGTGGAAATCTAAGGGGGAGGCCTTTGTTCAGCAGTGGACGTCCTGTGGCTGATATGATGATGATGAAAGTGTCAACACACTGGTGGGCTACTAAACAACCACATTGTTGTTCGACCGGACCATTTTTAACACGTTTTAGTGTTATTGTGTGTGCGTGTTCGGTGACAGTACCACAGTATTTTTAGAAAGACAGTTAATAGTGATAGTTGCCTATAGTTTTTACGTAGTTAATTGCGCTTTTTATGCAAACGGAAACATGAAATATTCAAATTAATTTTGAATATGTATAAAATAAAGGTCGTTGCTATGTTATTTTTTGTTCCTAAAACGCATCTTAACAACCTATAGATTTACCTCCTAAAATATTTTCCATTAATAAAGTAAGACCTTAAATTGTTTCTGCACTCTTGAGCTATGAAGGCCAATTCTCGTAAGTCATTTACACTGTGACTGAAAGTTGACCGAACTGAGATAAAATTATGATGACAAGAAATTGGTATTCTGCTCCTCTTAAAGTTCAGTCAAATTTAGTATGATCTCAATTTAGTCTCATTTGAATGTCAATTTTGACGAACTTTCGATCCATTTTCGACCTCATCACAGTATAAGTTCATGTTTGACGTTGCTTGTTAGTTTTGTAGAATACCATTTGTAACATTTACAGCATTGAGACTAGATCTGAACTATATTTTGAACATTTTCAATTACGATAATTAGCCCTCTGAACTCATAGCTGATTATAGTGACTTTTATGTTTTATGTTGGAAGTGTGTATGCGTGTTTAGGTTGTTGTTTTTGTGTCATACATTTGCTATAAACACCTTTTTTATTTATTGGGCTAAGTGGAAATTCTGCATCAACTTCTTTCGCCGCGTCGAAGGAAGGAAGGGCATGCCAACTCCTACCGGATAAAATCTCTGGGGCGGTCATCTTCGGCACCTAAGGGGGGCCTCCAGGTCCTCGTATGATCACACTAGAGCCGCTAACTGGTGCCACGCCTATAGGCACATCTCTGAGAGGGTGGGTGACTGTAAATCGGTCAACCTCCGGGGGGATTGTAAAGGATCCCCGAAGCGTCCCTGTGTGCTGTGCATTGACCACATGCGTGCTAAAAACACCTAAAGAGATGGAACATTGACGACGGGGACAGGAAACCCAATAATAAAATTAAAAAATAACAAAGACTACTTACCCTAGCAAAATCATATGAATATCTATATATGGCCTTAAACATATAGGGGTCGTTGAGTAAACTTCGAAGGTACTCTAATTTGTTTTGTAATTTGTGCACATTATCACACTGCAGCTCCGTTAGTCCTGAAACAGTTTTAATACATTCATAAGCACAAACTATGCCATGTGGTGCCAGCTCAGAATACCACCACCCCATCTCCTCCCATGGGTGTCGTAAAAGTCGACTAAGAGATTAGCCGGAGGGTGGGCAACAGCGTCCTTCGAGTACATTAACAACTCAACTGCGATCGCCAACCCGTCTGCCAAGCGTGGCGATTGTGGTAAAACCCCCCAATGAGCACACAACACACCCATATTGGTCGTTGTGGAGATCTTTTGGGGAGGCCTGTGTCCAGCAGTGGACTTCATTCGGCCGAAATGATGAAGCACAAACTATATGCGAGAGTGAGAAATAAGATCCGTCGGTCAAAAGGCGACATTATGCCTCAGAAGATCACTGAGAAATCAAAGTGGTTATTGTTTCTATGGGGAGAGACGCAATACCTCATCTTTCAAGAAAATTAACAAAACACACCTTTTATCCATTCTTCTTGTGTAAAAAAACCCATTTGTTTGGCTCCCATTTTGTATGCAATCACTAACATGACAATGTTCTCCGGGTCCACGCCAATGTCTGCACAGAACTTTTCCATTCCTTCAGGACCTATAGAAATAAGTGATGGTTAGGTTTCTGATGTACAGTTGTCGAACAAGACAGGTAAGGCAGGCCATGTGGTAACTGGAAAATCATTAGTTCCCATCTCCATGCTCATCATATGGGCCAAAAGATGTACACTGCTCTGCCGTCCTTTAACTGGAAAGGTGGATTTTGACTTTTTAAATGCAAAGTGATATCGGCATCGACGGCACGGTTGGTGCAGTGGCTGATACAGTCGGCTGCTGCGCACCGGGTTGTGGGTTCGATTCCCGCACGGAACAAATATTTGTACGATCTGCAGGTAGTTGTTCCGGGTCTGGGTGTGTTGTGTTGGAATTTGTGTCTGTAAACGCATCCACGATACAGGAGAAATCCTAGAGTGGGGCAACGTTTAAAAAAAAGATAGAGATATAGTTTTAAATTCTCTGTCTCCCTATCTAAGAATCATAATTATATTAGTGATAGTTCCAGAGTTATAAACTCTATAAAAGCCGTTAAGGTAAGGTTAGCGTTCTTCTAGTAAGTCTTCTAGTCGGAAATATTCCCTGACAGTTTAAGGTAAGAGTCATTGGGAGGTCAAACCTTAGTAGTTATGAGTTAGCAACATTGACAGGACTTTGCCTTCCCACTTCCCAGCCTTTTCTATGCTGCGGGTCTGTACAGATA
Source organism: Diloba caeruleocephala (assembly GCA_947459985.1). Lineage (NCBI taxonomy): Eukaryota > Metazoa > Arthropoda > Insecta > Lepidoptera > Noctuidae > Diloba > Diloba caeruleocephala. The sequence continues at coordinate 2,892,744 of OX381615.1, read as the reverse complement.
TATCACAACTACACGCCAGCGCCAAAATCGTGGCCGTGTACAAAATTGTATGAAAATATTTACTTTCATTCACACGTATGACAATTAGGAAGTCGTGTTCAACGGTTGATGACTTGTTGATGCAAGTATAAGGTTAAAACTACGACTTCGCGGAAGCTCTCACGGCACTCACAGGCAAGCGGCCGACAACATCGCGAGTCGCGACCACCGTGCGTCCCCTTCTCACGCCTATTTTGTGACTACCACAACGAAACTTCAAGCAGCTGCAGCAATACCATTCACACTAATCACTCCCCAGTGACATTTATTCTGCTGTGTTTACAGCGATTATTCTACTAGAAACACCTAGACTCGGACAACGCTCTGAAGGTCATACAAATATTTGATCCGCGCGGTGATCGAACCCGCGACACGTAGTGCAAAAGCTAAACAAATAGGCATTGCGCAAAACGTGTCGTCTTACACACTAAGTATGTTAAAGATATTAAATAAAGAGTGCAAAGACTAAGGCCCAGATCGAGAATCAAAACTCAAGCAGAACTTGAGTTGAGATTGCTTCAATTGAATATAAATGCTGGATCTAATGCATAAGGTCTATATTTCATTAACGCAATCTAGACTCAAGTTTTACTTAAGTCTTGATACTCGTTCTGTAATACGGGCCTTAGTAACTATTAACTCACCTAATACATCTGGTTCTGTGACTGTTGTGTATTCTTTAAACCAAGTTAAACATTTCTTTACGCTAAAACTCGTGTCTTCTGTTTTGGAATGTCGCCGTGAACTGAAATTGGTAAACAAAAATGAGATCGAGTTGTCATTCTGTTGTCTAGAGTTATGTTCTAGCGCAGTGCGAACTTTTTCGTAATTCATCATAATTATCGGCCATACAACGTCCACTACTGAACAAAGGCCTCCCCCATAGATTTCCACAATTATGTCATCATATTGGGGGAATAAAAGCCAGTACTCACTACGCTTGGTAGGTGGGTTGGCGCAGGATGGCTACTGTTCCACACAAGGCATCCCTCTGGATTAGAGTCCAATAGTCGCCTTTTACGACATCCACGGGAGATGGAGTGGTGCGATATTCTTAATCCGGACACTACACAGAATTAATTTCGCAATTAATATTGCTTAATTTTATACCCTTTTTTTGTAGACTACACTAATTATATTTTTATGAATTATTGTTGTATGTATTAAATTGTAAAACAATAGATTTTTTTGCTTTAATTAGAAAAACTTTAATCGTCATGGTGGATGTACAAACAAGGACAAAGATATTGGATAGTGGCATGACGCCGTCATCAAACTTGATCAAATCTTGGACAAACATATTGGATGCGTTGCATAGCGTCGTGACCAAATATTTCAATTTTCATTATTATCATCCTAGAAATTCAGAAATTATTTTTTATAAATAATTGTTTTTTCCGACATATTTTCTAGAACCATGGTTGAAACATGTTACATTAGAACGCAGAGGTACATTATGTTTGTCTGGGCCCATCAAACAGTCACGACCAAGCGTGCACCTCACCCACAGCGAGAGGTAAGTGGAAGGACAGCGTGTGGTTTTTGCCCCTTCGCCCCGGAGCCCATGCCCATGAGGATATACAAGACAAAAAATAAGTTACATTATGTTTCGCTGGTCAGGTGGCAACAATCATAAGAATGCCATATTTTTATGTTGGAATACAATTTATTAATGCTTAAAAGCTTTTTTAAAATTGATGTAAATTTTTAATAATACAATGTCAATATAAAATGTTAGTAAAATTACAATTCAACATACAACAAGAACCAAAACTTACGTAGAATTAAAGTTTAGATTGTGTTAATCAAATAATATGAACCATACATAATAAGGTCCAGTATTTATACTCAATTGATGTCTCAACTAAAGTGCTACTTAGTTGATCTTCGTTCTGTAATATGGGCCTTAGATATCATATCTATCTGATGGTTTTGGGCATTCAAGTGCCCTGCACGTGTCCGCCTGACGGTATTGTTATGTGACGGGTCATCCAAAATATATGTAGGGCTGAGCTACACCATGACTGATTCATGCTCGCCATCTGTTGGGACAGGTCAACGCAAAACGTCTATGGCTGTTTTTTTAAAAGGACATTCCAGACTCATCTTCTTCGTCACGTAATATTGTATCGTAAATATGTCCGGACTTTATTAAACCAATGAGTTCGTTCCGGCATTTCGTGTAAGAGAGTCAACAGGCAAATGCAGACTTCACCAAAGGCCAAAACTGGTTAAACTGTGTAAAAGTACTTTTAATAGCAAAGTCTAAATACACTGTCCATGGGGTAGATTACGAATATAGCACCATTTTATCTCCTCCCGTGGCCGAGGATGTGGTAAAAGGCGACTAACGGACTTTTAACCGGAGGGATGACCAGCGGCGTTCCTTCTGGAATAGCAGCAAATCTGCACTCACCAACCCGCCAGCCTATCGTGATGAGTACTGGCGAATTCCCCTCAAAATTACGACACACTGCATGTACCTGATTGGTTGTGGGTAGATGCCTTTGTTCAGCAGTGAACGTCTTTTGGCTGATATGATAATGAAAAAGACTCGTTATTACAACCTGCTATTTCTAGATCTCTTGTGGTGATGATGGTCGTCGATGGCAGTCGCTCCCGGCAGGACCTCGCCCCCGTTCGAGGCAGCGCCGCTCCGCGTGCGTTTACTGCAGCGTGGCATCGCTCTACCACCCTGTACAAGATTTTCAGCATGATTTAGTCATTTTAGTACAGGCAAATAAAGATTAATGGGGATTTTAAAATGTTATTGAAATGTTGGTGATAAGCGATCATACTGTAAAAAAAGCTCCGTTTTTCTTTTTACATGTCCCACAGTGTCGCGGGTACATTTTACAGACATAAACTCACATGCACCAACACCCGAAATAATTGATACAGTTATATGATTTAGTTGCCAGACATTTTATTTATAATTGTAACTTAGTTATACAACACTCAAATAAACGCGATATATCCTACATAAATAATTATTTTGTACATGTATGTTTTGTACGGCTGGACTGATTTTGATGTTTTTTTTGGGTATGTACGAGTGGGTCCCTGGATGGTTTAGATTTACAATTGGACCCGGTAGGTGGCGCTTCAATCGGGTTTGCATAAACCTGCCTGTGCGAAGCTGGGGCGGGCAGCTAATTTCTTTATTAACTTTGTTTGTTACTAACTCGGCTATTACCGATCATCAGACTATTTTACTAACAATACAATAGTAAAGTATATACTGACATGAATAAGTTTGTTTTGGTAACTTTCCTGTGTTAAACACAAATCAATCAACATAAATCCAGTGCGATGCACCATTGTTTACGTTTATCCCCATTTCAAGGCCGCAATTGCATTGTATATCGACTTAAAGAGTTCTTCAATTCATTATAAAGACCAGTTTTACGTAACTTTCCATACGAGAATGCACATTACTCATTCGAAATGTTTCACATAAAATAAAAGAGTTAAGTATATATATAGCCGTATGGTGCCGCCGGCTACGAATAGCAACCGAAAGATTTACAATTTACCGAAAGATGGGCAGCAGAATCCTTCGAGTACATTAAAAAGTCAACTGCGATCACCAACCAGCCACCAACCAACCGACTTGGCCGGCATCAAGCGTGGCGATTACGTCAAAACGCCCAATGAGCACACAGCACACCCAGATCGGTCGTTGTGGCCATCGTTGGGGGAGGCTTGTGTCCAACAGTGGACTATATGGCTGAAATGATCATGAAATAAAAGTAAAAGATACTGGTGGTAGGTCTCTTCCTGCAAGAGGCCAGCTGGGTAGGTAGCACCCTAGTGCCAAATAATTGCCGCTAAGCAGTAGTGTTTAAACTTTAGACATTACTGTGTTCCAGTGACAAGGGCACCATACCTAGTGAAATTACTGGGTAAAAGAGACTAAATAACTAATGTCTCGAGGTACCGAGCGCAGCGATTTGTTTTGGTCAGGCATTACGCACTTACAGCCTGGAGAATGACTCGCTGTTATTAAAAGTAATTAAAAACTGGTGGCAAATATGACATGAACTTTTTAAGACTTTTTTCTTTTGACTTTTATACACTATTGAACTAGGATCTCGCCCGTGTCATGCAAACAGTGTACAGACATAAATCCCATATGCACAAACCTGCAAACCCGATACTAACTCAACACATAATACAGAAAGCCAAGAGCAAGCCACTGCACCAAACATACCATCAAAGACTGCATTGATTTAATTCTATATATAATCCTTTTTCACGTTATATTCACACATAAGTTGGGTAACACCACAATTGCCTGCAAATTTGTAGTAAATTGATTATGGAATTGACTTTACCCTTGGTATTGTCTTGGCTTGTTCTGCAAGATTGTATGCAACAAGATTATATATATTTATAATCTTCTAATGATCTGCAGAGCGCTGTGTGACTGCTTGACGACATGCAGTATTTTTACCCTAATATTATCCATAATGTTGTGTGCTCATGTCATAGTTAAAGACAATACAACAATTTGAATAAAATGTAAATAGATCAGTTATGTAACAAGGTATGTGACATTTTCTACAAGGTAATATTCATTTATTCATTCTAATTTATAGTGGCAAGGTTAATCCTGACTAAGTAAACTTCTATATTAAGTGTACATCTATTAATAAGATCTAAGTGGCATAATATGGAGGCAAGCAGGTCAGGTTAGAAAACAAAAGTTGTTGTCCCACACTAGGATTACTCTTGCGCCGTGGGAATTGTTTACAAACATAAATATCACATTCAACTGAAACAGGTTTCTGTAGATAATACAATTATTTATTCTGTGCAGGCATCGTACCTGTGACACCCAACACAGAAATCCAAATGGTTAACCACTACACCAACTGACCTAATGGAGGTAACCACTGTCAAATTCTAGTTTTGAGGTAACTAATATGCAGCTCAATATACTGTCTATACTAATAACAATTACAATTTACCAGCATTATGAGTTAGTTGTTAAGGTGAATAAAGGTTACTTTCATTTAAATTATTTTACTGTGTAAATTTAAAAATACTATTTGGCATAACATTATCATCATTGTCTTCTGGTAATATCAAATGGTAGTACAATAACAATTTTTAGGTTGTGCTTTACTACCCACTTATTCCTAACATGTTGACTGCTGACACTGTGATTGTTTTTTTTTTTTTAAGGTTATCTATATATTATTTCTGAAAGAAAAGTCTTTGTACCCATTTTATGCACATTATGCACCTGTAGGGAGATTTGGTATAGTTAAAGTTCAAATGGAGTAAGAGTGCATAAAGTGAAAATGTATCCATAATATGTGTTACAAATATAATAATTAAATTTAATGAATTACGGTCGACGATAACTATTGGGTGACCACTAATATTATACAATACTCTTATATATAATAGTTTTATACAATACTCTAAACCAGATATTTTTTAAATTTTCTTTTTACCTACAAATTGTTTTAAAAGGATACATTCATTATGTTGTATATGTAATATGTATGTAATGTAATATGTAATATGTAATGTAATATGTTGCTTTTTCCATAAACTACTATTCAATCAATTAAATCAAAGGCTAGATTGTCATAGTTTCTGTAACTTTCAATAGTCCCTTCACTGATGGAAGGATTTGAGTATTATAAAGTAGGTTTGAATACAGTATTTCATTGCAAGTATATTAATAGTTTTATACAATATTCTCAACCAGATATTTTCTTAATTTTTCATTGTGCCTCAGAATGTAGGAAAGCTTGTGTTCCAAAAGGATATGCCTCACATAATAACTTGCTGTGTTTCCAAAGACTACTTACTATTCAATAAATCAAATCAAGCTAGATTGGAAGTGTTTGAGAATTATAAAATAAGTTTGTATTATAGTATAGGATTAAGCAGAAATATCTCATCCAATTCTTCTATGTCCATTATGTATCAGTTTGCCTATAATACCAAAATAAATGTCATTCAGTGATTAATGTCTATGGACACAAATAAGCAGTAATTGCCAAGTTAATAATGTTGTTGTATTTATCAGCATAAAACAAGTTCCTTGCTTGACAAACAAAAATGTGGCACAGAATTCTAGATAAATGATGAATCTACACTTTTTTCATACATATGCAATGATATCGTTGTATATGATTTTAACTTGGGTGCAGTTAAACTGTGAATTTTTGGATGTAATCTTTTTCTGTTTAAATCCAGTTAAAATGATTTAAACATTTGGATTTGGAAACTTATTGTACTTATTTAAGAGTGGTTGTATAAAATTATATGTAAAATTGTTGTAGATATTACTTAGTAATGAAATGACTAATTAGAAATCTTAATTGGACTGAATGTATAACATCAGTAAACATAGCAAGTATTCAGTGACGTATTGACAATACAAAGTTTATTTCTACTTATCTTTACAATACAATGTACAATACTTCATCTAAAAATGTAATCATCACCCAAATATGTAGAAGTTTAATCTATTATCTAACCTTGCATTAGTTGACGGAACAGCTGGGTGTGACAGAAACATATGATAGGTACTAGATATCTAGGTACATAATATCCATTTAGAGGTTATACACACCAATCAAATTTGCAATTTACAATATACACTACAACAAAGTCCATATTAAGATTAAACAATCTACGATCACAATTTTACCATTATATGATTCGCCTTGTGATGGAATCCGCAAAATGTTTACCTTCACTCCTCCAAGATCAAATAAAATGCCTTTGGTGAAGAAACGCACTATTTATAGTTAAACATAATGAAAATTCATCAACTTACAATCGGTGGCAGATTCGATATGAAATTTGAAAACTTAAAGGGGTTCTCGTCTCCTATTTTGCGAATTTTGCAAGTACAGCTTCACGAAAAAATGTCTTCTTGACAGGTCGATATTAACCTGAAATAAAAAAATCAATGTGGCGCAAAAGAGAGAATACGTTACATACAATTTACAATTATGACATAACGATCAGTATTTCGGTTATTTATTGAAGACTCTTAAAGATGTTAATACAAAATGTAAGACGAAGAGTTACACTGTCGAAGTTATCCCCTACAATGACGACTTGAAAAAATCTTACCTATTGTGATGATATTATTCAGAATTTAATCTAGGTATAGATTTTGCCACAATAATAACTTTCAACACATTTCCGTAATACTAATAAATATTATTTTGTTAATCCAAACAGCAGACACAGCCGCTGAGGTGAGAAAACTCAAAACGAAGTGAGCGTTTAGTTGTTGCACCGATATAGTTAACAAGACAATTATTGTAGTTCATTTGCTCAAAAATTGGTTAGTAAAATATTATAGTAAAATTTAAATAGGTTTTTTTGATAGTATAATATACACTTAGAATTTACTTACATGTTTTAGGTTAAACCATATTTTAAAACATCAATCAAAATGTAACTACTAACTAAACGTAGTTGCTTTACGTTTTTCAGTTGGCCATTTTAACCAATATCATATAACATCAATGATTGGAACGATGAAAGACAACTAAAGGGAAGATCATATTTAATTCTTGATATATTATAAAATATAAACGGTCTACCAAATAATGCCAATGCCTAGGTCTAGGTCTGCCTGAGCATGAAAATGGACTTAATCGAATAGACATGACATATCGATACCTACTAGGCTACTGATAATAAACAAATACACTACATACTTATAGGTTAATTAACAATAAGCAACATTTTGACTAACTTCGACGTTTCGATCAAGTGGCATATGTACGCGAATACACCCGATATTACCTATCATATTCAATTTCTCTTCACCGAAAGACAAAGAGTGCTTAACCAGTTTGACAGCTGGTGAGGCGTTGGTTATCGTTATAATTAGTTGGTGCAACCCAGCATAACAAATCCTTGTTGTCATTGGATTCTTATTATTGAGGCAAGACATGCTTATAAGTCAAACGCAGTTTATTTGAAAATATGCCATATACACTAAACTAAGGACTTAAATTTATTTATACGTATTACGATTTTCATGCCACACTTAAACAACATTAGAATATGGAGCTAGTTCCGCTACTCGCCGCTAGATGTCTGGCTATTTTTTAGATAATTTTTAAGATGTGCAAAACTACATTACTTATCATTATTTTATTTATTTAATTAACATAATATTACAAACGAATTGCTAAAAATGTGAAGCATGAGTTGGACATACATTAAAAAAACCAGACAAGCGCGAGTTCAACTCGCGTGGAGAGGGTTCCGTACGACGAATTTTTTTTTTTAATATCACCAAAATTTGGTTGTCTTAACATGAAAATGTATGTATGGTAGATTGTAGAGGAAAATGTCTATTGTTGAATTCGGTCTGGTACCAATAACTTATGCCAAGAACAAACTTAACATCGTAGTTGAAAACATGTTCTCCCATACATTCCAACTACAAACGTAAGTTAATAGTTAATATTGAAAGATTTCAAAGCATGTTATTTTAAGGGTGAAATTCAGAAACGAGTCTAAGCGTGAACTTACGCTTCCATCTGTCACTATGCACTACTTACGCTCATAATTTTGACAGATGGAAGCGTAAGTTCACGCTTAGAGTCGTTTCTGAATCTCACCCTAAGACCATAGACTTCTTATAGGTTTTCCTGTAATATATAAAGTATAACATGTAAAGAGCTATTAACTAAGTTGCATATTCTCCCAAATCGTTTACGGTTTCGATAGGGATTTCGTCTCTACATGTGGCTTTCCCATTCTTTAAATATATGATACCAGCTCTAACTTCCGACTTGAGAATATCTGGCTCCAGGTTTTCATTCGTGAGCTCAGTTGTGGGGAAGTTTCGCGAGTTTGAATCTTGGAACAAAGTTAGACAATAATTCTTCCAAGCCTCAGAGATTTGGTCCAGTTCAGTTACAATATCGCCATTCCCGTTCTTAATGGGCCAGCTTTTGGAGGGCAGTGTTTTCGTGAGAAAGTGGATCTTGTGATAGAGATCTAGGTTCATGTTTGTTTGCGTGCACTTCGATCTCTTCACAAATTTTGCGAAGGTAGGCATTGTGGTCTTTTCTGCATTCTGCTTGTATCTGGGCAGACAGTCTATTTAGATCTCTAACATTCCCCCCTATAGCTTTCATCTCACGCCTCTCCTTCACTAGTTTCAGAGTACCATCAGTTATCCAATGTTGTGGTTTGATTGTTTCATTTAGTGGCGTAGCCCCTTGGATGGCACTTTTAATTAAGATTTTTGCTCGGTCCCGGAACTCTTCTGGTGTTTCCTCGTCATGGCTGACTTTAGCCCAATCTGCCCAGTTTCGTTGTACAGCGGCTTTAAACTTTGAGCAGTCTTTTACTTCGATCCTCCTTGGCTTCTCCATGGTACCGGCCGCTGTCAGCTTTACCTTAACTTTCGAGATCAAAAGTTGGTGATATGATTCACAGTCAGCTCCGGGTAAAGTGTGGGCATTTTTAATTGAAGTTCTACACTGTGACCGAATCAGGATGTAGTCAATCTGGTTGCGAAATTTACCGTCTGGCGAAGTCCAGGTATAAAGCCGTCGTGGATGGTGTTGAAATTGGCTGTTTGTTATCACCAGGTTATTATCGGTCGCAAACGGTATCAATCGCTCACCCCTCTCGATGCGTATTACAAGTCCAAATTTTCCTGCACTATTACTGAGCTGATGGGAATTCTCTCCAATTCTGGCATTGAAATCACCCAAGACCACAAGTATCTCTCGATTGGGAACTTTTGAGATGGTGGTGTCCAGTTCGGCGTAGAATTTCTCTATTATATCATCACTTGCTGTGCTGGTTGGGGCATAGATCTGTATGAGGTTTAGGTTCACCGGCGACGCTCTAAGTTTGATACTGAGTATCCTGTAGCTGACTGATTCGTAGCCTATTACACATTTCTTTTGATGTTTGGGGATGAGAAACGCTTCTTTAAGAAGAAACAGCTTCTATTTTCATTGCCCGAAAAGTAAATTATGTGGGTGTCAGTGAGAAAATGCCCCTTATTTTTCCAGTGGATTTCGCTTAAACTACAGATGCTAGCCTGCTAGCCACATCTGGTAATCTCTTTCTCTAGAATGGTAAGGTTTCCAGGGTTAAGTAAGCCGTGTATATTTCACGTTCCTATCGTCTCGGTTTGTCGTAGCTTGACGGATGATGCAGTAGCTGGATTTACATGTAGAGCCTGATCTCCTCCTCCTCCATGGCAGTAGCCCATTTCCCACCACGCGCCCCAGACGCGAAGGACCAGCGTGGCGCCGGTTGCTAGGCGGTTCGTATGGCAATCGCGATCTCGCATAATGTACTTCCATGTTGACTGTCTTGGGAAGATTGCAGTGGTTTTCCCTTGCCTTCTGCACCATTCTTTTAGGGGATATTTAGGCCCCAACGCTCCTGAGTCCTGTCTAAATCGGTTTCCCGGTCAGGTGTGTGGTTATACCGCCTCTGTTCGCCAGAGCCTCGTCAGTTGTCTGGCAGGGAGCACCGCGATAGCTGTTAGATCGACGCCGTCCTGTAGTGCAATAAAGATCGTGTATGGCGCGTCTATTTTTTTAATTTCATTGGTGTCTATAGCATAGAAACTACTTAATAAAGAGAAGGTCGGAAGTCAAACGAAAGTGTCAATCTATTACATTGTCCTACGAGGCGGCAACTCTCCCGGCGCGCTTTCTGCGTTTCGACATCCAGGCGGAGACGGATGCGTGGGTCTATGATCAGACATGCTCCCTACGCCAAAGCGGCGAAAGCGTGCCTTCAGGGGCGTACGATAGACTGAGGCGGCTGGCTCGACAACGCGCCCTCGAGATGTGTTTCAGTTTGCGACTAAGCGCGTCATCGAGGCCAAAATACATTGTTTGTGCATTAAATTGGCAATGACAAAGTGAATGGTGGAACATGGATGAAAGTAAAACGAGTAAGTAAGACCGTAACACGTAGTTTATAGTTTCTGCGTAACTACAAAAGAAAAAGGTGTGATACTGTGTTCTTCTTTTAGTCTTTCATCATTATATTTTTAATGATTCAACTCGTACGTGGGCAGCACAACAAGGTCACGCCTCTTACATGGAACGCGATACCTACGCGAGACTATCTTTTTAAACATATTTCAATTATCAATCTTTTATTTTTTTCTCATGTTAATTCTCTTAGACTTCATTCCGTGTGGTGTCCAGATTAAGAATCATCTCTCCATCCATCCACTCCACTCCATCTCGATAAAGGGAAAGGCGACTTACGGGCAAAATTAACAACCGATCAAAGCCATAATCTTTGTATTTTGAATTACGGATATGTCAGTTTTTTTGTGTTAAATGTGATCGTAACACAACTACGGATGAATTTCTAAATCTTAAATCTGAAGATTTCCGATTAGATTGATTATTAATGTTGGATGTAAGGGACTCAAAACCAGAGGGATGGGCAGCAGCGTCGCTTTTATGAAACAGCTGCCATTCTGCGCTCATCAAACCGCCTGCCAAGCGTGGTGAGTACCTACTGGCAAATTCCCCCCAAAATGACGACACACGGCATGTAACAAGTCTACGGGAGAGGCTTTTGTTCAGCAGTGGACTTTCTTTGTCTAATATGAGTAAAACAGATAATTCTGTACCTAATGATGCAAACAATTTCAGTATGATTCCCGAAACGTATCGGTGGGTCATCTTAAGGAGGTTGGTTATTACTGTCGGGTCGAGCACTAAACGCATACAATCTTTCACATATGAATGCGGAATATTTAAACCTTTTCAATTCAGAAGTTACATATATATGTCTGTAGGTAGCGTCCCTACAGTACTTGTAGTATTTAGAGTGGAAAACAAAGCACCTAATCTAGTAAGAGGGCGCAATTTACGAGGGTGTTGTGCCCCCTCGCTATCTGCGGTGCACAACCCCTGACGCAACGCGACGCGCTGTCTAGATTTAGTGGAGCACTCATTATCGATCTTAATTCATTTGAATGTTGTGCTTTGCCCTGGCGTCACTTATCAATATTTGGCCGGATTTGTGTGCGCTGAATTTCGCCATACTATGCCTTTTGTTTTGTTTTTCTATACCTGTATTAAGGAGCTTATAATTAATTCGACGTTCTTAAGGGCGAATAGGGTTAAATTTATACGAGGTCCTGCTTATTAGAGGTACACTTACAATTTTTTTTTTAAATCTTTTAAAACGTAGGTAAAGTTGATTCAACATAAAATCCATACGAGATTTTGTATGCTGCCAATACGGCAAAGACCCGCACCAACGCGGGCGATTGGCTGCTTATGTTAGATACAATATGTAATTTTGTCTATAACGCAACTCAAAGCTTACCTACTGCATAGGTCAGGACTCCTTACAATAAATAATAACCAGGTTATCAAGACTATATGAAGGATTCAATGCGAGTTCATAGTTTTACAATAATAATTGAGACAATGATACGAAACATTGGAAAACGTGCCGATCGCAGCGGCGTTCATATTTGTGTCGCTTACACCTACTATCTCTTTCTCTCTTCCTGACTGTCAATCCCACATGGCGGTGGGGTCAGCCTTGCGTATTTTACTCCTTCATTTCGTGCTATTCACGACATCCGTGCCGGAAACATGGCATGTCACTATATCCCTGTGCACTACATCTATCCACCAGTTTTAGTTCTCTTAACCTGGAGCTTACAGTTTTAGTGTTAGGTTGCCTACATAATTCGGTGGTTCAATCAAACTACGAGACGGATGGCTGACTGGTTTATTAACAAAATGCATACCCACAAAAACATAAACAGTTATTATCAAATACCCTACATTAACCCCCTTTTAAAATAAAGAATTACAAAGTAATACAAAGACATAAAAATATCAACATACAATAAGAATAACTATCTCTCTGTATCCACTTAATTAGCTATGTATGTATTCATATATATTATATTAATGTATATATTAGTATGTAGGTATATATATAATATATATAGTATGTAGGTATATTATATATATATATATCTATATTTTTTTTAAAAACGTTGCCCCACACTAAGATTACTCCTGTGTCGTGGGTGCGTTTACAAACACAAATTCCACACACAATACACCCAGACCCGGAACAACTACCTGCAGATTGTACAAATATTTGTTCCGTGCGGGAATCGAACCCACGACCCGTTGCGGACTATATCAGCCACTGCACCAACCGTGCCGTCAATATATATATATATATATATATATATATATATATAGTGTGTATATTTATATGTATTGTATAACCTCTACACACCGTGCCTACATCTTTTATTCAAACTCTCCTCTCGCAGGTCTGCTGGAAGAGATTTCTTGTAGAAATAAGCTGTGCCTTTGTACTCTACTTTCCTATTTAACTATGTAAAAATATTTCTGTGTGTACATAAATAAATAAATAAAATAAATAAATAAAGAATCATATAAAATAAAGCTAGATTTAAAATCTATCCTTATTCTGAGCCCGTACATGCGCACGTATTGCGCGGGCAGATGCCCCCAGCACTCGCTTGGACTGCGGCCTCCGCCTCCGCATCCAGCTCACCAGATGTATCACACGCATCCTCAAACGCCTCATCCATATCACTTTTACCTTTTTCCCTCTTACGCGCACCGATGCTCGTTCGTGATAAAGAAAACCGCGACTTGTTCCCTAAAGGTAACATGTGATCTCGGTGTCTGCGCCACTCGACACCGTTACCCATATTAATACGGTAAGAGACCGGGCCGGTTCTAACATAAACAAAGTTATTATTAAATACCCTACATCAAAGGGGTCTTCATTTGTGGCTACTATCTATACAAATAAATAAAATTGAAGTGTCTGTTTGTAATGTCAAAATAACAGTTTTTTACTAAATGCATATGAAAGTATATACGGGACATATAACAAAAAACAAATTTTTATATTTTTTGTCTGTCTGTCTGTCTGTTTGTTCCGGGTAATCTCCGAAACGGCTGGACCGATTTTGACGGAACTTTCACTGGCAGATAGCTGATGTTATAAGGAATAACTTAGGCTACTTTAATTTAAGAAAAATAATTAGGGTTCCGCACAAAAAAATAAAATCCCTTGAAATCCAATATATATATATATATATATTCTATGTCAAGGGTCTATGTTGAAGTACTCTAAATTCCTTTTAAATTAAACGCGGGTGAAACCGCGGGTCCCAGCTAGTAACCAATAAATATCGTAAAAAATTGGTCCGCATGTAAGCAAAAAAAAATCTCTAATTTATTTTAGCCTCGCTAGAGACATACATATTTCAGGGAATTTAAAGTTAAACTAAACATTTTGATTATACGCAATAAAGAGTTGAGTGAAACATTAGTTACGACAGCTTGTCGGCAATGTTTGTCTGTCGGGCCCTACTCTGACCTTAATGCTCGCATGACTACGACATTTTGGAGCACCCTAACATGGGTGTTACCAAACACGTACCTACATTTCTAAATAGAATTAAGAAAGTTCACAAAGTTAATTTATCATTACCAAACGTAGAACATTATGGTATTTCGTATAAGTCGAACCAACAGTGAAGATCCAGCCAGGGAAATATCCTATTTCGTATATTGTAATAAGAAGATTACGAGTAAGAGGTAATTTTAACGATGAAGGTCGTCTCACTTTATATTTAAAAGTAAATAGAACACATTCGGTCTGACCAGGGTTTATACCTATTTTCCGCAGTCAAGACTTATTAAAACTTTAAATAATGTACCCATGTCATCTTAAACTTTGTTATTTTACGCTTTTCCAGTCTTCAAAGTCATTACAGTTATTTCTAAAGCTGCCGTTAATTGCTCAGAAGGAAATTTAAAATAGCCACGCAAAATAATTAGAGATACATTCATTGCGAAATGTCGGGGTAGCGTTTCCTGTGATCGTCCGATGGAAAACCGTCATGCGTTGCGTAGCCGACGCGTCCATTCAAGTCAGGTCGGCTGTACGCCCCCGCTTCACCCTATTTTCACCCCAATACCCGCGTCCCTCGTGGAAACAATCTTCAGTTCGCGTTTCACCCGCACTGTAGACGCCTGTCGCCGCGTCCACTGCGTTAACCCCGCGATCTTTCCCGAACTAGTGCAATATTGCAAACAATTCGAATTTCGTATTGTGTTCCTTTACTGTTTGCCTTTTACCTTTGTGAACAGTTGTTGGTGTTTTGTTTTATTGATCAGTGTTGTATTGTTTCTAATTATATTTTCGGAGTGTGTTGGTGTACAGTTTGTGGACATCCGCATTTAGCAAACTTACGTAAGTATTTACTGCATTGCGTTTTGATTAGAATTTTATGAACTTTGATTTGTCATCGATACTGACTACGATAACTTCAAACTTAACCTTAAACCGTATAACCTCTTATTATAGAAGCGATTCTAGAGTCGCGTTTCACTTTCCGGTTTCGTTCGTAAACCTTCGAGGAGTCCGTGAACTGAAAAATTAGTGAATTTCGACTGAAACAAACGTAAGTGAGAGTTCTAACAGGCAATTTGTAGAAGGCCAGTCTGAAGTCGATTCAATTAGGGATAAATTGGGTCGCTGGAGTAGGAGGGTAGTTGTAAGTATAAGGCAGGTCATATAGGTTATTTATATTATCCTTGTTTGTGTGAGAGGTCAACATCTTGATCGTTGGTTTGGTGAGCGGTCAACACCTTGATCGTCAGCTCGGAGAGCGTTTAACTATTTATTTGGGTTATGTCAATTTGTCAAGTAAAAGAAAAGTTTTGATGGAAGTGGGGTTTTGATTGACCATGTTCATAAAATGCTGGCCCTTATAATAATAATAATACCCTGGGCAGTCGTTATCTCAACATGATAAGGTAATCCTGGAGGGCAGATTAAAGCGGCTGCTTCATTTCTTCCTTCCTTTTGATATGAAAAAAAGTATATCATAAAAAACAAAAAAAGTATATTAAGAAGCTTACAGAACGCAGGGCAGTTTGTGGCGAGCTGAATGTGAGTGGCGACACTGCGTACCCGAATGCTCCAGAGAGTCGGTCAGGGCCTCGTCTCCGCTTGCCTTTATTGGTCGGTTGGAGTGGAACCCCATGAGTGCCCGCAGGATTTGCAACTCTGGCTTGCCTTAGTTGGCCGATAAGAGGAGGGCCGCCAGAGCTGTATGCTCGGGGGTGGAAGTGTATTGGCGTAATAACGGGGAAACCCGCTCCGAGTCTTCGAGACGCGCGATGGTGAAACCGGTGCCGCACCACTCGACACCCCTTTTTTTATTTTATTTAATTGGTGTCCAGTGGAAATTCTACATGGAACTTCCTTCACCCAGGGGAAGGGCGAAGGGGTATGCCGGACTCCTACCGGCTAAAACCACTGGAGCGGTCATTTTCGGCACCGAAGGGGGGCTCCAGGTCCTCGTAAGACCACACTAGAGCCGCCCATTAGTGCCACGCCTTTAGGCACATCACGGAGGGGATGACTGTAAAGCGGTCACCCCCCCGGGGGATTGTAAAGGATCCCCCAAAGCGTCCCACGGCGGCACGTGACCACGTGCGCGCCACCGTCTTCCCGGGGTCGCTCGGTGTGAGCACGCAGACTCCCCAATCTGTGCACCCGCGACCCCCGAGGCCCCCCACCATGTAATGACGGCAGGGGGCCTCTCGAAACCCCTACCTGCTCACATCAGTGTTGCTCCTTGTCGCCTGTAGTGGTGGCCATCTAGGGGGCCCATCTTGTGAGTGGCAAGTCACCGTCTGCCACAGAATTTCACGGTCAAGGTTGAAAGGCAGGCGCCGTTGTTCCCGTATGTATATATTTTTTTATTCCATGTAGCACCTATTGCAATAGATCTTATCGTTGGTGTCCCATTACATTATAGATTAAAATTCTCTAAAGGGCCTCTGCGTGTTAGACCCATGTACGCGTAAGCCTATCAAAAGACCGGGTTCTCCCTTACAGGGGATATAAACCCGTGACAAGAGAGACATGTAGATAATAATAATAATAAATAATGTATTGCTTGAAACACGGTTAAATAAAGGTTATTACATAAAAATAAGGCTCCACATGTTTCGCCGATTTCTCCGCATGTATAAAATTAGGTACATTAATTAAGTCATTGTTTATAAATTATAATAGTCAATAAGTTATCACATCACAACACAACAGTCTCCATAAATTAAAGCATTATGTTCTAAATTTTTACATAATTACAATGTCAAGTTATATTTACCAATCTCAGTAAATTAGATAATAATTTCAGTACCACGATCACCTACATTACTTCTCAAAAAAATCTATTATATTATAAAAACATTTCTCATTGAGCCACTTGGACAATGAATTTGTGAATCGATTCATAGTTATTTCCGTTATCGGTCTTCGTATATTATTATAAACTTTTATCGCCATATAATAGGAGTTTTTCTGAAACAGTGTGCTTTTACAACTGGGCATTAAAAGTTTGGTATGGTCATGGTAGCCATTTAAGCTTAGATCGGTAGGAAGAAATGTGGTCGTACTTACGCAATCCGAAGATGTAACGAATACCGTTGTTGAGAAGTCGATCCAATTTGTTAAGAAGTTCTTGGGATAGATCAGAGTAACAAACATCCGCATAATCAATTACAGGAAGCACAAGGGACTGGACTAGAAGTGTTTTTGTGTTGGATGGAAGGAAATTTTTGAATCTATAGAGAGATCGCAGTGTGGCCGTTACGTTCTGGCTTGTCTTGCTAACTTACTTGACCCAACTAAGCCTGTCATCAATATGGAGACCCAAATCCTTTACATGGGGTGACAGGGGAATAACAGAATAATTAAAAACGATTGGGGTAAGGTGTTCGGTTTTAATATTTTTAAGGTAGAACGGACTACCTATTATAATATTCCAATGGTCCAACGTGAGCAATAGCTCGTATACACATTTTTTGTGTTAGAAAAACTTTATTTATACTTGTAGAGTTGCCCCACAAGATAAGTCCGTATGAAAGAGTCGATTCTACATAACCATAGTAGGCATTTATTGCTGCTTTTTCACTAACTGTCTTGCGTATCATTCTTAAGGCGTAGATAAACCTGTTTATTTTAGTGCATACATTTTGTGTATGATTTTTCCAGTTACAATGCTTGTCAAGTATTAAACATAGAAATTTAGTTTCTGCAACATTTTCTATAGTTATTCCTTGGTAAGTTATATTTGGTAAGTTATTTTTAGTCTTACAATTCTCAAATTGTACTATTTTTGTTGTTTTCAGATTAACGGTTAGATTATTTTTACATAGCCAGTTCGTTACACATTCTATAGTGGAATGTAAACTATTAATATGTTGATTGTGTTTTCTGTTATCTGCTATCACAACTGATATATCATCCGCGAATAAAGTGCACTGATGACTGGTTACTTTTGGTATGTCGTTGATGTGAAGCAGAAAAAGAAGAGGACCCAATACACTTTCTTGCGGAACTCTTGATTTATTTGTTTCGTATCCTGATCTGTATGTAGTTAGCATACATTTTTCATTAATACGGTAAATTTCAACACATTGTATGCGATTTTCAAGATACCTACTGTTCCATTATAGTGCTTTACCTCGGAGCCCATAGTGATTACATTTATTTAAAAGAATTTTGTGATTTACAAATCAAACGCCCAGCTCATGTCAAAAAATATTGCTGAAACACGGTTTTTCCTGTCAATATTTTCTGTTATATTTTTAAAAAGATTAAAAGCTCCAAGAGTCTTCGATTTTCTGTTCTGGTTCCATAAAATACCGTTCAGTATTTCAGATAACGTATTTCGTTTTAGTATATCAATATTTGTATCCCCTGCTATGATGATTTTTTCGTTCAGTTTTAACTTAAATTTGTGTTACAATAATTCTAGTTTATCTAAGAATAAGGATGCATCTGAATTAGGTATCCTATACAGACAGATAATAATGCACTTTCGTTGAGATATTCTGATTCCACAACACTCAAATGACTTTTCTAGACATATATCGTTACATAATTTAATAGGCTCACACACAAGATATTTTCTAGCCAAAATGAATACACCACCACGTTTTTCTACAAAATGAACTTACTAATTTAAAGTCTTTTATATTAATATTACATTCAACAATCAATTGTAAAAAAATCTCGAAGAGACATATAATGTGTATTGAGTTATCACTTTCTGCAAATTCATTTAAACATAATTCTAACACACGAGTTTTATTCAATATACCAGCAATGTTTTGATGGAGTAAAGTCAGTTTGCTAAGCTCTTTATGAGCGTATTTATTAGTCACGAAAAAATGTAAATGCTTTATCACTTAATTTGTTGTAGAAATTAGATTCCTTTGGTTTTTTCACAGGGAAATAATAAGGGATTGTACCCTTCTTTCAATTTCTTCTTTAAGCTCTTCAGTCTCCTCGTTATTCAAGTTTCCCGATGATATGTCCGGTAGACTTTTTGATAGGTAGTCGGAATGGCTTGACATGAATGAGAGGTTAAAACAATCATTTGCCAAAGTTTTCTTTCTGCGTAGCGTAATATTCTGTGATTCCATTTTATGTCGTGGGTGTTTTGCAATATTCACCTTTATACACGTATAGCGGAAAAAATGACTGAGTAGCCTCGAGATCAAAACCGACCAGTTTTGATCTCGAGGCCACTCAGTTCACAACTTACTCAGTTGTTGCTTGTTCGTAAACAGGCTATCGTAACATACTTCACCTTGACGAATTAAAGTACCATTACAGATAACAAGATAATTTAAACTTTAAAACGACGTTATTATGTCTCATGCTGCAAATATTTTTTGCACGGAGTTCGAGTCAACGGTTAGCAAATCCTTTTCAATATGAGTTATTATGTTTTGACGCCACTTGAGACACATCAACTTCCCTACACATTGGGTTTTTACTCTTTAATTTGGTAAATGCTATAGTTTTTAGAAGGCACTGTTCGAATTTTCACTGCACTCTTTAATTCACTTTTTTGACGTTTATTTCAGTTGTATTGAAATAACGATAACACAGCCACTTTGTCTTTAGTAAAGTACTTTAACACTACTTGGTAAGTAATTTTACGGTCTATTATTTATAATTGATATTTTTGCACGGAGCCTATGTTGACATGATGGCAGCGCCATATTTCAACTTAATCGGTCCAGTGGATTCGGAGCAAATCGGCTGTGACGGAAGGACAGACAGCCACACGAGTGATCCTATAAGCCGCCGCCGTTTTTTCCTTCGGACTTTCGGAACCCTAAAAAATTACACAAATTATGTAAATAAGAAAAACACGGGATATATCCGAATAAACTATACAACTGAACTAAAAAAACCACAATAATCCTTTGAACAGGTATCAATAAAATAATGTTAAATCGAACTTGACAGACTGATTAAAGCATATGGGAGATTAGAATGAATGAAATTGATAGAAGAAAACTGGACGAAAAGCTTTGCTAAAACAATGAACTCTGATCATTAATAAATCATGGAGAGCTTTATTGACTCGGTTGCTAATGTTTCGTTTTAGAAACAAAGCTATTGCGTTGGTGCATTCGCCATGACGCTGTTATGACTTTACGACACGTTTAGCAGGGATAATGTGATTATTAATGGTTAGACTTTTTCCTTTGAGGATAAGCAGGTTGCTTGGGAAGACTCCCGGTGCCAGCTAAAACGTCAACTGGCTATTATTTTTATTTTTCGTCAAAGCTGTATAATGTTTTGTTGTATCTGCCATGTGCCCAATTAACCTCGTATTTAAAGTTCTTAATGCTCATCTACGCTATATAATAAGGAACTCTTCATGCTTCTAGACCCACCGGCTTTAAGCTATGCGTTCTGTCAGTTAGTCATCATCATTATATTAACCATAGGACGTCCACTGCTAAACAAGGGCCTCCCCCATAGATTTTCACAATCGTGTCGTCACTGGCGGGAATTTGCCATTACTTACCATGCTTGGCAGGTGGGTTGGTGAGCGCAGTATAGCTACTGTTCCACAGAAGGGACGCTTTGGTTTAGAATCCCTTAGTCGCCTTTTACGACATCCACGAGATGAGATGGAGTGGTGCTATATTCTTAATACGTACACCACATGGAAGTCGTTTAGTGTTAGAGTAGAGGAGATTCAAGTCTAACTATAAATTTGATGCAGATGTTGTTAGATGACAATCCTCCTTCTATAAAATACTGATATAGCTGCTGCTATATACTACTTCCAAATAAATGTATTGTGTCCGGAAACGAAGCCACCCGTTTTTCGATTGAATCTGTCGTAAAAGACGAATAAAATGGCAAGAAAGAGCCAGCAGCGTTCGCCCGAGTGCTAATGACTATTATAGGAACATGAAATCTATTGAAGAATGGAATTTTTAAGATTGATTATTAAGAGACCCAGCTCCGGGCAATTTACGTCTCATACCTTTTTTATTGGTCTCCATTGGAAATTCATCATGAACTTCCTCCACCCCGGGGTACGGCGACGGGGCATGCCGGTCCTCGTAAGATTACACTAGAGTCGCCAATTGGTGCCACGCCTATAGGCACATCTGGGGATGGGATGGGAGGGGATGACTGTAAAGCGGACACCCCTTTTAGAATAGGGAAGATGACTTTAAAAAGGTCGTGCCCACAGACACCTCTCGGGGAGGATTGTAAAGGATCCCTCCATGCTTTGCTGTGCGCTATGCTGCGCACACGGTGGCAAGCCATCAGGTGTGCGCCACCGTCGCTTGCAAACTTCCCAATCTGCACACCCGCGATCTCCTGCGTCTCATACCTAGACAAAGAACTCGGTGCTCCGAATGTGAAACTGTTGACGGCATTTTGTCTACGCGGGCGCGTAGCCACTCGTAGCGGTCTCACCGCCTCATGTTTAGTGCCTTTGTTTATTGGATGTATGACAAGTATATAGCATCCTCATATTCTAATGAATGCTTGAATGCATAAATTATATGGCCTTATGATTCTGCCGTTGCCCGAAAAGAAACGACCTTCCCGCAGTAGCTATTCTGCGCTCACCAACCCGCCTGTCAAGCATGGTGAGTACTGGCAATTTCCCCCCAATATGATGACACAGTTGTGGAAATCTATGGGGGAGGCCTTTTTCAGTAGTGGACGATATATGGCCGATATAATATGACGATATCAGCCACAGGACGTCCACTGCTGAACAATGGCCTCCTCCATAGATTTCCAAAACGAGCGGTTATATGCCGCCCGCAACCAACGACTCCCAGCGAACCTCACCAGGTCGTCTGTTCAACTCGTTGGAGGTCGTCCCACTCTGCTCTTTCCGGTACGCGCGTTTTAGAGGAAAACAAGCTTCGAACTTTTCTAGAGATGATATCGCTTAGGATTTTATACTCTCTATAAAAGAAATAGGGCGTGAAAATTTGTAATAACCGTAGGTAATGAACCGTAACAATTTCCGTCCCAATCGCTCTTTAGAACTTTTACCAAAGAGAGTATTTCAAAATTGAAGGGTAATGAAATTATCAAAGTTCTTCCCCTGCCACTTCATCATTTCGGCCGAACGAAGTCCACTGCTGGACACAGGCCTCCCCCAAAGATCACCACAACCACCGATATGGATGTGTTGTGGGCTCATTGGGGGGTTCTGCCATAATCGCCACGCTTGGCAGGCGGGTTGGCAATCGCAGTTGAGTTGTTAATGTACTCGAAGGACGCTGCTGCCCATCCTCCGGCTAATCCCTTAGTCGACTTTTACGACACCCATGGGAGGAGATGGGGCGGTGGCATTCTGAGCCGGCACCACACGGCATGCACGGCACCCCTGCCACTTGTAAGAGTTGATTAAAGTTGCACTCACTGATCGGTAAACTATCGGTGAGGTTAGGCAAACCTCGGCGCGGTCAGTCTATGAATGGGTGACCGCATAGTGGTGTATAACTGAGCGTCTCCTTGGTTCGGAGGCCACGTAAAATCATCGGTCTCGGTCGTGGTCATTAGACGGCAGTCGTTAAGCCAAGTCACAGGCTTTTGGGCGACTTGAACGACTGTGACACAGGTTGAACACGGACCACATGGAAACGAAAAAGAGCTACACTGCATCTGAATATTCAGCGTCCTTTGAGCACATTAACAACTCAACTGCGATCGTTAACCCGCCTGCCAAGCGTGGCGATTATAGCAAAACCCCCCAATGAGCCCATAACACACTCATATCGGTCGTTGTGGTGAAGGGTTCGGGGGCGGCCTGTGTCCAGCAGTGAACTTCATTCGGCCGAAATGATTGATGATTGACAAATATTTGCTCCGTGCTCACCTAACCCGTGACATGTGGCGCAGAAAGCGAATCACTTGGAAACTGCGCCATCCGCACCGCGAGCTATTTTAATCTTGTCAATAGGCTGCGATAAGTATGTATCATACCGATTATTATGTACTTCTGAATATTGTCAATACCCGGCCTTTCTTTGTTTTATCATACTTTTTTTTTTTTTTTTAAATATTGCCCCACACTAGGATTTCTCGTGTGTCGTGGGTGCGTTTACAGACAGAATTTCCACAAACAAATATTATATACACGTATGCTAATATCTATATGTGTTTAGCACATTATCGTGAGAGCTTTCGCTTCACGGTGTCGCGTTACAACAAAGCGGGGCAGCAGACCGTAACTTATCGTTGTGCATATTGATGTTTGTATTGTTAACGGTAGTGCGAATTGTTTTGCGTCGATATCCATCGATGAAGATGCGTTGATCATCAGGAGTGTGATGTTCAGGGGCGGATTTTGGCATAGACCCGCGAGGGCTGCGTCTAGGGCAGGATACTTTGAGGAGCGGCATTTGCATCATGCAACCAGTCCAACCAGAAATCAGTGACGATAGATATAGTGGCCTGATGATGTTTGTTCCGAAGTTACTCAAAGTTAATTTCGCCAACTCGTTTGCCGACTACTTTAAATACCGTTTTTCCTACTAATATTATGAATGCGAAAGTGTTTGTAGTTTGTATTTTTAGCATAGACATAGTTCTTTTTATGGGGCGGAGATTGACTTAGGTTTATTTTTCTGAAAAAATGTTGAGTTCTAGTTGGATAGCGGGTGAATCCATGGATGCATCTTGTTTATTACAAAGCCGATAAGAAAGGGCTCATATCAGACCAGGCCTTTTTTTTATTTTATTGATGTCCAGTGGAAATTCTACATGGAACTTCCTTCACCCCAGGGAAGGGCGAAGGGGTATGCCGGACTCCTACCGGCTAAAACCACTGGAGCGGTCATCTTCGGCCCCGAAGGGGGGCTCCAGGTCCTCGTAAGATCACACTAGAGCCGCCCATTGGTGCCACGCCTTTAGGCACATCTCGGAAGGGATGACTGTAAAGCGGTCACCCCCTCTAGCGGAGGGAAGGCGACTGTAAAAAGGTCGCCCCCCCAGGCACTTCTCGGGGAGGATTGTAAAGGATCCCCCCAAGCCTCGCTTTGCGCTGTGCTGCGCACACGGCGGCAAGTGACCACGTGCGCGCCACCGTCTTCCCGGGGATCAGACCAGGCCTAGGCCGCCATTGCAATGGTTATGTATAGGTCTTCAGGTGCATGACACCTGAGACCCCACGTTCACGTAGTCCCTTAGAGAGCGCCATGCGATCCCTATCACTGAATAAACAATTGTCCGCAACATGACTAAGGAAAACGATATATTCACTTTTTCCCCAGTCCTCAGGATACTTACGAGAGTACCCAGAAACCTTAAATATCCTATAGTTAGCTGCTCCTGATTGAATTGAAGGACCGCACAGTATCCAGCTTCATGTCATGTCATCATAACAGCCAAAGAACGACAGCTGAAACCCCCCCCCCCCTAGATTTCCACAACCGTGTCGTTATTTTGGGGAACCAGTACTCACCACGCTTGGAAGGCGGGTTATTCAGCGCAGTATGGCTGCTGTTCCACAGAAGGGACGCTGCAGTACACCCCTCTAGTTTAGAGTCCGTTAGAGGCCTTTTACGTCATCCACGAGAGGAGATGGAGTGGTGCTATATTTCTTAACACAGACACCATACGGAATTTAAAATTGTATCATAAAACTAGCTGGAACCCGCGGTTTCACCCGCGTTTAATTTAAAAGAAATGTAGAGTACTCCGATACTATTAATTTCAAGGGTTTTATTTTTTTGTACGAAACCCTAATTATTTTTCTAAAATATAAGTAGCTTAAGTTATTCCTTATAAAATCAGCTATCTGCCAGTTAAAGTCCCGTCAAAATCAGTCCAGCCGTTTCGGAGATTACCCGGAACAAACAGACAGACAGACAGATAATAACATTACAAATAGCTTTTTGTTGTAGGTATCATATATACTTTCATACGCATTTAGTAAAAAGCTGTTATTTTGACATTACAAACAGACACTTCAATTTTATGTATTTGTATAGATTGAAAAATATAAATGCATATAATTAATTACCTACTTGAACCTTGATATTCACAAATTAGCAAAAGGGAATTCACTTCTACCGATTTATAAGGATTTGCCTTAACTTTAATTATTTATGTGTTTATATGTATGCACGATTGATCACATAAGCTATAATGAAACAGTGCCTAAGTAAACGTAACTTACATTAGTAAACACGAAGTATACAAGCTTGAGATATCCAGACCCTATGCTCACAAAGTACCCAAGATCTTATGCCTGTTCAAATGGCAGACTTAGTCGTGAGTTATTATTGCCAAATCCGTTGTCACACGGTTTTAGTTCCCGGTATTATAAATGCCCGAAACGTCTATCAGAATCGTAAACAAAATAAAGCGTGACAGAAGTACTTAAAAATACTTTACATCACTCTTTTGTTGCCCAAAGGACTACGCAGAGTTCATTGATTTGTCACGTGGTCATCATCATCATATCAGCCGAAGGACGTCCACTGCTGAACAATGATTTCACGCGCTTAAGTGATATTCTTTTTCGCTTTGTGTCCACATGTGCGTAATCTGTGGACTGGACTTTCTCCATGTAATTTATTAGCTACTAAAGTAGTAGGCAGCGCACAGCGAAGATTGGGAGGATCATTTATAATCCTCCCCAAAAAGTGCCCGGGGGCGACCTTTTTACAGTCGCCTTCACTATGCTAGAGAGGGTGACCGCTTTACAGTCATCCCCTCCGAGAAGTGCTTAAAGGCGTGGCACCGTGGGCGGCTCTAGTGTGATCTTACGAGGGTCTGGAGCCCTTATGCGGTGCCGAAGATGATCGCTCGAGTGGTTTTAGCTGGTAGGCAACCGGCATGCCGGGGCGAAGGAAGCTCATAATGGTTTTCCACCGGAGACCAATGAAAAAAAAGAAAAAGTCAAGTGAGGTCGTATAACTTCGAAATTAGAATTTCTTCATCCTGGCGTGAGCTTAGCGCTTCTAGACACCCCTATAAAGTCCCCGAATATTCGCTTCTGTTTGTAGGTAAACATTAATTCATGGTAAAATAAGATAATGCGTTGTACGTTTATTTGTGTTGATAGCTTCATTGTGTTTGGGATGTGAATTTGAAATGGATTAAAGCACCCCCTGCAGTTAACAGTGGGATTCTTAGATAAACAATTAAAATTTGATACAAATATCCACTGCGGGAGTTACATCTGCGTCCCGAATACTGCATGTGGAGCCTGCCAATTAGGTCGTCGAAATAGTAGGTTATGTAATGTTAGGTCTCTCGGTTTTCTCTGCTTAGTCCGCAGTAGAAAGAAAGAAATGAAGAAAGAAATATAGCTAAAGCATGAAAATATATTTCGAGTAGAATATCGCTGAAACTGACAAGTCAGCATGAAATTTGGCAAATAGAACTATTCGAGGGCAATAGTTTGTGGTTAGTCGCCAAAAAATAGTGATATCATAAGTACGTCACCAAATGTTCTGTTATAGATAGTCCCGTGGATGAATGGATGGTACATTGAAAAAAATATCCACATTGGCAGCGACTATACACTGTACACTTAAAGTATACAGTGTCGTTATAATTCTAACCAGTGTAGTAATGTCCTAGGTTTTCGCGATTAGTACACATTATAATAAAACACTTTTAAATGGATTATATCGCGTATAATATAATTTTTTGTTTCTCCTGATGTTTCGAACACTTTGCCGGGTTCTAGAATGACTAAGGTGACGGGTGTCGTTACAGATTAAGTACAAAGTTCGAAGCGTCAGGAAAAACAACAATCTATAATATACGCGGTGTAACCAGTTTAAAAGTGTTATATTCTTTACAGCGTGTCATATAACAAGTGCCCAAATCCGTAAAGGTCAATGTTTTCATGGGTACATTATAATTCACTACATACACACATACTGAGATCCTTTCTTTTGCTTTTACTTTATTTATTCAGCAGAATCTCTCGACGGCACGGTTGGTGCAGTGGCTGATACAGTTGGCTGCTGCGCACCGGGTCGTGGGTTCGATTCCCGCACGGAACAAATATTTGTATGATCTGCAGGTAGTTGTTCCGGGTCTGGGTGTATTGTGTGTGGAAAGAGATCAGAGAGAGAATAAGAAATATTCTATATTGGTCTTTCTCATTAACATAAGCCTTAATATTCAAACAGTAATAAAATATTCCGTTTCAGCTATAGCTATTCAGCCGTAGGTAATTGTTAACGAGATATACCAAAGTAAGTTATAGAAATCGTAAATTTGTCAGGCGAACACACAATTAGAGAGTGATCTTCAACTACGTCAACAAACGCGTAATTTGTGATCAGCGCAAATTAATATCGAGTTCATATGAGCTGGGGACGCGCCGCGTGAATGAATGTCGAAATGATGTGTCAATTGGGAATTTGATAGCGGGGTAATGTTGTTAGCGTAAGGACAGCGTTTTATGTTGCCCTGGTACTCGAAACTATATATCTATGATAAACATAGTTTTTAGAATTTAAGAGATGTTTTTTTCTTTTATAGCCATTCTAACGGCCGAATACTGAAACAGTATTTTTTTTTGCCCGTAGGAGTCCCCCCTTATACCCCTTCGCCCTTCCCCGGGGCGAAGGAAGTTCATGTAGAATTTCCACTGGACACCAATAAAAAAAAGGTAATATTAAATCCCGCTTAAAGTATTCGAGAAACCTGTTTTCGGTACAAAACCGGGCGGCTCGAATATTTAAAGCGGGAGTTAACATTAAATGGCGTTTCAGTATTCGGCCGTAACAGTGTCGATTTGACTTTTCTTAAATTTTTCTGTTCAATTCAATTAATTTATTTGCCTAAATATGGGTATTAGTACAATTATTATATCTTAAATTTTAAGTTTTAGTTCGCTATATTCTTAACTGAAAACAAACGTATGCAAAATAATTATGTTTATCAATTTATATGATTAATAATATTTACTCATCACTTCGGCCGAATAAAGTCCACTGCTGAAAACAGGTCTCCCCAAAGATCACTACAACGACCGATATGGGTGTGTTGTGTGCTCATTGGAGGGCTGTTGTTTGCCATAATCGCCACGCTTGGCAGGCGGGTTGGCGATCGCAGTTGAGTTGTTAATGTACTCGAAGGACGCTGCTGCCCATCCTCCGGCTAGTCCCATAGTCGCCTTTTACGACACCCACGGGATGATATGGGGTTGTGATATTCTTAGCCGGCACCACACGGGCAAACGGTTGTCAGATTAATTAACATAATTATCGTAAAGAAATTTATTTACAGTGTCGCTTTACCAATCAAAAACTGTTTGAATTGATCACTATTTGCGTAGGTTCTGTTAGGCGAGCATTTTTTTTATCAATACGCCGATAGTAATCTTGGGTAAATTAACTCGATAATATTCCAGTTACTATCGATATAATAATTCCATTTCGACGGATACTATATGCCTATATGTTGCTTTGTGTGTCCGTTTCGTCAACATTGCTGACTGTTGCCGCAATTACTTGCCCGTGGAAATTAGATTCATTAGATTTTGATTATATGTTCAGACCCTGAAACACAATACAAGCACTCAAGACATAATCAACGCCTGGTAGTCATTCCTGCAGAGGCTGATACTGTCGGCTGCTGCGCTCCGGGTCGTGGGTTCGATTCCCGCACGGAAAACATAATTGTATGATCTGCAGGTAGGTGTTCCGGGTCTGGGAGTATTGTATGTGGAATTCATGTCTGTAAACGCACCCTCGACACCAGAGAATCCTAGCGTGGGGCAACATTAAAAAAAACCAAAAGTAAAATCAAAACAAAACTTATTTCAGTTCACTCTTGCAAGAGGACATGTTAGCTTATGTAATGTTGTTCTAGCTATCCGTTAATTCGCGTAAATTCACATCAAAATACACGTTTTAATGATGTTTCCGTGGCCGTATGAACATCACCACGGAATACACGCGTCGAGGAATGCCTCCAAACATAAATTCGTATAATATTTCATTTTACCGCCTCTTTGTCGACACGCCTATCACACCGCGAAGATAATGTTTTGTTTCATGTCCGTATTAATTTGTCAACCTGCCCGCAGCGGCGCATGGCGTTACATTTTTTTACGAAAGACCTTTTTGCCCTTTGTTTTGCCTCAGAACTAGTGTAATCTTATGATAGTCCGCTGTGTATTTATATATAACGACAGTATACGTAGACTATGAGAAAGGATCTTTACGCGAGATTTTTTATTCACTCCAGAAAATTCTGTCGCTTTATTTCTTTTTTGAAAGAAAGTAAGAAAGAATTTTTTTTGGTCTCGGAAAACACTTACAGAACAGAATAAAAGAAAAACAGTTATTTTTACGAACAAAATAATGCTGTACGAGGCCAAAAATGGTCCCTATCTCAACATATGCTGCAGTGGTGGAACGTTACAGCGCTGGTTTTCAGATAGGACCGTGTAGTGAGGCCATAGTCGGTTACTACATATATTTTATATTTTTGCACAACAATGTTATAATAAATGAGCCCAAGTTTTCGATATTGCGTTGTTAGTGATTGGACTTAGGTGAGCTGTTAGAGGTCAGTGAACTCAAACGTCAATGTAAATACGGATATGCACGGAGAACAATTTGCAGCTTCTAGTTTTTATCATAGCATTTAGTGTGATTGACGACAACCTAAGACTCGGAACAAACCGAGATGTATAAAAATAAACAGGAACCATAAACATGAGCGGTCCCGAAAAGAAATTACGAATATTATTATATCATTAGAGTTAATATTTATATAAGTTATTTATATGTATTCTATTTAACTATTTATAATTATGTAATATAATATAGTATATATTTTTATATTAGTATATGTATGTATTCCTATTTTTAATTCAATCTTTTTTAACATTAAATATAGCTTTGCTTTTATACTTCTTTCGAAGTGCTTTGTTTAACCCAAAGGTTGACTGGTAGAGAATGCCTCATGGCATTAAGTCCGCCTTATGTATACTCAATGTACATAAAAGTTTAAACAAATAAATAAATAAAATATTATACTATAATGTTAATTCACAATTCCATAATTTTACATTTAGCTAGTGTACTAAATGTAAAATTATTACTCAATAGTATAATCTCTCTGTACTCTAAGGTACTACTTCATTTAACACTATCAATACGTCAACGTACACCGTAAGAAAAAAAAAAAAAAATAGCTTGTCTATTTCCGATGTGATGCCGGCTCAGAATACCAATACCCCATCTCGTCCTATGGGTGTCGTAATAGTCGACTAAGGGATTAGCCGGAGGATGGACAGCAGCGTCCTTCGAGTACATTAACGACTCAACTGCGATCGCCAACCCGTCTGCCAAGCGTGGCGATTATGGCAAAACCTCCCAATGAGCCCACAACACACATATATCGGTCGTTGTGGTGATCTTTGGGGGAGGCCTGTGTCCAGCAGTGGACTTCATTCGGCCGAAATAATGATGATGATTTCCGATCCATGGTTATGATAGGACACAAAAAAACCAGACACTTCACACTCCAAACTCGACCCACCGCCTACAAAAGTTATGAAACAAAAAAAATCGTTTGATGACAAGGAATACGCTGGTAAGCCATGTCTTTATGGGGTCGCGGGTGCGCATTGGGGACAGCGAGCCTTTGGGGGGATCCTTTACCATCCTCCCCAAGAAGTGCCTGGCCTTTTACAGTCGCCTTTCCTCCGCTAGAGTGGGTGACCGTTTTGCAGTCATCTCCGAAATGTGCCTAAAGGTGTGGAACCAATGGGCGGCTCTAGTCTGATATTACGAGGACCTGGACTCCCCTTCGGTGCCGAAGATCACCGCTCCAATGGTCTTAGCCGGTAGGAGTCCGGCATGCCCCTTCGTCCTTCCCCGGGGCGCAGGAAGTTCATGATGAATTTCCACAGGCGACAAATAAAAAATAATCAAAATGCCATGTTTATGTTTATGTTTATACAGACTAATCGAAAACCTATTATAAAATATTGCTACTTTGTATATATGTACAGAAAGCTGCGCTCACCAACCCGCCTGCCAAGCGTGGTGAGTACTGGCAAATACCCCCCAAAATGATGACACAGTTGTGAAAATCTATGGGAGAGGCCTCTGTTCAGCAGTGGACGTATAAATGGCCGATATGATGACAGAAAGCAGGAATACGTTGCTACTTTGATATGCCCTCATATAGGTCACGCATAGGTAAAAAATATTTAAGCGAAGAAAAATTGGAAGTCATTCGTTTTTTGTGCACTATTGAAGAGTGAATTTCGAATACCGTGCCCGGTACGGACTTAAGAGCTCGATGGAGATTGGTTACAGCCACCCCCTGGTGTCACTCTTATAGGCACATCTCGGAGAGGGTGACTGTAAACTGGTCACCCCCCCATGGGGGGATTGTAAAGGATCCCCCGAAGCGTCCCTGTGTGCTTGGCTATGCTAAGGACACGGCGGCGCGTGTCCACATGCGCGCAACCGTCTTCTCGTGGGTCGCTCGGTGTGGGCACGCATATTCCCCAATCTACGAACCCACGAACCCAGAACATACCAAAAAATTGCTTCTGCGCAGGGGGAACAAAGGGGGGAAGGTCAGCGCCCAAGATCGGTGTCTAGTAAAAGAGTGGAGATCGGTTTTCGCAGTTGTATAGCTACACAAACCAAGAAATCGCTTCTGGGTAGGTGAAAAAGGGAAGGGATCAAAATCGGTGCCTAGTGAAAGAGTGGAGTGGAATTAATAAGATGGGCAGCGAACTTCGGGCAGTCCTTCATCGCAACAAACACAGGTACGAGATGGTAGCCGTGTTCCATGCACGCTGCTGGAGAATTGTGCCACCTGGTTAAGCACCTGGCGCACAGACGACTGGCACCCGCCAAAACAAGTGGCGGCCTTAACCTGCTGGGGGTGCCATGCGGGAGCGAAGGAACGCCGTGGTAGCTTTAGTCTGTAAGTCTGGCATACCCTTCCGCCTTCTCCAGGGCGGAGGACGACCCTGAGGATTACCCAACAAGTTTTAGTACTTGTCATAAAATATTTAAAACAAAATTTAGGTTTTCGCGATTATTACTCACAAAATACTTTTTTTAATCTTTATTTATTTAAGGGCATTTGTCTCCAAGGATAAGCGAGCCCTAGCGTTACCTAAACTTAATATCTACAAAAACAAACACATTTTTATTAAAATAAAGAATTTTTGTGGATTACATATGTACCTAAGAAATTTTTGTGTTTTTTTACGTTTTGAACACTTTGCAGGGCTCGTGGTCACAGGACGAATAAGGTGACAGGCGTCGTTACAGATTTTAAAAATATATTTTATCTATCGTACAATACTAATCAAAGTTATAATAAAACACTTTTAAACGGATTATATCGCGTATATTATAGATTTTTGTTTTTCCTGACGTTTCGAACACTGCAGGGTTCGTGGTCGCAGGATGACTAAGGTGACATAAGCCGTTTAAAAGTGTTTTATTATGAGTAATAATCGCGAAAACCTAAGACATTACTAATCAAAGTTATTTCGATGCACGCTGTAATCACTCGCAGTGTCTTACTGTTTTTCAATGTGCTATTTTATTTGGGACTTTACTATTTTAATAACAGGATTCCAAACTGGCGGTACTTGTCAGCCATCTTTTCTATTAAAATTAGGACGTTTTTTAATACAATAGCATGAAACATTCTTGGAACATATCGCTTCTCTCTCTATCTCTCGCGGGGACTTGAGGTTTCTTGAAAACAAAAATCTATAATTTATGCAATGTAATCCGTTAAAACGTGTTTTATTATTAACTAGCTGGGACACGCGGTTCCACCCGCGTTTAATTTAAAAGAAATTTAGAGTACTCCGACACAGACACTTGACGTAGAATATGTATATATGTTGGATTTCAAGGGGTTTATTTTTTTTGGAACGCGGAACCCTAATTATTTTTCTAAAATAAAAGTAGCCTACGTTATTCCTTATAACATCAGCTATCTGCCAGTGAAAGTCCCGTCAAAATCGGTCCAGCCGTTTCGGAGGTTACCCGGAACAAACAGACAGACAGACATTAAAAAAATTAAAAAAATGTTTTATTGTTGTGTGTACCGTATATCCTTTCATATGCATTTAGTAAAAAGCTGTTATTTTGGCATTACAAACGGACACTTCAATTTTATTTATTTGTATAGAAGAATTTTCGAAAACCTAGTTCTTTTTTACGTTTCATAAAAACTTTAGCTACTTGGCACAGTTCATTTTATGTCACAAAAGGTTTTCCTAGACCAGTACAATATATTAAAACGGACTAACCTCCAAATGTTTTTGCTACCGTATACCCAACCTTGCAGTTCAATGACTCTTATTTTAAAGAGGCAAGAGCTTAAAATTGTTTAGTACAACGTTATCTTAAGAATAGCTTTTGGTGCCGGCGTTGCTCCTGAATGACCCTTCTCACCTTAAGCGTTCCTTTTTTCCTAATTTTTGCGTTAAATAAAAGGCAGCAATTTATTAAATGTAATCCGAATGTTGACGTTCGGTTTAAAAGACTGCTATTGTCAAGAGAAGTGACGATTAAAAAAAAACTGTTCTATCTGACGTTTGATTAATGAAAATTTACTCGTACATTCTTTTCTAAGCACAAATGACGTTTCTTCTTCTAATTTCCGGTATTAATCTATGAGATGTCAACTCCTGCCTCGTTTAATATCCGCTGCTTTTAACATAAAAAAATGTTATAATCTGATTTCAATTTTTTTATTTACATATGTCATGGAAATTAAATTAATTGTGCTTGGAAAATTTGGTTTCATTTGATGAAACTAATTATGAAATTTAGATAACCATGCAGTCAACGTATCGTAGGTATTATCTTCAATTCCTCCACATTGTACAATTCAAGTGGCCATATGATCCAGTTTACCGCTAGGCTTAAGAGCTATTGAACCGATCGTAATGTGGGGCTTTTGCCAATCGAAAGTCCATTTTCCGAGGGCTTGCTATAAAATTTCACGTCATTTTCAGGCGGACAAGAAAACTGTAAAAGGGCGCCAAAAATGCTTTGTTTGGTAATTTCAAAGAAACAATGGATTTTGAGATTATGTTCATCTTTGAGGGTGCGGGTAATATTAATAGTTATCGTGACATAGCAGGAAAAAGCAGGTTGGATGGAAAATAATTACGATGTGTTTAAGAACTTTTTGGTAGGCACCGTTTCAAGTTATGTTTTGATACTTGGTACTGTATTTCTCGTCTGTCGGCTTTACTTGTGTGTTTCAGTAGTTCTATAAGTAACAGTATTTTTGAGCTGTGGAGAGTTTACGTATTGAAGTCTCTTCTTACTTTTCGAGATGTCTGGATTTGAAAGAAAGAAAATAAGTCTTTGCTTAGTATTAACCTCACTCTGTGTGGTGCTGGCTAAGAATATCACTATCCCATGACATCCCGAGGATATCATAAAATGCGAATGTGTGATTTTCCGGAGGATGGGCAGCAGCGTCCTTTAAGTACATTTAAGACTCAACTGCGATCGCCAACTCGCCTGTCAAGCGTGGCGATTATGGCAAAACCCCCCAATGAGCACACAACACAAACCCAGACCAGTCGTGGTGATATTTGGGGGAGGCCTCTGTTCAACAGTGGTGCTCTTTAGGTTGAAATGATTACTATCCTCAAAATATTCTTAATCAAGCATTCAATGGGGCAGTGACATATAGTGATATTTACTCCGTGTATATGTTATAGCAAATTTATATTAAGGGCTTTTAGTTTCTGAAACATCTTTAAATTGGAAACAATAGAGGTAGTGTACAACAGTGGAATCAATTTGGCCAGGACAGCGACCGTCGACCAGATCGGAGTGGCGTTCCAATTAAAAACTACTATTTATCGTCCAGTGAACACCTGGCCGTTGCCTGGGTGACATATACACAATATTCGTACCGTGCTACGTCTATACATGAGAGAAAATATTTAGTATCAATAATGGATTTTGCAATTGTTACTTTACTCAATTTCAAAGTCATAGTTATAATCTCTTAATTACAAATGGTCATTAATATCTGTCGCTATCCGTAAAAGGCGACCAAGGGACTTTAAACTAAAGTGATGGGCAGCAGCGTCCCTTTCTGTTGAACAACAGCCATTATACGATCACCAACCCGACCGCCAAGCGTGGCGAGTACTGGCAAACTCCCTACAAAATTACAGATCAGCTGGTCATCTATGAGGGAGGCTTCAGTTCAGCGTGAACCTCTTTTGACTGATATGATGATGATGTTTAATATACTTAATATACTAATCGGTCGTGGGTTCGATTCACGCACGGAACAAATATTTGTACGATCTGCAGGTAGTTGTTCCGGGTCTGGGTGTGTTGTGTGTGGAATTTGTGTTTGTAAACGCACCCACGATACAGGAGAAATCCTAGTGTGGGGCAACGTTTTAAAAAAAAAAAAATATATATATATATTATAGACTATATTTACTTCGATAGACGGATTTCGTTTCGTCTAATAAGTTATACAGATAGACGGCTTAACACTAGTGTTCGGCAAAAGCTAAAAAAACGGGGCGTATTGTTAATAAGGGAACGACCAGTTCTATTTACAAGCATGACACATATGTGTTATTTATTGAACAACATTTTAAATTAGCCTTAAATCTTTTAAATCGGAAACTGTGAGCGATAATTAATAACGCTGTTCCAAGAGCTAGGTCCAATAATAATTATTCGTTGAAAAATGAAATGCGTATAACCGAAGTTTACGATAACGATTATAGCAATATAAATAATTAAAATTTGCGTTATATAACCTGTTTTTTAGAGATGTAGTTGCTTTATAGGCTGTCTCATACCCAATGATATTATGTTACATCATTGCGTTAAGTTTAAAATGATAATATATCTCACAAAACAACGTCGCACTGTAAACTTTTTACCTTGTCAGCATAAATATGTAGTACTAAAGACTCTGGCACACTTGAATTTGGTTATCGCAGATACTCTTAAATTTTTGTAGACAAAGCCTAACAATGTGTTTATATATAGAGCCAGACCGAAATTACTTCCAGCTGCTCCTCGATATCTAGTATTATCTATTGTGTTAAAACGGAAATACCCATTCCGAGTACCCGGTCCTAAGATTCGAAGCTATTTACTGATGTAAGCGGTCCATTCGATAGATAAGTATCGATACGATTCAATATTGAGTTTCCATTTAGTCTGCAATGGGCATTACTTGATAGATTAATTTAGTCGAGAGCTCAGATATCCGATAGTATTGATTCATCGACTTCTGATCGAGAGTAGTGTAAATGTCGATGTTTCAAGTGATGTCTCGATGTTCGTTCGAACTATGAGATTGTAGATCCTTTGTTAACTGATCAGTGTTTTAGTTGCTTTGCTGATTTTGTGTAGTAATGTGATTTTCGTGTTAAAGTCAAAACGGTGTTAATTGGTCACGCCCACGGTCCTTATTTCTGTAAGTTGTGACATATTGTTTCCTTCTCTTTAGTAAGCTATGACACTTACTAAAGGACTGCCAAGCATTTACTGAATAGAGATAGATACAGGTAGATATCTATGTTACCTTGAGCAAAAAAAAGCGAGTTATCTATATATTATATCTGTTCTTTTATGACGACACGGTTGGTGGCTGATCCAATCAACTGCTGCGCTCCGGGTCGCGGGTTCGATTCCTGCACGGAACAAATATTTGTATGATCTGCAGGTAGTTGTTCCGGGTCTGGGTGTATTGTGTGTGGAATTTGTGTCTGTAAACGCACTACGACAGGACCAATCCTAGTGTGGACACGTTTTTCTATCTTCCAACAGCTGTGTATATAGCACTTATCAACATGAAATCTTTGTCACGTTTTCGTGTTTTCGTATTTACGGTGCGATTGGTACCACTAAGCTTGCGGGTTCGATTACCCCAAAAAAAAGTGTACCGCCTGCAGGAGAGAGCTCTTGAGTGTTTGCGCATGTGAGATTTATGTCTTGATACAGGAGTAATACCGTGCAGGTATGTGTTTTAAATAAAAATCGCAGCATGTGGAACACAGAACGCTAGTCACCTATGGCCTATGGGCGCTAGCTCATTATAGCGACGTAAAAAGCAACTCGCTCGTAGCAAAGTCGTGCTACGGAGCTACGCCGTGCTTTGTCTGAGCAGCTGGCGAAGCGTCGAGGCTGGCAATTCCCTGCACGTTGAGCTATACAAATTCGACGGGTGTAGGTAGGCTTTCATACGAGGACCTGGAGCCTCCCTTAGGTGCCGAAGATGACCGCTCCAGTGGTTTTAGCCGGTACGAGTCCGGCATACCCCTACGCCCTTCCCCGGGGTGAAGGAAGTTCATGAAGAATTTCCACTGGGCATCAATAAAAAATGTAGGCTTTGCTTAAAATGTGCGTTAAATGACTTACGATTAATTTCGATTATGCATGCAAGTTCATTTTACCGATTGCCTAAAGTGGTAATCATTAATATTCTATACAAAAAATAAAATTGAAGTGTCTGTTTGTGATGTCAAAATAACAGATTTTTACTAAATGCATATAAAAGTACTTACACAAAGTAAAATTGTCTGTCTGTTTGTTCCGGCTAATCTCCGAAACGTCTAGAACGATTTTGACGGGACTTTCACTGGCAGGTAGTTGATGTTATAAGGAGTACCTTAGGCTATTTATCTTAAAACAAGATATGTGGTCCCCGGAAAAAAGAACCATGAAATCCAATACTTATATATACTAATTATGTAGAAATAAGCCGATTTCTTTCAAATTAAACGATGGGTAAAACCGCGGGGCACAGCTAGTAATACATAACTGGCTGATCTGATGACGCTGTATTTAGAACAATAAACCCTAGGATTTCACCGGTGTCGTAGGTAGATTTTCCAGACATAAATCTCAAAACACCTAAACCCGGAGCTATTCGTAGGTCGTAAAAATATTTGATCCGTGCAGGGATCAAACCCCTGTTGGCGTAAAATTATACTGTGTAAAAGAAATCATCCAAGTTCTGACAACGAAAGAGCAGTTCCCATACTTTCATTAATCACTTATCTTTTTAAAAATTCCAAAGCACGTTTCATATTTTTCTTACAATTAATGCTAAATCTTCAAGTATATACGGGAAACAATCACATAAAGTAAATCATCATGAATAAATAATTTCGGGTGAATGAAGTCCACTGCTGGACACAAGCCTCCCCCAAAGATCACCACAATGACAGATATGCGTGTGTTGTGGACTCATTGGCGGGTTGTGCCATAATCGCCACGCTTGGCAGACGGGTTGGCGATCGCAGTTGAGTTGTTAATGTACTTGAAGGACGCTGCTGCCCATCCTCCGGCTAATCCTAAGTTGAATTTTACGACACCCACGGGAGGAGATGGGGTGGTGGTATTCTGAGCCGGCACCACACGGCATCACGGCACACAAGTAAATCATAGCTGGGAGAATTGAATTTGACAGGCAATACATTTTAACAAATGGTTAAAATCTTTGAAAATGAATTAGGGACTTCCACTCCTTTATTGCCCCAGGGTCTTCACATCTCTAAATCCGGCCCTGATGTGCTATGCTTCCTTTAAAATCCAGCCACTAGATTTACACACTAGATGAAACTAATTTGCACTTTGCTACCGACCCTGCAAAAACATGGCAGCGTGAATATAAATTCAAGTTGCACTTAATCAAACCTGTTTTGTCAGTAGTGGTGCCTGAGAGTTTGCAAGTTCTGGCCAACTAAGAGTTGACCCCTGACCCTATTGTGGCGAACTTACCCCTTGAATGTTGACAAGAAGTTTAGATGGATAAGCGACTACCTAGCGCCCAGTATTTTAATAGAACTTAGAGTTAACTTAAAGAGACACATTTGGTGCAATGGCTGGTCTCTTGGCTTTGTGCATTACGTGTGGTGGGGTTTGATCCCTGCACGGATTAAATATTTTTACGACCTACGAATATCTCCGGGTTTAGGTGTTTTGGGATTTATGTCTGGAAACTACCTACGACACCGGTGAAATCCTAGGGTTTATTGTTCTAAATACAGCGTCATCATATCAGCCATTTATACGTCAACTGCTGAACCTATAAATGCCTTCCCTCCTTCCACTGCCTTCCCCATAGATTTTCACAACTGTGTCATCATTTTAGGGGGTATTTGCCAATACTCACCACGGTTGGCAGGCGGGTGGGTGAGCGCAGTATGACTACTGTTCCACAGAAGTGGCGATGCTGCCCGTCCCTCTGGTTTAGTGTCCCTTACGCCCAAAATTAACTATCAGTCTAATAAAATAAAAAACAGTCAATTCCTCAATCCGAAATCCATAGATTTTGAATTTGATTGATTATTTTTTAATTTCGTCCATTACTCGCCTTTTACAACATCTACGGGAGGAGATGGAGTGGTGCTATATTCTTAATCTGGACACCACACGGAAAATAAGTAACATTGTTTAACTTCGTCAAAACAAACTATCTCATCAGTTTTGTGTAGTTCCCCAGTACGTAACCAAATTGAAGCCTTATGCTCTCGTAATCAAATATGCCTTCCTCGCGAATGTATACGTCAAGGGAAGTAACATAGCTGCAACTAGATAGTATCGATTTCACGTTTAATGTATAGATAACTATGTATAATTATATATTATGTAGCTCTATGTATGTACTCTTTGGTCATTAAACTTTTAAGAGAGGATCTACGGTTCTTATGTATGTGACGTTAAAATTAAAAGGTTATTTCTATACCAATGTTACCAACGATCGAGTTAATCAATTGATGTTACTGTATCTTATGTTAATGGTTGAATTGCTAACATAGAAACGCTACTTCATTGGAATTACTTTATTGCGTAAGATAAGAGAGTAGCAATAACAGTTCGGTTATTTTACTGCCTGTAACATCCCACTATCGGGCAAAGACCTTCCCCATGATTTCCAAACCGTTCGGTCTAGAGCTAATAGTGGTATCTACTATTGCAAAATATGAATGTTGCTGAAATGAAAACTGTGGGAGTAACTAATGAATATTTCACTACAGCTAGCATGAATATAATGGTGAATACCATTGAAAATCTAAATGAATGATTGGAAACATTAATAACAATTCACAACACAATTTTTCGCGCACATAGGTGCGATAAAATTTTACGGAGAATTCATTTTCATCATACTGCGAACGAATTAGAGATAGTGTGAATAACTATAGACCCATATCAGTACTCACTGCCGTCTCAAAGATATTGGAACGGGTTTTAAACAAGAGATTAATTAAATATTTAGAAAAGAACAATATCATTGCCAACAATCAATTTGGCTTTACAAAAGGTAAGTCAACGGAAGATGCAGTACTTGAACTTACAGAAACTGTGGTGAGGCAACTCGATAGCAAGTCCAAAGTTATTGGCATATTCTTGGACCTCACTAAAGCATTTGACACTGTCTCTGTTCCCATATTACTCTCAAAGATGGAAGCTATAGGAGTGCGAGGTATTGTGTTGGACATGTTCAGAAGCTATTTGACGAATCGCACTCAATGCGTAAAGATTGATACCTACGTAAGTGACATGGCTAGTCCTACTTTTGGGGTGCCTCAGGGAAGTGTTTTGGGCCCTACGTTATTCCTCATATATATCAATAGCTTGTGTACTAAAACACTACCTAATTGCAAAATAGTCACATACGCAGATGATACAGCGCTGTTGGTATATGGAGAAAACTGGGATCGAGCCCGCTACTGTGCCGAGATCGCTCTTAGGGACATAATGATTTGGCTTAACTCGAATCTACTAACCCTAAATGTAGAAAAAACAAGGTATATAACTTTTTCACTCAGGAACAATACCATTCCCTCTTCAGGTTCATTTTGTTTAAAGGCACATACTTGTAGCACTCAATCTGAAACATGTGTCTGTGAACCTCTTACATCAACTGAAGAAGTAAAGTACCTTGGAGTAACCTTGGACTGCACACTAAGCTGGCAATTGCATATATACAACGTAGTCTGCCGAGTGCGAAGGTTGATGGGTGTTTTTAGGAAGTTAAGATACTGTGCCGATCTTAAAACATTAGTATGTGTATTTCATGCTCTTGTGCAGTCGGTCATGTCTTACTGTATTTTGGCTTGGGGAGGTATAGGCCCAACATCAATGATACGCTTGGAACGTGTACAAAGGGCACTTTTAAAAGTAATGACGAGAAAACCTCCATGGTTCAGCACTACACTCCTGTACAAAGAATGCTCGGTCTTAACAGTTAGACAACTGTTTGTCCTGAATGTTGTACTTCGACGTCATTTAGGAACATCAGGTGGACATGATAGCCGACCGAGGGGTCGCAGTGGGAGAAGGGTGTGCAAAACAGTAGCTCATAGGACAGCGCTTGCGGCAAGGCAATACTATGTAATAAGTACTCGTATTTATAATACAGTGCATCATAAGCTTAATATCAAAACGATGACCTGCTCTCTGTTAAAAAAACATATCAAAACCTGGCTTCAATGTCTCACGTACATTGAAACAGAGGAATTAATTAAATAGAAAGAAAATCGTACACAAATCACCACACAACGCATGGACACACTGAGGGGGTATCCCCTTACACTCCAAAATTACCTGACAAACCCAAGAACACACACCGAACAAACCTCTACTCAACCACACACAACATACTCACCCATAACAGTCATACACACGCACACACACTAACACACACACATACGCACACACGCATAAACATTCGCATAAACACACTGGCATGTATTACTTTATTCTTTTACTTTAGCATTAGTTTAAAATTTTATTTTAATTTTACAATCAAAATATTTTTATTATTTTATTATTAATCATTGTAAATTAACTGAGCATTTGAAATAATTAAGCAGCAAATGAGTTAAGGATAGAGGGCGCTGACAGCTGTCATACAGTTAATACTAGTTCAGCTGTCAACGTGATCCAAATGAAATTGTTAGCTACTTTTATTTAGACTGTAAGCAGATCTACTGTAAACCTGTTTTTTCGAAACCAATAAAAATAAATTAATAATAATTAATAATTTCAAATGTAATTTCCATAAAAACGGCTTGCAATCACCGGTAATTTTGATAACACCGGCAAAAAACAAAATAACCCATCACGCCATGTATTGAACAAAAGGTTGGCAGACCTGTTTACATCCAAATGAAGTTGATGACGGTATTAGGTGTATAAAATTGATGTAGAGCCTATTGCCGTTTACTGGGAACAGTTCCAAACTCCGGGTCGCTACTGAAAATGTCTACACAGACAAATCCAAAAACATTTTATCAGACCTGGAAATACCCAGGATCTCACTTTAGGTAGTCGCACTTGCAAGACAGATGCTTAGACCACACAGACAGTCAAAGAGTTTTATACTTTCAATAAAACTGATGAAAGTTTAAAACACCGAGGAATTCATTCGTGTTCAAACGATGTGAGTGTGTGAGAGCTACTCGGGTGTAACGTCATGTCCCCCCGGACGAGTGGCGAGTAAAAATAAAACTTAATATCAGCCAAAGGATGTCCACTGCTGAACCTACCTATAGATTTCCACAAATTATGTCGTAATGTTGGGAGAATTTGGCAGTACCCCTAAACAATACTCACTACGCGCGATTTAATCCATTACATCGTGTATATTACAGATTTTTGATTTTCCTGACGTTTCGAACACTTTTCAGGGTTCGTGGTCGCAGGATGAATACGATGACAAGCGTCATTTCCGATTAAAAAATATATTTTATGTACCGTACCGTATAAGTTTTTAGACTATCGCAAATTTCACTCATATTAGACTATGATTTTGGGAATTTTCGCGCACAGATAAATCAAAACAATGTTTTGACTACCCTCAACGTTTTGGCCAAGTTGCATTGACCGTGGTCACGAGAAGTCTTCTCACGTTGAAACGTTGAGGTTAGTCAAGATACTGTTTTGATTTTATCCGTACCGTAGTGTTCGAAACGTTAGGAAAAACCAAAATCTATAATATACGCGATGTAATCCGTTAAAATTGTTTTATTATAATGTGTAATAATTGCGAAAATCTAAGACATTACTAACATAAGGTTTATAAAAACACATAAGAAACTAAACTAATTAAAATAATTTTCTAGTTGGCAAGTAAAACACTTGCCGTATGGTGCTGGCTACGAATAGCACCAACCCATCTCATCCCGTGGGTGTCGTAAAAGGCGACTAACTACTCAATACGCTTAGCAGACGAGTTGGTGAGCGCAGAATGACTGCTGTTGTCCGTCCCTGTTTTACGACACCCACGAGAGGAGATGGAGTGGTGCTATATTATTAATCCGGATACCACACGGAGATAAAACATGTAGTATTAAGTCGGAGGCATGGTCTGACCTAACTCACATGTCACGGTTACTCGCACGATGAGTTCACACAAGTAGCTGCACTGCAGTAGCCGAGCTTCAACTCGCACGCTAACTCAGACTGTGCTGTGTAAGTG
This sequence comes from Diloba caeruleocephala, assembly GCA_947459985.1. Lineage (NCBI taxonomy): Eukaryota > Metazoa > Arthropoda > Insecta > Lepidoptera > Noctuidae > Diloba > Diloba caeruleocephala. Next base: position 2,848,854 of record OX381615.1, on the reverse strand, counting down.
TGCAGCCGTTGGGGTCTAGGTTTTTGCTAAAGTTCGGGTTCTCGTGGTAAAATTGAGAGAAATGTAACTACATGATGCAGCCGCATCTCATGCCACTGGTTATAACTCATTTAAAGAGTTTAAACGTGGTCGAAGCTTTGCACCAGATGGATACCTCATAATTTGACGGAAGTTCGTTTGGATTGATGTCGCGAAATGCTTGCAAAGTGTAAAAGAGGCGATTCGAATGCTGTGTTTGACGTTACAGGTGATGGAAGCTGTAGTATAAATTGTTACGAGTCTGAAACCAAAAGACAATCTACCTAGTGGATGTTTCTATTCGAAGATTTGCCAACAAAAGTCAAGAAAAGCAGAAGTCAAGGGAAAAAGATGAATGCCTCTCATTCTTTGGGCGGACAGGTCATTTTGCAACAATTGCGCCAAAGGATAAAAGGACTGTTGCTGCAGATTGGTTTGTTAGTCATTGTTTACCGGTTGTCTTGGAAAATTTTCGACAGCAGCGCCCAAGAATCAGGGTCCTCCTCCTCCTCCATCACAACAATGCTCCAGCTCACTCCACCAGACGAACAATCAAATATTTGTCTATGGGAGGTGTGGAATTTGTGAGTTATCCTCCTCACAGTCCCGACCTGATACCGTGCGACTTTTATTTACATGCTTTATGAACACCGAAGTTGCTTTGACTCCGTTCGAAAAAAATGTGTAAGAGATCCCTAAAGAAGAGCGAGCTCACTGCTTCAGTCAATGGTTCCATCGCATGCGACGGTGCTTAGAAAGGAACGGAGACTACTTCGAAAACAATAAAAATATTAACAAGTTCCTACATCATTCCATTTCTTTTTTTTTACTTTAGGCTGACACCCGTATTATTTTATATTTACCTCATCATATCGGCCTTACAACATCCACTACTGAACGAAGGCCTCCCCCATAGATTTCCACAATTGTGTCATCATATTGGGGGGAATTTGCCAGTACTCACCACGCTTGGCAGGCGGGTTGGTGAGCGCAGAATGGCTACTGTTCCACAGAAAGGACGCTGCTGCCCATCCCTCTGGTTTAGAGTCCCTTAGTCGCCTTTTACGACCTCCACGGGAGGAGATGGAATGGTACTATATTCTTAATCCGGACACCACACGGTTTATATTTACCTACCATATTGTAATCCAAATACATTAACAGTACCTGAACACAAGTCACAGCTGGGATAACTTTTAGGTATGTTACAACGCGAAGTTATCCAGCTAATGGCTGGAGTGCCTCGAGACATATCTATGAAATCCCACAAGCAATTAATCGTGTTCTCCAAACATGAGTCGTGTTTGGTTTATTGTTTGACTTTGTTTATTAAGTGCTGAACCGGTGGGTGGGGAATTATCCCGAATTGTATCCGAGGGATTAATGTGCAACTTAGTTCCAAGTAGTGCATTTGTATAATAACTAAAGTGACCTCATAATATAAATCTCTAACAACTTATTCACTTTATTTTCTCCCGTTCGTTTCATTTTCGGCCGAATGAAGTCCACTGCTGGACACAAGCCTCCCCCAAAGATCACGACAACGACCGATATGGGTGTGTTGTAGGCTCATTGGGGGGTTTTGCCATAATCGCCACGCTTGGCAGACGGGTTGGCGATCGCAGTTGAGTTGTTAATGTACTCGAAGGACGCTGCTGCCCATCCTCCGTTTATCATCAGTCAAATATAGTAAAAAAAAAAAAAAAGGTATAACAAAAGCGTATTGTATTCTCATCGATTTTGGATACTGTCTGCAAAAGTTCATCCCAAACACGAAGAAAACTGAAAAGTATATTTAAAAATGTGAGTGGAAATTGTATTGCATTAGGTATATTGATACATACATACAAGTCAAAATAATTTAATAATAAAAAAGTGTTAAAAAGAAATCATTTGCCTTTAAACAAATTGAAAGATATACATGTAATGGAGTTGTACAGTTTTTCAGTGTTTTATTTTGGAAACTGGCGTTGTATTCTGAAAATCATCATCTCTGCATATGAATATATCTATTGAATGGAACAGCACACTACATCAGCCTGTAACAAGGACTGCAGGGCAAAATCCAAGTCAAGCCTATCAGCGAAACTGCTATACAATAGTTGTTATGTTTTTCCATATACCATAGATTAGAAGTGTAGACACACACACATACAGACATATCAGCCCGTAAACATCCATTGCTGAAAAAAGTGAAACTGGTGAGAGGAAAATTAAAAATATACATTCTATAACTGCCATGTAACTAAACTAACAAGAACAAGACAAAAAAGAACACTATAAGAATAATGCGTCATATTTTTATTTATTTTATTTAGTTTTACGAAAAAAAAACGTAGTTTTCATGGTATAGGTATAATGCACGTGTCTATTATGTGACTTGAAAAATTGCTGCGTCCTTTCAGGGTTCATGTGTGGGTGCTGGAAACAAAAATATAATAGATAACTTATGTACTATATGTAGTCAACATGAGCGCAATAATATAAATGACTTCGACTTTGAGGCCCTGTGATCATTGGGAGGCACCAATGAGTGGTCATAGGCGATATTGCCATAATCACCACGCTTGGCAGACTGATTGGTGATCGCAGTATATAGGACACGGGAGGATAGTGCTGCCCATCCTTTTGATATCAATCCTTAGCCGCACATTGGAAGACAGAAGTCAAAAATCTAATTAAACGCCAATGTTCACCAGTCCCATTTCATTTCATGGGTGTCGTAAAACCCGAGTATGTGTACATGTGTATGTGTACACCCGAGTGTGTAACTCAACAGCGATTGCCAACCCGCCTGTCATGCGCGGCGACTATATAGAAGCCCCCCCATGAGCACACAGTACGCTCGTTGTAGTGATTTTTGAAGAGGCCTACGTCCATCAGTGGACAAATTTGGGCTGAAATGATGATGATATTCAGTCACATTTACCTTTTGCCTTTCCGACTGAAATCTGCGAGTGTTCGATGAATATTTTATAATAATTGTTTTATGAACTGTTTTTACAACCGTGAGTCACAGAAGGGTCCATTGGAAAACCAGCGTCATGCTCTTGTCCGGCAAATTCTGAACTGGGTACTTATTTGGCGCAATAGTGGGACACGCAATAATCAAATAAGTACTAGGTTTCTTGTTTTTATAATCCTTGTTCTTTCATTTTAGTTTATGGGTTCACTTATTATTTTATTTTCGTTTAGTTTGTATTCTATTTATTTATACAAATAACACAAACTGTTAACACAAAGTAACCTGTTTACTTAAAATGGAAAATTGTGGCAACCTTTCGGCCAAGCCATGAGCATGGTTTACCATGAACTAAAATGTGGATACATCGAATACCACGCATCCATCACAATGGCTGACACTCAATTACGCTTCCCTGTTTACCCCACAAAGTATATTTTGCTAGATAGGTATACCTAGTTACTTTGCTAAGATTTTCGGTAACGTGTACGTAGTTTTTTGGATGCAGGTATATCAATTTTGATCTTTTATTTTTATCATTGTTATTGGGCCAATTATAGTTAGGTAGGTCCAACTTCGAGAAAGAGGTCAATCGTCGAATCCGACTCGGCTGGGCAGCGTTCGGGAAACTTCGCAACGTCTTTTCGTCAACAATACCGCAATGCCTCAAGACGCAAGTCTTTAACCAGTGTGTGTTACCAGTGATGACATATGGAACAGAGACGTGGTCACTCACAATGGGCCTCATAAGAAAGCTCAAGGTCACTCAGCGAGCTATGGAGAGAGCTATGCTTGGTATTTCTCTACGAGATCGAATCAGAAATGAGGAGATCCGTAGAAGAACTAAAGTTGTCGACATAGCTGAAAGGATTAGTAAACTGAAGTGGCAATAGGCAGGGCACATTGCTCGTAGAACTGATGGCCGTTGGGGCACAAAGGTTCTCGAATGGAGACCGCGCACCGGAAAACGCAGCGTGGGACGACCTCCAACGAGGTGGACAGACGATCTGGTGAAGGTCGCTGGGAGTCGTTGGATGAGAGCGGCATGTGACCGCTCGTTGTGGAAATCTAAGGGGGAGGCCTTTGTTCAGCAGTGGACGTCCTGTGGCTGATATGATGATGATGATGATGATGATGATGATTGGGCCCAGTTGAAATTCTACAAGAACTTCCTCCGCTGAGAGGAAGGGCAGGTGGGCATGCCGGACTCCTACTGGCTAATACCACTGGAACGGTCATTTTCGACACCTAAGAGAGAAGGTCATCGTATGATCACACTAGAGCCGTCCATTGGTGCCACGCCTTTAGGAAAATATCGGAGGGGATGACTGTAAAGCGTTCATCCACTGCAGCCGAGAGGAGGCGTAAGAAGGCTAAAAAGAAAAAAGAAAGATAGAGATATGCTGATGTACGTTCGATGATGATAAGTGCTCTATCAGCCAGATTGTTATTTAGTGGGCAGTTTCAAATCCCGGGCTGCTACAAGCACATTTATTTTTATTTTTGAGGCCCAGTGAAAATTCTTCATGAACTTCCTTCGCCCCGGGGAAGGGCGAAGGGGTATGCCGGACTCCTACCGGCTAAAACTACTGGAGCAGTCATCTTCGGCACCTAAGGGAGGCTCCAGGTCCTCGTATGATCACACTAGAGCCTGCTCCTAGCAAGAAAACCAAATGACACCAACTGAAACCCACACATCACGCTAGGCGCGCTACGAAGTCGACAGTCGACAATCATCATCATCATATCAGCCACAGGACGTCCACTGCTGAACAAAGGCCTCCCCCTTAGATTTCCACAACGAGCGGTCACATGCCGCTCTCATCCAACGACTCCCAGCGACCTTCACCAGATCGTCTGTCCACCTCGTTGGAGGTCGTCCCACGCTGCGTTTTCCGGTGCGCGGTCTTCATTCGAGAACCTTTGTGCCCCAACGGCCATCAGTTCTACGAGCAATGTGCCCTGCCCATTGCCACTTCAGTTTAACAATGAACAAGACAATGGATTTCTTTTATTTTTCCTTGTGTCAGAGTTGTTCAAGCCACCCAAAAGCCTCCAGTTTGGCTTAACGACTGCCGTCTAATGACAACAACCAGGACCGACGATTTTATGTGCCCTCCGAATCAGTGAAGCTAGAGGAGACGCTCAGTTAAAATACCACTATGCGGCCACCCATCCATAGATTGATCTAACTGAATTTGCTTAACCTCACCGATTGTTTACCCATCAGTGAGTGTAACGTGCTATGAGCTGGATGAAAAGTGATTAACCAAATGATCACTTCCAAAGCATACTCTACGTGCCCAAACAACACAAAATGACATCATTATGACCACAATACCTCCAATTCTTTAACATTTACGACCTAACATGTACATAATACACTGATTTCATTATTTTACATTGCGAAAACGTGACCACGAATATGGTTCACCACAATAGTAACATTCACCGCGATTTTGTACGAATTTTGACGAATTCTCGCTCAAATTACAACCCTTTGCGTCCCTTAGGAGTGTACTTTGCTCCCGATATTACCTTGAGGGCTGAAAGGTAAGAAGGCCTCTCGTATCGTAAAGTATTCATCGCGTTGATTCTTTGTGATAAAGTGGAGGAAGTTTTCCGGAACTTTTGTCATGGAAATAGATATAGGCTATTTGGAGCTGTAAGAATTTAAGAACTCGCAATGTTGTGTCGATATTTATTGTTTGTATGACTTTAAAAGTGTTGAAAACATTCCTTTGGATGAGTTCTGTTATGGGTTGATGTGCTTCAAAGGGTAAACTTGTGTGTGTTAAGGCCATTTTATCTGTTATTTGGTAGAGTAACAAAAGGTATGCGAGCATTCATAACAAAGCGCGGTGAAAAAACTTTTCTAAGATACCGAAAAGGTACGGACTGCTAAAACGTTGCCAAGACGAATAACTAAGTTAAGAACATAAATAAATCTATATATTAATAAGTGAAGATATAACATTGTACCCCTTTTTACGCACATTACATGCATGGAGGGGTGTGAGATTTGGCATAGTTAAAGACCTTATGGAGGAGGACTGCAGAAAGTAAAAAAAATATGTATAATATGTATTACAAACATATTGAATCAAAGTTAAAAAATTGAACGTGTACGGTTGAATTTCGGCCTCAGGGCGACCACTATAATAGTTTGTTAAACAATGATAATTTACAAAAAAAACATGTTTGGTCGACTATCCACCTCCCGGCTCTACCTAACCAAATAAGCATAATCTCGAGGGGTTTTCTAGTAGTAATTGGAGAGTTCCACTATCCACCTTTTGGCTGCCTCAGATCAGTTAGGTGATACCAGATTATGGTATTGTCATCTAGATTACATATACTTGCAAAGTTTCAAATCAATACGACTATTAGGAGTAGGTTAAAATCGACTTGCAACATAGTACTATATATAGTATACGAGTGAAGCTAATATAAGCATATGATAATAAGATGTCTGGCAACTAAAGCAGTTCTAGTAGTTCTTTCTAGTCTGGGTGTTTATGCATGTATGATTTAAGCATGTCTGTATACTGTACTGTTCGCACGACACAGAAAAAAACCCACTATGAGACATCGCTTAAAAAACAATATCAATTATCGACAAAAACTTATGGCACACAAATTTTCCTTTTTAATTTAACATACATTCGTGTTTATCACTTATTATGCAAAGCTATTATTTTAAGTACCTATTGTATATTATATTAAAACACTTTAAACGGATTCATCATCATCTCGGCCGAATGAAGTCCACTGCTGGACACAGGCCTCCCCCAAAGATCACCACAACGACCGATATGGGTGTGTTGTGGGCTCATTGGGAGGTTTTGCCATATTCGCCACGCTTGGCAGACGGGTTGGCGATCGCAGTTGAGTTGTTAATGTACTCGAAGGACGCTGCTGCCCATCCTCCGGCTAATCCCTTAGTCGACTTTTACGACACCCACGGGAGGAAATGGGGTGGTGGTATTCTGAGCCGGCACCACACGGCATTAAACGGATTACATTGCGTATATTATGGATTTTTGTTTTTCCTAACGGTTTGTATATTATAAGCGCGTCCTCAACAGATCATTAACTAAATTTCTCTTTTCGTGCAAAGGCTTGTTACAAGCTGTGCAGGTCATTCACACTACTACTGCACTTGACTTTTTCCTATTTATAATGTACGGAAAAAATTAAACGCGTTAGTAACGTAAATCCGGCGGGTCTCTGTGTGAAAAACAATCGCTAACAATCCGAAAGTGTATCTATACTTAAAAAAGTTTTGTAGACGTATGTTGACAACACATTTTCAAAGTCGTACATCGCCCAAGAAGCAAAGCATTTTTAACTTAAACTTCAAATCTTACATTATAGCTTCTGTAGTGTATCTTCCACACTAATGTTTCGCCAATGTCATGTATAAAGGTAACGTTGTTCGGTGTTCAGATTAAACAATCTCTAATTATTAATTAAAACAAAAATTTCAAATTGTACTAAGAATGTCCAACCGTTTTTAAATATGATAGAACTTTAACAATACCTTTGTTGACGTTTAACTGATATGAAAAACAAACCGATTCCATGATATGTTCTCCATAGGCAATGAGGCTTATATACTCCTTGTTAAAATAAACCTGAGAACCACTTAATCAATATCCGTCGCTTAAGTTTGAACATCGACCTTCCAAACAAATTACTCAGTAATTATTTATTTTGTTCCAAGAATGTGTTTATTCAAGCAAATAATTTTATAATTGGAAAAAATGTGGGCGTTTCTGAACAGATAATAAAAATGGAATGAGGAGTTAATTTTATGAAAATAAATTATTTTCATGTATTTAAAAATATTCTCCATCGAAACTCCCTAACATAACCTTTTTTTTTTTTTATTGGTGCCCAGTGGAAATTCTTCATGAACTTCCTTCGCCCCGGGGAAAGACGAAGGGGTATGCCGGACTCCTACCGGCTAAAACCACTGGAGCGGTCATCTTCAGCACGTAAGGGAGGCTCCAGGTCCTCGTATGATCACACTAGAGCCGCCCACTGGTGCCACGCCTATTGGCACATCTCGGAGAGGGTGACTGTAAAGCGGTCACCCCCCCGGGGAGATTGTAAAGGATCCCCCAAAGCGTCCCACGGCAACGCGTGACCACATGCGTGCTACGGTCTTCTCTTGGGTCGCTTGGTGTGGGCACGCAGATTCCCCAATCTACGCACCCGCGAACCCAGAGGTCCCCCACCTTATAACAACGGCAGGGGTTTTCAGGCGTATTCAGCAGGGCCAGGGTCCCTAACATAACCTACATAGTTGCTTTTTATCTCTTCCATTCTCTTACTTTGTAATGTCTGACAAGGTTCTACAGTTTTTAAGCTTATTGTAACCTTAGGCCATTAACCTAATGGTCTAAGATTACAACCTGTGTAAAGTATCAATATCTACATCATAAAACAATCCAGAGCACTACTTCTACTCGCTTCGTAAGCATTAGGTTGTGGGTTAGCGACACTCGGGATCTCGGCGCGTGCGGTTGCGAGCACAGCGCATAGCGAGGCTTCAGGGGATTCTTTTCAATCCCAAGCTCAAGTGGCTCCCTATACGCCTTCGTCGGAATACTCATATCTCCAGCGTCTATACAGTATCCTGTACAATCCCTCTACCCCCTGATATCTTAAAGAACGTTTCGAGTTCCTTCATGACACACATTTGAGATTCGATTTACATTAAGGTCATCAGAGAATCTGACATTGAAAATTCCAACACATTCCACAAATTTTGTTGGAAAATCCTTCACAGTTCACGCTGCTCGCTTATGGAATATGTTGCCAGTAGGTATAAATTAGACGTGCTAAGTCACTGGCAACATTTAAAAAACTAGCAAAGGAGCACTATCTTTTACTATAATGTCCTACATCAATTTCATGTGTATGTACAAACTAGTAGTATATTTATATTATATTACTAGCTGGGACCCGCGGTATCACCCGCGTTTAATTTAAAAGAAATCTAGAGTACTTCGACATAGACACTTGACATAGAATATATATATTGGATTTCAAGGGTTTTATTTTTTTTGCGCGGAACCCTAATTATATTTCTAAAATAAAAGTCGCCTAAGTTATTCCTTATAACATCAGCTATCAGCCAGTGAAAGTCCCGTCAAAATCGGTCCAGCCGTTTCGGAGATTACCCGGAATAAACAGCCAGACAAAAAAAAATTAAATTGTTTTTTTTTTGTTCTATGTACCGTATATAATTTCATATGAATTCAGTAAAAAGCTGTTATTTTGACATTACAAACAGACACTTCAATTTTATTTATTTATATAGATTAATTAAACATTAATTCAACCGGCATATTAGACTAGATTCTAGATTCATAATTGGGTCCGGTAGGTGGCGCTGCAATCGTGTTTGCATGTACCTGCCTGTGCGAAGCCGGCGAAGCGAAGCGAGCTTAACTAGACTAGGGCAGCTAGTATAGTGTAAATGTTGTGACGCATATAAATCAATATCACTCTTTCTGTCTTTCTGGTTTTTTCGATGTCCTATACTAGCATTTCTCCTGTGTCGTGGGTCCAGTTTACAGACATAAATCTCACATGCACATTATATTAGGGGTCCCGGACCCTTATTAAATCTGTAGATCATACAAATTCTTGTTCCGTGCGGGGATTAAACCCGCGACACGTAGCGCAAAGAGCCAATCGCTTAGCCATTGCGCCACCCGTCACGTCAGAGCCGTCCTTTGTTTACCTACATAATTATAATAGGAAACTTTGACCGTAGACAGTGCATTTTACGAGCATTACCATGGGGAAGCGAATCGTGATCGTAGATATATAAGGTGCAGCGTTGGGCCGCAGTAGGTGTGGGGATAAACATGGGGTGTATTGTAAAGCTTGCTGTTCACTGGCCGACAAAAGCATAATATTATTATTTATTTATTTGTTAAGAGCTTTTATTAAACTTGCTTTATAATATAACACTCGGATTATATCGCGTATATTATTGATATTTGTTTTTTCTAACGAGTCGAACACTCCAGCATTCGTGGTCACAGGATGACTAAGGTGACAGGTGTCGTTACAGATTTAAAAAAGTTATTAATTTTATTTACCGTACAATTCTATTAAAATAATTACTTATTTTCCTGTCTGTCTGTGGCGGATATCCGATCATCCAATTTTGCACACACCTTTGTTTCTGAATATAGTAGGTACTTATATTCAGTTTTATGGTTAACCCAATATGACAGCCACCACAAAATGGCGGATCACCTTTGCTTAGTAATGAGGTTTTCATATTATAATAAATTATATTCTTAGTAATTTGCGTGTTTATTAAGTAATAAAGCATGGTTTATGTTATTATTTTATAGGGAATAAAATGATGTATCATTATTTCTCTATTATTAGATAACCACATTTTTTGTGATAGGGTAAATCCTCGGGGAAGATGGAAGGGCTTGCCGGATTCTTACCGGCTGAACCCCACGGTATTTCTTCAACCTACCTACCACTGGGTGCGAGGCTCGCGCATCCATAGCACCACCGGCAGTTGCATAACCAGTTGGGAATGTGTGGCGGGCTGTCCCAAAAAATAAACTATTGTATTCCAAACGTAAAAGCCTATACGAAATGAAAAAACGATGGGAGTATAGTTATTTCAGCGCTGTTGAGAAAGTACCTAACGTTAAGTAGAGCTGGTAGCGCGGTCATTAATTCATCGTTCATATCAGCTAAAGGACGTCCACTGCTGAACCAAGGTCTCCCCCATAGATTTCCACAATAATGTGTCGTAATTTTGGGGAGAATTTGCCAGTACTCACCACGCTTGGCAGGTGGGTTGGTGACCGCAGAATGGCTGCTGTTGCGCAGAAGGGTCGATGCTGCCCATCCCTCTGGCTTAGAGTCCCCTTAGTCATCGTTTACGACACCCACGGGAAGAGATGTAGTGGTGCTGTGTTCTTAACCCGGAGACCACACGGGTGATAGCGTCGTGAGGTTTCAAAATGAAGGTGATATTTATTTTAGCTTTATAAAAACATAGTTTAAGTACTTCATTTTAAATTAAAAACTGTTTTGTTTAACTATCGAATATTAACATAATATTATACTTTAATCCCTTCACTAAAACGTGATGTTTTAAAACTCCAATATTCAAAAATAAATTAGCCGTTTCTTTAATCCGACTTCCCGCCGTACTGTCAACAGAAGCCCTTATTAGAGATGAATCAATATTTAGCCCTAACTACAGTGCGTGACGCGATATCATTTTGGCGCCGCTCCCGAAATGCTTGCATCACACATACACATCAGTACTCACATACACACACGGGAATACTGGTAGCATCATTGTAGAAAAAAGAAAAAAGAGCATTACGTTGCGCTTTTGTTTGATAAATTTGAATACTACCTGTGGGTTGGTACAACTGTGGGTTGTGTTTCATTAAAAAGTCAAATTTTCAGTAGTAATTTTTCAAATATGTATCGTAAACGAATGGTAAAAACCTTTCGAAGTTTGTAGTCTAGTGGATGATATAAGATCTAGAGGGAATAGTGCAATTGACATTTTAAGTGTATAATTTATATGTTGTAATTATGTTTCTTTATTATTATTTTGTTGACATTGAAATTCATCTTACGTAATATTTTAATAGAGCAATTTTTTGTTTGTATTTAGTATTAATTATTGATTTGAATGTTGGATATAATATATTGTAAAATGAAAGACATGTAAGTGAACCTTACCAATAAAAACTTATGACTTATGACTTACAAATAAAAGTATGTATTTCAAACACGGCACGGTTGGTGCAGTGGCTGATACAGTCGACTGCTGCGCTCCGGGTCGTGGGTTCGATTCCCGCACGGAACAAATATTTGTATGATCTGCAGGTAGTTGTTCCGGGTCTGGGTGTATTGTATGTGGAATTCATGTCTGTAAACGCACCCACGACACAGGAGAAATCCTAGTGTGGAGCAACGTTTAAAAAAAAAAAAACGTAACGTACGTATCCAATTGAAAGATAAAACATTCACAGTTCTTAGGGAGTTCAGAAACCAGTAACAGCCGTGGAATAATGGCTTGGGTATAGTATCATCTGTGGGAACCATCACATCAAAGAATCTCTTGGTTAGGACCGAGATGCTTCACTTACGCATGCAGCGATTCCAGTTCAGCTACGTTGTTGCACATACACAAAATAGCAATACAGTTCACGGATATGGTTCAATAGCTTCTGTTCACATTTGCTGTCTTACATACTGATGAATTTCTAATAAGACGATGCAATAATATCGGTAAATTCTGCCAGAAAAACATTAATGTAAATGAGGCTTTTGCTCATGCTGAAATTATATTGCTATTAAACTATTTGATTCAATGATTATTTTTTTAAATCTCACAGATCAGACAGATCAATCACCGTTTCTTTTGAAACGTTGCCCCACACTATTATTTATCCTGTACCGTGGGTGCATTTACAGACACAGATTCTACACACAAATTCCACACATAATATACCCAGACTCTCCAACAAAAACTCAGGTCTCAGGACTCCAGTGTAGTGCCACGAACATCCATGACGGGGGATCCTCACGCTGCAGACTTGGCGTTCAGACGCCCCACTACGAGCACAACACGCCACGTCAGCCGATCACTCCGCCAGGCTCTGAAGCATAAGATCTTGGCTCTGCCGCAGTGGTCGAGGTTTACTTGGAAGATATCAAGTGCCATTATTGATAAATCATTTCCTCTTGCTCCTCCTCCTAGGTCTGAGTACTGAAGTCCTGGCAGTCTTAGCCCTTGCTTGGTGACCATTTTCATGATAGCTGAGGAGCACGCTTTGTTCCCGACTTTGTGATCCCCAGGCTTCCCAGCTGCTATGCGCTACTAATAAATGCGCGTTACAGTGCGACAATGCAGAACACGGTCTTGTCGCCGGGCAGACCTCCATAGATTTCACCACTGCGGTCAACTAGGCAAGTGCATATAGGCTTTGCCATGGCTCGCTGTAGGAACTAGAAACCGTCTCTTTTAAAGCCGCCCTCACCAATCTTCTTTTGGCAGCGCACCGTGCAGAGTCCGGAATAGTCTCGGTGAATTCCAGACTTGATAGTGTCAGGGAATCATCCACTGTCTCAGGCGGCGGCGGCGATTGACTCCTTCACCGACATAGAGACATCGAGCCCTGACTAGCGTACCTCTGCTCATCTTGTGGGTCGAGAGACTAGGACGTCTTTTGACGGAGGACTTTACTAACATCGGTGACACCCATTGCTGGCCTGCCACTTCTATAATTCGAACGCCCGTCGCTACCAGCCTGAACCGCAGCAGGCCTTTGCCGAGACCAGGAACGTCTTTTCGCTTCCTGACCTCAGCGAGCGCCTGTGTATATGAAATGCCCCGCTCTGCTGTGTATATCTGCAGGATTATGGCGACAGCCACTGAATGAAACAGCGCAAAGCTTGGGCTGCTTTGGTTTCTTATTGTTCCGTTTGACCACCGTGTTCCAGGCCCACCTGCGTACGGAGAGCAGTGGCGGTGGGTACCGGTAATTGAACCCGGGAAGCAGCAGTAGTGGGTACCAGTGGCTGAGTGTTACCCCTCTTTTTTCTTCTTACCCTTACCTGGTCAGGTTCTCGGGGTGGGTACAGCTCTAGTCACCTCTCTCTTTTTGTGATCAGCTTCAAGCGGGGGTCGAAGTAATTTATGTGGGAAGAGTCTCTTCTCCAGTGCTTCGATGAGGCGTTCATAATAAAGATGAAACGCTCCATCTCAACTGCCTCACAAGCAGACACAGTCGTAGGCTGGGTCGGAAGTCCTGCTGCTGGTAGCTCCTCCTCCCACTCTATGCAGCATCTTCGCCGCTGGCACAGTTTCGTCACTCGATACTGAATTCGACCGCGAGTGACCGCTTCTTGAAAGCGGACGCTAGCTTGGAATGGAAATGGAATTGGAAATATATATTATGAACATTTTAATCAGATCGTTATTCGTTTCGCAGCAGTCAATTGAGACGTTGTCTCTGTGCTTGAGTTAATATCGATTATAAAATATAGGGTGTTCAAGTGAAATAATCATTATTACTATTACACTGTTATTATTTGCCGTAGTTCTTTTCGGAGTCCGTTACAAATGTATACAAAATATAAATAGTAAAGTATAGATGATAGAATGGGAGTGATAACAGAAATGCTTAGGTCCTCAATCAAAGTAAACCCTACAAGTTTGCATCGTTAAACACACCATTGTGTGGTGATTTAATTACGAACACATGCATGGTACACCATGTATGTTCAATGTATGCATATATTAGGGGTGCTATAACTTTTTTTCGATTGCGGTAGGTCAGTGTGCTATTGATCCGTTCAGGCTCGAGTCGTGACTCAGAGTTACATAATTAATTAAGTTGCGGTCAACAATTACCAATTAATTTAAAAGAAATATGATTACATTCCATTTTAATTTATTTTTGGCTACAGCCTTGAAATGTGTATACATTTAATTTTAAGGCATTTTAATCATCAGTTTGGTGTTGTTTTGTTGTTATTAATTACAAAGAAATGTTAATAAAATGTGGGAATAATGTGTGGGTTTTTACGGTTTCCTCTAAATCACGGTTCCAACGGCTGTAAGTGAAATTTCGCAGAGAGGTGGATTACGTCAGAGAAATCCTAAGATTTTTATTGTGTCATTAACTTCCTTTAATGGTTTAAATTAGTTCCCTCGTGGACGAAGAGCTGGTTTTTTTTTTATTTTATTTTTTTTGTTGTGCTTCTCGCATACATTTCTGGGAAATGTGGTTGCTTAACCGGTCATTTGCTGGCGAAGCCAAAAGAGGCCTCCAGCCAGGCTTAAATTAAATATTAAAAACTAAGCAACTTTCGCTAAGGGCGCCCCCTGCGGGACACGGACCTCGGCTTAGGGCGTTGCTGGGGACAACAAGCCATTGTTTTGGGGACAGCTGGATCGGTATTATTTAAGTTGTTTTAAGGGACATTTAAAGCTACAGGCTCGGCACGGGCCGGCGCGAGCAAGAGACGGGAGGGAGAAGTGCTAACTTGAACGGGAAGGTGACGCGGCGATAGGCCTCCGCGACGTCGGTGAGGCGGAACGAAGAGCTGGTACTATATAATTTAGGATAATGAAAAACGTAAATAGTCTGGATATCGTAGAAAGCTGGACACATATTTTCCTGTATATATGTTATAAGTGATACAGTTATTTACCACAATTATTCATATATATTCAACCAAGCGCCAAGAAAATTAATACATTTTTACATCGTAAAAACAAATCGTCTTTTTTTCTTTTTTTATTACCAGGGACATTTGTACATAGGAATGACGATGACAATCCCATCGTACTTAATTCTAATAATAACGGTGATTATAAATTGACTCTTTTTTTTACTACAACATTAGTTAAACTTAAAATAATATAGCATTCTAGCCGACGGCACGGACGGTGCAGTGGCTGATACAGTCGACTGCTGCGCACCGGGTCGTGGGTTCGATTCCCACACGGAACAAATATTTGTACGATCTGCAGGTAGTTGTTCCGGGTCTGGGTGTATTGTGTGTGGAATTTGTGTCTGTAAACGCACCCACGACACAGGAGAAATCCTAGTCCCCCCCTAGTTCTCTTTTGTGAGCATTGCGGACACACTCCGTTAGCAGGAACGGAAGAACGGTGGACAACAACAACAACAGCACATCATCAACATTTCCACATAACTCACAATTAGGCGAGTTCATCATCATTTCGGCCAAATGAAGTCCACTGCTGGACACAGGCCTCCCCCAAAGATCACCACAACCACCGATATGGATGTGTTGTGGGCTCATTGGGGGGTTTTGCCAATAATCGCCACGCTTGGCAGGCGGGTTGGCGATCGCAGTTAAGTTGTTAATGTACTCGAAGGACGCTGCTGCCCATTCTCCGGCTAATCCCTTAGTCGACTTTTACGACACCCATGGGAGGAGATGGGGTGGCATTCTGAGCCGGCACCACACGGCAAGGTACTACTACTACGGTTAACTTTTTTCATTATGAAGGCAAAAAAACTTCCAACCTCTTGCCAACTCTACTGATGTGCATTTCGAACTTATCAGTCATCTGGTGTCCCTCTAGGTGATTGCCGGTCACATCCTTTACATATTTTATACTGTTCAGCATAGAATCTATTTCTTTCAGCGCATATTTCTCAGAGAAACACGTTTCTATTGCTTCTGCAAGAGACATATCATCTAATTTCTCCCAATCCTCTTCTAATAGGTTCTCTTTAGTACCCTGTGATTTTTTATCGATTTCGGATTCTTCTTCCGAATCCCCGAAAATCCAGTCAAGTATGCTGTCTTCTTTGCAACATCTAAGTTCATGATTATGGTCACCATTTTTGAGATAAGGCCTTAAGTTTTTGTAAGATACTATCTCTCTTTCACATTTCAGGGATGTGTCCGGCAAATCGTCTTACGGCCGAAATTAATAATCGATCTAATCCATCCACCACCACCATCCACTAATAGTTTTTGTGTTAAATGTGATCGTAACACAACAACGGATGAACTTTATAATCTTAAATCTGAGAATTTTGGATTAGATTGATTATTAATTTCGGCCGTTAGATGAAGGCAATCGGAACTGAATTTACAACCCTTGCGGGAGTACATCTGAGAGAGAACGAAAGCGTGCATATAGTTAGTTATACCACTCGCCATAAACTGTATTACTACAACCCTACAGGTTTGACAAATATGATACGTCAAAAAAATCATCAGGTACAAAGTAACTCCAATTCTGTTAACAAAGCGACGTAATAACTCAAATTCATAAAATTGCGACTTCTCGTTACTTGTACTTCCAAAATCGTCTATGAAATCACCCTAAGGGTCGCCCCTCGTAGGGCTGCCTCGCGTGACTAATACATTTTTATTTAATACAGACAAGATTACCACTAATTTTATAGCGTGTGTTGTAGAAATAAATGTAGGAGCGCTTTATCTGTTCCGCATTTTTCTGCTTATGTTTTTTACATGTCTCATGGTTAGTTTATTGTTGGGTTGCAATTTGAGGTTACTATAGAAACTAGGGATGTTACGGAGGTGGTTTTATCGCAGGTGAAGGCGGAGTCGCAGGTTTCATTATGACCTCCGCGGAGTCGAAGGTGAACCGGAGTCGGAATCAGAGGTCACAAAATCAAATAGAAGTTTGTAAAAAGTAGAACAAACGGAAAACAGTACTTGAAAAATAAACAAAAAGGGTTAGTCAAAAAACAAATCTTATGTGTGTATTTGTAATAACAAATTAATAATAACATTTTTAAATTGGGAAATGATTTTGCACGCGCCACGCGTTCTTTGATCTTTCATATTTACTTACCATATCTTTGACTACTTGTCGGTAAACCTCCGTTTAAATAGTATCAGAACCTGAGTCGGATTCGGAGGCAGGATTTGGACCAGAGGTTCCAACATATCGGATTCGGAATTATAGCTCCATAACATCCCCTAATAGAAACGCCTTTCGTTTTCGTTTTTGTCGCACATCAAGTATCAAAATCAACATTTCGGAATAGGTCCTGTGGAGAAGAGCCGGCGATGAATTCCACGATATCTAAGTTAGGACGTATCTAAGTGATTAACATAGTGGAAGTATAAGTTAGTCTAATTAGAATCACTTTGCGATACGTTTGACATTAATAAGGTGGGTTTAAAGTTTGCCGGGTAAGACCTCCCCATTCTGCAATGCCTTTTGTTTAATTTGAGAGAAGAGAGGTTATAAAATGCAGAAATTAAATGCGAGATACTTAAAACATGAGTGCTGCTCTGCACTGGGATTCTCCCTGAATCGTGGTACAGCATAGCTACAACCATAAGAATACCCATACCATTTTTTTTTTTTTTTTTATTGGTGCCCAGTGGAAATTCTTCATGAACTTCCTTCGCCCCGGGGAAGGGCGAAGGGGTATAGATAGTAGGTAGACTCCTACCGGCTAAAACCACTGGAGCGGTCATCTTCGGCACCTAAGGGAGGCTCCAGGTCCTCGTACGATCACACTAGAGCCGCCCACTGGTGCCACGCCTATTGGCACATCTCGGAGAGGGTGGCTGTAAAGCGGTCACCCCCCCAGTGGGATTGTAAAGGATCCCCCAAAGCATCCCACGGCAGCGCGTGACCACATGCGTGCTACCGTCTTCTCTCGGGTCGCTTGGTGTGGGCACGCAGATTCCCCAATCTACGCACCCGCGAACCTAGAGGTCCCCCACCTTATAGCAACGGCAGGGGTTTTCAGGCGTATCGGAATTAGGCGCCAGGGCGGTTGTTACCCCGGCGCCGTCTCCTTCTTCTTCGAGCGGGATCGGCCCTCTCTCAAGGATACCCATACCTGGTACAATTATCTATAGGCAGGGATCGAAAACGTGTCCCTCACCACAAAAAGCATTGCATCGTTCATGAACGCTGATCTGTTTTTTTTATTACAGCAAAATTATCGTCATCTTGTCTTTAAGTTTCACTTGGTTTGACTAAATTTCAATTGTTTATTTTTCATTTTCAGATCAAAGCAACATATTCCCGTAAGTACACACAACCTAATTACAGAACCAGTGAGTAACAAAGAGTTGCCAGCCCTATTACCAACGCCTTGATAATTTACGCGCGACACCATTCTCCAGCAAGGGTTGTCAAACATGTTCAACTTCATTATAAATGGTGAGAGCCCCCTAGCGACTAACGCGCGAATTACACGGAGTAAAGAAATTGATGGACATTTGTGACGGTGGCTATAGTAAAATTTCTAATATAATGGCTTTGGAAGGAAAGTGTGTGATTTGTTTCGAAAGGTGACAGGTTGAAAATGTTTTATTCTACATATTTGGAGCTCTGCTTATTTTGTTATAGATAACCAGTATAAAGCTATTCGTTTTAGGTTTTAATTCAACGTGTACCATTCTAAACTTTCCAATTATCACATCCAATTGCGCATATAATAAACAGTGTGAGCATTTGAGTATCAGATAAACTTGTCCAACAGTAATTTCTACAGCTAATATTTCCGCACGCTTAATAATGAAACTACCTTTACGATAAATACATTTACCTATTTTGATAATGAGTTAGGAATGACTAGCAAATGATACCTATTATTTTCCTTTTTGCTGATATTACTTTCGGCACTTTCATTCTTATATAAAAAAAACCCATATCAGAAAGAGTATTTTCAGCGGAGTTTTATCTGAAACCATAAACCAGCGCCGCTTATTGGCGCCCATGATTTCCTAATAACTAATGTTTACGCGCACATCATAATATATCTAATTCGATTTGATGTTGATAGCAATGTTTTGATATCGTACTTTAACGCGGCTCGGAGGTTTGTGTGTCGTAAAAAATTGTGGTTGATTGCCATGACAGGTGGAACGGGAATTACAAAATAAACATCACGAATCCGTCTCACACATATATTATTCGGGATTTTAGCTCCATATTTCTGAGTAGACGCACCAATCCTGTACAAAACCACATTTTTATGTAAAGAGATGTCATAACCGTGTATAGGAATCAGGGCGTTGCGAATTCGTTGTGCTATATATAATATAGCTCGCGATCGCTGCGGGGGTGCCTTTATCGTCGCACACTTCTGTTCATCTTTATTACAAATTTATTACTCACCCCCTGAGAAATAAAGCGTATATTTATAGCTCTTGTATTAATGAATTCCCCTTACATTTTTTCCCATTACGAATCTATATTCTCTAAACAATTTAGAGGAAAATGAAACGCCTGCATGAATAATAAAAGCAAAAATACATTCGTCTCCTGAAGTTTACTTTCTCTTTTTTTTGTCAGGCGCTTCCAAATGAAGTTACAAAACGTAGCGATAAATTGTCTAACAAAGGCTCGACTTCATTGGTTTGAAATCGTTCTAGTCGTAATGTGTTAAGATGTCCCCTGCAGACGTTCGTTCCATTTACTTTGTGTTCGCTTTGAAGAGCGTTCTTTGAGCGCGGGCAGAGTTAATTCAAAATGTAGGTCTACCTCAAATGGTCGTATTTTACTGGACACACCTAGTTCAAGTGATCGATATTGCTGATTTAGGAGGTAACAAAGAAAAAAGTCAAACGTTTGTGAGGTTGAGATGGATTTGTCGCATAAAATTGTTTCACGGGAACTGCTTCCACTTTGTGTAGTTTAGATTAGTTGAAAAATGATCGTTGTTTTTTGTAGAAACTCACTCGTGTCGTAAAGTGAGTGTGGAGATTTTTTGTCTACGAAGGCAGGTGACGTATTATTTTTTAGAGTTGCAGAAATTCTTACTGACAACTTCTGACTTACGGGATTTTACTGGTAGGTACTCAGTAAAATGGTTAGTGGAAATCTTCACTGGGGTTTATTACCAGTGTGTAAATATTAGTTATACTATGTTAAAGAATTTGGAAAATAATGTTGAAGAAAAGTGCAAACCTTGAACGCTCATCATTTCAGCCGAAACATGTCCACTGCTGGACAGAAGCCTTCGCCAAAGATTGCCACAACGACCGGTATGGATGTGTTCTTATCGGGGGGTTTTGCCATCATTGCTACGCTTGGAAAACGAGTTGGCGATCGCAGTTGAGTTATAAATGTATTCGAAGGACGCTGCTGCCCATCCTCCGGCTAATCCCATAGTCGCCTTTTACGACACGCAGGAGATGAGTTGGGGTGGTCGTATTCTTAGCCAGCACCACGAGGAGAAGCTCGAGAACATTTTATTTTCTTAAATCTTATTCTTATTTTCTGGGATAAATCAACAGGGTATATGTAGGTCTGAAGGATTTAACGTACAGAGTACGTACAGTACACGTACAGAATCCATCTGCGAGATGTCCCAGGAAAACATTTATATTTACAATTATCTTTTTAATAATACTTTAAATTGATAAATTTTAAATCGTATCTGCGTTGTTAATATTATATAAATAATTTTATTTTTATTGGCTTTACAATTGCCGTTAATGACGGCAACCAGGATCAATGATTTTACGTGCCGTCCGAAGCACGTACGCTCAGTTCAAATACCACTATGCTTTCACCAATCCATAGACTGACCAAGTCCAGCGTTCCTTACACTTACAAGTTCACCGATCGTTTACCTATGAGTAGATGAGATGGGTGCACCCTGCCATGAGCTTCTCCCTTTAAGTTATAGGTAATGGAATACACATACATACATAGCCTATCGCAGTCCATCGCTGGATAAAGGCCTCTCCCAAGTTGAGTCACACAGTGCAATGGTTGTTGACCCACGCTTGTAAAAAGCTAATACAAACAAAGTTTAGTGGCTGTGACAAAAGTTATCCTTTAGAATGTGCACCCTCGTACTATTTCTCGGCTTTACTTTAAACGTTTATCACACGATAAAGAGTAGATGGTCGTTTAATTGTTCCCCAGCGGATTTGTGGTAAGGGTATAGGAAGTAAGCAACGGAACGCGAAGTGATAGGAGCGGGGATAGCGCGTCCTTCCAGACACCCTTTCTTTCTAAATTGTATAAATTAATATGGAAATGATAGAAAGATGAAAAAAGGAAAGGATTTAACAAATTGCAGTAACTACTAACTTACTAGCAATTTCAGTTAAGATACATTTGATAAAATTATTTATATTCAAATTAAAATTCAAAAATCATTTATTTCAATCATTTGTTATATGTCATCATCATATCGGCCATTTATAGTCCACTGCTGAACAAAGGCCTCCCCCATAGATTTCCACAACTGTGTCATCATTCTGGGGGGTATATGCCAATACTCACCACGCTTGGCAGGCGGGTTGGTGAGCGCAGTATGGCTAATGTTTAAAAAGAAGGGACGCTGCTGCCCATCCCTCTGGTTTAGATTCCCTTAGTCGCCTTTTACGACATCCACGGGAGGATATGGAGTGGTGCTATATTCTTAATCTGGACATTACATGTACATTTGAAATAAAATGAAAATTCCAATCATATATATATCATCATTTCGGCCGAATAAAGTCCACTGCTGGACACAGGCCTCCCTCAAAGATCACCACAACGACCGACATCGGTGTGTTGTGCTCATTGGGGGATTTGCCATAATCGCCACGCTTGGCAGACGGGTTGGCGATCGCAGTTGAGTTGTTAATGTAATCGAAGGATCGAAGGTTGCTGCCCATCCTCCGGCTAATCCCTTAGGCGTGTTTTAAAAAACTTATTTAAAACAAGCTTTTATTCATTATTTTCTTATTTTTCTCAGCAAAACCTTTCATTTCATACCTCTATGTCCTAAAAATTGCTGGTCAGGGCAAAAGCTAGGTGGGCTAAAACCACTGGAGCGGTCATCTTCGGCACCGAAGAGGGCTCCAAATTCTCGTAATATCACACTAGAGCCACCCATGACGCACATCTCGCAGGGGCTGACTGTAAAGCGGCCACCCCCTCTAAGATAAGATAAGATAAAAATATTTTTATTCATGTTAAACCATTTATAGGCACTTATGAATAGTCAAGACTTTAGCTGCCTTGTTCCAAGGTGTAGATTTCCTATGGAGAAGAACGGGCAAGAAACTCCATGGTCACTCTTTTTAAATCATATTTGTACAATGTTCTCGAAATGATGGTAATGTGAGGACAATACAGGAGAAAATAATCTAAACTTCTTAAAAAGTCTACACTAAACAAGCTTGATTTTAATATTCATCAGAGTTTTTGATTCAATTGTCATGACAGCATTAAGATGACCAATCCCAACAGACGGCACTCGTTCACGAGCATGACGCATGCATCAGCGTCGCTCAGCTCAACCATATTGTAGGGAAACTTAGGCACCCGACACACAACGCCACCATAAGCAGGACACTTGAGTGAGCATGACATATCTAAACTGCCAGACAAATATCACGTCAATAAAACAAAATAATGGAATAGCCCACATGGAGTACCATGTGGGCTACTCAATTATTCAATGTGGAATTCATGAATTATTAGCACCATTACAGTATCAAATCTAAATGCATAAAATGAATATTAAAAATTAAAAACATTATATGAATTAATATAATCTATTATAAGAAATGATGCAATTTAAATGTCTAATTAATTAAAAAGTACTGGTTTTAGATACAGAGATACCAGGAATAATGTCTTAGGTTTTCGCGAGTATTACACATTATAATAAAACACTTTTAAACGGATTCTATCGCGTATATTTAAGATTTTTGTTTTTCCTGACGTTTCGAATACTTTGCAGCATTCGTGGTTGCAGGATGACTAAGGTGACAGGCGTCGTTACAGATTTTTAAAAACCACAAATGCTGCAAAGTATTCGAAACGTCAGGAAAAACAAAAATCTATAATATACGCTATAGAATCCGTTTAAAAGTGTTTTATTATGATACCAGGAATGTCAATATAAGCATATGCACATCAAAGCAGCTCAATCCCAAGCATTTTTGTCGTCCATATAGTCTATTACGTTATAGAAAGCTTTTCTACACAGCTTCTGTTTTATAGTGGACTTGAATTTATTAACGCTTAGTTTTTGAATATGGCTTGGGATTTTATCGTAAAATCTCTGACATAGGGAAGGCTACTGTAAGAACGTCGCCCTCCAGGCACTTCTCGGGGAGAAATGTTAAGGATCCTCCCAAGCCTCGCTGTGTGCTGTGCTACGACTGCGGTGGTGGCCGACCTAGCCGAACTCTTGCAATAAGAGTATTTTTGAGGATGACTGTAAAGGATTCGCCCCCAGGCATATTTCAGGGGGATTGCATTGATCCCCCCGAAGCCTCGCTGTGCTGCACACACGGCGGCACGTGGCAACGCGTGGTTCTCCGACGTCTTCCTGGAGTACAGCAAGAGGCTTGATACCAGTAAACCATCCCAAATGACATATGAAAGGTGAGGACCTTGATTTAATATTTATAACAAATGAGATAAACACGGTTATCATTGCATTCTCATCGTCCTACCCGCTGGTTTTATAGCTTTCATTCCCATAACGTTTTCTGGGAATTTTCGTGAATGCCCACTGGATCGCGTGACTGAGTAGAATGACGGAGCGGTATCGTGTCAGCGTACTTATAATTCATTGCCATGTGGCATGTTCGGCCATGTTTGTTGTTTTGCTTAAAGAACAAATAAGCTTTTAAAGGAATTTCAGAGGAATGTCGCGGCGTGAGGTGAGCTCTTTGTGCTTTTTCAGTTTGTGCGGAAGATTGTAGTCTAAGATTCCGTCTTAAATATTGAAGTTAGAAGAGGAATGGTATCGGTGTGTCGTTTGGTCAGGCGAGGTGTTCGCGGTTTTTATTATTTGGTATAATGCGGTTTTACTACAGGTATACATGTATAACACCTAAGTCGTAGTTTAAAGGGAAATTGACGACACGGTTGGTGCAGTGGCTGATACAGTCGACTGCTGCGCTCCGGGTCGCGGGTTCGATTTCCGCACGTAGCAAATATTTGTACGATCTGCAAGTAGTTGTTCCGGGTCTGGGTGTATTGTGTGTGGAATTTCTGTCTGTAAACGCACCCACGACACAGGAGAAATCCTAGTAATGTTGAAAAAAAAAACATGGTTTCAGTATATGTCGAGCTCTTTAAGATAGTGTAGGCCCTCCTCTCGTTACGATCTGGACTCGTTCTAGGGAGCCACCGGCGTGTATTTATTCTCGACGTTAAAGTTTTTGCAACAGTCTATTTAGACAGGAACTTTTTCTTACACAACAGTTAGTTAACTACTTGTGGCGATTCGAAAATGTGTACTTTTAGTCAGCGTAGCGTCCGTTATCTTACTATTTTCAATATATGCAATAAATAATTTATTCACACATCAGCTCATAAACTGTTGAACAAGGGCTTTGTAATAAATACTACAATAAGCTTGTTATTGCCATAATCACCACGCTTGGCAGGCGGATTGGTGATCACAATATGTTGTTATTAACACACGGCAGGATGCTGCAGCCCATCCTCTTCATATCAACCCATAGCCGCCTTTTACAACGCCCATAGGCTGAGAGGGATGGTCTATTCTTTGCCGAGAATTACATGGAAAACTGTCTTACTATGTAACTCGACCAAAAATATTATATCATCATCATTTCGGCCGAATGAAGTCCACTGCTGGACACAGGCCTCCCCCATAGATTACCACAACGACTGATATGGGTGTGTTGTGGGCTCATTGGGGGGTTTTACCTTAATCGCCACGCTTGGCAGACGGGTTGGCGATCGCAGTTAAGTTGTTAATGTACTCGAAGGACGCTGCTGCCCATCCTCCGGCTAATCCCTTAGTCGACTTTTACGACACCCACGGGAGGAGATGGGGTGGTGGCATTCTGAGCCGGCACCACATGGCCAGCCGGCACCACACGGCCAGCCGGCACCACACGGTCAGACTAGACTTATACTTAGACTTATATACTCGTACATAATGTATAGAATTGCCTAAAGTAACAGGTTCGCGTCCAAGAGTTAGCAGACGCATATAGCGCATAATGGTGCGGCGTACAATTCGTTTTCTTTAAATTATTTATTGATTGTAATAGAAATGTCTACCGTGTGGTGCCGGCTAAAACTACCACTACCCCATCTCATTCCGTGGGTGTCTTAAAGCGACTATGGGATTAGCCTCCTTCGAGAATGTCCTGTACGATAAATAAGTACTTTTATAACTCAATTGCGATCGCCAACCTGCCAAGCGTGGCGATTACGGCAAAACCCCCCAATAAGCACACGACACAAACCGACACCGGTCGTTGTGGTAATCTTCGGGGGAGGCGTCTATCCAGCAGTGGGCGTTTTTCGGCTGAAGAGATAATGTATAGATGAAATATATCGTTTCTGTGACATCTGAATTAAAGGGAATAGTATGAAACACGCGTTTGTTATTAATAAGAAAGCCTCCAGCGGGCTCCAAATCTCCAAATACTGTCTTGGCCTAGTTTCCAAATTGATAATAATATCCGCAGTCGCAGTTATTCTTAGTCAACAATATACATCAAATTAGAAATGCATTTAGAAGACTTTGGTTGGCTGTTGTAATGTTTTATCTGACCCATAATTGCGGACATTCGTGAGGTAATAGCAGTGTTCCCTTTGAGGTTATACTGTTATTTAAATAGTAAGCGAAGGTTGATAATAACAAACAGTCATTATCACGGCTTTTTAAATGCCGGAACACGCGACTACAAAAAGTTCATGTTTTTGTATTTAATTAATTAGCGTGAAAGAAAAGTTTAGAGCAAAAATGTATCAGTTAAATGTACCAAGAATGTTTCGTGAGGCTATTGAAATTAAAAAACATCCTAATTTTAATAAAAGAGAAAGCTGGCTGGTTGGCAGGTACCACCAATTTGGAATCCTGTTGTTAAAATAATAAACTCCCAAACTAAACACCGCACTAAAAAACATCAAGACACTGTGAGGGATTACTGCGTGCATCGAAATAATTTTTGATTATAATTGTACGGTAGATAAAATAAAATAACTTTTTAAAATCTGTAACGACGCCTGTCACCTTAGTCATCCTGCGACCACGAACTCTGCAAAGTGTTCGAAACGTCAGGAACCGAGGATAGGTCCAAGCGGCTGCAAAAATCGGAATCTATTGAAAAAAACTCGTCAATTTTAAATGTTAGCGACGCGAGCCAAGCTGACTATTGCGAACTAGTATCTGAGGCATCAGCGTATTTATCAAAAATCAACGACCTTGTTAATGATCAGGGATCCCGCATAAACATAGCGAATAAGTCCGCGATCATGGATATTACTCAGCGAGTAACGGCTATCGTGTCTTTACTAGCGATTAAATCGTCATGTAATGAAACAAAGCTAGCGAGAACGGAACGGGAATTGGAAAAAATTAAATCCAATACGTGTGATAATAGTAAGCAATTAAACAAGGTATCATATGCCGATTCATTAAAACTCCGTTTATCAAAAGTTGCTCCGCCCATGGAGTCGCGCGTACCGCTTCCCTGTGTAGTTGCATATCCGACCGCCGAGCGCTCAGCTGATTATGCGTCATCGTCCGCTACGAAACAGGCCTTAATGAAAGCGATTAATCCTAGCGACGACGGTTTCCAAATCGTAGGCGTTAAAAAAACCGCAAAGTCAGGCGTTGTATTGCGCGTCGCGAATGAGAAACAACTCGCAAAGCTTCAATCGGTCGACGCTATTAGATCCGCTGGCTTACGGCTTGAAAAGCCAAAAGGTCGCAAACCGCGTATTTTAGTTAAGGACGTCCCTTCTTCAATGGAAGACCGCGCTTTTCTGACCGCATTATACCGGCAAAATATTAAGGACGAGTTGTCAGTTGCAGAGGATGATTTTATCAAATCAACTAAAATCACTCGCAGGCGTTCCTTAGAAAACGGGCGGAAGTGGATAGGCATAGAAATTGAATCCGAAGTGCGTAAACACTTGGTCACTACCAAGGATAAATTGTTTATTGATTGGGCCACTTGTCGTTTTATCGATGATGTCGAAGTAGTCCGCTGCTTACATTGCCAATATTTCGGCCACGTTAGAAAACATTGCGTTAATAAAACACCTACCTGTGCTAACTGTGCCGAGGCACATGAAACGATGGAGTGCCCTCATAAGGACAATTTGGAGCATTCACCAATATGCGTGGCGTGTAAACGCTTTAAAAAACCGTGCGACCATCGTTGCGGGTCACAGGATTGTCCTACCTATAAGCTCAAGCTCGAACAGTTAATCCTAAATACTAACTACTAAGGATGGCTTACACAGTAAATAATCTTACCGTTGCACAATTAAATCTTCATAACGATAGGGTGGCCACGTCGGAGTTAGATAAATTAATTTTAGATTATAACTTAGACATTGTCCTTATTCAAGAACAATATCAAAATGCAAGCTTACGTCAAAAAGTAGTACAACTAGATGGCAGGGCACGAGCTGGAATTTACGTTTCGCGTTCTACTAGTTTTTCAGTGACATCGTTACAATATCTTATGACGCCACACTGTGCTGTCGCGGAGGTTTCAACGGCACTTTATAAAGTTTACGTTGTGAGCTGTTATTTTCAATACTCAGATCCTGTTGCCCCACACATACATAATCTTCGCCACGTTCTGCGGTCGCTTGCAGGCCGCAAAATAATCATTGGCGCCGACGTTAACGCGTCATCATCACTCTGGTATGGCAAAGTACGGTCCACTGATTTTGAACGACGTTGTGCTGTCGAGGATTTCATCGCTGAGATGAACCTATCAATACACAATACCCCTGACGCACCACCTACTTTTTGCAGCCAAATGGGCGAGTCTTCTATTGACGTCACACTATCTAGTGCAGACGTTCGCTTGGACAGGTGGCGCGTCCTTCCGGACGCGTCGTGTAGTGATCACCGCCTGATCGTGTACGAATTTGTACCTAGATTGACACAAAGTTATCAAAATATTGGATCAAATTTTAGATACAAATCTAAAGGGGCGAACTGGGATTTCTTTAGCTCACTTTTTGCATCTCATGCCAAAGACTTCACTCGCGATGGGTTGTCAGCAGAAGAAAGTGCTAAAATCATGTCAGACACATTTACATACTGTGCTGATGTTGCTGTAGGTCGCGGATCAATAACCAACACTCGTAGATGTGATTGGTGGAATAGCTATTTAACTGAACAACGTAAACGTTTTCGCAGAGCGCGCAAAAAACTAAACAAGCTTAAAAAACAGCAAATCACGGGAGACATATTTATTGATACATTAAATAGATTCAGAATTGCCAGATCTAGTTATAGAGCCGCGGTGGCAAAATCGAAGGGAAATCTGTTACAGAAGGTAGTGCAAACACTAGATAGGGAGGGTCCGTGGTCTCCTCTGTACCACGAGTTTAAAGCCAATAGATCAGTCGATCTTGCTTATATCCAAAATATTAAAATTAATAACATGCATACCACTGGTATTGAGGAGACCACGGAGGCTCTTCTCAATACTCTTATACCTGATGATCTACCTGGAAATGATAACGAGTATCATCAACAGATTAGATCATGGGCTGCTGAACCGCCGGAATCCCCAGCGTCTGACTTACCATCCACTGACGAATTCATAAACGTTGTCAATAAACTACCACTTAATAAAGCATCTGGAGAAGATAAAATATCGAATAGAATGATTAAAGAAGCTTGTAAAATATCGGGTGACTCTATACTGACCGTTTTTAATCGTTGCATTGCTGAAGGCATTTTCCCTCGTATATGGCGTTCCGGTTTTATACGCATAATACCAAAAAGTGGTGACAACCCCCCGGATGATCCTAAATCATACCGGCCTATAACTTTACTACCATCTTTAGGGAAACTTCTCGAGCGCCTTATAGTTCCACGTTTGCTGCCAGATGGACCGAAATTTCATAATAACCAATTCGGCTTCACAATAGGAAAATCTACTATTGACGCGGCAATCTCTGTCAGGAAAGTAGTAAATTCATCTGAACATAAGTACGTGATAGGCATCTTCCTTGATATCTCTGGTGCCTTCGACAACGCGTGGTGGCCAATGCTACTACTTAAAATGAAAGTCCGCGGTTGCTTCAGAAACATCTACACTCTCGTTTACTCATATTTTGCACACGGATCTGCAAAACTTAAACTTGGTCATCACGCTGTGTCGAAGGAACTCACGATGGGATGTCCTCAAGGATCCGTTATTAGCCCTTATCTATGGAACATGGGTTTCGATGATTTTCTAGCGATTCCATTACCATCCGGCTGTTCATTGACTGGTTACGCAGACGACGGCCTTCTGCTTATTCAGTCAAGTACAAGGGCGAGCCTTGAAAAATTGGCGGATACTTGTTTACGTTTAATCTCTAGTTGGGGCGAACGAAACCGCTTAATGTTTGCACCACAAAAAACCTTTCAACTAATTTTAAAAGGCAATCTTAAGACATCACCGAGCATTAAATTCAATAATGTTACCGTAAAAAGAAAGGAGTCCGTGTGCTACCTTGGTCTTGTATTGGAGAGAAATTTTTCATTCGTTGAACACATAAAATCTGTAGGTGAAAAAGCTAAAAGGAACTTTTATGCCCTGACAAGGATATCAACAGCTACA
The DNA here is from genome assembly GCA_947459985.1 of Diloba caeruleocephala. Taxonomy (NCBI): domain Eukaryota; kingdom Metazoa; phylum Arthropoda; class Insecta; order Lepidoptera; family Noctuidae; genus Diloba; species Diloba caeruleocephala. Next base: position 2,818,781 of record OX381615.1, on the reverse strand, counting down.
TGGGGTCTTTCATTTTATACTTTGAAAACTATTTACGGCGCTACCTACTTAGGTTGTATTTGCTATGGTTCACCTGTATGGGCCGATAGGGCTACTATCGGCGCGGCAAGACGTAAACTGCTCCAAAGCCAGCGCTTAGCGTTGATATTCTTGTGCAAGGCATATAGGACAGTAAGTACTGAAGCTCTGCCTGTGCTAGCAGGTGTTTTGCCAGTCGATCTTGAGATACAGCGACGTGCTGCAATGTACTACTCAACTAGAGAAAACATGGACGCGGAATTTCTGCTACAACGCGATCGTGTTAGGATCTGCAGATTGTTTAGACCACAGACTGGTGTTTGGGAGGAACTCTTGGCCGAATGGCAATGCAGGTGGGACACGTCTATTAAGGGCCGTCACCTATACCAGTACTTTCCATCCATTCGTGAGCGGTTGGCAAGTGCATGGTTGGAAGTTGATCATTGCGTGGCTCAATTTCTCACCGGCCATGGTAACTTTAAGAGTAAATTGTTTAGCTTCAAGCTTGTCACCTCACCATTCTGCAAATGTTCAACACCGGACTGTGAATATGAACAGTCTGCACATCATATCCTGTGGGAGTGTATTCTTTGGCAAGATGAACGCAATATTATGTTTGACAGCATGCAAGTTACATCCGGGGTTGTTTACTATACAGATCTTGTTGCGACTAGGACGAATTTCCGTGCGTTCAAGTGTTTTTGCCATACCTACTATTGGAATCAGTCACAATAGCTCACAACATAGGACCCGTAAATAAAAAAATTGTACCCGTGGTGCTTGGCAACTGGGCTTAACCCTGTTGTAAACTCCCATTTATTGTGCCTATGGCCTATCGTTTTTCTCTGTCTCCTGCTTGCAACGGAGGGAAGTGGAACGTATATTCTTTCATACTCCTCCTTTATCTTTTCTGATTAATTTCGGTGCGGGTTCCAAGACAGTTATTCATTTCTCTGGGACACACCGAGCTTCATTGATCGGTGTTCTTTTCGGTGGTCGCCATTGTAGATCCTGGCTTACAGGAGTTGCAGTGGTTGGGAATGTGTGGCGGGCTTGTCCCAAAAAAAACGTCAGGAAAAACAAAAAACTAAAATATACGCGATAGAATCCGTTTAAAAGTGTTTTATTATAATGTGTCAGTTAATCTCCGACCTGGGTAATTTATTATGTTAAAAATGAAACCATTGATTGCTTTTATGCCAAAACCTCTGTGTCGAAATATCAATGCACTGTAAACATGAACATTTTATGCAAACCATTTGATCTTTCATTTTGTTTATTAAGTATCGTCTATTATTTTTTACGCAATTTTAATTTTGAAGTGTACGAAATGGCAAGATAGTAATTTACATGAACGTATCGAAAATCTTAGAAACTTAGAAAAATTTACAATAATGTAAATAAATATTAATTAATTATATAAAGACCTCTTGTTTTCATATTAACTCATTTTCACCCAAAGGTTTGTTGGAAGAAAACTCAGCTTTGGTTAACCTCGCCTTTGTACATCTATTAATTTACATGTTTTCCCGTAGTGTGTGTACAATAAAGAATTTGAAGAATGATGTTTGTTAGTTTCTTTCTCTTTTTTTTTTTTTTTTTTTTAATAAACATTGCCCCACACTAGGATTTCTCCTGTGTCGTGGGTGCGTTTACAGACATGAATTCCACATACAATACACTCAGACCCGGAACAACTATCTGCAGATCATACTACATGACATCATACAACTATTTGTTCCGTGCGGGAATCGAACCCACTACCCGGTGCGCAGCAGCCGACTGTATCAGCCCCTGCACCAACCGTGCCGTCAGTGAAAACCATTTTCGTACAATTATTAAGTTCTATAGTTTTAGTCACAAGTTCTTACCGGCCAGCAGGCGAATCAATACGTAGGTGAGCTGTAAGGCTTCAGCTTAACGGTTTATTAGCGACCTTCCGTGCGTGCGGGTCGTTGACATCTGCAGTACTTCGTTGTTAGGGTGCCATGACACCATGCACTGCTAACATCTAGCTTCTAATCCCTCAGTATTTCCGGATTTAGCAAATATTTCATCACACTATGAGCACACCACACAGCCCCATAGAATATAGAATAGTTTTATTTGAATGATAAAAAAAGAATAACACAACAAAATAACGGTTGGCAGTGGCGGATACAGTCGGCTGCTGCGCACCGGGTCGTGGGTTCGATTCCCGCACGGAACAAATATTTGTACGATCTGCAGGCAGTTGTTCTGGGTCTGGGTGTATTGTGTGTGGAATTTGTGTCTGTAAACGCACGCATGACACAGGAGAAATCCCAGTGTGGCGCAAAGATTAAAAAAATATTAAAAAATTGTGTGCTTATAGGGTAAGCCAACTTGCCAAAGCTATAAACAGACAGGTCTGCTACGCTACGCGACCTTATCGGATAGGTTAATACACTCCGGCTCCAGTGTGATCTTACGAGGACCTGGAGCCCCCCTTCGGTGCCGAAGATGACCGCTCCAGTGGTTTTAGCCCCGGTAGGAGTCCGGCATACCCCTTCACCCTTCCCCGGGGCGAAGGAAGTTCCATGTAGAATTTCCACTGGACACCAATAAAAAAAAATAAAAAAAATTAACCATTAATGCTTGGTAAGATATTGCGCTCTAAAACAGTTTTGTGTTTGTATGTGTCGCCTGCATTGGTCGTTTTTGGTTTTATAATATCGGACTTCAGTACAAATAAAACGTATCGATTAGCTCCTCAGGTGCTACGACGCTCTGCTACACATGGAGTATTGCTACGAGCTGATACATATTATGTACAATATTGTTAGTATATCTTACAAATGAAATATTTTGGAAACTTGAACCTTAGACGAGTGTTTATGAAATAATAGATGTTTAGTACAAAGAGTGGATGGCAGAAGTTCTTGCGGCGAACACCCAATGAGGTATATATTGCAAAATCATTTTATCTATCCCAGATTTATCGTACTTGACGGAGATAGAGAACCAAATATAGGCTAATTGCAAAACGGGTAGCAACGATATTGGACGGCCCACTAGGCCGGGCTTAACACATTAATTATTTTATAATTAATTAAAATCAATGCGCAGATTCACTAAGCCCTAATTAAAAAAAAAAACAAGCGCAGTCAAACGCACGGTCTCCGGTTGGATTCATATTTTCTTCGTTAAGATCTCTTATTAAAATAAACGTACAGAATGAACGTTTCATGGATGCATTTACAGATACAAATTCCACCCACAATACACCCAGCACGGCGGTGATTACGGATGTCACAGATGATTTGCGACAGACGCAAATCGCGCAGACTGGTACCTTAAGGGTGCATCTCACCACCATCCTTGTCAGTTAGCTATCGTGGCCTAATCTTTGTTATAGAAAGCACATGGCATTTGCGACGCCGACCATCTGGATCATCTTCACCATGTAAGGGAAGTGCTTCAACATAACAAATTTAAAGCACCACATCCCCGTCGCAGAAGCCGCCCGAAATCTACCACGTTTGTTTTACCATTTATTAACGGCGTCACCAACAGAATCGGTCATATCTTGAAGCGTACTTCTATCAAAACTTATTTCAAGCCTCATAAGAAGATCAGCCAACTTCTCAAACCGGTGAAATGTCACATATAAGATGCAAGGGTCTACAAGATTGACTGTGATTGTGGTTTGTCATACATAGGACAAATAAGGCGTAGTATAGCCACTCGAATAAAAGAACACACATAGCTGACGTCAAGCATAAACGCTCCACAAAGTCAGCAGTGTGCGAACATGCCTTAGGTAAACCGAACCATTATCTTCGTTTTGATCAACCTCAAGTCCTCGCGAAAGAGAACCGATATGTGCCTAGAATGTTTCGTGAGGCTATTGAAATTAAAAAACATCCTAATTTTAATAGAGAAGATGGTTGGCAGGTACCATCTGTGTGGAATCCAGTTAATAAATTAATAAAGTCCCAAACAACATACCACACTAAAAAATATCAAGACACTGTGAGTGACTACTGCGTACATCGAAACTAATTTTTGATTAAAATTGTTCGGTACATAAAATAAAATAACCTTACTCATCCTGCGATCATGAGCCCTGCAAAGTGTTCAAAACGTCAGGAAAAACAAAAATCTATAATTACGCCATAGAATCCGTTTAAAAGTGTTTTAATTATAAGGCGCTCGTTGTAATTATAACAAACACTAATCTACATCAATATTAGAAAGCGGGAAAGATTTGTATTTTTGTATGTTTGTGACGAATAAACTCAAAAACTATGGGCCCGATTTCAAAAATTCTTTCACCATTAGAATGCTACATTATGTTTGAGTAACATAGGCTATATTTATTACTAGAAAAATTAGGGATCCCTACTAAAACTTCAATAATGGAACCCAAGGTGTAAAAAAATACGCCATAAAATGTCTTTCATCGCATGCGCTGCGGAAACTATTTATGATAGAACAAAAAATGTTCTACAATATTAAAGAATTATCAATATCTACAAAAAACTTCGCGATACCATATGTCCAACTATTGTAGTGATGTAACGTCGTCGTCGACGTAAAGTCAGATCATGTTTACATTTTCTCTACGTTGATCCAAAAATGTTTAAAAAAGAAATGTCCAGCCGTGCGAAGCCGGGACGGGCCGCTAGTTTTTTAATTTACCCATATATACATTTTGTGTTACAGAGCCAGTGAGCCAGTGACAAGCCTAAATTTATTTATTATAGTACTGTGTGGTTCCCGACTTATAACAGACAAATTCTGGGTCTGTTATACCCATGCTCGTAAATGTAACTAACGTGTGATATCAAGAGGATGGGCAGCAGCTTCCTCGCGGGTGCTATAACTACATAGTGCTTTCACAAATCCTGCATAGAGCGTGGTGTTTATGACAATATCCGTAATTATCTTCATTATCATATTAGCCAAATAACGTACACTGCTGAAGAAACGCCTCCCCCATAGATTTCCACATTTTGGGGGGCATTTGCCAGTACTCATCACGATTGGCAGCGGGGTTGGTGAGCGCAGAATGATTACTGTTCCACAGAAGTGACGCTGCTGCTCTATCCTCTGGTTTAGATTCCCTTAGTCGCCTTTTACGACATCCACAGGAGCTCATTATTGGCACAGCTGGTGCAGTGACTGATACAGTCAGCTGCTGCGCTCCGGGTCGTGGGTTCGATACCCGCACGGAACAAATATTTGTTTGATCTGCAGGGAGCTTTCCTGGGATCCTCAAACAAGGATGTCTGAAGTTTAAACACTACTGCTTGGTGGCCTACATCTGGCACTGGTGGTGGTACCTACTTAGCCAGATTAAACCCACCACCAATACCACACATATTCCATAACTTTGAAAGAAATAAATGGAATCCAATCCTTTGTGTTGTCTGCACCACCACCGTATTACATTTCAAGCAATTTAACGTGAGAGAAATAACTTTTCACCCCTCGTCACATGTTTGTTTCATTATTGGTGCTCGCTTGGACGTTTAATTTTCCCGTCCGTACCTACGCATAACAAAATAACTTTGGCGTCAATGATGATCATCATTAATCACTGGGATGCTATCATTTATCACATTTGGGCACACTTTAGGTGTTTACATATTTTCATAACCCACAGGTTTTGTTGAGCTGTTTTAGAAAAACCTCTTTTTTATTTGTTGTGTAGTGATGTGACATTTTTGTGTGTAAAGCTGGCATGTGGCCAGATATTGTTTTTTGTTATGTATTGTTGTTATAGCTGAAGAAAGCCGCCTTCAAAAAGGAAATTCACTGTTTAATTAGATCAGCTTGTATTGAATATAGGCTGCCTTGTAGACCGCTTAAATGAACGCTTCACTGAGAATATTGCCAATGACATAAATATTCAGAAATGGTTGCGTATTTCCTTGCAATATTCCCTTAGTCTTTGCATTCTTAAATGGCATGAGTCTTTTCCCTTAAAAGGGTACAGAGGGACCGTGATAACGATTTGAATAACTTGGGAGCCAATTTCCAGACACATGCGAAACTGTTTATTCGTAATATAATTTAGACCGTTTTAGATGTTTCGAGTAAGACTGTATTATATAACACAGGAAAAAGAGAAACTCAATGTTCCCTGCACACGTAGTTTATATACTTACAAGACATAAATATACCTTGCATTTTATTTTATCCAGTGGAAATACGTCATGTACTTCCTCCGCCCCGTGGAAAGGCGGAGGGGCATGCCGGACTCGTACCGGTTAAAGCCACCGGAGTGGTCATCTTCGGCACCAAAATATCACATCATTTTCGGTACAAGCCTTTAGGTGCATCTCGGAGGGGATTGTAAAGGATCCACTTGTTGCCTCGACGGCAAATGACTGCCAGCGCGCCGCCGTCTCCCCGGGGGTCGTTCGGTATGAACATGCAGATACCCCAATATGTATAATACCTCGTGACCCCCGAGCCCCCCGCCATGTAATGACGACAAGACAATAATTTAACCAGTAGTATTGTGTTAGGTTTTCGCGATTATACTCATACGAACGCTGCAAATCGTTCGAAATGTTAAATAAAACAAAAGTCTATAATATATGCGATGTAATTTGTTAAATAGTGTGTTAGTACGACACGGGACACGGTTGGTGCAGTGGCTGATACAGTCGACTGCTGCGCTCCGGGTCGCGGGTTCGATTCCCGCACGGAACAAATATTTGTATAATCTGCAGGTAGTTGTTCCGGGTCTGGGTGTATTGTGTGTGAAATGTATGTCTGTAAACGCACCCACGACACAGGAGAGATCCTAGTGTGGGGTAAAGTTTTATTTAAAAAAAAGTATATACTAGCTGAGACCCGCGGTTTCACCCGCGTTTAATTTAAAAGAAATTTAGAGTACTTCGACAAAGACACTTGAAATAGAATATATATATTTGATTTCAAGGGTTTTATATTTGATAGGAACCCTAATTATTTTTCTAAAATAAAAGTACCCTAAGTTATTCCTTATAACAACAGCTATCTGATAGTGAAAGTCCCGTCAAAATCGGTCCAGCCGTTTAGGAGATTACCCGGAACAAACAGACAGACAGACAGACAAAAAATTAAAAAATTGTTATTTTGTTTCATGTACCGTATATACTTTCACATGCATTTAGTAAAAAGCTGTTATTTTGACATTATAAACAGACACTTCAATTTTATTTATTTGTATAGATAATGCAGTAGTTATATATTTTGTCAATGTTAAGGCTTAGCACGTTCACTGTCCATGCATTACATGTAATGCATTTTCAAGAAAAACTAAAATAGATTCCAAAGTTTTAATATGACTACTCGCAAGCATAATCTTGATATAAGTAGTTTGTAGTTTTCATACCTTGGAAGTATAAAGCAGATCTACAAATATAATATGTATTGTGTTCTAGTCGCGTCTTCTCCAATAGTTATCTTGAAGCAACTGAAAAGGAAAATGGCGGAAATGGGCTATTACTGTGTTCCATGCGGATGCACTTACCCTTAACTCAACCATACTATTCGATTCGATGAATATAAAATATATTTCTTCTGCTTCCTTCGCGAATAATGTGATGTGCTCACATATTACAGTGTAGTGCAGTGTAGTGTAGTGTAGTGCAGTGGCTGATACAGTCGGCTGCTGCGCACCGGGTCGTGGGTTCGATTCCCGCACGGAACAAATATTTGTACGATCTGCAGGTAGTTGTTCCGGGTCTGGGTGTACTGTGTGTGGAATTTGTGTTTGTAAACGCATACAGGAGAAATCCTAGTGTAGGGCAACGTTTTTTTAAAATAAATAAATAAAATAAAAATAAATTTTAGTGATATTGCCATAATCACCACACTTGGCAGACGGATTTTCGAGATCGCAGTATCTTGTATGCCGTGTGGTGCCGGCTTCTAATAGCACCAACCCACCTCATCCCGTGGGTGTCCTAAAAGCTGCGATCGCTCACCCGCTTGCCAAGCTTGGCGATTATGACAAAACTTCCCTATGAGCGCACAACACGACCAGTTGTGATGATCTTTGGGAGAGGCCTGTGTCCAGCAATGGACTATATTCGGCTGATATTGAGATAATTATGGGTATGCAGCACACGCAGGATGCTGATGCCAATACTCTTGATATCAACTCTTAGGGGCTTTTTACAACACCCATGGGTGAAAATGAGTAGTCCATTCTTTGCCGGGAGCCATCCGAAACAATGTTATGGTCAACGAAACTCATATCTTTCACAACAAAATCATCATCATCATCATTATATTATCCGGAGGATGTCCACTGCTGAACAAAGGCTTACTAAGGATTTCCATAACGACTGGCTATTTGCCGCCCGCATCCAACGACGCCCAGCGATTTTTACCAGGTATTCTGTTCATCTTGTGGGAGGCCTTCCCACGCTGCGTTTCCCGGTGCATAGTGCCCCACTCGAGAACCTTTTTGTCCCAAAAGCCAATAGTTCAACGAGCTATATGCCTCGGCCATTGCTACTTCAGCTTACTAATCCTTGTAGTTATGTCGGCAATTGTGGTTATTCTACGGATCTCCTCATTTGAGATTCAAGACCAAGCATAGCTCTCTTCCGTGTGGTGTCCGGATTAACAATATAGCACCACTCCATCTCCTCCCGTGGATGTCGTAAAAGGCGACTAAGGGAATCTAAACCAGAGGGATGGGCAGCAGCGTCCCTTCTGTGAAACATACTGCGCTCACCAACCCGCCTGCTAAGCGTGGTGAGTATTGGCAAATACCCCCCAAAATGATGACACAGTTGTGAAAATCTATGGGGGAGGCCTTTGTTCAGCAGTGGACGTATAAATGGCCGATATGATAGCTCTCTCCAAAACCTTGAGCTTTCTTATGAGGCCCACACTGAGTGGCCACGTCTCTGTTCATATATCATGGTTTAAGACTTTGGTCTTTAGGCACTGTGGTATTGAGGACCAATAAACGAGAAGCGAAGGTTCCCGACCGCTGCCTAGCCGAGTAAAAAAATATTAGACAGATTTTAATAGGACTCACTAGTATAATTCTTAGGATCCAGGCCAAGTATAGGCTATCCAATCAAATATACCACTGAAGTAAACAAATAGTTATTAAAAATTACGTTGACTTGTTAGCCGAGGTGCGTATTAGAAATGGGTTTACCACAATAGCAGAACAGGGTCGATTTGGATTCGACCTTTCGACACACCCTACTGGCTTTTACCTATTGTTGGCTATTGTTATACATTATATCATGATTTGATTATTCATGACTTGTATCTATAGAAACTAACGGGTGCCCAGCCAAGGGAAAACGTCCGACAACGATTTTCAAGATATTTGCCGATAGGTTGCCGGCATTATACAATGATTATATATTACTACATTTTACCACTAGAACTGTGCCGTGTGGTGCCGGCTCAGAATACCACCACCCCATCTCCTCCCGTGGGTGGCGTAAAAGTCGACTAAGGGTTTAGCCGGAGGATGGGCAGCAGCGTCCTTAGAGTACATTAACAACGCAACTGCGATCGCCAACCCGTTTGCCAAGCGTGGCGATTATGGCAAAACCCCCAATGAGCCCACAACACAGCCATATCGATCGTTGTCGTGGTATTGGGGGGAGGCCTGTGTCCAGCAGTGGACTTCATTCGGCCAAAGTGACCACTAGAACTCAAGCCTTTTTTATATAACCTGGCGAGACTAGCTAGACATTCGTCTGGTGGTAAACCTCACGCCTGTCCATAACAATAATAATTAATTAATTAATAATAATAATTGTATTGTAGTGTAATTATTGTGAAAACTACTACTTGGCAGCAGAATAACGGCCACGGCGGTGGTACCTACCTTTTCTTTTTTTTTGGTTTCCAATGGAAGTTCATCATGAACTTCCTTCACCCCGGGAAGGGCGACGGGATATACCGGACTCCTACCGGATAAAACTACTGGAGCAGTCATCTTCCACACCGAAGGGGGGCTCCAGATCCTTGTAAGATCACATTAGAGCCGCCCGTGGTGCAACGCTTTTAGGCATATCTCGTAGGGGATGACTGTAAAGCGGTCACCCCCTTTAGCATATGGAAGGTGCTGTCAGAAGTACGCGTCCGTATAAATACTTGTTCCAAAAACTAAGTCCACGAGTATTTAGGCGTTTCTAGTATATTGACGTTTCTATATCTAGCGCGTCTTTGTAGGTACGTTTGAGTATTTAGGCGTTTCTAGTATATTGACGTTTCTATATCTAGCGCGTCTTTGTAGGTACGTTTGAGTATTTAGGCGTTTCTAGTATATTGACGTTTCTATATCTAGCGCGTCTTTGTAGGTACGTTTGAGTACTTAGGCGTTTCTAGTATATTGACGTTTCTATATCTAGCGCGTCCTTGTAGGTACGTTTGAGTATTTAGGCGTTTCTAGTATATTGACGTTTCTATATCTAGCGCGTCTTTGTAGGTACGTTTGAGTATTTAGGCGTTTCTAGTATATTGACGTTTCTATATCTAGCGCGTCTTTGTAGGTACGTTTGAGTACTTAGGCGTTTCTAGTATATTGACGTTTCTATATCTAGCGCGTCTTTGTAGGTACGTTTGAGTACTTAGGCGTTTCTAGTATATTGACGTTTCTATATCTAGCGCGTCCTTGTAGGTACGTTTGAGTATTTCGGCGTTTCTAGTATATTGACGTTTCTATATCTAGCGCGTCTTTGTAGGTACGTTTGAGTATTTAGGCGTTTCTAGTATATTGACGTTTCTATATCTAGCGCGTCTTTGTAGGTACGTTTGAGTACTTAGGCGTTTCTAGTATATTGACGTTTCTATATCTAGCGCGTCCTTGTAGGTACGTTTGAGTACTTAGGCGTTTCTAGTATATTGACGTTTCTATATCTAGCGCGTCTTTGTAGGTACGTTTGAGTACTTAGGCGTTTCTAGTATATTGACGTTTCTATATCTAGCGCGTCTTTGTAGGTACGTTTGAGTATTTAGGCGTTTCTAGTATATTGACGTTTCTATATCTAGCGCGTCTTTGTAGGTACGTTTGAGTACTTAGGCGTTTCTAGTATATTGACGTTTCCTTATCTAGTGTGTCTTCATACGTTCGAGTTTCAGGGTACAGTTATCTTCGGTTACATAATAATTTTTTAACAATACCTATTGATTAGTCTCAACAGGTTGTTTCAATGATTTTGAAGTTGATAACATCCTTTCAACATTACTCGGCTTATTCAACATTTTGGCGTATCAAAGTCTTTACAACTCATTTTATGTAGGTGCATACAGTCAGTATAGAACCCCATGGTATTATTTTAACAAAGTTGTCGTTGGGAGTGTGGAATTCCCAATAACAACCTATTTTGAACTTTTCCACATGACCGGATTATATTGTCATACGTACAAATTGGAAATGTGGTCTAATTAGAGGTTTCTTGGCTACGTGACTTTGTTCGCGTCAAAGCATGATTATAATGAAGGTGGTTCAAACGCAGAAATATGCAGAACACCTACAATAACAGTTCTGTGATACTATGACTTCACTCCATAGCTTGACATTTACAGGTCAGGGCTACAGTAGTAGGCAGTGACGTGGCAAAGTGGCTTGGCATAGTCAAGTCGGCTTTGTGGGCTTGACGGCTGGGTAGCGATACAAAGCGTTGTCATATACTTTCTATGTTCAAGCGAAGCGTAGAGTTATTTCTTCTGATTGCTTATGTCTATAAAAATATTGGTGCCGTCATTTGGGACTGGTCAGTCCTTGTTGCCATGTGTGAAGAAAAGTACTTTGTGATCGGTAATACTTTTATTTGCACAACTACACTGCTTCACAGTCACACATCAAGTGGCTTCTGTTTCATGCACCAACTAAACTAAAGTGACATTCTGCCCTACCATGAAACACAGCTTTATCGTCACATCCGTTATTTGACATGGTAAATATAAATAAAACATTTTAATAATTACAATACAAATAGTTTTTTTTAACTTAAATTAAGGCAATAACACTCGGGCATCCAACGGCGTGTTATCTCCGAAACACGAACAATCATAACACATGAAATCTTATTTAATGGGTCATTAATATCATCATCCATCCATTTCACACTGGCAAATGGCAAATAATGTGGAACTAACTACTTTTTTTTTATTGGTTCTTCTTCTTCCTTCGCCCCGGGGAAGGACGAAGGGGTATGCCGGACTCCTACCGGCTAAAACCACTGGAGCGGTCATCTTCGGCACGTAAGGGAGGCTCCAGGTCCTCGTATGATCACACTAGAGCCGCCCACTGGTGCCACGCCTATTGGCACATCTCGGAGAGGGTGACTGTAAAGCGGTCACCCCCCCAGGAACTAACTACTACATTTTCGATCACTTTTTTAACTGTAAGCGGCTTAGATCATTCTAATATTGTTAGATTACTGAAAATAGCGTTCGTGACATATAGGCATGTGGTTGGCGGTATAGTCACAATCAATTGATTTTGCTGGTAACACAATGCAGGCGTGATTCGAGAAGTAATCATATTGTTTTTATCTCGGTCTTCGATTGGAAGCGATTATTTCCGGTCGCAGGTTTGTGATCCATCAATATAAGAATCATGCTTCGTTTTACTGAACAGTTTGATCGCCAGGACATGAATATCTTGCGCTGCAGAACCAAACTTCAGCGTAGAGCGGCTATACGGATCGCACGAGGATACCGAACAGTGTCCTATGAGGCGGAAACTCTCCTGGCGCGTTTTCCGCCTTTCGACGTACTGGCGGAGATGGATGCGTGGGTCTACGATCAGACACGCTCTGCCGCCAGAGCGGCGAAGACGCGCCTCCAGGGGCGTTGGACAGGCTGAGGCAGCTAGCTCGGCGGCGCGCACTTGGTGTGTCTATAGGCGTGGCACCAGTGGGCGGCTCTAGTGTCATCATACGAGGACCTGGAGCCTCCCTTAGGTGCCGAAGATGACCGCTCCAGTGGTTTTAGCCGATAGGAGACCGGCATACCCCTTCGCCCTTCCCCGGGGCGAAGAAAGTTCATGAAGAATTTCCACTGGGCACCAATACATTTAAAAAAAAAAAACGTGAATAAAGCCAAGCCGCAACGTCCGCATGCGTGTCCCATTTCTATACAAAATTTTTTTGTTGGGCTTGTCGCATACACTTCTTGTAAGTGTGGTTGCTTAGCCGGTCGTTTCTGGCGAAGCCAAAAGTGGCCTCCAGCCAGGCTTAAAATTAATATTAAGAACTAAGCAACTTGAAATTGTCATTTTAGAGGAATCTGCCAGTACTTACTAACTACGCTGGGCTAGGTGATTGGTGAGCGCAGAACGGCTACTGTTACACAGAACGGACAGTGCTGCCATTCCTCGTTAGAGTCTCTTAGTCGCCTTTACCAACATCCAAGGAAGGAGATGCAGTGGTGCGATAGTCTTAATCCAAACATCACACGAAATTCGTGCGTAAATAGGTAACTTTTATGTAATTTTAAATACTATTTGTATAGGATCAAAGCTCTTTGCAACTGTTTTGGAGCCATGTTATTTGCTTATAATCGTACATATTTTTGCTGGCGTAGAAATATATCTTATAAAAATATAAAAAGGATTTATTAAAAGCAAAAAACTTACTGGTTACTTACTTACTGTTGCTAATACTTCTACAATTTTTCTATAAATAGTATTGAATATGTGTAAGTAGCTTGGAGTACGAAGACTGTACAGGAGAACCCCTTTTTTTGTTTTTTTATTGATGTCCAGTGGAAATTCTACATGGAACTTCCTTCACCCCGGGGAAGGGTGAAGGGGTATGCCGGACTCCTACCGGCTAAAACCACTGGAGCGGTCATCTTCGGCACCGAAGAGCCCCCCTTCGGTCGGCCAGGTCCTCGTAAGATCACACTAGAGCCGCCCATTGGTGCCACGCCTTTAGGCACATCTCAGAAGGGATGACTGTAAAGCGGTCACCCCCTCTAGCGGAGGGAAGGCGACTGTAAAAAGGTCGCCCCCCCCACAGGAGAACCCCTAGAACGAACCAAAGTAAAAAAAGTATGGCGTCACGAGTTCATTGACACGGAATCCTGTTGAGGATGTAATGAAAAGCGTTTATCCATCCATTCAACTGCGTACACATTACTGAAGCAACATCGGGCTGAAGTACATTAAGTATACGGTTATATTATAGTTACGAATCTCTATAGAATACCGAATCATTCTGTCCATTCAACATATTTACGAATGGAGTATTTTGTATAGAATCGGAACTATTGTAACGTTGGTCTCTCAACAATACTTAGAAATTGTTAGTATTATAACGGGCACATTTAAGTGACATGTAGGGAATCTCCAGGAGACGTTAAGATGGATTGTGGATAAATACCTCGGAGATTAGGTCGGGTATTATATGAGTATAAGGGAGTAATAATGTGGACAGGTGTAAATAAACTACTCACTACATTACAAGGAGCTAGTTTCTATTGTTATTGCAAGGGGGCAATCCAATCAAAACCACTGGAGCGGTTATATTCTGCACCGAAGGTGGTTCCAGGTCCTCGTAAGATCACACTAGAGCCGCCCATTGGTGCCACGTCTTTACGCACATCACGGAGGGGATGACTGTACGGTCACCCCTCTAGCGGAGGGAAGGCGACTGTAAAAAGGCCGCCCTGCAAGCACTTCTCTGGGAGTATTGTAAATTAAATTAAATTAAATGTATTGGTGCCCAGTGGAAATTCTTCATGAACTTTCTTCGCCCCGGGGAAGGGCGAAGGGGTATGCCGGTCTCCTATCGGCTAAAACCACTGGAGCGGTCATCTTCGGCACCGAAGAGCCCCCCTTCGGTCGGCCAGGTCCTCGTAAGATCACACTAGAGCCGCCCATTGGTGCCACGCCTTTAGGCACATCTCAGAAGGGATGACTGTAAAGCGGTCACCCCCTCTAGCGGAGGGAAGGCGACTGTAAAAAGGTCGCCCCCCCCACAGGAGAACCCCTAGAACGAACCAAAGTAAAAAAAGTATGGCGTCACGAGTTCATTGACACGGAATCCTGTTGAGGATGTAATGAAAAGCGTTTATCCATCCATTCAACTGCGTACACATTACTGAAGCAACATCGGGCTGAAGTACATTAAGTATACGGTTATATTATAGTTACGAATCTCTATAGAATACCGAATCATTCTGTCCATTCAACATATTTACGAATGGAGTATTTTGTATAGAATCGGAACTATTGTAACGTTGGTCTCTCAACAATACTTAGAAATTGTTAGTATTATAACGGGCACATTTAAGTGACATGTAGGGAATCTCCAGGAGACGTTAAGATGGATTGTGGATAAATACCTCGGAGATTAGGTCGGGTATTATATGAGTATAAGGGAGTAATAATGTGGACAGGTGTAAATAAACTACTCACTACATTACAAGGAGCTAGTTTCTATTGTTATTGCAAGGGGGCAATCCAATCAAAACCACTGGAGCGGTTATATTCTGCACCGAAGGTGGTTCCAGGTCCTCGTAAGATCACACTAGAGCCGCCCATTGGTGCCACGTCTTTACGCACATCACGGAGGGGATGACTGTACGGTCACCCCTCTAGCGGAGGGAAGGCGACTGTAAAAAGGCCGCCCTGCAAGCACTTCTCTGGGAGTATTGTAAAGGATCACCCCAAGCCCCGCTGTGCGCTATGCTACGCACACGGCGGCACGTGTCCACACGCCACCTTTTTCCCGGGGGCCGCTCGGTGTGAGCACGCAGACTCTCCAATCTGCGCGCCCGCGGCCCCCGAGGCTCCCCACCTTGTAACGACGGCAGGGGGCTCAGGCTTGTTGGATCTGGGCGCCGCGGCGGTTGTTACCCCGGCGCCGTCCCGTCCTTCTCCGTGCGGCATCGGCCCTCCCCCGATCCCGCTCTGCAGTCTCCTTCTGGAGCATGACGCTCTCGCAGAAGGAGATCACTGTACTCTAATTTCCATACTCTGTTTAAACGTACCTAGCCGTTTTACTGTGTTCAAGCCGTTAGCGATTTTATGTTTTTAAATGATTTATATCTTTGAGCCCCATCCAGTATTTTATTACTTTCCATCATCATTATCATATCAGGCAAAGAACGCCCACTGTTGAACTAGGGCCGCCCCCTTAGATTTCTACAACGAGTCGGTTCTTTTTTTGGGACAAGCCCGCTTCAGATTCCCAACCACTGCAACTCCTGTAAGCCAGGGTCTACAATGGCGACCACCGATCAACTAAGGTCGGTGTGTCCCAGAGAAATGAATAACTGACTTGGAACCCGCAACGAAATTAATCAGAAAAGAAAATGGTGGAGTAGGAAAGAATATACGTTCCACTTTCCTCCCTAGCAAGCAGGAGACAGAGAAATACTATAGGCCATAGGCACAATAATTGGGAGTTTACAACTAGGATAAGCCTAGTTGTACACCACGGGTACAAAAATATTTAATTACGGGTCCTATGTTGTGAGCTATAGTGACTGATTCCAATAGTAGGTATGGCAAAAATGCTTGAACGCACGGAAATTCGTGCTAGTTGCTGGGTTTAACGGGGGTAACCTTGTTAGGTTTGTATAGTAAACAACGAGCGGTTACATGCTGCCTGCATCCGACGACTCCCAGTGACCTTCACCAGGTCGTCTGTCCACCTCGTTGGAGGTCGTCTTACGCTGCGTTTTCCAGTGCGCGGTCTCCACTCGAGAACCTAGATGCCTAATGCCCCAATGGCCATCAGTTCTGCGAGCAATGTGTTCCACCCATTGCCACTTCCGCTTACAAATCCTTTCAGCTATGTCGGCAACTTTAAAGGCAACATTGAGGACTGAAACTTACCAACTTGACGGCACGGTTGGTACAGTGGCTGATACAGTCGGCTGCTGCGCTCTGGGTCGTGGGTTCGATTCCCGCACGGAACAAATTTTTGTATGATCTGCAGGTAGTTGTTCCGTCCGGGTCTGGATGTATTGTATGTGGAATTCATGTCTGTAAACGCACCCACGACACAGGAGAAATCCTAGTGTGGGGCAACGTTTATATAAAAAAAAAAAAACTCTAATATATTTCCTAGATAATATATTTCTCGACTTATACTCGTAAAAATCTCAACACTGGTTATACCTACATCGCATCAATTCGCGTCTAATGTGACGTTATAATTCAGGACGCCTAAAATATGCATAGATGTAGCGACGGACTAATAGCGTTTGCCAGACAGCTGTCTGATCAGTTCTCTGGCAGACTGGCAAGTTATCGCGACCAGACCTCTAATATATTCTTGCCATAAGCCTATTGTTTATGGCACATCGAATTAATTTGCGGTTCCGCTCAGGAGGTTGTCAGCTCGAATAGCGAATTTATTTACTAACATAATCAGCTTATTAGTGTCCAGCTTCCCGGTACGGGCCTTTTCTCACGGTGAGGAAGGCTTACCTTTCTAAGGCCTAAGCCTTAGTCCGCCACGCTGGCCTAGTGCGGGTTGGCAGACTACACACACCATTGAGAACATTTTTGGAGCCCTCTCAAGTGTGCAGGTTTCCTCACAATATATTTCCTTCACCGTTAACGCAAGTGATAATCAAATTGTGATCCACACAAGAATCCGAAAAGTCAGAGGTGCGGGCCGGGATCGAACCGAGACCCTCTTATATGGAAGGCAAGCCTTCAACCACTAGTGTATGGAATTTATTTTATTTATTTATTTATTTATTTATTTATTTATTTATTGACTATGGAAGACTTACAGCTGATCAATCAATATAATTACAGTTAAGAAAATAGATAGCCAATTACAAGTCTTCACGTCTAAGTAATCTACTAAGGCATACATGTGAACACACTTACAGAATACTAATACAAACACTCTCAAAATATCTAATTACTTATTTACCTAAAAAAGCTCAAGCTTAAACACCTTCTTGCCTGTGACACACTTGTCGTAAAGGGATCCAGATCATGTTGTTTACACAGTTTATTAAAATTCCTGCTTGCTCGTACTATGTAAGTATTTTGCCTATAGTTAGTAGAACTAAACGGTATACATATTGGCGGATTAAACCGAGTTGATTTATATGGGACATTGAAGGAAAACTTAGCTAAGAGGTCCGAACAATCGATGTCATTATTTAAAATTCTTAATAAGAAAATAAAGTCTGCTATCTCGCGGCGATTTTGAAGTGGTAACAAATGATATTTTTTACAGAGCTCAAGGTAATTACTAGAGTGATAGGGTATCTTCTGATGGAAACATAGGTATTTAAAAAACCTTTTTTGGATGTTCTCTATGCGATCAATATATTTATGGTAGTATGGATTCCAAATTTGGGATGCATACTCTAAGTGACTTCTAACAAAGGTACAGTATAGAATTTTTAACGTTTTCGTTTGAGAGAAGCACTTAGAGACCCGCATTATAAAACCAAGAGCTTTAGATGCCTTAGCTATTATTGCATCAATTTGTGAGTCAAAAACCAATTTTGAATCATGATATACCCCTAAATCACGGACAGAATCACATTTAGGTAAAGTATGACCACCTAAGGTGTACGTTGTGGCAAATGTCGAGCGTTTCCGAGAATATGTTATAACCGAACACTTGACAGGATTGAGATCGAGCTTACTATTCTTACAGTACTCTTCAAGACTCATTAAATCATCTTGAAGTGCAGTCATATCTTTAATTGATGATATGGTAGCAAATATTTTCATATCATCGGCAAAACACAATAATTTGGAAAATTTGAGGCATCGGTCGATGTCGTTAACATAGATAATAAACAGCAGCGGGCCAAGTAGAGAACCTTGTGGTATACCACTGGGGACAGTTACCCAGCTAGAAGTATAATTACTGAGAACAACAGACTGCGTCCTATTATCAATATAAGAGGAAAACCATCTATACAAATCTCCGCGTATTCCCATGTCACATAATTTTAGTAGCAGTGTGTTATGGTCAATGCGGTCAAATGCCTTGCTATAGTCTGTGTAGACGACATCAACCTGGCTTCCCTTGTCCATAGCTTGAGTAATGAAATCGTTCAGTAAGGTTAAATTAGTCACAGCAGAGCGACCTTTCAAAAAACCATGTTGGAAAGGACTAAATGAATTTTTGAGGGCAGAGTAGAGCTGATTGTAAATAATCCTTTCGAAAACCTTAGCAATAATACATAGTTTCGATATCGGCCTGTAATTGATGATATCTGATTTAGAACCTTTTTTATGGACAGGGGTTATAAATGCTGATTTCCATACTCTGGGAACAATGCAAGAGGATAGGGATTTTTCAAATAGAGTTGTGATAGGAAGGGAAAGAGATGATGCGCACCGTACAAGAAGGTAAGAAGATATTCTATCAGGTCCTGCCGCTTTACCTATGTCTAGTTTACGAAGTAGATTATTAACATCTTCAACATTTACTTCGATATGACAGATATCGGGCGATGGGTTTGATGCCACTGCAGTTGAAGCACAGCTTCTAGTAAGTGAAGGATTGAGAAACGACGAATGGAAGTACGAGGAAAACCCTTCACATATAGATTGACCTGTTGATAGATTTTCATTATTATAATTTAAAATACTAGGAATCGCATTATTATTATGATGTTTTTTCACAAAGGTCCAGAAATGTTTGGGATTATTTTTAATTGAATTTTCAGTTACATTCATATAATTATTATAACACTCAGACTCCAAAAACTTTATTCTCTCGCGTAACAACTTAAACTCAAACTCATCTGATTTATTACCATAGGTCTTCATTTTTTTTAAATACTTATATTTTTGTTTTATAATTTTAATGAGTGATGTGGTATACCAAACTGGATAAGATTTTTTCCGAGCAAGCTTTTGTGGTATATATTTAATTTGTAGGTTAACTACCGATTGATTAAAAAATGTAACTGAATCATCAAGAGACCGAGAGGAAAACTGGCACTTCCAGTCAATTGAACAGATCTCATTATTTATACTTTCAAAGTCACCTTTGTCATAGAGATACCTGACCAGCGGCTCAGAATCAAGCACAGGCATTTCTACAAAATTTGCGTTAATTAAAAGTGCTGGGTGGTAAGGATCAATGGGAATGAGAGGATCCAAACATTCGGACACTGACACTGTGTCGCTGGAGAGGACTAAATCTAAAATTTTCCCGAAATTGTTGGATACACTATTATATTGACCAAGATTGAGAGTACATAATTCATCCTTAAAAAAACACTCGTCGTGAGTGGTGGGATTCATTGGGACTAGCGATAAGTTAATAGAAGGAAACCAGTTAATTCCACTCATGTTAAAGTCACCAAGTACTAGAAAAACATCAGAAGTTTGATTAATTACTGTTTGGTTTAATTTTGATAGGAAGTTAGATAACTGTGAGGAAAAAGAGAAGCCTTGGTTCTGTTTACATAAATATAGTACACAGAGATGTAAATTTACATAGTTACGACAACTGGGTTTTCTAAGGCGCATGGTTAGCCAAAGGTCTTCTGCTGTGGAATGGAAGAGAGGTTGGGAGATAGCCGGTAACTCCCTGCGTGTAGCAATTAATACGCCTCCACCCCGCGATTGCCCAGTCATAACATAATCTCGGTCACGACGCCACACAATGTACCGATCGTCAAAAAACTCCGAGTTTAAAACGCCGTCTAGTAACCAAGTTTCCGTTAAAACGATAATATCATAATTGTTGATTGACATTTGATGATAAAAAATATCGGCTTTGGTTCTAAGTCCACGCACATTCTGGTAGTAGATATTCACACTATGGTCTCTTACTGTCGCCATTACAAATATAAATAATAGTAATTGTAAATACACCATTATAATATATTTCAATAAAGCATTCCTCTACACTATTAAAAGCAAGGTAACACAAATTTATACTTTTGTGAGGACGGTAAAAACTAAAAAAGTTCGGCAGTAGGTAAGAATAAAAATACTTCAAGTTGTGAACGATTGAGAGACAAAACAAGCAGCAAGTCGCTGCATGTGCAAGCGCGAGTGAGATAAATATAATTTTATACGTTAGGGCTTTGTAGTAAACAGCGCGGCAACGAATATAATAAAGCATAAATGAGGAACAAAAGGAAGGTGTCGAGCTTATTAAACTGCACATTAATAAAGGAGGGGTGCTAAACCTTTTAGCAAAATATACCGGATTCGTTAGAATGGTAAACACTTGAGTTGTTTTTACAAAATATGATAAAGATTTGAATAAAATAGAGTAGATACATACGCAACATATTACACTATTTTGTTTAAATCAGATTCTTTCCTTATGATAAAAACTTTTGCTGTAGTATTCTTTAATACATGAATTTTTCCATGTTTAACCCACACAAATTCATAGTTTCTCTCCTTAGCTAAAATCTTTGCTGTATTTAATAACTTTTTGTATTCCATACTTAGGTGGTCGTTGACATATACACGCTGTGAAGTGCCCTGAAATCCTATGTCAGAGGTGGATAGCTCTTTAACAGCGCGTGCAGCCGCAATGAAGTCTTCCTTTATGTAGCGGTTTAAGAAGCATACTATTATCAATTTTTCCTTCGAGTTATATATGGGAACCCTTGAGATATAATTAATCTGGGTTTTAGGAAAACTGTAATTCAGTTTTTGGGAAATCGAATCAATAATGGAAAACAGATTTTCATCCTTTTTATGCGGGACTCCTTTTATCTCAACATTATTTAGACGAGATCGCTGATCTTGTGCAGACTGCTCGAATTTGGTTTTCTCTAGGTCTATGTGTAAACAGTTAAATTTTTCCTGAATATTCTCGAGAGCTTTGACCTTTGATTCAACCTCAACTAGTCTAGCCCCGAATTCATCGAGTTTACCACTAGCAAAATCGCATGTCGACTTAAGTTCTGATAACTCATCTTTGATAATTTTGATGTCACTTATTAGAGTCGGTAAGCTATGCAATTTGCTTTTCATGTCTCGTATCTCACCTAGGATTATTTCTAGAGACACAGGTTCTGGCGAGTGTGCTGCTGGTGAAGAAGCAATTCTGCACATGGGGCACTTCCATTGGGTTCTTCTATCAGCACCTAACTTTCTCCAACCGCCTTCGGTAATGTGCGCACACCCAAAATCTAGATGCTTCTTGCAGCTCCCACACTGGACGCCGTCGTTAAATTGCTCATTGCAGCCTGCGCACGTTTTCATTATAATAACTCAAGGAAGAGATTTTAAATATGTTTTTAATAAGTTTAATATGAACTTTATAGGTAAATGTGAAATATAAAAAATGTTGACGATATATTTATCCGAGCGTAAACCGTAGGAGTGAAGCGTGCGAGAGCGTGTCCACACGGATTATGAATTAGGGAATGCAAGCGTTCAACCACTATCATTTGTTATTTAAATAGTGACATTTAAATGGACGAAGATAATGCCAATTACGAAGCGTATGTAAGAGAAACCACAATATTTACATTATTTATAATTAATTATAATTGGAAATGTCAACAGTTTTGTTAAAATTTTACGTTCAATCCCATCTTGATCTGACAACCCTATAAAGATAGAAGCTTCAAAAACGACACAAGGTAATAAAAATAGGTCATATTTCTTTTTATGTAATTATCGCACGCAACACAAGTCCCGGGTTTCAGTGTTGCCACCCTCATCCCGTGCGCAAAAATATAAACAACTTTTTTCGTATCTCGAAACGGCAACTTTTGAAACTTCCCTTTGTTTGATAAATGGAAATTCTCGTATTTATCTTTTGTTGTCGTACGGCCCTATAAATGTTTGTTTTATAACAAGCTTTGTCTTTCGTTTTGAGTGAAAACCACAAAAATAAGAAACTTGCGACTGTACTGGATTTTTGTTAGAAAACAAGCGTGTTAAAACGAATGTAATGTAAGCATTTGTTGAGTAACACACACACATCAGCCCGTTAACATCCACTGCTGAACATGCGGCTCCCAATGATCATCACTACATTTAGCGCTCAAAAAGGGGTTATTGGAATACGTTGGTTATCCGTGCACGTCTTTCTGTGCATCTGCGCCGTTGCCACGCTGACGTATAAATTTGGCAACGTTGTAACACACGTGTTGTATAAGAAAGGTGACATATTAGTCTCTTAGTGTTAACGTAAAACACATAAAGAGGCTTGCGCAGTATATAATACTATAAAAAGTTATTGGTATAACGCTCCATTCATCATTTCGGCCGAATGAATTCCACTGCTGGACACAGGCCTCCCCTAAAGATCACCACAACGACCGATATGGGTGTGTTGTGTGCTCATTGGGGGGTTTTGCCATAATCGCCACGCTTGGCAGACAGGTTGGCGACCACAGTTGAGTTGTTAATGTACTCGAAGGACGTTGCTGCCCATCCTCCGGCCAATCCCTTAGTAGACTTTTACGACACCTACGGGAGGAGATGGGGTGGTGGCATTCTGAGCCGGTACCACACGGCATACGACGCTTACCACCAGGCGAATAACTTCCTCATCTCGTCACTGGGTAGTAAAAAACCTGGCATCTTGGGGTCATCGAATAACGATTGTAATGCTATCGTGGACTAGTCAGTCCTGCGATGCGGTGCGTCACCTGGAGAGATTAGTTATTTATTCTCTTATGTGATTCCAATATCTACGATTATTTACCAACGTCCACCCTCATTCCAACAAAAAATGCAGCGTACCATTAAAATCATTATACAGTCTAACGCAAGCTCCAGACATCTTTCGCATTAATCTCAAGATAAAATAAAATCGAACTCGACCGTCGGGCTTAACCGCGGAAATCTAATCACATTTGCGGTGTTGTACTGTTTTATTATACAAAATTCCCGCAGCTTTATACTCCATTTTGAATTCGTAAAAACATTGTGAGCGATGATCCTTGGCGGTGATTTTATGAATAATGTTAAGTTATGATTATTTCATTACTCAAGAATACTGTTATGTTAAATGACGAATGTCGGGAATTTTAGTTCTTCTACGGATCTCCTCATTTATGATTCAATCTCTTACAGAAATACCAAGCATAGCTCTCTGCATAGAGTGCTGAGAGATCTTGAGCTTTCTTATGAGGCCCATTGTGAGTGACCACGTCTCTGTCCATATGTCGTCACTGGTAACACACACTGGTTAAAGATATTTGTCTTGAGACATTGCGGTATTTTTGACGAAGGCATTGCGATGTTCCGGGACGCTGCCCAGCTAAGATTCGACGATTGACCTCTGTCTTGATGTTGGACCTACCTAACTAGACAGTTAGACCCAGGTAGACATACTCGTACACAAATTCAAGAACAGAGATCCCAACGGATATAGTTGCATAGCTGAAAGGATTAGTATACTGAAGTGGCAATGGGCGGGGCATATTGCTTGTAGAACTGATGGCCGTTGGGGTAAAAAGGTTCTCGAGTCGAGACCACGCACCAGAAAGCGCAGCGTGGGACGACCTCCAACGAGGTGTGTCCGTGTCCGTGTGAGCAGTGGACGTCCTGTGGCTGATGTGATGATGATGATGATGATGACAGGGGGCAACTGCCATCTAGATCATCATCATCATAGCAGCCAAGGGCCGTCCACTGCACAAAAAAGGCCTCCCCATTAGATTTCCACAAAGAGCGGTCAGATGCTGCTCTCATCCAACGACTCCCAGCGACCTTCACCAGATCGTCTATCCACCTCGTTGGAGGTCGTCCCACGCTGTTTTCCGGTGCGTGGTCTCCATTCGAGAATCTTTTTGCCCCAACGGCCATCAGTTCTACGAGCAATGTGCCCGCCCATTGCCACTACAGCCAGTTTCCCCCTGTACAATACTGATAATCACCCATATCTGGTTAGAATGGAAGCCGACCCCGATTATTGGGAAAAGGCTAGGAAGAAGATGATCGTTTTGGTAAATTCGGTGCTCTCATATATATGTATTGACATAATTGTGTGATAGATCACATCACCGATACCGATATATGAGAGGTATGTCTGTAAACTGTATCCTTGACACACGAGAAATATGAATTTGGGGCAAAGTTTTTTTATAAAATCAGATATATAGTTGTTCCCAGTCGACTTGTCGTTGTAAAGGTGGGAACTAACAGTAATAATGTTGCTCCCCACCTTTATAACGACAAGTCAACTCAAGTGTGAAACCTTTTTTTTATGTTAATGATTAATCATTTTAATTTCAAACAACCAGTTAAACAACAGTAGGTACTTTATTTTCAAATCCAGGCCGACACGGCAACCGTAACATAAAATATGTTTTGTTTGTCCGGCCAGCTCCCACTAATCTGGGGGCATTTTCCAGGTTTACGAGAGTTGCGTAACAGTACCTGGCTACTAGGAGCACATAAGTTACGTGGATATCTGTGGTAAGTAATGTTCCGGCTGGCTCTGGTGACGTCACGAATAAACCGCTCCTAGATAATAACCTACTTACGAGCTTGTAGGATGTCGAGTGGATTTCTAGTTAGGTAACTTGAGATCATGGGAACATGGGAGGTTAAGATTGTATTTAAGAAGAAATAATGCAAATATTATATTATTCCTAGCACTCAAGGAAAGAAAGAAAGAAAGAAAAGAAAAGAAAGAAAGAAAAGAAAGAAAGAAAAGAAAGAAAGCAACATTTAATGCAGTCTCGCACAATTATGAAGATAGTAAAATACAAACAAAACAGCACATATATAAATAAGGAAACAAGATACGTGGCCAGAATAGGCTCCTATCTCAACATTGTACTGCAACATCTAAATGCTGCAGCGCTGGTTTTCTGATAAGACCTGATTATAGTGAAGCCACGGTCAGTTACGACTAGAATAGTGAATATTTTTACTGTAGTATAATTAATAAATATTAATAACATAAATAACACAGGTCTGCGAATTTTATTTTTTGAAAAGTTTTTTTGTTATATGTTTAATATTTGTTTTAATTGTCTTAAAATTAATAGAAAACGGTATTCATATGATATATACCACGTCACATTTATCAGATTTAGATGATATAGTATTTGAATACGAAAAAGAACAAAACAATTTGGTTATAAAGTGAATGAGAATCATTTGATGATATTTTATGAAGTTTTATTGGGTCTATAGCTATTAAAATACAACATTAAGGTATACGTGAAGAAAACAAATAATGATAACATATTCTTCTTGAAAAAAAAGCTGCGTTTTGTTGGTTTTCGTTTTTGATTTTTTTATTTCATGTTTCATCCAGCAATAGTCCGCCATTATATTAACGTCCCAATGGCCTTGATATCTTCTTTCCATCTCTTTTATGTCCTAATCGTTCACCTTGTTCTTCACTGTAGTCGCCTAGTTTTTTTGGGAAACAATCAATGTGAGACTTCAAATTCGAATTTTCAGACTCATATTACAGCCAACATTTTTATAGAAGTTTAACATTTCCTGAACAATATTTTTACACTCAGGATCTTTTGTGTTGCCTAGAAACTTAGATACGACATTTTTAAAGCCATGCCAGGCATTTCGTTTCAAGGTTGTCATCACTTTTTCAAGTTCTGTATCCCTAATCAGTTTCCTGATGTCAGGTCCCGTAAATATTCCCTCTTTCAAGTTCGCATCAGTTAAGCTAGGGAAACATAAACAAAGACACTTGAAAGTATCTCCATCTTGCGGTAATACCTTTACGAGCTGTTTGATCAAACCAAGTTTGATGTGAAGTGGTGGAAGCAAGATTTTTTCGGGATCTATCAAGCTCGGATTGATGACATTTTTTACGGATTGATGACATTTTTTACTCCAACTTTATTCTATTCTAATTTTCCAATCAGTATTTTTCCAATGTTAATTTCTTGCTCTAACTATCCCATTCACAAATATAACAGGGGAATTTTGTGTAGCCTTGCTGCTGACCAAGAAGTTTACATATGAGTTTTAAGTCACCGCAAACTAACCATTTGTGTCCGGTGTACTTTATTTTCGCCAAATATTTTTCAAGTTTTCGTAAGTTTCTTTAAGATAAACTGAATGAGCTACAGGTTTTACTGCCTTTTTAACAAAGTCTGTTATTTTTAATCTTTGCTTAACTATTGTATATTGTTCGCAATTATAGCAAAATACATTTGGATTGATTTTGCAACTCCAAGGAGCCATAGTTACAGATTTAATAAAACAATCTTTTATTACACTTTTTTTGCGGTTTAAACCACTATGATTAGTCATAGACTACATAAAACATTATTTTTGTTACTTTTTTTAACAGGGAAAAGGCAGGTTAGTAACAATAGACTATAGGATGGTCGGTTATAGAGTATAGAATAGAAATATAGATCATGGAATCAGTTTTTTAAAAAAACAAACGAACTTACCGATTTAACGAACTATACACACCGGCACCTGATGAAATGAGAAGAAATGGCCATACCTACAGATCGATTGCCTCAAGGCTTCGTCGACCAGTATCAACGATTCATCGCAGCATCCAGCGGTACAGATCGTCTAATTCTCTTGTGAGGAGGAGGGGTCAAGGTAGAAAAAGATGTACATCGAGGCGAGATGACAATTTTTTACAACTTGCAGTTCGTAGGAATACGCGATTAACGGCTGTACAAGCTCGAAATGAACTGGAAGACGTTCGAGGAGTACGAGAGTACGAGAAAAACTTGAGAGACGTCACCGCGTAAACCGATTAAGCTATGCGCGAGAACATCGTCATTGGGATTTGAACGAATGGCAGCAGGTTCTCTTTACTGATGAGTGCAGAGTTCTTTTAAAACAGATCGATGGGAGACAGCGAATATGGAGACGCAAAGGAGAACGCCACATACAGTCTAATTTTGAACACACAGTGGCTTATGGTGGCGGCTCGATTATGGTTTGGGGAGGGATATGTTTGGGATGTATTTATATTATTCATAAGATATTTAGAATATAATTACTAAATTGGAACAACAGAAGAAACACAGAAAATCTAACCTCAAAACAGTGAATTTAACGTTTGTTTGTGATTTAGACCAAATGTTTATAGAGTTAAACTAGGTGACTATCAAGTTTAACTTTAGCACCATTGATAGTACCAGACTAAGAGTAAGCTAAACCACATTTTATAATAAAAAAAATACGGGTTGCACTCCGGGAGTGCCGACAGAAGTGAAAAATAATATTTTTTTATTTATTTAGACGCGTTCGCGGTCTGCTACATGTACATGCATATATGCATACACTATAGCTGCGTCTCGTAACGGTGTCGCGAGTCCAGAGATTTGATCTCATCTAAAAAGTTTTCACTTCAAAAATTCCATAAACCACAGTTTTAGTCCAAGACTATCGAAAAACCATGTCTTGTAATAATGACGGTATAAATTTATCTCCACAAAATATAACAATGAAACGTAAACCTTACCTTCTACTAAAATTATTTTTATCAATACTCCTTCATCACAAAAGAACGGACAGCTGTAAATGATGCAGAAAATGTCAGTCGTATATCTGTTTAGTACCTGTGGACTTCTGTATTCCTGGTACAAAGGGGACGTCGGTGAGGGGATACAGTTTAAATAATATTTAGCAACTGGACTGTGAGGGGAAGGGCACTCGGGAAGAAAAGTGCTAGTGGAGATATTGTTAAAGTTGTATATTTTTTCAATCAATCAATCAATCAACCTATACCAGTTCACTGCTGGACGTAAGCGTCTCCCAGCGTGCGCCACAGCACCCGGTCATCAGCTTTCCGCATCCAGCCGGACCGAACAAGCTTTTTCAGTTCGCCCGTCCATCTGGCCGGGGGGCGTCCTACACTACGTTTGCCCATATATAGCACCGACCCATCTCGTCCTGTGGGTGTCGTAAAAGGCACTATGGGATTAAGTGGAGGATGGGCAGCAGCGTCCTTCGAGTACATTAACAACTCAACTGCGATTTCCAACCCGCCTGCCAGCGTGGCGATTATGGCAAAACCCCCCAATGAGCGATCTTTGGGGGAGGCTTATGTCCAGTAGTGAACTTTATCCGGCAGAAACGAAAATGCTATAATTAAATCAGCTGAAAGACTTCCACTATTGAATAAAAGCTCATAGATTTCCACAACGACCGATTACATGCCGCCTGCATCCAACGACTCCCAGTGACATTCACCAGGTCATCTGTGCAGGGGTGCTAGGTCAGGAAACCTCCACGTGCGCTCGGTGGCTGCTGGTCCCTCTTGATACGTCCGGGGGGAAGAGCAGTTGTCGGGCCGGTGCACCCTGGGCACCGGGCAATAACTACTCCACTTTTTGGAGGACCTTGTTGCCCGGTGGCTAATATTCTGACAGGGATGGGCCCAGTTTGTGGGCTGTAGGTAGGCCGTATGGTGTTCCTCCGTTTTCGGAGGAGCATGGGCGGGCTAGCGGCGGGCTCGGTGTGCACTCACCCTGCCCCGAGCAGGTAGTGGGAGGAATCCCCTTCCCTGCCACCGTCGATATCGTAACCTCGGTTGGAGTGTCGTGGTCACGTCTCGCGGCTTCGACCGGGACCGAGGATCTTGGCTTAACCGCCCGGATCGCGAGGAAGAAGGCCTCTATAAAAATTCCCCGAACCCAAGCTTTGCGTGCGGCGAGGGGTGCATGGCTGATGGGAAGTTCAGTCGCGAGCACGCAACCCCAGGACTGGCGGAACCTGAAGATGGGATACGCTTGCCCGGGTACAGGGGGCACTGCCCGGGTCGACCATTTATTTCCCCCATACTCGTGGGTCTAGACATGGAAACATCAAAACTTAAAATAAAACACGTGAAGAAGGTGGAGGCAGAGAAAGTGGGAGGTGAGGTTGGTTCGCTGTCGGAGTCCGACAGCGTCCAGATGGACATGGAGTCGGATATCGGCTCCGTGTCCGGTTCAGGTACCTGGACGCGCAGTGCGCGTAACTTGCGCGCCAGCGCGCGTAACTTGCGCGCCAGTGCGCGTGCGCAGCGTGCGGTCGCGTCACTGCCGGGTCCGGGTACGCCGTTGCTGTTGGGTGGGGTGAGCGACTCCGAGGAGTCCTTGGACCCTCGGGGTTCGCACGCTTCACTCAACATGGTGTTAGGTGCAGAGGGCCGCAAGCGGACCCTTCCGAAGGCGTCAGTCGGGTCATCCCCTGACGCCAAAAGGTCGGCCAAAAAGGCCGGAAAGGAATCTAACGTCGAAAGGCTGGAGAGAGAGAACGCTGAGTTGCGCTCTCAACTCGCCAGCCTCTCGGCGCAGATAGCGAAACTGACGACGGAGGTGGGTCTCCTTCGTCGTCAGGGCAACGGTACTGCGAGGCCTAAGGACTGTGTCGCTCCGGCATTCTTGCCGCCGGATGCAGAGGCGGAGTTTCGGCGCTCCATTGTCCTCGAAGTCGGGGGGATGATGGACGCCAAACTGGCGGCCCTAGCTGTGCGGCTCCCGCCGGAGAAACGCCTGCGCCCACCACTGGCAGCGGATTCCCGACAGCTACAGACGGCCACGTATGCGGCCGCTGCCGGGGCGACAAAGAGCGCGGCGAAGGCTGCGGCCCCCGCTAAGGTGCAAAGTACCGCACCAGCCCTATCGAAAGGGAAGAGCGGGGGTCGTGGTGTGGCAAAGGGGACCGGAAAGTCAGACCAGCAGGCGACAGCTGACGGGGCTGCGGCGACCACTGGATCCGCGCCAATCCAGCCAGCAGCCACTGAGCCCGAGTCCTCGCAGTCCGCAATGGACACCACTGAGGGGTGGTCCATTGCAAGCAAAAAGAAGCGGCAGCCCCGGCCTTCTCAGGCCCAACAACCCGCAGTTGCAGAGCCTGCGCAATCTTCTCCCCAGAATGGAGGGAGACAACGCGGAAAACGGGGCGGAAAGAGAGGAAGGAAGGGGAAAGTCAACCTCCCCAAGGTTCCCGCATCGGCCGCCATAACGGTCACGGTGCCCGAGGGCTCACCCGACACAAGGTTGGGTGAAGTCATGGCCGCGGCTCGGCGAAATATTAAGCTCGCCGACCACGGCATTGGTCCGGACACCGTGACCATCAAGAGGTCAGTCAGCGGCGGAATGGTGCTTTCTGTCGCTGGCGAGGATGGTGGCGCCAAGGCCGATAGCCTGGCACGCAAAATGCGGGAGGTGCTCACCCCCATATTTGACGTGCATATTGCACGTCCGATAAAAATGGCGGAGTTGAGGGTACTGGACCTGGATGACGCCGTTACCAAAGCGGAGATCGCAGATGCCATAGTGGCTGCGACGGCGTGTTTGCCCGAGGATGTAAGGGTGGGCGAAATTCGCCGCTCACCGATGTCCTTGGGCACGGTCTGGGTCCGGATCCCACTGGAGGCGGCCAAGAAGCTGGCGTCTACCCGCCGTATTTGCGTCGGTTGGACGTCGGCCAGGGTCGAGGTGTTGGCGGCACGGCCATTACAATGTTTCCGATGCCTCGAACTCGGGCATGTGCGCCTCCGGTGCACCATACACGGGGGGGTTGACCGGAGCGACCGGTGCTACGGATGTGGCGGCCAGGGCCACAAAATTCGGGAATGCCAGGCGCAGACAAAAAACTGCCCTTTGTGTGCGGACTTTGGCCTCCCGGCCGAGCACAGATTGGGCTGCAAATCTTGTGCAGCCCAGAAGAGCAAGAGGGGAAAACCAGGCCCCCCTGCCTCGGCCGAGGAGCTGAAGAAGTCTGCGCCGGCGGCACCGGTCGCACGCTCCGGCTCACCGGAGGCGATGGAGGCCAATTAAAGATCCTCCAGGGAAACCTAAACCACTGCCGCAACGCGCAGAATCTGTTGCTACAGACTGTTGCGGAGTGGTCGGTTGCCTTGGCGGTTGTGGCGGAGCCCTACAGCGTCCAGGAACACCCTCGCTGGTTCGGGGACGCCGGGGACTCCGTCGCTATATATTGGTCTGGAGCTGAAGGTGAGCCGCTCTGCTCCCTGTTGGACAGGGGGCAGGGCTTTGTCGTAGTAGAATGGGGACCTCTGGCAGTGGTGGGCTGCTATATCTCCCCTAACGTGTCCCTCGTCGACTTCGAGGGATACCTGGACGGGGTGGCGCGCAGCATTCGCTGTAAGTGCTTGCCCCGTCCAGTGCTCGTCCTGGGGGATTTCAATGCTCACTCTAGAGCTTGGGGCAACCGTCGGGACGGGCCGAGGGGGAGGATAATGCAAGACTGGGCGGCGTCACTTGACCTCCGATTGCTGAATCGGGGGTCCGTTAGCACCTGCGTTCGGTGGCAGGGGGAGTCGGTCGTGGACCTGACATGGGCGGCTCCTTCTGTGGCCCGCATGGTGTCGGGTTGGCGAGTAGCGGAGGAGGTGGTCACACTTTCGGACCACCGCCACATAATGTTCGACGTGGCCCTCCGCACGCCTTGCCCGAGCCGTTCTAGTCCCAGCCCACGGTCGCGGCGTTGGGCCCTCACACAGCTGGATAGCGAGTTGCTCGTCGCAGCTGCCAACGTCGCGGCCTGGCCAGAGGTTGATCAAGGGATCTTGCCCGATCCGGAGGAGGAAGCGTCCTGGTTCCGGGAGACGATGACGTCAATATGCGACGCATCCATGCCCCGGGCCAGGCGCTCCCGGCGTACGGCAGTGTACTGGTGGTCGGATGAGATCGCGCAGTTGCGCGCGGTCTGCCTGGCCTCCCGCCGCCGGTACCAACGAAGCCGACGCCGACACAGCGCCACAGCCGGAGAGACTGACGAGGCCTATGCGGCCTACCGGGCGGCCACGCTGGCGTTTCAGACCGCCATCAGCGAGGCGAAGGCTCGGTCCTGGAGCGAGCTCCTGGAGGGACTGGACAGGTGTCCGTGGGGGAGACCCTACCGAATGGTAGTGGGCAAGTTACGCCCCTATGTCCCCCCCGTGACCGAAACCATGGCCCCGGATTTGCTGGAGGGAGTACTTTCAACGCTCTTTCCGGCGGTCCGGGACCATCCTGGTCCCTCTCCACCCCCGATTGCCTCGGACTGGGCCGAGGAGTTGGGGGTTTCGGAAGGGGAGCTGGGCCGAGCCATTGGCCGCCTAAAGAGTCGCAACACTGCACCGGGTCCGGACGGCATTCCGGGCCGTGCGTGGGTGTATGCACTGCAGTCTCTTGGGGACCGCTTGAGGCGGCTGTTCACCAGTTGCCTCCGTAGTAGCGTGTTCCCGTCCGGCTGGAAGGAAGCCGGATTGGTTCTCTTGAGGAAGGAAGGAAGGGCTGCGGAGTCTCCCTCTGCATACCGTCCCATTTGCCTGCTTGACGAGGCTTCGAAGCTATTCGAAAGAATAATTACCCGAAGACTCGTTGAGCACCTGTCGCGAGTTGGCCCCGACCTGGCCGAAAGTCAGTATGGCTTCCGGCAGCGGCGGTCCACCATTGACGCGATTCTTCGCGTCCGCTCGCTGTCGGAACAGGCAGTGTCTCGGCGGGGTGGGGTGGCGTTGGCAGTCAGTCTAGACATCGTCAACGCCTTCAACTCCATCCCGTGGGGCGCTATTAGGGCGGCACTAGTCCATCATCGGTGTCCGCCTTACCTGCAGGGCATCATAGGGGCCTATCTGCGCGATAGGCACATTCGCTTCGTGGGTAGGGACGGTAGCGTAAAGCGGAGGGAGATTACGTGCGGGGTTCCGCAGGGGTCAGTTCTCGGCCCCCTTTTATGGAACCTTGCCTACGACGCGGTCCTGCGTGTCGTTCTCCCTGCTGGCGTCAGCTTAGTTTGTTACGCTGACGACACTCTGGTGTTGGCCAGCGGGGAGTCCTTCGAGGGAACCATCCGGCTTGCAGAGCAAGCGGTGGCAATTGTCGTGGCCAAAATCCACGCCCTGGGTCTGCGGATAGCGCCTCAAAAAACCGAGGCGCTATGGTTCCACAAACTGCCAAGAAGCAGAGAACCACCCAGTTCGTGGATACGCGTTGGTGACACGCGAATCGGGGTGGGCCGGTACATGAAATACCTGGGGCTCACCCTGGACAGTCGTTGGGGCTTCGAAGAGCACTTTCAGCGCCTCGTTCCCCGAGTCGAGAGGGTAGTGGGTGCACTACACCGGCTGCTGCCCAATCTCGGGGGACCATGTGAGGAAGTTCGCCGTCTCTACGGAGGGGTTGTGCGGTCCGTGGCCCTCTACGGGGCGCCTGTATGGTCAGCTCGACTGTCAGGTGCCCAGCGCTGCAGAACCAAAATTCACGGTCTGCAGCGCAGAGTGGCTATCCGGATCGCACGAGGATACCGAACGGTGTCCTACGAGGCGGCAACTCTCCTGGCGCGTTTTCCGCCTTTCGACATCCTGGCGGAGATGGATGCGTGGGTCTACGATCAGACACGCTCCCTCCGCCAGAGCGGCGAAAACGCGCCTCCAGGGGCGTTGGACAGGCTGCGGCGGCTAGCTCGCCGACGCGCACTTGTAAAGTGGCGTCACCGCCTGCGGATGCAATTTGCGACCAAGCGCGTCGTCGAGGCCGTCCTGCCGCTCTTCGGAGCCTGGCTCAGAAGGAGCGAGCGCGTCACCTATCGCCTGACGCAGGTGCTCACCGGGCACGGTTGTTTCGGTGCGTACCTGCACAGGATAGGACGCGAGGCCACGGCACAATGCCACCATTGTGATAGCGACCAGGACACCGCACAGCACACGCTCGAGGCGTGCCCTGCGTGGGCCGCCGAGCGGCGGATCCTGGTCGATCGGATCGGGCAAGATCTCTCTCTGCCAGCAGTAGTGTCGGCTATGTTGGCAGAGCACGAAAACTGGAATGCAGTGGTCTCCTTCTGTGAGAGCGTCATGCTCCAGAAGGAGACCGCAGAGCGGGATCGGGAGAGGGCCGATCCCGCTCGAAGAAGAAGGAGACGGCGCCGGGGTAACAACCGCCCTGGCGCCTAATTCCGATACGCCTGAAAACCCCTGCCGTTGCTATAAGGTGGGGGACCTCTGGGTTCGCGGGTGCGTAGATTGGGGAATCTGCGTGCCCACACCAAGCGACCCAAGAGAAGACGGTAGCACGCATGTGGTCACGCGCTGCCGTGGGACGCTTTGGGGGATCCTTTACAATCCCCCTGGGGGGGTGACCGCTTTACAGTCACCCTCTCCGAGATGTGCCAATAGGCGTGGCACTAGTGGGCGGCTCTAGTGTGATCATACGAGGACCTGGAGCCTCCCTTACGTGCCGAAGATGACCGCTCCAGTGGTTTTAGCCGGTAGGAGTCCGGCATACCCCTTCGCCCTTCCCCGGGGCGAAGGAAGTTCATGATGAATTTCCACTGGGCACCAATAAAAAAAAAAAAAAAAAAAAAAAGGTCATCTGTGCATCTCATTACAAGCTCTCCCACGCTGCGTTTTCAAGAACATTTACGCTCCAACGGCCATCAGTTCTACGAGTATTGTGCACTGCCCATTACCATTTCAACTTATCAATCCTTGGCCGGCTCGGAATACCACCACCCCATCTCATCCTATGGGTGTCGTAAAAGTCGACTAAGGGATTAGCCGGAGGATGGGCAGCAGCGTCCGTCAAGTACATTAACAACTCAACTGCGATCGCCAACCCGTCTGCCAAGCGTGGCGATTATGGCAAGTCCCCCCAATGAGCCCACAACACACCCAAATCGGTCGTTGTGGTGATTTTTGGTGAGACCTGTGTCCAGCAGTGGACTTCATTCGGCCGAAATGATGATGATGAATCCTTTCAGCTATTTCGGCAACTTTAGTTATGTTAGGGATATCCAATACACCTCTTTGTAGGAAAGGTGGGGCTAGCAAGGTCGCACGGAGAATGAGCCCGTCTAACAGTGACAGGCGGATACCTGCCGGGGGTGCAGACAGCGCGTACGCCTCACCCCCGGCTAGAGGTAAGAGGGAGGACACCGTGGGGTTTAGACATACCCCTCCGCCCTTCCCAAAGTGGAGGAAGTCCAAGAGGATATCGCCACAATAAATAAAATAAAAATGCAATCCAATACTAAATCATAACTGAAAGCTCGATTGTGTTTATTTCGATCTCGATTGGATTTATGCGCTACGTGTCGCGGGTTCGATCCCCGCATGCGAAAACTATTTGTATGACCTGTTTTTTTTTTGTTTTATTGTTGTCCAGTGGAAATTCTACATGGAACTTCCTTCACCCCGGGGAAGGGCGAAGGGGTATGCCAGACTCCTACCGGCTAAAACCACTGGAGCGGTCACCTTCGGCACCGAAGGAGGGGTTTCCAGGTCCTCGTAAGATCACGCTAGAGCCGCCCATTGGTGCCACGCCTTTAGGCACATCTCGGAGGGGGTGACTGTAAAGTGGTCACCCCCTCTAGCGGAGGGAAGGCAACTGTAAAAAGGTCGCCCCCCCAGGCACTTCTCGCGGAGGATTGTAAAGGATACTCCCAAGCTATTTGTATGACCTACATATTGTTTATGGACATAAATCTTAAATGCACAAACATCCAGACCGGAGACAATTGTCTAGAAAATTATATTTTTGTATGTGTTGATATAACGTAACAACAACACAGGTAAAAACGCTTTAACCAGCGTGCAAACTTTGTTCGTACCTGTACCGAAATACTTGTCTTATATCCCTTCACAGGTACAACGTAGAGGGGGTGGCCAATACCGACCAAACGTGTCAGTGGTTAATCGAATTTACGCATATTGTGTTACCGAAGGCAACACGTGTGGACGGAGAAAGTATCGCGGTCCCTTTCAAAGTTCAGAGAAACGGTTAATTACGGTGGCATGTGACCTTTGTTTTTACTTATTTTCAGGGTATTTTACTGAAACAAAGTCAGAGTGTACTGCGGTAACATGAAAGACAGAAAGAAATATGTTTAATGGCACAAAAAGAAAGAAATACACAAATATTACAATTAGTTAGAGTTATAAATATAGGCTACAAAATAAATTAATCATTATAAGAACATCATAGTGCCAAGGACGCAGCTCAGCATAATGTTAGGATTCAGAAATACCGACCACCTAACGCTTGTTTTCAGCTGCAACCCACACTGCCATACGCTCGAAACCATTTAATATACCTAACTAGTTTGTTGTATTGTAACTTTATAAGGTGGCTAAGGCGCCCGCTAACAAACACTTTAATTTAGTATAAACATATTTACTTACAGCGTCACAGATTGTGTTTCACTGCAAGAGCTCAGCACAATGCTTGATGATCTCAACAGAGTTTCCCAACAGGTAAGCCTTTAAATGAACACGGGGAAGACGAAAGTCATGTCGAATGCCCATGTCGTTCCTATCCCAATATCCGTTGCGAGTTCTGTTCTCGAAGCTGTTGACGAGTATTTCTACCTGGGACAAACTGTCCGGTTAGGTAGGTCCAACTTCGAGAAAGAGGTCAATCGTCGAATCCAACTCGGCTTGTCAGCATTCGGGAAACTTCGCAACGTCTTTTCGTCATCATTTCAGCTGAAAAACATCCGATGTTCGACTGAAGCCTCCACCAGCATAGTTTTGTGTTGTGGGCCCATCGGGGGGATTTGCCATAATCACCACGCTTGACAGACGGGTTGGCGATAATAGTTGAGTTAAAAATATACTCGAAGGGCGCTGCTGTTCATACTCCGGGTAATCCCATAGTCGCCATTTACGACACCCACAGGATGAGATGGGTTGGAGCTATTCCTAGCCGGCACCACGTGGCACAGCAGAAGTAAAGGAAAGAGGTACGATGCTCGAGTCTAAAAAATACATTTTATTATTCAGATCTGTATGGTATACCAACTTATTGCAAGTAATAAATTTGATTTGTTTTCATATGTAACTAGCTGGGACCCGCCGTTTAATTTAAAATAAATTAGGTTATTCATAAATAATTTAGAGTACTTCGGCATAGACACTTGACATAGAGTATACATATTGGATTTTCATTTTTTTGCGCGTACCTAATTATTATCATACATCTATCTGCCAGTGAAAGTCCCGTAGAAATCAGTCCAACCGTTTCGGAGATTAGTGGGAACAAACAGACAGATAAATAGACCGACAGGTAGGTTGCTGTTGGTACCGTATATACTATCATATGCATTTAGTAAAAAGCTGTTTGTTTTTGACATTACAAACAGATACTTCAATTTTATTTATTTGTATAGTAATTTAAAATAACATGACAGACGGAGATGTGTTGCTGGGGAGTTTGTCAGTCGGTTTTTCTTCCCAGCATAAACAATAAGAAGCAGTGCATTTTGGAGTCAGATTTTATGTTGACGTTCAAAAAGATATATTTTTCGTCGATTTGGAACTAAATTTATTTTTCTATCACTAATTCATTATATTTGTATTTATTAATTATTCAAGAGGCATCTATTCTTCTTATATACCATTATATTGACAAAATATTATGCTTATAAAATTATTTAACTTAATTGTTATTCAATTATTTTTTCGTGGAATATGTCTGTGGAAAGAACTAAGGGATATATATTCAGCTGAAGTTAAACAAAAGCTACAAAAAAATATCATGATATCGGAGCCGAAGACCGTCTACTGCTGAACAAAGGTAAAAAAAATACACCGCTCCCAGCTACTTTCACCAGGTCTTCTGTCCATCCATCTCATTGAAGGCCGCCACACGCTGCGTTTACTGGTCCCTGGTCTCTACTCAAGAACCTTCTCGAACAACAACAAAAATTATATTCCTATTTTCTATCCGAACTAAAATTCAAAACCGCTACCAGTTTATGAGAAACAGTAATATATTTATAACGTTCGGCACACATGGCCAGCTAGTTACAGTGCACGCGAATTGCTTTTGAAAATTTAATCTTGTGAGTAGATATATTTAGTTCTTGTTCGCTTGTAATAAATTCGGGCAGCTTCGCCAAAATGAATGCTAAGGGACACCGTAAATGAAAAGGGAATTAAAATTAAATAGGGACTGTTTATTTAGGGATATTGTCTGTGATCGTTGTTTTTGCATAAACCCGTCTGAATTATTGCGGCGGCAATGTGACCTATGTGATAATAAAACACTTTTATTCTATCGCGTACATTTTAGATTTTTGTTTTTATCCTGCGACCAATAACCCTGCAAGTGTTCGAAACGTCAGGAAAAACAAAAATCTAAAATATACGCGATAGAATCCGTTTAAAAGTGTTTTATTATAATGTGTAATACTCGCGAAAACCTACGAAATTATTACGTGACCTATGTAATCAGAGTTTTGGCTGCTGGCTCGATGCTGAAGATTATTTTTATGGATATTGAAAATGACTCATCATAATTTCAGCCGGATTAAGTCCACTGCTGGACACAGGCCTCCCCAAAGATTGCCGCAACGACTGGTCTGGGTGTGTTGTATGCGTTTTGTTGGGTTTTGGGGGGGTTGGGGGGGTTGGGGGGATGCCGGGGTTTGCCATAATCGCCACACCTGGCAGGCGGGTTGGCCTTATGTACTCGAAGGACACTGCTGCCCATCCTCCGGTTAATCCCATAGTCGCCTTTTATTACCATTACCCGTGGTGCTTGGCAACTGGGCTTAACCCTGTTGTAAACTCCCATTTATTGTGCCTATGGCCTATCGTTTTTCTCTGTGTCCTGCTTGCTACGGAGGGAAGTGGAACGTATATTCTTTCCTACTCCTCCTTTTTCTTTTCTGATTAATTTCGGTGCGGGTTCCAAGACAGTTATTCATTTCTCTGGGACACACCGAGCTTCATTGATCGGTGTTCTTTTCGGTGGTCGCCATTGTAGATCCTGGCTTACAGGAGTTGCAGTGGTTGGGAATGTGTGGCGGGCTTGTCCCAAAAAAAAAAAAAAAGTCGCCTTTTATGACAGCTACGGAATGAGATGGGTTGGTACTATTTGTGGCCGGCACCACACGGCTCTCGTAGTTTTTATAATACATTTAATGATAAAGAAATGAGTTCCATCGAAAATGCATACGTATACTATTTTTCTTGTTTTATTTAATTTAGAAAATGCTTGTTTAACATTTATTCGTCGCAATTAAATATATTCGTGGGTATGGGTAAAGCTTTTCAGAGACAGTTAAAATAAATTTACATACAATTAGCAATATTTTACAAAATCTGTTTCTCACTCCGACGATGCATGTACGCAATAAGCATGCATTTACCAGTTAAAACAAAATGCGAAACGTAGCCATTTGTAATTGAGTCTGTAAAGTTTAGCTACTGTTATTTAACTTCGTCGAAACTTAAATTATTCATTGTATTTTGTACTTAGATTAGTACTTACTAAGTAGTTTGTACATCAAGAGAGAGATTACATAAAGTCGGCCATTAAAAAGTTTGTTAACAGAAAATTGTTACAAATGAAAGTAAATTGATTCATGAAAAGTTATTTTAACCGACAACCAAGACCAAACGAACAACCAAACTAATTTGGACAAATACAGTTAGTAAATTAAATTCCTATTATCGTGACAAAAACTTTTTGACAGCCTTGGAAATTTATTATGGCAACATTGATGTAAATCCCAAATTCAAAGTTACTAAATATATTACAGTACATTAGACTGGATTTTAAACCGGAGTAATTTATAATCTACATATTACTAGGCTGTCTAGTCTTCTTCCTTTGTCTATTTATTAGCTTTCTGTGTCAACTATTGAACCTTTTTTGGAATGTCATGTTACATGCGCGCCAAAAGTAAGAACCAAAAGTCCCCCAATTGTAGCACCTCGCGATTAGATCGCCCAAGACAGGACAACGAGCACACACTGTCACAATCCGTATTGTTTTATTAATTAAAAAATAACAATGTCGTCGTGCGTATAGAAAATGCACAAACTATCAAGGAAAAATAAATAAAGAACAGGGGATGTCATACCACACGTGAATAACAAACTATCTAAAGTATTTGAATAAAAATACTATTCAAATTATCTATAGAATAATATTTTCGAACAAAACACAGGCCAAGCAAAGTAAAGAGACAACACATATATTCTATCACAGGTGCGATAAAGACCTCAAGTGTACGTGTTGTCATTTTAGATAGCTATCTCTTTTACTCTCGTAGTTTTTGTATCTTCTGTCTTACATGCTGGGTGTGTAGTTTTATAGCTTAATACCTACATATAGCGAGACTGAGTTTTGCGCGCCAGTTAATATGGACGTAACATATCTATGGTATAATATCATTTTTTGACCCATATTTCGATGTCAAACTCTCATAAGTTTGACAAACAATGCATGCGGTCAGTTTTACGTATAGTGCTTGCTGGTTTTTCTATATTTAATGGTAAAACTTCGTGAATAGACTCCTAATATTCTGAGATATGGCGAGTGTAGTGTGTTAGGCTGCAAGAGCCGTAGAGAGCAACACATAGAAGGATTGACTTTACACAGGTATGTGATTATTTTTTATGTATACTGCTTAAACAGTACACTACACACAATATGGTTCTAAAAGATAGTAAACATTTGGACCCGACATTTATAAAAAAAATCGGTAGCGTCAAGTATTTAACAAATAACAACGGGAGTTGGTTTCTTGTTGCCATAATGTGCGATTTATATACCCATAACTCTACTATACTAGCATATATACGACGTGTTTGTAGTGCATTTATATAGAAATAAATGCATATCCGCGAAAAGTGTGGGTAGCAGCTACCAGAAGGAGTATTTTGAAGCCAATAAAATATACATAAATATGTTTCCTTCCTTGGTCT
Source organism: Diloba caeruleocephala (assembly GCA_947459985.1). Classification (NCBI taxonomy): domain Eukaryota; kingdom Metazoa; phylum Arthropoda; class Insecta; order Lepidoptera; family Noctuidae; genus Diloba; species Diloba caeruleocephala. Next base: position 2,777,277 of record OX381615.1, on the reverse strand, counting down.
ACCCAATTTAATTCAACATCCCCCAACAATTAAAAGAAAACTTGAGAGACGGGAATCACCAAATCACCAATTACTTAAATGTCATGCTGTGGCACCAAATCTCTTCTCAAATGTTTCTACTTGAAGGTAGAATAGAATTGAGCTCAAACAAAACCTTTTGTTAAATGAATCTTATACTTAGCAAGAATATTGGTATATTTGCCAATTTTATAAGTCATTAATGGCGAACAAGACCGTCACTTAGCCTTCGCATTATGGTCTCTTTCACAGGTAGAATCTACATCGGAAAACTTGGCTTGCCGTCTTCCTGAACCTACTCTAACTCCAAGAATACAGAAAACGCGGTGTAAGTATTAAATCAACAAGAACATTTACAAAGCAATCAATAAGACCATTAATATAAAAAAATTACATGCTATACGCGAGTCACGAAGGAGAAGGTTCCAGAAAAATTCACTGACTTAGATAATATCATCATAGAATTAAAAAGCAAATGATTAATGGTCATTGAACAAGTGGATATCTTGGAAACTATTTGTAGCGGTTCCGCCAATTTCCTGAAGTTATCTGGGCAAGGATAGATCCAAACAATATTATGCATCTAGGCGAAAATTCGCCTTCTCCATAAACTTAAGTTTTTTTCATAAAATTTTGTGAGAAAAGAATTCAACACATGTTTACCTAATCTCAAAACATTATGCAAATGGTACAGTTGTTTAATTTGCGAACCAGGCTTAACTTCACACACTTTGAAGCATTTGATGATCAAAAATATTAATTGCTAAAAAAAACGGAGAAAACGATTTTCAACACGTTTAACGATCATATTAGGGTCAAAATCTGCTCGATACCCAGCTCGTGCTCCCAATAAAAGCCGTTGCATTAAAATATTTAGATATACGACCTTCCTGTAAGAATCACCTTGTAAAAACGGTTTCGAAAAAGGTGATAGAGAGATAAACTTTCATACCAAATACATTCTATTTAAAGGCCAATAAAATGCAGAACTTGAATAAAACTCATTCTTCCATGATGCTTTATTTATATTTCCCTTTTTCCTGGAACCCACAACCTATAAAAATGTCATTAAAGTAAAAACTATTGCGAATTATCGTAACTTGACACTGGCAAAAGTTATACAATTGCCATATACAAAAAGAAAAACTATTGCTATCTAAAAGGGGCATGCTATCGCTCGTGTCTCTGTCTATAGAGTATGACATCAATGAAAGAAGTACGTTTTTAACGTCAAACAATTTTTACAGATAAAATATTCAAATATTATTTCGCACAGTCGACGGCGATTTAAACTTTACGGAATCAATTTTCCTTCTTTAAAAGCAGGGCAAATAAGTTATATTGCGGATTTTACACGCGAAGTTTTAGAATTTAGAAGTTTTTTCATCAAATACAGAAGTTGTCTGAAGTTACATTCGAGTGTTGACTGCCCTATGCAAAGTTCGTTGACTCCTAAGTGCCGCAAACGTAACATTTTCACAAGATGTCTAAACAACAAACAACAATAACATTTAGCTTTGTTTCAAGTAAAATTGTGCTCTGTTGCATAGTAATAAGGTTTAAGTGTAGTTTTGTGAGTGCAACAACAGAATAACGCATCTCTAGAGGACTGGGGGGTATAAATTGAACAAACAATGTATTGCAAAATGGCTACGAAATAACCTACGTTGGAGCAGAGCGGTGTTCAAAGTTTAGATACATTTTAGTTAAAATTGAAGTATCCGTCAGTGATCGCAAAATTTATTTTTTTATACCACTAAGCTAGCAAACATAAAAAATGCCAAATTTTTATTGAAAACTGCTATTTATACAGTGCCTGATCGTTTTTAGAATTATTGTCTGTGTGTTTGAAAGTTTGTCTAGAATAAGCTCCGAAACGGCTCAACGGATTTCAATGAAAATGTTAGGTATTAAAACAAGTATACGAACTTAAATTTTCATTTATGTTTCATTTCGATATCTTGCAGGATTCAGAAAATATAAATATAAATACAATTTATGACTAGCAAGGCATAAAGGTAACGGCTAGACTATGAAAAATCCAAAAATTATTTATAATGTTGTTTTGTTACTATCTTTATTTAATTAAATAAATTGCAATCTGAAGTTGGTGTAACTTTATCTGCAATACTTTTATAAAGCATCAACTAATAACTAACCTGTATAAACCTCCTGTACTAGGTACATTTTTTAATTACATTTAAAATTAAATGAAGATACATTTCTGTTCATAAGAACGTATCTGTATAAAACAAAGTTCTTTACAACTGAATCCGTGTGTGTACTTGAGATACTGGGATTAATTCTGGAGTAACTTGAAGGAAGAGCCAGTTTCACATGTTATATACTGTGCTCCGTACACTAAACTTGAGATAAGTATATCGATTACGAGATCGCTGCTATTTTACAGCTAAGATGGCTACCAGGGTACTAGACGCGGGCGGGGAAGTTGGTTCTCAATGGTCAAAATAAATAGGAAAATCCAAAACTGTACACCTCGAGCTCTCATTTGTTAATTGTTAATGATTGGTTACGTCAACCTTAAATTTGAAGAAGAAGAAAATATGGTGGATTTGTTGTTATTTGAAACCGACAGTTTTGAGTTATTATTTAATTATTAATATTATGAATGAACGTGACGGTTTACAGTAGTGATATTCAATAGGCTTAATATAGGCTAATAAAAAGAAATCAAAGTGAATCATTGATTTTTTCAAGAGGCATCGTAATGAAGTTATATCTATGACACAATAATTATTATTCATTACATTGTCCTCTTGGTATTATAAGTACAATATGCAGTTGTTGAAGTAATTTCTGTGGAATGAATCGCGAACCTTCTTTTTTCTGTTAATAACAGAGCACTAACTCTCTGCTTAGGGTTCGTGGTGTGCGAAAGTAATGATGGTGTGCAAAAGTAATGGTGTGCATAAAAAATAAATTCATAGATATAGGGAAAAATATACAACTTCTGTAGATTTACTTTCGATAATCGGTTTCGGAACGTAATGCGAAGTAATTACAAAGTGCTACGCCATAGGTATTTCGTAAATGCTAGGTAGGTCATCCATGTGATGAATATTGCAACACTCTGTCTCCTCCCGTGGATGTCGTAAAAGGTGACTAAGGGACTTTAAACTAGAGGGATGGGCAGCCGCCTCCGACGAGCAGCCGCCTCCCTTCTGTGGAACAGTAGTCATTCTGCGCTCACCAAAGATATTGGAAGAAAGGAGATATACCATGTAGATCAAAATGTATGCTAGCCTAGAAATCCATTTTCCCACTACCATTCTTCATAAAAGCACACTAATGCACACAGTTACAAGTTCTCATCCAATGAACTGTATAAACACAACATTATAATTGGCTTCTCATACTAAAACACACCCACGACTTTGTAGGTAGCCAATCATACCGAGCGTACAGACCGCAAACGACAGCCGTACCACACAACGCGTATGTTTATTGGTAGTACCATTCGCTGTTCCATTCACTGCGTTTGTTATTCACCGATTGCTAGTTAATATGGTCGTTCTGCTCCATCAATCCAAATGTAACATAATAAAGAAAACAATAATTTAAAAATTATTGTTTTTTTTTTTTTTTTTTTTTATTATTTATTTAATCTTTTTATAGACTAATACCAGAAAATTCCCTCACTTACATATTGTATATGATTCCTTCCTTGATGAAGTTATTATTTTCGCTTCGGGTTTTGCATGTTATCCCCGAACAACATGACAATTTAACAAAGTTTCACTTACGCGATCGAATCTCAACTGATGTTATAAAACGGCCATTTTTTCCGGATGATTGAAATTGGTCATGTCGCGGTGGCGCGGTTACGCCTACGTACCACTTCTCCCTATTTCCAATTTCTGTGGCGCTCACCAACCCGCCTGCAAAGTCTCACGGCCGGTCGTCGTGGGGGGAGGATTTTGTTCATATAATGATTCGAATTCGATGAGGCAGGTAAAACGTAAATATCTTGTTGTAGAACAACAAATAAAGTGGTAATTATCCGCTAAATAGTGCGCCCATTTCCCTGCCGCTAAGTTTACTAACATGATATCTGTCTTATAGTTCCATATAACTCTGTCGAACTCGCGAGATACAGCTGCTTCGCTCCCAACTTTCATTTCCCGCATCTTTGTTGGTTTTGTCTCTGACAATAGTTCGTCGAGGATTAAAATTTAATTACAACAGCCTTCTGTTAGTGACAAGTTTCCCACAGTTTTCAGCTTTAAGGGAACGCTTGAAACTTAAAGATATGATACTAAAGGGAATCATGATTGAGCTTGTTTCGTTTAAATTTTAGATTTGCTGTTGAAACTGTTCAAGTGGTCTCGTTATTGTTAGAGTCAGTTTTAATTAAATTTATTATTTATGTTGGTAATAATTATAATGAGGGATAAGGAACGACGGCGAAGCGATGGCTACGGTTGTTGATTGCGCTTTCAGCAATTATTTTGGAAGCAGTTTTTATTACAAATATTTGTATGGACTACAAATGATGTGAGATTTATTTGTTAATGTATCCATGATACAAGAACAAAGCCAATGCTGTTCGAGACAATAATTACAAACATTAACTAATAGATACCTGTGTAACAGTTTTTCAATTCGGAAAGCAGTATATTTTTACCGACTTCAAAAAGGAGGAGGTTCTCAATTTGATGCGTATTTTTTTTATGTATGTTCACCGTTTTCTCCGAGATTTGTAGACCGATTTGAGCGATTATTTTTTTAATAGGTGCGGAATGCTTTTGAATTGTTCCCACATCAATTTTATTACATTTGATTGAGTATTTTTTAAACCAGATTCAATAAACTGCTTACCTAGATGATGTCTTAATAGTTTCGATTCTTAGAATTATTTTTAGTGTTAGATACGGATACCAATTTGGGAATAATTCTTACAGTTATTTACACTAAAAAGAAACAAAATCTTTTAACAAAAAAATACTGACTTCAAAATTCAATACGATATTAAAACCAAAAGTATTTTTTTTCTTTTTTAGTGATTTTAATATAGTTACAACCACTAAAAAGAAAAAAATTCTTTATTTATGAAGTCAGGCGGGGCCCGACTCGTTGGTCTGCGTTGGGGCAAACCTAGCCCCGCCCGACTTCATAAATAAAGTATTTTTTTTCTTTTAGTGGTTTTAATATCGTATTTAATTTTGAAGTCGGTATTATTTTTGCTAAAAGTTTTATTTGTAAGTAGGATGCTCTTTTCCTTCTAGTATTGATAAGTGACAAACGTGGTGGTTGTGGAAATGTTTAAATTCCTAAATCGGAAAACTTATCACTTAAACGTATTGCCTGCTGAAGTATCTAGCAACCACACCCATTGTGGTTGCTAGAGAGGAAATGTGGTTAAACGTTTCTATCACAAGAATGTTCAGCTTAATTAAATATATAAGCAGGAATATTTAACGTAATTATCACGTTAACATGAAACTCAAAGTAATGCTTAAATATTTATAAGTTTACGATTTATCTGACAAATATAATGGAGAAAGTCTGGAGGCCTTCATATTACTGATGACAGTATTTGTATGTTATATACTTGTACTACGTAACAAAAAGTGGATTACAGCAGTCCATTACGATAAAAGTATGGAGATATAATCGTGTAGTGTTCAGAATATAGCAACAATCCATGTCCTCCCGTGGATATTGTAATAGACGACTAAAATACTTTAAACCTGAGGAATGGGCAGCATCGTCCATTCTGTGGAATAACAGCTCGTCTACGCTCATCGACCCGAGGTGGTCCAAGCATGGTGAGTACTAGCAAATTCCCTCAAAAGGATGACACGGCATGTAAACTGCCTTCTATGGCAATGGGAATGCCTTTTCTCAGCAGACTACTTTTGGCCGATATGATTATGATAGGGATGTTTTAGCTGACAAATTATCTGTTTCAGAAGTGGGTTAACATTGGGTCATGTGTTTAAATATTACGTCGGCCATTTTATGTATTTTGAACATTCAGAGAAGGCAGAAAATGATCACGCTAAAATATTTAGCTGCAAGAGAATATTACAACTAGTTTTCCATATTCTCTTGGCTTTATTTTAGGCCTACAGTTTACTCGTTCGATTTTATTGGTTTATTAGTACTTTACATTGTCCTGTCAAATTGATGACACGGTTGGTGCAGTGGTTGATACAGTCGACTGCTGCGCTCCGGGTCGCGGGTTCGATTCCCGCACGGAACAAATATTTGTTTGATCTGCAGGTAGTTGTTCCGGGTCTGGGAGTATTGTGTGTGAAATGTATGTCTGTAAACGCAAACGCACCAGTAAACTAAAAAATATATCCTGTCAATGGTAGTGGGGTCGGCGGCAGACACTATTTAGTTGCGCAGCCATTCCATGTACATTTTCTGATCTTTAGTGGTATCTAGTTAGACTGGTTGCCGTTCGCATCATGGTTGGAAAAAAACTAGTATGGTGACGAGATTATTCTAATCAAATCGTTTCTAAGTACGCCTCATAGCCTTTCCAATGGCTAAATCTTGATTCATAATTGCGTCTGGCATTAAGCCCCTTAATGAGTTATTTTTTAAAGCCATTGAAATCCAGTGGTTTCATCATCCTTATCATCATATCAGCTGAAGGAATGCACTGCTGAATAAAGGCCTCCTTCAAAGATTTCTACAATGACCGGTTACATGCCACCATCATCTAATGACTCACAACGACCTTCACCAGGTCATCTGTTCATCTCGTTGGTGGCTGCGCTGCGTTTTCGGGTGCATTGTCTCCAATAAAAAGCCATTTTGCCCCAATGGCCATCAGTTCTATGAGCAATGTGCCTCGCCCGTTGCCAATTCGCTTACTAATCCTTTCAGCTACGTCGGCATCATTATTTATTCTACGGATCTCTTCATTTCCATTGGTTTGCGAGTTCAGAATATGTCGGAATGTCTTTTTCAATGTCACATTTTTGTCTGTGGTCAAAAACCAGAAACAAATACCAAAATAAAACAATGCCTACAGTACAGGGTACAGGGTTACATAATAAGTTACGGTCATAGGGAAATTGTGCGTCGCATCTTCGCAAAACATAGGTTGATGCTCAGCATAATACTGTGGCATCACAACGAGCCATCGGCACAGATTTTCAGCAACAGCCTTAGGTTGATGTTATATTACAAAAAAATAACCCCAACTCGGTGAAATACCTCATACTGAGCCAAAGTTTTAGTGCAACACTTGGCTCAGAATATAGAAGAACATTTGACAAACGTGTTACACGCAAACATCATCTATAAGGCATCCCAAAACGATAACACGAAAGGAGTCTATTCACCGCATGTATTTTTATAGCCGATAGTTTGAGAACCGCTGAACGATGACCCTCTCAATATTTCACGGCACATCGCGCCCCCCGCTATATCCCCGGCCATGATATGGTGGACACTCTTTGTGCTTTTTACCACCTTTATTAAGATTGGTTGGGTGACAATGACTTGAGTTTTTGTTGTTAAAAGTTTAATAATATTAAGAAGATAGAACTTTTTGGTTATAAAAAAGATCTTATAATAAATTATAATTGTGAGCTCTTCCAAATATCAGTCAATAAACCAAAGTATGCTGAATGTTAGCTTTTTGTAATTATTGATAACCATTAAATCAACTTTATTGATTGTACTTTTTTTTTTTATTGATGCCCAGTGGAAATTCTTCATGAACTTCCTTCACCCCGGGAAAGGGCGAAGGGGTATGCCGAACTCCTACCGGCTAAAACCACTGGAGCAGTCATCTTCGGCACCTAAGGGAGGCTCCAGGTCCAGGTATGATCACACTAGAGCCGCCCACTGGTGCCACGCCTATAGGCACATCTCGTAGAGGGTGACTGTAAAGCGGTCACCCCCAGGGGGGATTGTAAAGGATCCCCCAGTGCGTCCCACGGCAGCGCGTGACCACATGCGTGCTACCGTCTTCTCTGTAAACTTTACCTAAGACAGCAAAAAACATAGTGTAGTACATTGTTAAAAAAGAGTATTCTTTACCACTCATGTAGAGCCAAATAACATCGTATTTAAACCATCTTATTAAAATCTACATAATAATCGACATTTTATCCTTCCATTACAGATTTTTTTATCATGGTAACCTCATTAGGAAGAGTGGCGTATCGCCGCGCTGAGGGTGGCGCAATAAAAAATAAAATAGTCCATTAATTTTTATCTATGAGCCAAAACATAGGACGCGGTGTTTTTATAGGGAATACTCGTAATATTCCATCGTGATTTCAAGTGCTACAAAATAACACTGGAAGCATTGCATCATGAAATAACATTGGAAATGAAAACATACGTGGTGTTTGTTTGTTGCGTTTGCAGCTAGAGTTAGCAATATAAGTTGCTGTTAAATTCGGTAAATACACCTACTGAAGCCGTGTGGTGCCGGCTACGAATAGCACCAACCCACCTCAGCCCGTGGGTGTCGTAAAAGGCGACTAAGGGATTAGCTGGAGGATGGGCAGCAGCGTCCTTCGAATACATTAACAACTCAACTGCGATCGCCAACCCGCTTGCCAAGCGTGGCGATTATGCCAAACCCCCCAATGAGCACACAACACACCGATATCGGTCGTTGTGGTGATCTTTGAGGAAGACCTGTGTTCAGCAGTGGACTTTATTCGGCCGAAATGATGACTGAAGTTAAGATTGATATATATACCCGAGAGCAAAATCGTCGAAATGGTTCACAGTTCAAAATTAATATTGAAGTAATTGAAAATCTTAAAACTCAAAGTTGAACACACACAAGTAATTGGATGATCTTTTGGATGAGAGCGGCATGTGACCGCCCGTTGTGGAAATCTAAGGGGGAGGCCTTTGTTCAGCAGTGGACGTCCTGTGGCTGATATGATGACGATGACACAAATAAATTTCCAGTGTTGAATATGTGCCTTCCTGATCACTAAAAAGAGCGGTTATAGGGAAATTGCCATAATCACTACGCTTGGCAGGTGGATTGGTGATCCTAGTACGTTACTAATACAAAGGAGACGCTGCTGCCCATCCTCTTGATACCCTTTGTCGTCTTTTACGACACTCATAGGTAGAGGGGGGTGGTCTGTTCTTTGCCAGGAGCCAAACGGAACAAGCCTGGTGGTAAGCGTCGCGCCTGCCCATAACAATTGTAACTTTACCCAGGATTAGTTCTGCGTAGCCTCACACAGCGCTCGTCACCACCTATCACCAACTGTTTTGTGGTTATATGCACACAATGCTACTGATAAAATGGCATTAAGGTTCTCCAAAATAGACAAAAGTAGTTCTTTTTGGCCGTCAACATAGGACAGTACCCATATAAGCCCACCCTTGACCGCTTCCTAGTGTTTAAACTGGGGAGAAGAAACGGCGCAACAAACTCCCCAGCAACACGTTAGTCTGTCATGCTTAATACAATATTTAAATAAACATATGCTTTATATTATATAAAATAATTAAGAGGATGGATACATGTAGTAACTTTGTCATAGCTATATGTCTGCTAGCACACACCAACACCACCAACTAAACTATAAAATTATTAATATAAAATATTATTTACAAAACAGCGGCGTAGCACACAAAAAAAAAACAAAATAATGCAGGTATATACATAGGCTGCACTAAAAGTATCGGGAATGGAATATTTCCACTGTTCCTGTCATATTAAAATCGTTTTAATTGAAAACTCCTTGGTTTTACAAATCGAATACCATTTATTTATTTAAAAAAAGATTCACGGTCTTGTCACAAGGTTTTGTCAAACTTGTTTAGTCGTTGAGAAAATGGAATTGACTCGAGAAAATTCAAGAGCGATGATTTATTATGACTTTCGAAGTGGTTTAACACAAAAACAGTGTGTTGACCGGATGATTTCTGCATTTGGTGATGAAGCCCCATCCAAAACCACAATTTATCGCTGGTTTGCTGAATTTCAACGTGGCCGTGTCAAGCTCAGTGATGATCCTCGTCAAGGTCGTCCAAAAACTGCAGTCACCCAAGAAAACGTTGATGCTGTGCGTAAGCTGATTGAGGAAGATCGACATGTGACATACCGCGAAATTCAGGCAACTTTAGACATTGGCATGAGTCAAATACAAATAATCTTGCATGAACAATTAGGTGTAAAAAAGTTGTTTTTCCGATGGATACCGCATTTGCTATGTGAAGAGCAAAAAGCGGCTCGAGTTACTTGGTGCGTCAGAACTCTCGAAAGATTCCACGCAGGATCCTCAAATGCTGTATACAACATCGTATCAGGTGACGAATCCTGGATATATGCGTACGAACCCGAAGCAAAAAACTAGTCACGAGTTTGGGTGTTCGAAAATGAGTTAAAGCCAACAAAAATTGTTCGTTCACGGAGTGTTGCAAAAAAAATGGTGGCCACGTTTGTCTCCAAAACCGGCCATGTTACGACTATTCCTCTTGAGGGACAAAGAACGGTTAATGCAGAATGGTATGCTAGCCGTGTGGTGCCGGCTCAGAATGCCACCACCCCATCTCCTCCCATGGGCGTCGTAAAAGTCGACTAAGGGATTAGCCGGAGGATGGGCAGCAGCGTCCTTCGAGTATATAAACAACTCAACTGCGATCGCCAACCCGTCTGCCAAGCGTGGCGATTATGGCAAAACCCCCCAATGAGCCCACAACACATCCATATCGGTCGTTGTGGACATCTTTGGGGGAGGCCTGTGTCCAGCAGTGGACTTCATTCGGCCGTAATGATGAAATGAAATGCTAGCATTTGTTTGCCACAGGTCGTTTCTGAACTCCGTAGAGAGAACTGCAACCGCCGCATCATCCTCCATCACGACAATGCGAGTTCTCACACCGCGCACAGAACAAAAGAGTTTTTAGAGCAAGAAAACATAGAATTATTAGACCATCCGCCGTACAGCCCCGACCTAAGCCCTAATGATTTCTATACTTTCCCTAAAATAAAGAATAAATTGCGTGGATAGAGATTTTCATCACCTAAAGAAGCTGTGGACGCCTAAAAAACGGCCATTTTGGAGACCCCAACTTCCGAATGGAATGGTTGCTTCAATGATTGGTTCCATCGTATGGAAAAATGTGTCAAATTTCGCGGAGAATACTTCGAAAAGCAATAAATACATTTTTAAATAGTAATGTTGTGTCACTTCCTTGATTCCCGAAATTTTCAGTGCCGCCCTCGTATTACTAGTGCCTATAAGTACAAATTATAAAAAAAAAACTCGAAAGTATACAGCATCTTGTGGTCAACTAACCGGCCAGCAATTTATGTCATGTAGCTGAATAAAAATCTACAGTGTAATACGCCTTTTTAATCAAGTTATCTTTAATACTGTTCTAAAAAACTTGTAGGTATTTTGTTAAAAAGACAAATTTATCCAACAATGGAACACTATATCATTATTCACAATAAGCTGTATACACAAACATACAATTGTACGTCAATTTACTATATTATTAGCGTTAGGGCGGTCCTCGACTACCATAAATTAATTAGTTACAGTTAACGACATGCCGTTACTTTGATTCCTTTGTTCATGGTATAGGTACTTGTATGTCTGAAGGGGGATGTCGGTCGATTTGGTGTAACTAGTTTTACTACTAAAAACTCAAGCTCTAAAATGTAGGTAATAAGAAAATATTCTCATCTGGAATTTTTATGTACAAACTATTCAATATTTACCGTGTGTTAAATAAATAACTTACACGTAATATTTTTTAATGTATTTCATACATATTCATAGTGATGTTCAGAGGATAAACGTGGTCATATGCAAAGAGCATGCTCTAGAGGGCGCTATATTCAATTTTATGTGAAGTAACGTAACCTTTAATCAGCGGACGAATAAGACGCTTCCAACAATACCTCATTTGTCAAATTATGATAAGTAGTTTAGAGGTTGTGAGGGAACAGATGAATATACATACTTACATACCCATATAAATACGTACCGGTCAATATCATAACCCTCCTTTTTGCTTTTAACGCCACGCTTGACAGACGGGTTGGGGCATATTAGTCTTATCAAAAAATTAAGAGTATATATTAAAGTCAAAGTCAAAGTCAAATATTTTTATTTCAAATAAACCAAATATTGGCACTTATGGAACGTCAGAATCTAAGTTGCACGGTTCCAAATAGTTGATCTATGGAGAAGAGCCGGCAAGAAACTCCATAGATACTCTTTTAAAATAATTGAGATTACAATGTTGATTAATACAAATTAAGGTAAACCATATAAAGAGCATTATGTAGGCCAATGTATAAAAAAAGACATACTAATTTAATATAATCATTATTCGCCATGGCAGTTAATGGCTGACCAGTCCCAACAGACGGCACCCGTTCACGAGCATGACGCATGCATCAGCATCGCTTAGCTCAACCATATTTTAGGGAACCGAACGACCCGATACACAACGCCACCGCCAGCAAGACATTTTAGTGAGCATGACAGACCGATACTACCAGGCCAAAGGCAAAGGGTACTAAATATATAACATTAACGGCTACATGATGCTCGCACATTTACAATTTTATGATTAATTAATAATGTCAAAATATTATTAGAATGTAAATTGCAGTCATTAAATTAAACATAGGCAAATAATTTATATCATAAATATAGAATTCAATTTTAAATAAGTCAAATTAAATGTCAAGATGTCATAAAAAAGATAAAAAATAAGTCAAGTAAATGTCAGGATGTCAACAAAAAATTTACTACAATTTCTGTGTAGACGGTAAAGCATTGATTGGGAATAACAACACGTCAATCATGCGAAAATTATACAATATATTATGAAGCGCCAGAGGGTCGCAGTGTACAGGAGGGAAACGTTTGCCAGACATCACTATCGTCGATGAAATGATTTATATTATAGTAGGCTTTCGAAATTAAAATGCGCTTAATCAATGATTTGAATCTTATTTCTGGTAAGTCGGTAATACTACAAGGAATTTTGTTATAGAATCTAATACTGTTTCCCATAAACGACTTGCTGGTTCTGCTAAGTCTAAAGCCAGGTACAACCAACTTGTTCTTGTTGCGAGTATTCAAGCTGTGCACGTCACTTTTCTTACTGAAATTTGCTATATTTTTGCGGACATACATAATGTTTTGGAAAATATATAAGGATGGTAGAGTAAGAATGTTTGTTTCCTTAAATAGTTCCCGTAGTGACTCACGAGAGTCATAGCTCGCACTGCTCTTTTCTGTAATATAAAAATAGACTCAACATCAGCAGCCGAGCCCCACAGTAAAACTCCATAAGACATAATACTGTGAAAGTACGCAAAATATACTAACCTAGCTGTAGCCACATCCGTAACCTGTCTAATTTTCCTAACGGCAAATGCAGCAGAGCTTAGTTTGCCTGAAAGTGCCTTTATATGGGGTCCCCATTGCAATTTTGAGTCTAAAGTAACACCCAAAAATACAGTTGAGGGGACCAGATCTAATTCTTTTCCGTCAAGTTTTACTTGTGACCTTACATGGGTCATATCATATCAATTCAATACATATCTTAATTAAACGTCCTAATTTATGCTGTCGCGTCAGCTACGTTCAATGTCTGTGAGCCGACCGAAGAGCCGACTAAAGTGTGGCCGAGCAAGCGAAGTTCATCGCGAGACAATCCTTTGATGTGCGAGAGTTTACCGTCAGCAGAGCGAGGTGTCTTCGGCTTCGCTCGAAGCCCCGAACTCTTCGCGAAGATAGCTACATACATCGCGATAAGGCATATTCGCGTTATCGCGATGAGTGCGGCCTAGGCATTACAGACTAATTCTAAAAACTTTCAGTGTGACTCCTTGTATACTCAACTAGAACTTCAGGGAATAAAGATGTGATGATTATCTAAGGTGGGTGCGAGTTGAGCGTGGGTGTGGTCACATCTGCAGTATGCAGTGTTATCAGTGGTATATTTATAAAACGTGGTATCATGAACGTTTAACGAACACAGTACGGAATATCAATGAAACGTAACAAATTGGGTTTACTAAATTTAAGGAAATAATCCTAAAAACCATTCATCATCATTATTATATCAGCCATTTATACGTCCACTGCTGAACAAAGGCCTCCCCCAAAGATTTCCACAATTGTGACGTAATTTTTGGGGGTATGTGCAAATACTTGCCACGTTTGGCAGGCGGGTTCCCCGCTTAAACAATTTGAGCCGCCAGGTTTTATACCAACAACAGGTTTCTCGAATAGTTAAAGCGGGGACTTAACGTTAAATGGCGTTTGAGTATTCGGCCGTTAGTCCGCTTTTACGACATCCAACGGAATGAGATGGAGTGGTGCTGTATTCTTAATCCGGAATTAAACCATTATGAATTATAAAAATACGCGAAACTGTCAAAATCAGCGAAGTTTTGGATGCACACTCCTTAGGACTTACAGCTCTACTTATACGATTGCGTATAATGGCCCTTTGTCAGTGTCCGAATGCCTCGATGGCATTTCATTTAACTGAACTCGTTAACCGAGTTCGGTGCCAGAATACGTCGATCGAAAGCGGTCACATGTGGCAAACGAATTTCATTCATTTACGCCACAGACAGTAATGTGGAGTCTTGTGTTGCGAGATGAGAGTATAGCTCTTAGCGATATTAGAAAGAAAGAAATACATGCATTAATCAAATTATATAAAGAATATGCATACGTCATGCTCGTGAACGGGTGCCGTCTGTTGGGACTGGTCAGCCGTTAACTGCCATCGCGAATAATAATTATATTACATTCATAAATTTTCGTCCAATTCCTAACTTTCAAACTATATATTTTATAATTATAAAATAATTTCATTTGAGACCCTCATAACAAGCCCTTCCATGTCATTTGTTACACGGTGCAACTTTATTCTTTAATTTTCTATATTGCCCCCAAAAGTGACCCCCATATTTAAAACTCAATTCTTTACGTTACGTACACGTACGTATTTGGGTCACAGAAATCCATATGTGTAGTTGTGTACCAAATTTCAACTTAATCGGTCCAGTAGATTTCCAGTAGATTCACAGTAGAGACACACAAGTGACCCATAAGCCGCCCACCGCCGTTTTTTTCTTCGGACAGTCCCGGAACCCAAAAAACTTATTGCTACCAGATGGAGTAGATGTGAACACACACAGTATGGGGTGCTGCAACATTCATGATACTTCAGTTATTTACCCCACGCTCTGTTCGGCAACCTTATTAAGCATTTACCGATAGCAACAAGGAAAATTTGAATAACGTGTGAGAATAATAAAAGTTGATTAACTTCTGACATTATAAAGATTATGCCGTGTGGTGTCGGCTACGAATAGCACCAACCCATCTCATCCCGTGGGTGTCGTAAAAGCCGACGAAGGGATTAGACGGAGGATGGGCAGCAGCGTCTGCGATCGCCAACCCGCCTGCCAAGCGTGGCGATTATGGAAAAACCCCCCAATGAGCACACAACACACCGATATCGGTTGTTGTGGTGATCTTTGAGGGAGGCCTGTGTCCAGCAGTGGACTTTATTCGGCCGAAATGATGAAAAAACGATAATTATAAAGATTGATTTTATTAATTCATAAAATCTATTGTTACAGGCCCTCAAGTGATTGGTGGAGTTGGTTTACACAAACGGTAAGGTTAATTTTATTTTGTATCAAAGGGTTTTGATTTGGGTTCAAAATAAATAAGTATTAAATGATACATAGAACATGTTATATTTTTGTGAAATATAACCCCGAACTGTTAATTTATTTCGCTTTTTCGTGGGTAGATACAAATTTTAATTTTGGGTTGGCATAAAAACAGTACAACTGTTAATTTAACTGTTCAGTATTAAATTATGGTTTTCGTAAATCCTAACACTATTTTGAGTAAAAACACAATAAACTATTCATTTTCAGATAAAACTGCTAGGTAAATAAAAACTAAACGGCTGTTGTTTCGCTACAGTTCACGGACGAGGGCATCGCTCGCACATAAAGAAAGAAAGAGGATACATTTATTTGGACACCAATTGAGACATCACAAGACAGTTTTATTTTAAAATAACATAAAACGACGAAACAGTCAAAGGAAGCTAAAACTAGAATAAACTAGATTTGTGTGCTCCACGGCTGCGTCAAAAAGGTTCAGTTCAGCATTTAGCCAGGCAACACGTTAGTGGTGCCGGGCGCTGGTACTCAACTGAACGTGCTGGTGACTCACGGATATATGATCTGCCACATACAGGATGTCCAGTAAATAGCACGACATACTGCAGGGGGTGAGAGCTTGGGTCAATACCTACCAAAAAAACAATATGTGTTCAGCAAAATCTTACGGATTTACAGTATTACAAATGTTTCGATAAGAAAATTGTACTGTGAAAATTTAAATAAAAATTGTATTTCTTGAAAACATTTTAGTTTTTAATAGAATAAAGAAAAATCAATGAGTAAATTAACTACTTACAAATAATTTGAGGTAAAAAAAAACTAGAAAAGGAATTTTTCATTACGAGATGCTTAAAAATCTGTGTCAAGGTAGAGATTTTTCGATATTTCGGAAAATTTTGTACTACTGTAAATCCGTAAGATTTTGCTGAACATATATTGTTTTTTGGTAGGTATTGACCCAAGCTCTCACATCTTTTTTTTTATGATGCTCAGTGGTAATTCTACATGGAACTTCCTTCACCCCGGGGAAGGGCGAAGGGGTATGCCGGACTCCTACCGGCTAAAACCACTGGAGCGGTCATCTTCGGCACCGAAGGGGGCTCCAGGTCCTCGTAAGATCACACTAGAGCCACCCATTGGTGCCACGCCTTTAGGCACATCTCGGAAGGGATGACTGTAAAGCGGTCACCCCCTCTAGCGGAGGGTAGGCGACTGTAAAAAGGTCGCCCCCCCAGGCACCTCTCGGGGAGGATTGTAAAGGATCCCCCAAGCCTCGTTTTGCGCTGTGCTGCGCACACGGCGGCACGTGACCACGTGCGTGCCACCGTCTTCCCGGGGGAAGCTCTCACCCCCTGCAGTATGTTGTGCTATTTACTGGACAGCCTGTATATAAATTAAAAATAAATGTACAAATCAAACAATTATGTTTATATATATATCACAATTTAAAAATACTGAAAATATAATACTGTTAGTCACGGTGTCTCGTCAGCACTGAGGTGACAGCAGGAAATAGTAGTACTTATCACGTGATGTTTTGATCGCGTTGTTTACGATACATTGCGTGCTCAAATTGACAAAAACTGTAACCTATTATTTCCGACATGTAACCTAAGCCTAAGTGTAACCTCTTTCTAAAGTTTTCGGTACGTTGTCACTTGCACTCTGTATATATTTATATAATATAATAAGTTTATTTGTTAAATTTGGACCAGATTACCCGGAAAAGATTAGCACAGGCTTGCAATATACTTATTTACTCTAGTTAATGGGTAGAGTACCTACTGTCCTCCTAGATAGGCTACTAAGTAACCTGTGTTTAAGAGAGACAGTTCCGATCCCCTAGCGATATGGATGGATTAAAAGCAAGTGTTATACATTCCGAGTTACATCATTAATAAATAAAAATAAGAATATGGCACAAAGTACAAACATTTTCGAACTAGAAAGAAAATTGTGTGATTTAGTGTGAGTTTAGTGAGTGTGCAAGTAAGTGTGGTGCGGTGCGAATGAGTTTTTGCGTTAGAGTTACATAAGTGTGTATGTGTGTGTGTGTGTGTGTGTGTGTGTGTGATCACTTCTTCAGGTAATCTTCAGTTTCGTCGTACTTAAGACATTGAAGGTATGAGCGGACAGTCTTTTTACAGTTAAAGTATGTTAAACCGTAGATAGGGAGAGTTTCGTTAATTTTATTGTTTAGCGATGATTGATCTACAGATAGTTGTTTCAGGTCTAAGTGTTTGTGTATTGAGATTTATGTCTGTTAACTGTACCGACGATGTAAGAGAAATGCTAGTGTGTAAAAAAGAATACAAGAAGTCGTAGGTATATACTATCTCTCTCTACTCTTTACCTTTTTTTTGGTATGAATGCAATTTAGTAAAACAAATTACTTCGAACGTACGAGACTAAAGTCATGAACATGAAAGTACATTTCTGTTTTACACTTTTAATATAGCGGCAGTGGGTCGTCAAAAACCGGCGATGTGCCGCGTGACGTCATATGATGTGTTTTACCGGGTTTCGCCCGGCTTATGAGAGTCACTCGGGGGATTTGCAGCTCTCTTTATGGTTATGCGAGAACTCTTATTAATATACTCTGACAGGTGGATGTGAGATGTTCATATTATAAACATGCGCCGTTTTAAGTTGTGCTGTTACTGTCGGACTTTAGGAATGAAGACTAATTTACTGTTAAGCTTTGACTAGCACCCCACTCTTTACTTCTCTGTATAAACATACCTTAAGTCTCTATTGTATTGCAATTTTTTTAACTTTGTTATGAGGGGATAGTGGAGTTTATTTTTAAAAAGTGTTGAAATTGACATTATTTTTTGCAATTATATTGAATAATCTGTACTAGTATTATAAAGCGATATATAATATTATAACATTGCAATAATGTAACCCCAGGTATCAAAAAATGCCGACAGAAGTCTATTTTTTCGTGCGCTGCGAAAACTATTAATGATACATGAAATAATGTACTACATCTTTATAGTACTTATCATTACTCAAAAAAAAGTCTCGGAGGCTAAATGTCTAACTGTTAAGTCAAGTAACTGTTAAGTCACGGTAACCCCTTTTTGTTTAAATTAGTCAATTCAAATACGGATAGATTCTAAAGATTAATCATTATCCAACTAAATAGTAATGATATGAATAAAATAGCAGGTAAAAGCTTGATTAGAAACCTGTTTCTTATTTTACTCAAAACAAATGTATTGTGTACACAAACTTAACATATTGCTGCATTATTTAACGGAGAAGAAATATACAATTCTATAGACTCAGCGGTAAATAAAGATACAAGATGTTCATTATCCAGTGGGATTTTTAAGCACTTTAAATCCAATTGGGTCTCCCGTGCCATAGGATTGTACTGCGGGTATTCCTATACTACTGAGAACTATATTACTGAGAAATTTGAAGGCGGCCGAATTGTGTAATGACACTAGGCTCCAAGTCAAAAAGAGGTCTCAGAGCGGGAGAGGGCCGGTCCCGTTCGGAGAAGGAGGACACGGAGCCAGGGTAACAACTGCCGTGGCATCCGTGTTCATCACGCCTGAGTGCCCTGTCGTCTTTATATGGCCTTGGGGGTCGTGAGGACGCCTATTGGGGAATCTGCGTCCTCATACCGAGCGACCTTTGGGAAGACGGCGGTGTGCATGTGGTCAAGTTCCGCTGTGTGCGCAGAGCAGCGCATAGCGAAGCTTCGGGGGAGTCCTTTACCCAGAGAGAGAGAGAGGTGCCTGGGGGGCTGGCCTATTTACAGTCGCCGTCCCTCTCCTAGAGGGGTGAGGCGGTGGCCGCTTTACAGTCATCCCCTCCGAGATGTGCCTAAAGGGGTGGCCCATTATGGTAATACTTATGTGTATGTTGAGTTCCATTTAAAATGAAATAGGTGGCATACTTATTGCAATCTATGGGACACTAATTCCGAGCTGTTACTGATAATTTTCTTACAGAAAACCGTTTATGGCTGCCCGACCAGAAAACCGAACCCCGGATCTCACGTTGAGCAGCTGTGCATTGGATTTGCTCATATATACTAATATTTTAAAGAGATTTAGTTCGTTTGTTTCTATGTACGAGGGTGAAATCTGGAACTACTGAACCGATTAAAAAAAATCATTCACTAATAAAAAGCTACACTATCCCTAAGTGATATAGGCTATATTTGAATATTGATAAAAATAAACGCGCGGGTGAAACCACGGACAACAGCTAGTTAATTAATATAGTTGGTATTTGAGTGTATGAAATTTTTTCCCTTCACCATTTTACTATGAAAACGCACACATAAAGAACACCGCTGTTATAACAAATTGAAAAAAAGAATTAGAATAGCAGCTTCCCTTATTTATCATTTCAGCCAAAAACGTTCATAGCTGGACAGAAGCCTCCCCCAAAGATTGCCACAATGACCGGTATGGCTTTCTGTTCTGTGTTTATTGGGGGGTTTTGCCATAATTACCACGCTTGGCAGACGAGTTAGCGATCGCAGATGAGTTATAAATGTACTCGAAGGCCGCTGCTGCCCATCTTCCGGTTAATCCCATAATCGACTTTTACCACACCCACGGGATGAGATGGGTTGGGGCATTCGTAGCCGGCACTACATGACCTGTAGCCGGCATCACACGTTTCAGTCAAACAGGATTCAATTAAGATACTCAGTTCCTTTTATAATTAATTATATTACATTA
The DNA here is from genome assembly GCA_947459985.1 of Diloba caeruleocephala. Lineage (NCBI taxonomy): Eukaryota > Metazoa > Arthropoda > Insecta > Lepidoptera > Noctuidae > Diloba > Diloba caeruleocephala. The sequence goes on along the minus strand of OX381615.1, from coordinate 2,756,892 downwards.
GGTACTTTGCGTGTAGCAGTTAATTAGTTTCGTGTCAAACGAAGCAAAGTTATTAAAGACGCAGTTTAATCTTTAGTTTCAACAGGGTTTTAATCGCTAACTGAGAGAAAACGTTAACTTACTATTTAGATACCTTAATGCCTAAATAAGTATAATATTGCGTATACATATTTGTTTGCCTATGTGTATGTACCGATACCTTTGTCCACTTTTATTCCTGTGCTAGCTGTAATAGCCTAGTGGTTGAACGCTTGCCTTCCATACGGAGAGTCTGAGTTGTATTCCGGCTTACACCTCCTGAGTTTTCGAATTCACGTGCGGATCAGAATTTGATTATCACTTGCGTTAAAGGCGAAGAAAATCATCGTGAAGAAACCTTCACATCTGAGAGTGCTCCAAAATGTTCTCATTGGTTTGTCTGCAGACCCGAACTCGGCCAGCGTCGTGGCCTAAGGCCCCTTGACATCGTGAAAAGCCCGTGCCCAGCAGTGGGACCGTAATGGGCTGATTATGTATGCGAGTGTTAGCTGTCTAAACGATATGTTTGTTTCAACGTATAATATTTTTAAATGTTAGAGTAGAGCTAACAAACTTGTCGGTCATAAACCTTCGAGGAGGGTTCAATGTCTGATGTGGGGATGGGGGTACGAGGGGAGAAAAAGAGTGGCCTTCTGGTACTCGTCATTAAGCGCTCGTAATGCAGCAACATGATGTTGCTACTTTTCGCCGGTATTCTGTGAGAGCGAGGTACTTCGCCTGTCAAACTAGCCTTCGAGCTGTTGTTACTGCTGGAGGAAGCTAGGATCCGCCACATTATTGAAATAAAATTTACAAACTAATCGAACTATCGTTCATCAGCGTCAAACATAATAATATGCTTGCTAACAGTTGCGAATTCTTCATAATAATATCATTATATTAACACAATACTAGAGTTCAAGAGAGATATTCGAAAATCAAAAGGAAAATCAGGCTATAATAGCTAAGCAACATCGTTATTGTGTTCCGAGAACTCGTCTGAAACTGAAAATACAAACCAAGGAGTCATGACAAAGCAATACGATTCTTTGTTTACAGTTGTCGAATACAATCTCGTTGGTCGAACGAGAAAATTGCCAATACAATACAGGTGGGCAACTGAACTGAACTAGACGGGTAGCAGTTCAATTTCCACGAATGCACGAGGAACGTTATGGTAGCTTTCGACGGCGGCCGCTCTGTACCTCTACCATGATTTTACACGGCCAAAACTCGCTAGCGTCTCCGTAAATGATTTATATGAAAGATTGTAATGCCCCCGGTCACAGAAAGAATTAAAAGTCGTACCATGGGCAACATAGATTTCGATAGGTAAGAAACAGCTAGTTAAGAGGTTTTCTGTGATGGATATTAACTTAAATTATAATTAACCTATAGATGTTGCCTACTTAAAGGTTTTTATTTTTTGCCGCTATGTAAATCACATGAACTTCCGCCACCCCAGAGAAGAGTGAAGGGGTGTGCCGGACTTTTGCCGGCTAAGACTACCTGGGTGGTAGGCTCCAGGTTTTAGAGAACGAAAGTACCGGAGCTACCCACTGGAGCCGCCTATAGGTGCCATACGTTTAGGCACATTTCCGAGGGGTTGACTATAAGCGGCCCCCGCATTCAGCGGAGGAGAGCTGACTGTAAAGATGGCACATCTCGAAGGGGTATTGTAAAGGAGCCCCGCACACGGTTGCACGTAGCAAGGTGCGTGCCAAGCGCCGCTGCGCCGTTTTTCCAAAGGTCGCTCGGTATGAACACCCAAAATCCCCATTCTACGCGCCCAGAACCTCAGATGTCTATCCCCTCCGCCATATAGCAACGGCATTAGCAGGGGGCTCGGACAGTTGACATGAGCGCCGGGGCGGTTGTTACCTCGGCGTCGTCAATTGCATCTCCCATTGGAATTGGCTCTCTCCCGATCTCACTCTGACAGATTCTCCTTCCAGGTGAGGGCAAACATATTGTGTCTACATAAGGCACGTTGGGAATTGGGAAATTAAGGAAATCTCTCAAAATCAATACGCACCTTTGGAATAACGTTATATAATAAATATCGCGGTCTCAATGTGGATTCTGTAACTTAAATAAAGTACCACACACAGTGTGTTAGCTCAGTATATTCCGCTTGCTTATGTTCATTATTTTGGGTAAATAGCGAATCTTACATAACTATGTAGTAGCAGTTTCAAAGATCTCGTGTTACTTGTTTATTTGCCAAACGAGAGGCTTTGAGAAATGTTGTATATTTCTAGCTACTGTAGCTAGTAAAATTGACTCAAATTCAAATTAATTTATTTCACATAAAATAGGGTACATAATATGGTCTTAATCTTTTATATTGATCAGCCTATTTTGTCTTAGGCAGACATGTGAAATTTCGGTCAGAAATAACAATAAAAATATAAAATATATATATAAAAATACAAGATGCTTTATCATTTAGACAATAATATTATACTTAATTATAGATTACCTATTTATGTCAGATCAATGTCAAATATGAAACCGTATTAAACTACAATTAATAATTATTAATATAATATAACATATAATATGTCTTTTCCAGTAGCCATACCTTTAATTTATTTTTAAAATTATTGACTGGAAGGACTTTGATGGGCTCTGGTATTTCATTATAGACTTTAACACATATGGAATACGAACTTTTTTGAAAAAGAGTTGTTGACTAGGCTTAAGAGACTAAACGAATAATGCCTCGAGGTGATGAACACAGTGTGCTGCTGATTAAGTGTTGCGTGAGCCCCACGTTTTTCGCTGTTACAAGTATTTTCATAGCCATTAACAATTTATAATTTTTAGCGCAATTTGTATGGGCTCATGAATCTGTATGGGGTTACGATAACTTAATTAATACTTTTTTAGTCCCTTATTTCTAACCGTGGTGTACAATTTTTATTTACCTACGGCACGGTTGGTGCAGTGGCTGATACAGTCGGCTGCTGCGCACCGGGTTGTGGGTTCGATTCCCGTACGGAACAAATATTTGTACGATCTGCAGGTAGTTGTTCCGGGTCTGGGTGTAATGTGTGTGGAATTTGTGTTTGTAAACGCACCCACGACACAGAAGAAATCCTAGTGTGGGGCAAAGTTTAAAAAAAAAAAAAAAAAAAAAAATTGTATTCTGCTTTTTGTTTTGCTTGAAACAGACAGCGAAATCGAGTTAAAATTGCGTTTCAATAATATTAAGTTTCAAGTCTCTAGCTCATCGGAAAGTTAGTTTATAATAGATTGCAAAATATGAACCGACCAATGATGTTATATATTAAATGAAGTAGATATGTTACATGCACGCCAAAAGTAAGAACCAAAACTCCCCCAATTGTAGCACCTCGCAATCAGTTCGCCCAAGACAGGACAACGAGCACACACTGTCACAATCTGTATTGTCTTATTAACTAAGTAATAACAATGCCGTCGGTGTATAGAAAATGTACAAACTATCAAGCAAAAATAAATAATGAACAAGGGATCTCTCCCGGCCCTCTCCCGATCCCGCTCTGCGGTCTCCTTCTGGAGCCTGACACTCTCACAGAAGGAGGCCACTGCATTCCAGTTTTCATGCTCTGCCAACATAGCCGACACTACAGCCGGCAGAGAGAGGTCTTGCCCGACCCGATCAACCAGGATCCGCCACTTGGCGGCCTACGCAGGGCACGCCTCGAGCGTGTGCTGTGCAGTGTCCTGGTCGCTATCACAATCGAGACATTGCGTGGCCTCGCGTCCTATCCTATGCAGGTACGCACCGAAACAACCATCCCGGTGAGCACCTGCGTCAGGCGGTAGGTGACGCGCTCGCTCCTTCTGAGCCAGGCTCCAAAGAGCGGCAGTGCGGCCTCCACGACATGCTTGGTTGCAAACTGCATCCGCAGGCGGTGACTCCACTTTCCAAGTGCACGCCGCTGAGCTAGTCGCCCCAGCCTGTCCAACGCCCCTGGAGGCGCGCCTTCGCCGCTCTGGCGGAGGGAGCGTATCTGATTGTACACCCACGCATCCATCTCCGGCCGGATGTCGAAAGGCGGAAAACGCGCCAGAAGAGTTGCCGCCTCGTAGGATAATATTCGGTATCCACGTGTAATCCAGATAGCCACACTGCGCTGCAGACCGTGAATTTTGGTTCTGCAGCGCTGGGTAATCTTTATATATACAAATAAATAAAATTGAAGTGTCTGTTTGTAATGTCAAAATAACAGATTTTGCCTAAATGCATTTGAAAGTATATACGGCACCTACAAAAATACGTTCTTATTTTTTGTCTGTCTATCTGTTTGTCTATCTGTCTGTTTGTTCCCGCTAATCTCCAAAACGGCTGGACTGATTTTCGCCGGGACTCTCACAACATTTTTTGCTGGGTTTCTCGCATACACTTCTGGGAAGTGTGGTCGTTTCTGGCGAAGCCAAAGGGGCCTCCAGCCAGGCTTTAAATTAATATTTCAAACTTAGCAACTTGCGCTAAGGGCACCCCCTGCGGGACACGGACGTCGGCTTAGAGCGTTTCTGGGGATAACAAGCTGGTGTTTTGGGGACAGCTGGATTGGTATTATTTAAAATGTATTAAGGGAGATTTAAAACTACAGGCTCGGCATGGGCCAGCGCGAGCAAGAGACGGGGGGAAGAAGTACTAACTTGAACGGGAAGGTGACGCGGCGATAGGCCTCCGCGACGTTGGTGACGGGACTTTACTGGCAGCTGATGATATAACAACTAACTTAGGCTACTTCTTTTTTAGAAAGATAATTAGGGCTCCGCGCAAAAAATTATGACCCATGAACTCTAATATATATACTCTATGTCAAGTGTCTATGCTAAAGTACTTTAAATTATTTAAAATAATCCAATTTATTTTAAATTGAACGGCGGGTGAAACCGCGTTTCTCCCAACCTAAAACCAAGCCCTACCAAAGACATACCAAATAAATTTCTATATACATAAAAATTTTGTACTACTGTAAATCCGTAAGATTTTGCTGAATATATATTGTGTTTTTTTGGTAGGTATTGACCCAAGCTCTCACCCCCTGCAGTATGTCGTGCTATTTACTGGACACCCTGTATATCCACAGTGGTTAACGTATCCATAGCTTGCATACAGAAAACTAATTTAGTAGTAATATACTAACACAAATAATAACGAAACAACTGATAAGCAATAGAAACTAAATACTTTAGTATATTGAGAATTGATATTTAGTAGTTTGGGTAGAGATGCGAGTTAAAGCCCCGGGCGAAGTCAAATATAGACAAATTATTATTGTTACTCGGAACAGGTGGAAGTAATGTACGTAGATGATAGGCTAATGATCAATTTAAACTGTGTGCTACTATTTGTGAACCCAATATTGACTACAAGGGCTGGAACATATGTTTCTAATAGAGGCTATAATCATCTGAACTTATAATGCCGGCACGATTGGCGCAGCAGCAAGGGCGGTATGCCACCCATCCAATATCTTTATTCATTTTTAGGGTTCCGAATGTCCGAAGGAAAAAACGGCGGAACTCTTATAGGATCACTCGTGTGTCTGTCCGTCTGACACAGCCAATTTGCTCCGAATCTACAGAATCGATTAAGCTGAAATTTGGTACACATATGGATCTTTGCGACCCAAACGATACATGTCCGTATGTATAGTAAATAAATGAATTTTGAATATGGGGGGCAATATAGAAAATTAAACCGTGTAACATATGAGATGAAAAGGTTGGTTGCTCTCAAATGTATTTATTTTATAATTTTAAAATGTATAGTTTTAAAGTTATTTAAGAAAATTGACGAACATTTACCATTATTATAATTGTATTTTTTTACGCGTAACCCTAATAATAAAAAAAAAACTTATAAACGATTAGCGTAAGCTACTCCTTATAAGATCAGCTATCTGTCATAGAGTGTCCCGTCAAAATCGGTCCTGCCGTTTCGGAGATTAGCTGGAACAATCAAATCAAAGATTTGTTTTTGTTTATAATATTTTGAAATTAAATATTTTCGATCAATCACGAGATCACGACTAAATGGGTATGAAAGCAATATTTAATGAGCATGAAAGCAACCTGTCAAATACAAGGCCCAGACATTATTACAATAAAATAATGTGTTTCTAAGAATTAAACATGACATCTTTAAAAATAATATTGGAGCGGTATGACGCAGACGTCAAAGAAATTTGATTAAATCACAGGCAAAGAAACTGGATGAATGCCATACCACCCTAAGCGACTGGTTTTCTGCGCAACTGGTCCTGGGTTAAATTCCCGCACGCAACAAATATTTGTAAGGGGTTCTGGATCTGGATTATTGTACATCTCATCTATAAACTGCATCTACGACACACGAGAAACCATAGTGGGGACAACGTTAAAAATAATTATGATAATGATTATCCTCAGCCCAAGTTTTCTCACTGCCGACTTGCCGAATACTCATCTTGAGTTAAATTAACTCATGGAATTAAATTTAAAAAATTAAGACATGTAAAAAATGAAAAGTAGAAGATACAACTTTTTTTTATTAGACACGAGGCCCTTTTTTATTGATACAGTGTTCACGAATTTCCTCCGCCCCGGGCAAGGGCGAAGGGGCATGGCGGACTCCTATTTTTTTATATTGGTGCCCAATGGAAATTCTTCATGAACTTCCTTCACCACGGGAAGGACGAGTGGTATGTCGGACTCCTGCCGGCTAAAACCACTGGAGCGGTCATCTTCGGCTCCGAAGGGCTCAGGTCACACAACACCCGCCCACTGGTGCCACGCCTATAGGCATCTTGGAGGAAGTGACTGTAAAGCGGTCACCCCCCCCCTCCCCACGGACCCCCGAAGCCTCACTGTTCGCTGTGCTGTACTGCGGACACGGCAATGCGTGACCACCTGCGCGCCACCGTGTTCTCGGGGGTCTATAGTTTCTTTGAAATAAATGTTACTATTTAACTGTTTACCATATATGTAGGAGCCTATATAGCAAAAGAACCACACAACTTAATTCATTGCCACACCATAATAATAGAACTTCTAGCTCAGTACCATGAGAGTAAAAAGCATAGAGCTCTTGGATTTCTAAATCCAACAAACTAATCGTCACAATTTTTGTTACTGACTGTTTGATTTAGTGCTGAAGATTTAGTACTATCTATGTACCGTGTATTAAACTAGAATACCGTCGGTTTATCTATCCCCCTCCACCCAATACTCGTTTACACTGTAAACAGGGTAAATTGTTCTGCCACCCTACGTTATTATGGCGGCGCGATGTTACCGTTTTACGACTTTAAGATACCGCTGTGTGCCGACGACGTGAACAAATTAAAGTGATTGCAAACAAAATAGTTGTGTGAGGGTTTTTATCATACTTAGGAAAAACCGATTATGAGGACAACGGTAGAGCGGTTTGTGGGTCCGTGCAGATTAATAGTTTTTGAAGTAAAGCCGTTAGGTTTCCGGTTTAAGAGCATAACACCACTCCATCTCTTCCCATGGATGTCATAAAAGACGACTAAGGGACTCTAAACCAGATGGGTAGACAGCAGAGTTCCTTTCGTGAACAGCAGCCATACTGCGCTCACCAATCCACCTGCCAAGCGAGGGGAGTACTGGCAAATGCCCTTCAATTATTATTTTTTATATTGCCCCTCACTATGATTTCTCCTGTGTCGTGCGTGCGTTTACAGATAAATTCCACACACAATACACCCAGACCCGGAACAACTTCCTGCAGATAATACAAATATTTGTACCGTGCGGGAATCGAACCCACGACCCGGAGCGCAGCATCCGACTGTATCAGCCACTGCTAAAAGTCTAAATGACGAACAATTGTGGAACACCATGGCCTTCGTTCAGCAGTGGACTATATATGGCTGATACGACAATGATGAACAGATCATTTACTTAGAAGAATAAACAAACGTTTTATTTACACATCAGTCTGTAAATTTCTGCTGTTGAACATGGGTCTCCCAATTATCACTACAATGAACGGTCATAGAGGATATAGCCATAATCCCCACGCTTGGCAATGGTGACAACATACTGTTGTTATTGGCATACGGGAGGGTGTTAGCTACCCATTCATCGACCCTTAATCGCCTTTTCCGACACCCCTGAATGGAGAGGGGTGGTCTAGACAAACGCACTTGTTTGTTAAACTGCAAGAGGATTATAAACTTAAGTCAAGAGATCCTACCTAGTTAAAAGTACTAAAATGTAGAAGAAGTTATCACCAAAAAAACAGCATAATGACATCATTAAATCACATGCATAAAAGTGTACAACCATATACAGCGTGTTTACAGAGAACTTCCATTATTAGAATTCAGTCTTATGAAAACAATGGTTGATTGAATATTGCTTCTATACAATTAACGAATAACAAAATTTTAAGCATAATTAATATGATTACTATGTATAGTAATTGGAAAATTATTTGCTGACGACAATATCTTTTTTATGTGTAATAATAAATTTGACGAATAAATAATAATTTTCTAAGTCATAAATAACATAATTCTAATTTAAATAACTTTGCTTTCTTAATTTATTATCTGTGACATTGAAAAATCCTGTAATTAACCCCAATTCATGCACTTTCTTTATAGTATTGTATGTACCTTAAATTTCGCATGCCTGCTAAAGATGAGATGCATGTGTGCGTTCTAAAATTATAACAGCTTTTGCAAAACCAGTTCTCTAGTGAAATGATTCTATTCTATTATATACCTACGACACGGAATATTTTATTCATCTTTTAGAATAAAACTGATAAAAAATTAAAACGATTACTGTTCTATCCAGAAAGTCATCCATGTCAAAAGGCGCCTCGCTCTCTAAGAATTATCGTAGTAGAATCTCGGCTAGCTGGCCATTTAAAACGCTTTGCTTCAGTCGGTATTGCGTAACGTCTCAAAGGATCCGGATGAATAATTTATGGAGTCTGTACTCTATTATTATCTTGTACACAACATTTCGGGGCTATTTTCCATACTGGCCTGGGTGAATTTAACGTTGAATTTCAAGAACTAACATTATGGACGGTAGGTTTGTGTTAACTGTGGCAGTACGTTGACTTTGCAGAAGACGAGGGGCGAATTAAATTGCATTACTGGCACCCTGAACTGAGAGATATGATAGGTGGGCTAGAGATGGACATGAATATTGAAATCAGACTGTAGTAAGTATCCGTGTGGTGGAAGATTTAAAAATAAAAGCCAAGCAGCAAATAAGAAAACTTTAAGAGAAAAACAGTAACACGTATAAGAAAAGAAGGAACAACAGCCGAAAATGTATTGTGGGAGATATTGTTGCCCTCAAACGTACACAGTTTGGTACAGGCATGAAGCTCAGGCCGAAATAACTGGGTCCCTGTTCTGTTACTCAAGTTAAGTCGTGTTCATGCTCTTATGCGTGCCTTATGCTCATGAACGAGTGCCGTCTGTTGGGACTAGTCAGCCAAATGCTGCCATGACGATGCTCGAGGCTTTTGAGGTCAAACAAACCAATGCATTAGTCATTATAAAAGTCCTTCGAGCAACTTTTGCGCGTTTCGGTCTACCTGTAGAACTAGTTTCGGATCAGTGACCTCCATTCGCCAGTAGGGAATTTAGTGATTTTTTGCAAAACAATGGAATTAAGCAGTCGTTCTCTCCCGTCTATCATCCTTCTTCTAATGGTGCTGCTGAAAGTGCTGTCAAGTTATGTAAGCGTGCAATTAAGAAAGCGCATACGGATAACGTGGACGTAGATCTCGCTTTGCAGACCTTTCTCTTGACCTACAGAAACACTATACATAGCACAACTGGGGAGACTCCAGCCATGCTTTTGCAAAAACGTAGATTACGCTCACGTCTTGATTTATTAAGAAACGACCAAGCCTTACGGGGTAAAATACATTGTGCACAGGACAGTCAGGCGCAGAATGCTGGTGGCGTTAAGCGCGATTTTATGCAAGGCGATACAGTATGGGCAAGGGGCTATGGTCAACAAGAAAAGTGGGTTAAAGGGCAGGTATACAACAAAGAAGGTTCTCGTAGGTATATTGTGGAAAGTGGTAACGGTCAATTTATAAGACGGCATATAGATCAACCGTGTGGTGCCGGCTCAGAATGCCACCACCCCATCTCCTCCCATGGGTGTCGTAAAAGCCGACTAAGGGATCAGCCGGAGGATGGGCAGCAGCGTCCTTCGAGTACATTAACAACTCAACTGCGATCGTCAACCCGCCTGCCAAGCGTGGCGATTATGGCAAATCCCCCCAATGAACCCACAACACATCCATATCGGTGGTTGTGGTGATCTTTGGGGGAGGCCTGTGTCCAGCAGTGGACTTCATTCGGCCGAAATTATTATTTATTATTATATAGATCAAATGCGTCGTAGATCACGCTTTTTTGATGTTACTTGTCCTGATATTGATACTGGTGATTTATCAACGAGTGGGGGTGGCAATGTCGTCCCGCCGGCGGATGATGTGGTGGATAAGAGTAGATGCGGCTTAAATCAACAACAACATAAAGGTACTGCTGAACTTGAACTAAAGTCTAAAGATATTACTTTAACTGAAAATGTGGTCGATTCTCTAGCGTGAGACGATAACTCAAGTTCCGAATCTACTGTACTCTGTTCACCACCCCAGAAGCTATCAGAATCACGCCCTAAACGGGAACGTAAGCCAGTGGTTAGATATGGTTTAGAGTTTGATTAAGATTGAGTGATCCATTCAAATTACAATGTAATTATATTATTATACTTAATATGAACTGTGTATTCTTGTCCGTAATTCTGTATTCTAATATGTGTATATATGTATATCGCTTAAATTTGATGGTGGAGGTGTAATGTAGGGTATTTTTATGGTCAACGCGGTCAAAAGCTTTACTCATATCCATGAAGATAGCAATGAGATATTGGATTTCTTTTGTCCATACTGGTCAGAATCGTTTTAATTAGGTCACAAATACATTTATTGATTTACCCTTCCGAAACCCTTTCTGTTCGTTTACTATTTATATTTATTTCTCTAAATAACTGTTTAATCCACTATAAATTACTTTTTCTGATAATGTAGAAAAGATTGGGACTAATGCTATCGGTCTATAGTTTCCCATATTTACTTTGTCGTCTTTTTTATGAAGTGGAACAACAACAAACGTTTTAAGTTTTTCTGGGTATGTTCCGTTAGAAATGCATAAGTTTATTATGTAGCTTAAATGAGCTGTTGCAGCAATTGACGGGGACACATATTTTATAATTTTGGTGCAGATACCATCGTCTCCTATGCTGTGCGTATTTTTTAGTTTCTTTATTTCTCTATCTAACTCCATAGGCGTCGTAGGTGTAAGAAATATTGAATTAACGTGAGTACTGCTTTTTTGATGTGACATTGTTATTTTTCAAATTATTAGTATGTTCCGATTTTGATGCTTGGTCAATGAAGAAATCGTTGAAATGATTTGCAATAGATATAGGATCTCTAATTATAATGTCATTTCTCAATATTTCACTAATAGGCTCTTTGGGAATGTTAAATTTAGATTTGTTTATAACTGACCAGGTTGCTTTTGATTTGTTTAGTGTTGTACAGTCAGCATCATATATAAAGTGGCAGCCACGGTAACCAAATATTTAGAAACATCCAAAGTGATCACTGATAACCTGTCAACCATGGTCGTCTAATTGTTCAGGTCACCAATCGTGATCAAATATATCGGAACAACAAAAACGTCATTATATGAGGTCATTCAAACCGTCATTATTATGGTAACAAGCAGAACGCCAATAGTTTGCAAGCAGCCAAGGTATTCAAAAATATGGAACACACTAGTGAACTGAACTATATCTTTACCACACAAGGTTCAATTTGCAATAATTTTAAATTAACACACCCAACCCGGTGCACATTACAATCTAAGTATGTTTTGTGTAAAATCGACATGGTTTGTCTTTTTTTTTAATTCTTTTTTTTATTGATCCGGTGGAAATGCCTCATGTACTTCCTTCGCCCCGGGAAAGGGCGAAGAGGCATGCCGGACTCCTACCGGCTAAAACCACCGGAGTGATCATCGTCGGTACCGAAGGGAGGAAGGGAGGCTCCAGGAACTCTAAAGATCTCCATCTAGAGCCACCCGTTGGTGCCACGCCTTTAGGCACATCTCGGAGGGGATACCTGTAAAGTGGTCATCCCCTCTAGTGGAGGGAAGGCAACTGTAAAGAGGCCACCCCCCCAGGCATCTCTCGAGGGGATTGTAAAAGATTCCCCCAAGCGCGCTCGCGACCCCCAAGGCCCCCCGCCATATAAAGACGACAGGGGGCTCAGGCGTATTGGACACGGGCACCGCGGCGGGGTAACAGCACCCCGGGTCCGTATCCTACTCCTCCGAGCGGGATCGGCCCTCTCCCGATCCCGCTCTGCGACCTCCTTCTGGAGCATTACGCTCTCACAGGAGACCACAGCACTCCAATTTTCGTGCTCTGCCAGCATAGCTGACACTACTGCTGGCAAAGAGAGATCTTGCCCGATCCGATCGACCAGGATCCGCTGCTCGGCAGTCCACGCAGGGCACTCTCCGAGCGTGTGCTGTGCGGTATCATATATCCATATCGATCGTCTCCACAGTGGTGGCACTGTGCCGTGACCTCGCATCCTATCCTGTGCAAGTGCGCACTGAAACAACCGTGTCCGGTGAACACCTGCGTCAGGCGGTAGGTGACGCGCTCGCTCCTTCTGAGCCAGGGTCCGAAGAGCGGCAAGACAGCCTCGACGACGCGCTTGGTTGCAAACTGCATCCGCAGGCGATGACGCCACTTTACAAGTGCGCGCCGCCGAGCCAGCCGCCGCAGCCTGTCCAACGCCCCTGGAGGCGCTCCTTCGCCGCTCTGGCGGGGGGAGCGTTTCTGATCGTAGACCCACGCATCCATCTCCGCCAGGATTTCAAAAGGCGCGAGAAACGCGCCAGGAGAGTTGCCGCCTCGTAGGACACTGTTCGGTATCCTCGTGCGATCCGGATAGCCACTCTGCACTGCAGACCGTGAATTTTGGTTCTGCAGCGCTGGGAGGATGTCTCTAGCCTAGACAAACCATGTCGCCCCGGATTTGCTGGAGGGAGTGCTCTCTACGCTCTTTCCGGCGGTCCGGGACTACCCCAGTCCTTCTGTACCGCCAATTGCAGTGCAGTGCCCTGCGTGGGCTGCCGCTCGGCAAGATCTCTCTTTGCCAGCACTAGTGTCGGCCATATTGGCAGAGCACGAAAACTGGAATGCAGTGGTCTCCTTCTGTGAGAAGGAGACCGCAGAGCGGGATCGGGAGAGGGCCGATCCCGCTCGAAGGAGGAGACGGCGCCGGGGTAACAACCGCCCTGGCGCCTAATTCCCATACGCCTGAAACCCCCTGCCGTAGCTACAAGGCGGGGGACCTCTGGGTTCGCGGGTGCGTAGCTTGGGGAATCTGCGTGCTCACACCAAGCGACCCAAGAGAAGACGGTAGCACGCATGTGGTCACGCGCTGCCGTGGGACGCTTTGGGGGATCCTTTACAATAACCGCTGTACAGTCACCCTCTCCGAGATGTGCCTATAGGCGTGGCACCAGTGGGCGGCTCTAGTGTGATCATACGAGGACCTGGAGCCTCCCTTAGGTGCCGAAGATGACCGCCCTAGTGGTTTTAGCCGGTAGGAGTCCGGCATACCCCTTCGCCCTTCCCCGGGACGAAGAAAGTTCAAGAAGAATTTCCACTGGGCACCAATAAAAAAAGAAATAAAAAAAAGGCTAGAGACATCCTGCGTGTACATAGGTACCATTGTATTGAATTTAAAGTGTCAAGGATCGTAAAATAATATTGTTTACAATCCTGTTTTAGTTCGCCGGGCTAATTATAAACATTGCCTGATTGCCGATTATTATAAATTCAGTTGGTGTTGTGTGAAAGGGGCTTTCGAACTATCAAACTAAAATTATTATGATAGTGGAATAAAATTCATTTCTAATTTTATTGAAACAGCAAATTATAAACTCTTTGCTTTGTGCCTTGCTTCTTAGCAGGCATTCCGTGGTGTAAACCATTTCCCTGAAGCCGTCGTCGATCTCGTATGTAACATCTTCTATTATACATACTGATAATAAAATGAGGGTCACTTAGCATCTAAAATTATGACGTATACTTAAACTCGCTCGTTTTAAGAAAGAGTTTTTATTTCTCATTAAAAAAAAACAATTGGTACTGATGGGAACAAGTCGTCAGTCTTGTACGCATTTATTTGCCAATTTCAAAATATAATTATAAAACAAAACACATGCCAATGACGTCACGCATGAAATGAAAGAGATACGTGGTATAAGAAATATTTTTTATCCCTCCAATATTATCAAGTTCAATGTTGTGTTTAGATAAATGAGACGCTATGAGGTTAAGATAAAGTTCATTTTATTAGCGTGTTACATATTTTTGAATACCTTGGCTGCTTGGAAACTACTGGCGTTGTGCTTGTTACCATAATAATGACGGTTTGAATGACCTCATATAATGACGTTTTTGTTGTTCCGATATATTTGATCACGATTGGTGACCTGAACAATTAGACGACTATGGTTGACAGGATATCAGTGATCACTTTGGATGTTTCTAAATATTTGGTTACCGTGGCTGCCACTTTATATATGATGCTGACTGTACTTATGTAGTAGTTTTTTGTGACTTTTGAGTTAGTGATATGATTTTTTTTAACCCTAGCAGCGTATTGCTTAAATAAGAGTATTTTTTGGATGAGCGCCTTTTTTTTTTTTTATTTGTGCCCAGTGGAAATTCTTCATGTACTTCCTTCGCCCCGGGGAAGGGCGAAGGGGTATGCCGGACTCCTACCGGCTAAAACCACTGGGGCGGCATCTTCGGCACCTAAGGGAGGCTCCAGGTCCTCGTATGATCACACTGGAGCCGCCCACTGGTGCCACGCCTATAGGCACATCTCGGAGAGGGTGACTGTAAAGCGGTCGCCCCCCCGGGGGGATTGTAAAGGATCCCCCAAAGCGTCTTACGGCAGCGCGTGGCCACATGCGTGCTACTGTCTTCTCTTGGGTCGCTTGGTGTGAGCACGCAGATTCCCCAATCTACGCACCCGCGAACCCAGAGGTCCCCTGCCTGGTTGGTTGGATGAGCCCTATACTGCCATAACAATTTTATTTTTATGTTACTACAAATTTTAATACCTTTTGATATCCACTTTGACTTTTTATTTACCGTTTTCGTTATTATTTTGTAAGGAAAACATATCGAATCGAAGGCTTTCTCGTAGTCCACAAACGGCAAGTATAGTGGCAGATTATACTCCTCGGTCTTTTGTATAACCTGCCGCAGCGTATGGATGTGGTCTGTGGAACAAAAACCTTTTCGGACACCGGCTTGTTCGGAAGGCTGGAAATCATCAAACCTGCGCTCGGGACGCTTCGTGATGACCCTTGAAAACAGCTTATGAACATGGCTCAGAAGCGAGATGGGTCTGTAATTCTTAAACAGGGTTTTGTCACCCTTTTTGAAGAAATGCAACATTTCGCTTCTGTTCCATGCTCTAGCACCCCTCCAGCGTTGTCCAGTAAGACGAAATTGAATAGCTTCTAAATTACTTACAGTACGTACAACAAAAAAATATTGTTTTTTGTCTGTCTGTCGGTCTGTCTGTCTGTTTGTTTCCGCTAATCTCCGAAACAGCTGGACCGATTTTTACGAAACTTTCACTGGCAGATAGTTGATGTTACAAGGAATAACTTACGCTACTTAGATTTTATAAAAATTATCAGAGTTGCGCGCAAATAAAATAAAACCTATGATGACCAATACCTTTATATATACCTATACTCTATGTCAAGTGTCTATGCCGAAATACTCTAAGTTATATTTATGTAATCCAATTTCTTTTAAATTAAACGGCGGGTGAAACCGCGGATCGCAGCTAGTATTAGGTATAACAGTAATGTCCAGCGTTAATATTTGACCAGACAGACGGAGATAATAATTCGTCCGGGGATTTCGCTTCTACAGCCAACGAATCCTTTTCAAATATTGAAATGGTATTTATACGTCAATATTGATTCACGAGCTTTGTGATAAGTATTGCCAATTACCGTGAACCCTCGAAGAAAGGAGGTCGAATACAAGTTGTAGCCTATGGTATTGAAGTTTGAAAGGGGGTAAAATTACGTAAGGATTGCACGGTGGTATTGATCACATGGAACACTGAGAGCACTACTGTACTCATATATGATTTTAAAATAGTATCGGATCTATTCGCACACAGGTTAATATCAAAATATTATTCTGACTAACCTCGACGTTTCGATCAAGTTGCATTGACCGTGGTCACGAGTACACTGTACTCATATATATAAGGTCTTAATTCAATAGTCCACGAGATTTTACACGGAGTCTATGGAAATGGTGACGGTAATGTTTGTATCACTATAAAATAAATCAGTTTTATTTTTTTCTAAATTCATTTCTTTACTTATGGGTTCTTCTAGTAATTGTAATAATATCCACATTCATCTAGTAAGAAAATATTAATATCTTATGTCTATGTTTATGCAAAATTACAAACAAATCGAAGCAAGGCATCCTCATTACCTCATCCTCAATACCGATCCAAACCTCAAAAGTCTATATCTCAAAAGGAGTGTGTTCTGGGTTGGATCCATTTCTTGTAACAACATTCATTTACGAATTATTGTTAATTTGAGAGTAAAAAATCTTCCACCTAGAGATAGGCTATCGAGTGCTACCAGGTACAGTTAAATACAATTTGATCTAGGTTTACATCCTTTTATTGTTATTAATTTAAAATGGTTTGAACTACAAAAGATAACATTACAATTACAACCCCATATTTCCAGCGTGGGAAGACCTCCAACGAGGTGGACGGACGACCTGGCGAGGGTCACTGGGGGTCGTTGGATGGGAGCGGCATGTGACCGCTCGTTGTGGGAGTCTAAAGGGGAGGCCTTTGTTCAGCAGTGGACGTCCTGTGGCTGATATGATTCCCAGCCGTAAATATAATGTACAAATATATGTATATTTTTGTTAAAATACACAGTTTCAAACAGTTTTACACGTCATATTGAAATGGAAGGCATTTCACTACATGACAAACTGAGATTAGTTCATGGCATCCATCATAACTTTATCTATTTACTATTATTATACTAGCCAGATGACATCCGCTAATAAACCTGGGCCTATTAATATCCTGAAATATGTAACAATTCTAAATTTGTGGGGCCTAAAATTCGAGTCCAGCATATTCGTAGATGCTCCTCCAAAAGTCAAGAGCTTCGGTTTCAGGTGCAGCCCCAAGAGAAAGGTTGTCTCCAATGTCCACGTATCTTTTGCTTGAGTTGTCGTATTCCGGCCAAATAGTACCCAGCGAGGAGTCTGGGGTCGGGTTGCTGTGAACATAGATATTTAGAATAAGAGTTGGCTCATAGACTGATTTAAGCACGAGATGCAGTGCATTAAATATGAAATATTGCTTTTCTTCGATGTTTATAGGTATAAGTTTGAAAAAGGAATTAGATGAAAACAAACATTTACGTACGTGTAATAATTATATCATAGATATCATGTGGTCTTGGGAGAATATTATAAACGACATGAAATTGTGTTTTATCATTATTGCATTTCATGTTCTTACTTATAAACAGATGATAATTTCTCGTGTGAAGTACTTGTATAATCTTATGAGAAACAAAGATCTTAAACCTTTATAAATAAACATAACACTAAATTAAACCTACTGTGGTTTAACACTTACCCATATTTAGCAAAGTTTGTAAATACGGTGCACACAAGATTAATCAGATTATATTCTTTAGTATTTCTCTGAATATTCAAGTTGTATAGTTTCGAATCGAACAAATACATCAAGTCATCTAAGTGGGAAGCCCCTTGGATCCCATACTTTACTCCTTCATGGCCATATACATTTCTACCTGACCAACATGAGAATTTGTACATATACCTTCGACCGTCTCCAATCTTCGGCAAATGTAAAATAAATCTGTTAACACCGTTAAGAATACAAACATGATTCAAATAAGTAATAAAATCTCTCATGTTATTCTCACTTAGAGGGCTCCCACTAAAATAATAGCTATGTATTCTTTTGGATATTTCTAAAATTCTGTCTGGATTACATTTCATAAGGATTTTTCTAGGAACCACCAATTCTGGATATCGGTCATAATGTTTTAGTAAAGATTGTTCAACTTTAGGGATTGCAAACGTTGTTTCTTCGCTTGTGTATCCAATAAGCACGTCAACGTCTTTAATTCTTTTATTTTTTAATGCCTCCAAAGGATCTTCTGTCAAGAAATGTTCATTGCCAAATTCTTTTTCAATAACAGGCGTGAAATGGAAAAATTTAAGTGTATTATTGTTGTATTCTTCAAACGAAAGCACAGCCGGATTTTTGTCAACTAGTTTATCTACAGGAACGCTTTGTAAAAAATCCAAGAGTTTATTAGGGTTATTGGTGTCTAAGCCAAGTTGTTTGCCGAGTAAAAATGCCCTTTGTTGCGGAACATATGTAAAAGACCAATCACAGAAAGGTGAACCACTCATTGGGATAGCTCTCTTAAAAAGACCCTCAGACATCGGTGAGATCATATGTAAACAAGTGGAGGCTCCTCCAGCGCTTTCGCCAAAGAGTGTCACATTGTTAGGATCTCCTCCAAAGGTTTCTATGTTATTCTTTACCCATTTTAAAGCTGCCACTTGGTCTTTCAATCCTGCGTTTCCCGGTACATCTTCCGTGTCCAAACACAGGAAACCTAAAACTTCCAGTCTATAGTTAATAGTAACGAGAACTACGCCGTGGTTGACGAGGAAATCAGGTCCATAGTAGTCATCATTACCAGATCCACTCTTATAACCACCTCCATGGATAAATACCATAACAGGTAATGGAGAGGAAGGTTTAATATTTGGACTGTACACATTTAAGTACAAGCAATCTTCGTCTCCCAATTTAATTTGATCCGTGAAAATGCATTTTTGTGGGCATTCTGGGCCGTGTTCTGTTGCCTTTCTCATGCCATTCCATGAAAGAGGTGGTCGTGGAGCCTAGAACAAATTTATTTCTTGTATTATATATTCTCTGTATTGTGTTTTCACGTCTATGTCTGCGTATCCAGTCTAAGTCGACCAGTTTAGTATTTATTCTATTAAATGTGTTAAAGGTTCTAGTAAAAATAAACAATTAAGCTTCACACTTCTAATACTTGAGATATACAAATGAGCCATTGCAGCGTAGCGGCATTTACATCTACAATGCGTGAAAGTAAAAAGTTCTAAACTAACGGACACCTAACATCAATCGTTCTACCCACGACCCACCAAGAATGTGACCTCTCAGAAATGCTGGATCAAAACCTACATTTATTTCGTTTCTATCAGCTGAAGCACATGAAGCAGCACAGAGAAAATATCCTTTTTCAGTCCTAACTAAATCCAACCAGCAGAGCTACAAATTCTAGTTGACACAACCGACCACGACGGTTTTCAAGATAACAGATGACAAAAACAGTTCTATATCCGACTTCAAGATAACACTAACATCCATGCTACTAGAACAAAGCAGTGCTACCAGTTTAGAACAAGATATTGGTGACAAAAGAATACATGTAATATGACCAGAACAAGGGGTTTAAAACATCGATATACTGGCAGGTACTCCACTGGATGTGTGGCAGTATGATTAAGTGACTACTGATGGAGAAAAACTGCGGGGATAAGCGACTAATGCAAACTAACAGAACGATGTAGCGAAGTCTACTTAGCTGCCTACAAAACAGTAGGTCGCATTTCGTAGGCTAATGCCTAAGATGTCGACAATGCTATCCAGAGTCACAAGTTTGACCACCTGTTCTGCTATAGAATTAATTAATGTGTTACGAATATAGCAAAGCATTCTTATAATAGAAAAAATAACAAATTAATGTTGCTGCCGATTGGAATTGAATTGCTTAGTCACCTTTTACCATATATATGGATACGTTAGATACGGGGGTCCTACCCCGGGGAGTCTGCGTGCTCACACCGAGCGACCCCCGGGAAGACGGTGGCGCGCACGTGGTCACGCGAGGCTTGGGGGGATCCTTTACAATCCTCCCCGAGAAGTGCCTGGGGGGGGGGGGGGGGCGACCTTTTTACAGTCGCCTTCCCTCCGCTAGAGGGGGTGACCGCTTTACAGTCATCCCTTCCGAGATGTGCCTAAAGGCGTGGCACCAATGGGCGGCTCTAGTGTGATCTTACGAGGACCTGGACCACTCCAGTGGTTTTAGCCAGTCGGAGTCCGGCATACCCCTTCGCCCTTCCCCGGGGTGAAGGAAGTCCCATGTAGAATTGCCACTGGACATCAATAAAAAAAAAGATACTGTAGGACCCATCTTCCCACTCCAACATCTTTCTTTTTCGTTTGGTTAAAGGCCAATTATGTGTCAGGGTATTTCAAGCCGCTTAAAGTCTCGGACTTGGCTTAACGATTGCCGTCTAATGCCAATCGATGATTTTACATACTCTTCGAAGCACGCTTCGTTCAAATATCACGGTACGGTATATACGGTCATACGGTAACCTACCCATTTAGAAACCTTTTTTACTCATCATATTACTTAACGCTATACTTCATGTATATAAGCGCGATAAGAGACTGAACTAAAAGGTCAAGGACATTAGGTTGCTTTAATGCAGGTGAAGCATATTGTCTTATAGCTTTACGATTGACCTCGCCCTTTTTTTTTATTGATATCCAGTGGAAGTTCTACATGGAACTTCCTTCACCCCGGGGAAGGGCGAAGGGGTATGCCGGACTCCTACCGGCTAAAACCACTGGAGCGGTCATCTTCGGCACCGAAGGCCCCCCCTCCTTCCCCCTCCAGGTCCTCGTAAGATCACACTAGAGCGACTGACCTCGCCTAGAGAGCCCAAACACTACTACTAGCTAGCTCTAAAGAAAAATCTGTCTGTCAAATACTGGTGGCAGACAAATCTAAAAAGGCAATCAAAATTTGATTGAGTACCTTGAATCTCAATTTTCCCAGTGGTGGTTCAGCGTAGGGGATGCCTTTGAAGCTGTAGTACTTCCTTTCCCCGGTGATGGTCTCCAGCAGTTCACCAGAGAGCCAGCCCTGTTGCACTTTGACTTCTACCATTGCCACCGTTTACACTAAAATATTAAATGGTACCTGTAATGTAATACACCATGTAAGTCTCAACCGGTGTAGTAGCAACCGCAAAATAGATTTGTTAATTCAGTAATAAGGTCTAAACAGAGATTTTAGCGCGTCACATCGATACAATGGAAGGAATCTCATTTGAAAACTGTGGACGGAGACTATTAGGTTTTGTTTTACTTCTTTACTACATGACAGTATACATATTGTTTTAATGGAAAATTATGTTTAAATATGAAGTGTAGTTAAAATTCTGGATAAACTGCGCTTGAGTAAAATTCTAAATTGGTCATGTGCTCATCTTGACCAGATCTGACGCAAATATGTACGTACTAATTATGTAACATTAATTATTATCCATTTTGAAATAATAATATAATTGAGGGATGAGATGATTATAGTTCTTAAAACGTTTTTACTGAAATACATTTCTTATTATATTCTTCTAACAAATCGCTTTCAAATGAAAAACATAAATTTAAAAAGTTGTAGCAAGCATTCAGATTAGTAATATTTATTGAAAATATGCATTTCTCAATAATAAGGGCAAAATTAATTTGTATTTAAATGTAATTAATAATTATTTAATAGGTTAAGTTAACAGAACAAAAACATACCGTGTCGTAGTTACAATAGTTGAAAGTTGTTTACAAGCTGAGACGCGCGCTCGCTTGTCGTTTGATGGTAGACTGGTGACTGCACACATATTCATTCGTAATATAGTTAATGTTATGTAAGATGGCAAAGGTAGAATTGTCAGTATTAAGTGTATAGTCTATGGGTAGAATGACCGTGCTATATTATTAACGATAAATGTGCGACAAGTAAAGCTGTTTACACAATTGCGTGACATTTCATATCGAATAGCTGTTTGTGAACGTCTATGAAAATAATATTTGAATTTTTTTTACGGTTGATTGTGTCTTCTAATTCTGTCAACTATAGCATAAAGTTCACCGATCGGTGTCTTAGAAGCTCGTAGTCGTTGTATGTCGAATTCTGCTAGAATTAGACATACCACGACAGCAAAAAGTTTCTTTGATTTTTCCACAAAGCGTAAACCTACTTTTTGTTAGGAAAATTCGTAGCCAGGTTTTGGGAATGGTGTTTAACCTACTCCATTTTCTTTCAATTTCTCAAAATTTTCATTTTCAAATTAGAGACAAAATGTCTTTTGGGGTTTAATCGGATTCGGCTAAGTATCAGTACTTTTCACAGAACGACTGCCTTTGATCTCAATCAAAATACTGGGGTATATCATTATGCTAATGTTAGACTGACTGAATAACTTGATGGTTTCTCACTTTTTGTACCAACTGTGATAGTAATCGTATGATTTTCTGGGTTCTCCAAGGCACGAATTGGTCTCGATATGTAAAAGTTGATCACCCGTCTAAAGTATGACCGTGGTAAGCGCAGCTCTACTTCGCTCATGGATTAATCAGCGCAATAGCGTATCTACGACCCAGATAATAGCGGTAGATAATAGACTCCAAGGAATATTTTTATTGATACGCAAAACGCTATCTTTAATTAGACGTTCAGTAAATATCCGTAGGACAAAGCCACGGATACAGTTAGTTATACCGATGCTTAATTAAGTAGATATCACATGTACCATCAACAACGACAAAACCATTATTTTTTAAACGAGTAGAACGATTTAAAGTTAATGCTAGGTTGTTTTTGTTTGCCGTGCCTATAATCTGAGTGATTTGTGGGTTGTGAACTGATAACAGCGGTGCTTCATGGGCAGTGTGGGTTCGATTGGGCGTTGGTTGGTCGGATACTAATATTAAATTATACTCCGCAGAATGCTGCCATGTACCGGTACTCCTGACAAGTTATTTGAATGTTTAATGATGATGATTAAATTGAATGTTTAATTTCAAATCATTATTGAAGAAAAATAGGAGGAAAATATTTGAGGAAAAATAAATACACTGAAAGTGGTTATTGAATTGCAACTACCATCAAACAAAAAAATTAAGTGGATTCGCTTGATTATTGATCAATTTAATCATTATCTTAATATGGGTAATATCACATAACATAAATCAGCAGGATACGCTAGATGGCGCTGTTGTGGGTGACACCTATGTTTGATAAGATCCGTGTTAAATATTTCACTAAACTATGACATATGAACTAATTTCGTGAGCAACGTAAAGCTACTGGGACGATTTTCAAGTGAAAGTTATCATTTAAGCTCTCTGTTGCGAAGAAAATTGTAAAAGTAATGGATATAAAATCTCAAAATTTAGTGCTGTTCAAACATTTGGAAGATCTCAAAATAGTATAAAATCGGTCATAAACTCAGTTGTCATAGCTATTTACTGTAAGTTAAACGTGGAAAAAGTGTCAAAACAATTAAAATCATCATCGTAAAATTACATAAATTTGTGGAATGCGAATGTGATGATTTGATGAATCTAAAAGTGAGATCAGATGAAAAATTTAATACTTGGGGTACATGGTCTCCGATTTCAACCAGAACTCTCAGCGTTCAAGTGACGCGCGATAACCAAAAGACAGGATGACTTCGGCCGAAATTAATAATCAATCTCATCGAAAATCTTCGGGTTAGAGATTTTCCAACTCACACGGCTCATCCGTGTGTGTTACGATAACAATGAACACGAAAAAACAAACGAATCCTTAAGCTTTAAAGATTTTGGATTATCAATCAATCAATCATTTCGGCCGAATGAAGTCCACTGCTGGACACAGGCCTTCCCCAAAGATCACCACAACGACCGATATGGATGTGTTGTGGGCTCATTGGGGGGTTTTGCCATAATCGCCACGCTTGGCAGACGGGTTGGCGATCGCAGTTGAGTTGTTAATGTATTCGAAGGACGCTGCTGCCCATCCTCCGGCTAATCCCTTAGTCGACTTTTACGACACCCACGGGAGGAGATGGGGTGGTGGCATTCTGAGCCGGCACCACACGGCAATTTTGGATTAGATGGATTATTAATTTCGGCCGTTACTGAATGCACGATGTGTCGTGGGCCCAGTGTTTGTTAACAAAGTATCTAAAGAAAATCGTTATGGAAATGCGTTCGCTTCCCACCTAAAGAGAATACTTTACTTTTTGGATGTTATACATTTTTATTATTGCTTGCATTTTAAACGGTTCTGTAGTTGACTTTAATTATTAATTCGAAATGGAAAATGGGAACACTACATTTAGAAATAGATTCTATTATGGACGATATTTCGGTTGTATGCAGCGACTCAAACAAATGACATAAAAGTACTGCAGATTTATCAACTTTGAATTGCACAGTAACTATTGAACTAAAGAAGGGCAAGCTAGAAATAACACACAAGGAAACCGATAACTTACAGTAGGAGAGCAGTGCCTTAGAAAAACGAGTTCAAGATTAAGAAACGAAACTCAAGAGATTTTTTTTTTTTCATAATTTATTTATTTGTTTATTTCTCACCGTTACAGTATTATTCAAATTTACTGTGGGAGACTGGTGCCTAAACTAGGCTGAAGCCTGTATCTCAGGTCACCAGGCCTTCCACCCCAGAAGTCCAATTTTCCTCTTTCATGAACTGTACCAAACGATTTTTTTCCATTTGCTTGTACTTTCCATCAAGTTGTTTCCTCTTGTTAAAGTTCTGTTGAATACTCTCCAATAGGTTGAATATAACTTTATCAGGCCCCGATTCTGTCCTTTATAATCCAGTTATCATCTTGCATCCAAAGATTTAAATCTCTTTACTTGCATCCCATGAATGCGCATTTTCGGTGCAGACACCATCTTGATATCTAGAAACTCGTTGTTCTAATAAAATGTGTATATTATGGCTTTGATATACTCAATAATTTAATAAATTATTTTAAAATTTTCATAGCTTGTTTCACGTGACACTTGACATTTTTTTTTCAAGTTGACTTATATGATAGATTGTCAAAAATATGCTCGACAACTACACCAAAAAGGAATTTCATAAACAGATTCCAGTTCTAAAGAAATCATTTTCAAGTACTCAAACTAAAATTATATCGGAACTTCCAAAAGTTATGATTTCACTGTTAAAAGATGGCGCCACAGAACACCAACATTATAAACAAGATACACTAGTCATCTTCGTTTCACAAATATCCAACAGATGGCGACATTATTGCCTCAAAAATTATATATATTTTTTTAAATTATGTATTTGAAGGTGCGCAGTGTACTGGGGAGAGAAACTTATTCGTACGAGAATAAACACAATATCCGAGCAATATATACAAATATCTTCAATAACAACACCGAACGCTCAAACTTTTGAAATTACTCCAAAATTACGACACATGTCTGGAAATCTGCGGGGAGGCTTTTGTTTAGCAGTGGACATCCTTTGGGTGCGATAATTATGGTACCATGCGGAAAGCAAACTGGCGTGTTAGGCAGTAACTGCGCAAGTATTTTGCGCTTGTCATAGTCATCATGTCAGCCAAAGAATGTTCACTGCTGAACAAATGCCTCCCCCATACCCCCTTAAACGACCAGTTACATTACGTGTGTCGTCATTTTGGGGGGAATTTGCCAGTACTTACCACGCTTGGCAGCCGGGTTGCTGACCGCAGAATGACTGCTGTACCACGAAAGGGATGCTGCTGTCCATCCATCTGGCGTGGTCCCTCCTTTAACGACACCCACGGGAGGAGATAGAGTGGTGCTATATTCTTAATCCGGACACCACACGGAAATATGCGCTTTTATCTAAGTATATTTGTTTCTATAAGCTTACCATAGAGACGATCTGTAACGGTCTTTGAATTTCGTGTTACAATTGAGACCATGGGTGTTGAAAAAGGTGACGAAGAGATGATATCAAGAGTATGGGCAGCAGCATTCTCCTTTGTGCTAATAAGAACATGTTACGGTCACCAATCCGCATGCCAAGCGTGGTGGTTATGGCAATATTGCCTATGATCACGCATTGTAGTGTGGGAGGTAGTGGGTTAGGAGGCTTGAATATGGGTCAGTGGACGCTGTGTGTGTGACAAAGACGAGTATGACTTTTCTGTAAGAACTCTCCGTCGAACTCACTTCTGAACACGCAGTGAAATTTCTAATTTCGTATTGTTTTAACATTTTTTCTCCAGCGTGGCTATTCTAGAAGAACTCACTGACGGTCTCACTTTTGTACCCCTAGTACGAGGTACTTTTTGCAATCGAAACGTGATAGTAAACGACACGTTTAATGCGTTCGGCGCTCCGATTGGTTGAAAAGTTTAGAGCGCGCCAATCGCAGGGCTGAACGGGATAAACGCATAGTTTACTATTACGTTTGGATTGTAAAATGAAACTCGTACTAGGGGTACAGAATCCGCAGTGATTATTTTTACTACTATTCACTGCAGATACAGAAGTGAGTTTGCTAGTTAGTTCTCACAGAATAGCATAGCTGGCAAAGGAAGTGAAATTAAATGAGTTTTAGCATAACATAATTTATTTTTAATCAATAATATATAACTTTTTATGATTTTAAATAACGTGACAATTTAGAAATGAAACAACTAATTTGCTGAAATAGATAACTGAAATAGATAAACATAACATTTATCAATCCCATATAGTCAATGGATATGTCGCAGGGAAAACGACAATTTGATCATATCCCTTAACTGTTTACAACCGTTAAAATAGTTATTTTTTGAGGGATTTGATCAAATCGCTTACTTTCTTTAGGGACTGCACCCCGCAGAGTTGCAATCTTAACATCTACCGTGTATTGATCAGCTGCCTTAAGGATTTGATAACATAATATTCAAATATAAATGGGTATTTCGATCGTTCACGAATTACGTAATAGTTTTATTAACATTCAAGGTAATACAATATCTTTAAAATTACTTAAAACAATTCTAATATCAATTTTTATTAGATTAGATACAATGATAGACCAATATTTGTTAGATAATAAACCCCAACTGGAAGGGGTATAATATGTTCCCCCTCCCTTAATCACCATCAAAGATACCCACATGTAAAGTAGTGATTATCTGGACTATACAGTATAATTCATTCTTATGTCAGACTGGTAAGTTCTAGAAGTCGATTCCAGCATATTCGAAAATGCTCCTCCAAAACTCTATAGCCTCAGCTTCAGGTTTACTCTTAAGGGTAAGTTTGTCATCTATTTCTACGTAGCATTTGCTGGAGTTGTCGTACTCCGGCCAAATTAAGCCCAGCGAAGAGTCTGGAGTTGGGTTACTGTGGACAGAGATATTATGGGTCATAAAACAAGTTTAATCGTGTAACTCACATGTATAAGTAGTTGTCAGTTTGTAAGTTCTTACAGAACACACAAATATTTGTTCCGTGCGGGAATCGAACCCATGACCCGGAGCGCAGCAGCCGACTGTATCAGCCACTGCACCAACCGTGCCGTCGTTCGTATTCGAAATTCAGGAAAAACAAAAATCTATACAAATAAATAAAAATAAATAAGTGTCTGTTTGTAATGTCAAAATAACAGCTTATTACTAAATTCATATGCAAGTATGTACGGTACCTACATGAAAATAACTATTTTTAATTTTTTTGTTTGTCAGTATGTTTGTTTGTTCCCGCTAATTTTAGAAACGGCTGGACCGATTTCTACGGGACTTCACTTCACTGGCAGATAGCTGATGTTATAAGGTATAACTTAGGCTACTTTTATTTTAGAAAAATAATTAATGGTCCGCGAAAAAAAATTAAACCCCATGAAATCCAATATATATGCTCTATGTGAAGTGTCTATGTCGAATTACTCTAAATTATTTAAAAATAATCCAATTTCTTTTAAATTAAACGGCGGGTGAAACCGCGGGTCGCAGCTAGTCTAAAATATACGCGATAGAATCTGTTTAAAAGTGTTTTATTATAATGGATCTATGTCTATTACATTAAAATCATCATCATCATTTCAGCCGAGAAAAATAAAGGTCCACTGCTGCCCTCTGTATATCTCTATAGGCCTCTCCCAAAGATCACCGCAACTACCGGTTTGGGTTCGTGTTTTGCCATAATCGCCACGCTTGGCAGGGGGGTTGACGATTGCAGTTAAGTTGTAAATGTACTCGAAGGACGCTGCTGGCCACCCTGCGTCTAATCCCTTAGTCGCCTTTTGCGACATCCACAGAATAAGATGGGTTGGTTCTTTGCCGGCACTACATGGAGTACACATATTCAAATATCACTCAGGATATTCTGAGTATTATAAAAAATTATAAGAATAATTATTAATTTTTATAAGAAATTATTATAAGAAACAGCACATTAATTTTTAATGGGGAATAAAATCCGTTTTCCTTAGCTATTTTTTCATATAAACAATCCCTTCACATCTTTTTATTCATAAAAGTTGTAATAATATAGGAACGTTTCGTACAAAGCAAATTACATTTTAAATAAGTTTCAATCACCATTGTTTTTAACTATCGTTCAGTTCATTTTGTTTAATGATTTGAATTTGATAAGTCTGAGATTGTTTACAATAACAGACAGCTAAAGAAAAAACAGACTTTGAATATTACGATAATCTTATTACTCACCCGTACTTAGCGAAGTTTGTAAATATAGTGCACACGAAATTTATCAGCTCGTACTCTCTACTGTTTTTATTAACCTTCAAATCGACTATTTTCGCGTTGAACAAATACAACAAGTCATCTAAGTGAGCAGATCCTCGAATTCCGTATTTTAATCCTGGATTGCCATAGACATTTCTACCTGACGAGCATGAGAACTTGTACATGTATCTGCGACGATCACCAACTTTTGGCAAACGTAAAAGGAATCTGTTAATATCGTACTGAAGACAAGCCTGACTAGCGTAAGCAATAACCTGTTTCATGTTATCAAAAGTAAGAGCTTTTCCATCGAAAAAATATTTACGTATCCTTTTCGATATTTCTAGAATTGTCTCTGGAGTACACTTCATGAGAATCTTTCTTGGAACAAGCAGCTCTGGAAATCGGTCATAATGTTGCAGGAGCGATTCTTCTAATTTGTGAATTCCAATCAACCCCTCAGCATTTGTGTACCCAATGAACAGGTCTACATCATTGATTCTATTATTTTTAAATGCCTCCAAAGGATCTACAGTTAGGAAATGTTCTTTGCCAAAATCTTTTTCAACGACGGGTGTGAAATGGTTAAATTTGAAAAAATTATCGCTGTATTCTTCAAAAGAAAACACAAACGGGTTCACATTAACTAGTTTTTCAGTTGGAACGCTTTGCAAGAATTCCAGAAGTTTCTTTGGATCATCAGTCTCAAATCCTAGTTGTTTTCCAAGTAAAAATGCCCTTGTTTGTGGTGCAAATGAAATAGACCAATCGCAGGTAGGTGCTCCACTCATTGGAATAGCTTTATGAAAAAGGCCCTTAGACATCGGTGAGATCGAATGTAAAAAAGAGGCTGCACCACCGCCACTTTCACCAAATATTGTTATATTGTTAGGATCTCCACCAAAGTTTGCTATGTTATTCTTTATCCACTTTAAAGCAGCAACTTGGTCTTTTAATCCTGCATTTCCAGGCACATCTTCTGTTTCCAAACACAAGAAACCGAATACTTCCAGTCTGTAGTTAATAGTTACGAGAACTACGCCGTGGTTGATGAGGAAATCGGGTCCGTAGCGGTCATCATTACCAGACCCACTCTTATAACCGCCGCCATGGATAAATACCATTACAGGTAATGGAGAAGCAGGCTTGATATTTGGGCTGAACACATTTAAGGACAAGCAGTCTTCGCTGCCAACATCAGTGCCATCTGTGAATATGTCTTTTTGTGGGCTTACTGGACCGTATGCTGTTGCTTTTCTTTTGCCGTTCCATGGTAGAGGTGGTCGAGGAGGCTAAAACAAATAATTTAATTTTTATTCATTCTTAATATTCTAATAGGCCTCACCCAAAGACCACCACAATAATCGGTCCTGCGCTGCCCGACTGCCCGGAGGACATGGCGCAGCATACGCTGGATGAGTCACCAGTCTGGGTAAAGCAGCGCCGCGCAATCGAACCTCTCGCTTTCGGACGTAGTTCAGTCCATCGTCCAGAGCCAGAGCGCGAGAGATGCATGCGGAGGAGGTGGCAGGGCGAGGACAGGAGAAGACCACCTCTGATCACCGCTGCAAAACGCAGCGGGTGCCGCCGGAGAGCGCTGAACGTTCTCCTACCTCCATTAGTGACGGCGTGCGGGCGACGATCTAGGGTCAGTCCGTCGCCCACAGGCCGCAGGTCTTGTATTGCGTACACCTCTCTGACGGAATGTGCGACTGGCCAGGTCGGAGACGGGGCCCATCAGACCAAGGTGATAGACCGATATTTGCCAGGGGTGTAGTTTAATGACTACGCGGTGAACACCGCACCCCCAGCCATAGATGATTGGAAGGAATACCGTGGGATTTTAGCCGGTAAGAGTCCGGTATGCCCCTCTGCCTTTCTCAAGGCGGAAGACGTCCATTAGAATATCCCCACGACAATAAAAGGCGGGTTTGCGATCGCAGTTGGGCTGTTAATGTACTCGAAGGGTGCTGCTGCCCACCTAGGATTTCTAGACAGTCGGGATTCGTCTGCATTTTCCTGAAATTTCATATGATGTTCAGAATCCAATAGAGGTCTTAACAGAAATTTTAAAATTACCGCGCGCTTTCACCATTGCTTCACTCCGATTTAACGAGACGAAATATTTTACGCCCATTTACTGTATTTGTTGTAATTGTCAATAAAAACAAAGTAAGCACGGCATAGAGTCACGGCAGTTTATTCACTAGAAGAGTTCACAACTGAGTTCACAAATTAGAGTACAGTACCAGAAGATTCTTTTTAGTATAGAATGAGAAAGATAACGAAACCGGTAGGCCATATGGAAGCATACGATAGCGGAGCGAACGACATGCACTGTGTGTCGAGGTAAACATGCGACTTTCTATATCTCAGATTATTATTATTATTAACCTATGTCATGATACTTATAATGTGCCAAAAATGTTGTTTTTTGTCATGATTTTAATTTTAGTAATAAAAAGAAGATACGATTTTGATTTATAATATTATTTGTCCCGACAACGATCCCAAAATCCCGACATTTTTGAAATTTTGCCCATATATTGTAATCCTCCCAATGATATTTTATATTAAAAGAAGTATATATATGGTATAATATAAATAGGATGGGCAGCAGCGTGCTTCGAGTATATTAACAACTTAACTGCGATCGCCAACCCGTCTGCCAAGCGTGGTGATTGTGGCAAAACTCCAACATAGTCGCCTTTGACGAAACCCACTATAATACTAAAACCCCACGCACTATTTTCATTATTACACATTTCATTATCTGTTCTTGTCATTAAAAAATATGAATATTTATTATAACAAACAATAATACATCTATTTGGTAAGATAACACTGTAGATACCGTATGTACACAAGTATTACATTTTATTTTGGTTGTAATATTATAAATGGATTATTGAAGGCTTCATAAAAAATATCGGACCGGGATAGCTGGCTTGACAGCACATAAACCGTGATTAAAATATGACACAGCGTTTTCAAATTACCTTGAATCTCAATTTTCCCAGCGGTGGTTCAGCGTAGGGGATGCCTTTGAAGCTATAGTAAGTCCTCTCTCCTGTAACGGTCTCCAGCAGTTCACCAGACAGCCAGCCCTGCTCCACTTTGACTTCTACCATTGCCACTGGTTTCCTTTAAACAAAACACCAATCAAACAATCTTATGTGTGTACAGAGATTTACTCATACCTACAGAAAATTGTACCCTGCGGTCACCAAATACTACGAATAGTACCAACTTGTCTCATCCCGTGTCGTAAAAAGCGACTTTAGGATTAGCCGGAGGATGGGCAGCAGCGTCCTTCGTGTACATTAAGCACCTAAGTTATACAAAAGCAACGCTGCTACCAACCATCAGGTTTAGAATCCTTTAGTCGCCTTTTACGTCATCCACGGTAGTCACTATATTCTTAATCCAGAGAAATGGAACGTTATATAATGAAATAATTTACAATAAAAAAACATCGTGTGAGTTCACACGCGGTAGAAGTGAAACTTTGTATTTTGGCTAATTTGTAAGAGAGTGAGATGAATACACTATGGAGGTGGTAAACAAAGAGAGAGAGCGATTGATCGACAATAGGGAATCGGGGAAACTATATAGAAACGTGTTTTATCTCATTCTCTCACAGCCTAAACCCTACAAATACATTTATAGTTGTCACTATTTCGTTACACGTTAGCGTTAATAAAATCCAATTCACACGGTCCCAAAAGAAATTTCACTTCAAAAGCGGCTAATTTGAAACAGTATCGTAGGCACTAAACATGTCTGAATGATATTTATATCAGAACTAATAATTATTGCTTTCAATAATAAATAACAAATTTTATATATTTATTAGACATTATTAGTAAATATTAACCATACCTTAAAGTATTTTTTTAAATGACAGGAGCTGTCACGTACACTCTGTGGTCGTCCGGAGGTAGACTGCGACGAGTAGTAGGTGAATTGACGCACGGGGATTCAGACCGGTTTATAAACAACACTACCGAGACGGTGCGCAAAAATGTAACACGTATGTAGCGTGATTAATTATAACCGATATGATACTTATCAGTGCTTCGATAAAATCGATAAGCGCTTCAATCCGGTATGCTTCTATTTGTAATTAATTGACCTGCTTCGTTTATTATTTATCTTTTTTTTTTGTTTTTGTTTTTTTTTTTTTTTTTTAACCTTGCCCCACACTAGGATTTCTCCTGTGTCGTGGGTGCGTTTACAGACACAAATCCCACACACAATACACCCAGACCCGGAACAACTACCTGCAGATCGTACAAATATTTGTTCCGTGCGGGAATCGAACCCACGACCCGGTGCGCAGCAGCCGACTGTATCAGCCACTGCACCAACCGTGCCGTCAAAACTAAACGTCTAACTGTCGGAATGGAATAACTCGAACTTTGTTTTGTTTGAATGTCCGCGTTTATATTTATTTCTTTGCCATTTAAAATTATCATGGGTTTCCTGATATAGCGTTATTATTAAATAATATACAATAAGATTTAATTTATTTAAATTGAAAATTGTGTGGTGTAAAAGCTATTTATGTGCCAACTGTGTCTTTACGACAACCTTAATTACTCAGTTTAAAGCTTAATTAGCCGTGTGGTGCCGGCTACGAATAGCGCCAACCCACCTCATTTCTTGGGTGTCGCAAAAGTTGACTAAGGGACTAGCCGGAGGATGGGCAGCAGCATCCTTTGAGTGCATTAACAACTCAACTGCGATCGCCAACCCGCCTGCCATGCGTGGCAATTGTGGCAAAACCCCTCAATGAGCATACCCAGACCAGTTCTTGTGGCGATCTTCGGGGCAGGCTTGTGTCCAGCAGTGGAGTTTAATCGGCTGAAATCATAGTTTCTAGGCTACGTGTCGCGGGTACGATCTCCGTACCAAACAAATAGTTGTATGCTCTACAGATTGTTTCGAATCTGGGTGTTTGTGCATGTATGATTTATGTCTGTAAAATGTACCCACTACACACGAAAACTCTAGACTGGGACATAGTCTTCCTAAAAAAGAAACAATCATCCGGTCAACTCAGACGACATTCTCCACAACATTCGAACATTTGCCTTCAAGCAAAAATCATATATTGCAGTTACCATCTTCGTAAAGTCAGGCCATTCATTCATTTCATTTTATTGATATTAAATATCATTTTATTGTAATTCCGCCTCCACTTCTTGAAATTCGTTTTACATTTTCAATGTCATTTCATTTTTCATCATTTCGGCCGAATGAAGTCCACTGCTGGACACAGGCCTCCCCCAAAGATCACCACAACGACCGATATGGGTGTTGTGGGCTCATTGGGGGGTTTTTCCATAATCGCTACGCTTGGCAGACGGGTTGGCGATCGCAGTTGAGTTACGTACTCGAAGGACGCTGCTGCCCATCCTCCGGCTAATCCCTTAGTCGACTTTTACGACACCCACAGGAGGACACGGGGTGGTGGTATTCTGAGCCAGCACCACACGGTATATTGAGGTAAAATAATATTTATATGGGGGTGAAATAATAATAATATTCATATCGGGGTAAAATAATAATATTAATAAATCCTCTTGATTGCATACTACAGTAAAATAATAGTATAATAATTCTGATCATATGAAAGAAAAGACACAAATGGCGATCTAATTGCAATTCGGTGATCTGTTCCAGACAATTTGTAGTATATTTAATAATCTTCATATTCTATTAATATCTTAATTGTTATATATATATTTTAGATCCTTGCTGGCAAAGATCTAATCGTGATCGTGCAAGGAATTATTTAGCACCATTTTCATCAAGGGTAATCAACAATGATATGCCTATTGTGGTATTCATTTCAATAGACAAACACGACATATTCTTCATAAATATGCCATTTTTGTGAGTTGCACCACAAAAAGTAAGCTTTTACTTTCATTTGAAACTATTTGTACCTTTTTTTTGGAACTTCCTTCACCCCGGGGAAGCCGGACTCCTACCGGCTAAAACCACTGGAGCGGTCATCTTCGGCACCGAAGGGGGGCTCCAGGTCCTCGTAAGATCACACTAGAGCCGCCCATTAGAGCCACGAGTTTAGGCACTTCTTGGAAAGGATGACTGTAAAGCGGTTACCCCCTCTAGCGGAGGGAAGGCGACTGTAAAAAGGTCGCCCCCCCAGGCACATCTCGGGGAGGATTGTAAAGGATCCCCCTAAGCCTCGCTTTGCGCTGTGTTGCGCACACGGCGGCACGTGGCCACGTGCGCGCCACCGTCTTCCCGGGGATCGCTAGGTGTGAGCACGCAGACTCCCCAATCTGCGCACCTGCGACCCCCGAGGCCCCCCACCATGAAGTCACGGCAGGGGGCTCAGGCTTGTTGGACTTGGGAGCCGGGATGGTTGTTGCCCCGGCGCCGTCTCGTACTTCTCCGTGCGGGATCTATTTATAACTAGGTATAATAAATTGGTATAAAATAACAAATTATAAAAAACGTATTTTATATTACAGGTGGCTGCAAATGATAAATTAAGTTTACCACAAATTAGATTTTGTATAACGAAATAATTTAAATAGAAGACGGGCCCAGTTTGGATGTTTTACTGCAAATTATGAAAATGTCCGAGAATTTTCACAAATGGAATATAATGAAATGATTTTAATACCATTAGGTATATATGTATTAAAGAATAAACTATGATTACGATTTTCGTATTTATTTTTGTTGGCTCATAGCTCCTATACTATACGGATATTTGGGTTGACCCTTTGATGATATCAAACGTTTTTTATAGTTAACCCATTGGTAAAAAATTCATTCTTGTCGATTCTGGGTTTTTTGTTCATAACTTTTTAGCCAGGATCGTTACTAATTATTATATAGAAGTGTAAATTTGCAATTTTGAAAATACTGACTCATATGAGCGATCAACAGAGAGCGTGAAATGATGTCTTTTCTTTTTCTTATAACTAAAACTATGATTACGTAGAATCTAAGTACCCCCTGTTGATAATGCGTTCAACCGACGCACTGGCGTTTGTTGTTTATACAAAACATAATTTGACCAGCTTTTAGCCATGTTTCACTGAAACATAAAATATCCGTACGGCATTTATCTAAATCATAGGAGGATATTTTGACGCCTAACCGCCCCCTTTCTAATGACATAGCAGTAGACTAGGTATGTTTACTTTTAATCTATACAAATAAATAAAATTGAAGTGTCTGTTTGTAATGTCAAAATAACAGCTTTTCACTGAATGCATATGAAATTATATACGGTACATATAACATAAAAACAATTTTTAAATTTTTTGTCTGTCTGTCTGTCTGTCTGTCCGTCTGTCTGTCTGTCTGTCTGTCTGTTTGTTCCGGGTAATCTCCGAAACGGCTGGACCGATTTTGACGGGATTTTCGGTGGCGGATAGCTGATGTTATAAGGAATAACTTAGGCTACTTTTATTTTAGAAAAATATTAGGGTTCCGCGCAAAAAAAAAAAAACCTTGAAATCCAATATATATATATTCTATGTCAAGTGTCTATGTCGAAGTACTCTTAATTTCTTTTAAATTAAACGCGGGTGAAACTGCGGGTCCCAGCTAGTGTGTATATATAGAGTATTAAGTTCATTGTAAATAATATTTTTATCATATTGAATAAAATAAAACTATGGCCATAATATACGTATATTATATTATATATTACAACTACAACATAACAGACTTGTTAGATTTTCATAATTTATCTATCAACGTCAACGTGTGGTGTTTTGCCACAAATTTATTTTGTTGGTGATAAACCAAGATATTCTTACTCCGGTAGTTTAAACATCAATCACAGATAATACTAATTACTAGATAATATACTGATTCGTCGCGTGAGGGCACTACATAGCCCAATTACCTTGATTTGGTCTGTGTATTTCTTACTTTACCGCCATCTACCGATAAGTGACCATACTACAACACAGGCATCTGAAGATTAGGCGAAAACACAGATGTGTCGGAGTGTTGAAAAAATTAACATATTAGCTTATTATTTATTTGCCTAATGGACCCCGGACCTGACTCAATATCGAAAGAAGATATGCTGTCACCCTTACTCCAAGCAGTTCGCCTTCGTGATTATTTGTTTTATAACCACCCAGAAATGTGTATTTGCGAGTTTGCTTTGCATTTTTAACTAGGCGTTTTGATTCATTAACATGATTTGATTTTTTTTTTTTAAAACATTGCCCCACACTAGGATTTCTCCTGTGTCGTGGGTGCGTTTACAGACATGAATTCCACATACAATACACCCAGACCCGGAACAACTACCTGCAGATCATACAAATATTTGTTCCGTGCGGGAATCGAACCCACGACCCGGAGCGCAGCAGCCGACTGTATCAGCCACTGCACCAACCATGCCGTCAATTATATTAGACTAAACAAGATTTATGTCATTTAAGTGGTATATCACCGAGAAGTCCCGGTTTTAGTACGAATTCCTTTGTCTAGTTCAAGTATACTGAACGCCTTTGTTATCATCATCATCATCATCATCATATCAGCCAAAGGACGTCCACTGCTGAAAAAAGGCGTCCCTCTTAGATTTCCACAACCAGCGGTTACATGCCGCTCTCATCCAACGACTCCCGGCCACCTTCACCAGGTCGTCTGTCCACCTCGTTGGAGGTTCCATTCGGAACTTTTTTGCCCCAACGACCATCAGTTCTACCAGCAATGTGCCCCGCCCATTGCCACTTCAGTTTACTGATCCTTTCAGCTATGTCTGCAACTTTAGTTCTTCTTGGTATTTTCCTACGAGGTCAAATCAGAGTTCCGTAGAAGAACGGTACAGTATGGACAGCCATAGTTCACCAAGTTGCCAGTTCAGTGAGAGCTCATTGTGAGCAACCACGCTGCGCTTTCCGGTGCACAGTCTCTACTTGAGAAGCTTTTTGCCCCAACGGCATCAGTTCTACTTTAAATTTATATCTATAGTTATAAATATATTTACTGATCGTTAAATCAAATAATATTATTTATTTTGTTGTTATATAAATATTAGGCATGTTGTAATTATATCATACATCAATTACCCTTTTTATTGCTACTCTTAAATAAAATTAATTATCAAAATTGGTTTGGACATCCTTATCGCTTATATAACCTAAACTATTTTAATATAATGTTTATGATTTGCTTGGAATATATGCAAAATCTTCAACTTTTTTATCCCTTATAAATAACATTGTTTTTCGTAGTGACGTAAACATTAAATTTACAATTTAAAATCATTGACTTCGCTTAGGCTTATAAACACGATAATAAATCAACTGTAAAATATATACTACAATTTCTTCCCGATTTTTATATTATGTACAAGTACAAGCAATTTCGTCGTTCGTATTTAGTCGTGTGGTGCCGGCTTAGAATACCACCACCCCCCATCTCCTCCCGTGGGTGTCGTAAAGTCGACTAAGGGATTAGCCAGAGGATGGGCAGCAGCGTCCTTCTAGTACATTAACAACTTAACTGCTATCGCCAACCCGTCTGCCAAGCGTGGCGATTATGGCAAAACCCCCCAATGAGCCCACAATACATCCATATCGGTAGTTGTGGTGATCTTTGGGGGCGGCCTGTGTCCAGCAGTGGACTTCATTCAGCCGAAATGATCACAAGCAAATTATATAAATATGTAAATCGACGACACGGTTGGCGCATGGAAATATTTGTATGATCTACAGATAGTTGTTTCAGGTCTGGGTGTTTGTGCGTGTGAGATGTTTGTCTCTAAACTATACCCACGACACCGCAGAAATACTAGTGTGGGGGCAATGTTTAAAAAAAAACAGAACATAAATATGTATGTAGGTATTAAATATGATCACGGGGGTCGCGGGTGCGCAGATTGGGGAGTCTGCGTGCTCACACCGAGCGACCCCCGGGAAGACGGTGGTGCGCACGTGGTCACGTGCCGCCGTGTGCGCTGCACAGCGCAAAGCGAGGCTTGGGGGGGATCCTTTACAATCCTCCCCGAGAAGTGCCTGAGGGGGCGACCTTTTTACAGTCGCCTTCCCTCCGCTAGAGGGGGTGACCGCTTTACAGTCATCCCTTCCGTGATGTGCCTAAAGGCGTGGCACCAGTGGGCGGCTGTAGTGTGATCTTACGAGGACCTGGAGCCTCCCTTCGGTGCCGAAGATGACCGCTCCAGTGGTTTTAGCCGGTACCCCATACCCCTTCGCCCTTCCCCGGGGTGAAGGAAGTTCCATGTAGAATTTCCACTGGACATCAATAAAAAAATAAAATAAAAAAAAATAGGTATTAAATATGATGACACGTTAAAAAAACTAAAAAAATTATATTCTAAATAGTTCCTATGATAGTGATTGCACAGGAATAGCTTTAACAATATCATAAATACATGAGAGCTGGTTTTAACTCAGTAAAATTGTTATTTTTTTTACCTAACTGTCGCAATGACTCTTATCTATAATGATAATATGATTGTATTAAGTTAGGAACGAGTTCGGTGTCCAGATTATTTTTAATAGGGTTAGGCTGGACAGACGACTTGGTGAAGGTCGCTAGGAGACGTTACGTTGGATGCCAGCGGCATGTAAGCAACATTGTGGAAATTAATGGCGGTGCCTTTTTTCAAAAGTGGACATCCTTTGGCTGCGATGATCATGATGAAGCCGGTCTTTTATATTATTCTTACCGTATTTAATCAAATAAAATTAAACACAATTATGGCTTCAGATAACCAATGAATCAATTTATTGTTTCTTTAATGCATAGTATAAATAACTAAACCAAACCGGGGAGTGATTTGCGAGTTTGTTATTCTGTTAAGGTTAGATAATGTTAAAATAGCTCCCTTTGTCGAATGATGATCACTCCATCTCCTCCCGTGGATGTCGTAAAAGGCGACTAAGGGAATCTATACCAGAGGGATGGGCAGCAGCGTCCTTCCGTGAAACGGTAGCCATACTGCGCTCACCAACCCGCCTGCCAAGCGTGGTGAGTATTGGCAAATCCCCCCCAAAATGATGACACAGTTGTGAAAATCTATGGGGGAGGCCTTTGTTCAGCAGTGGACGTATAAATGGCCGATATGATGATGATGTCGAATGATAACGATTGACTCTCCAGATTTGAGACAGCTGGACCTTAGTTAGTAATGTTCAATTAGACAGCAGAATGATTGTACAAAAATATAAATAATGTTAATGAAGAGTCCTAAAATTCGATTCCAGCATATTCGAAGATGCTCCTCCAGAAGTCTTGAGATTCAGCTTCAGGTGCCGTCCCAGGAGTGAGGCTATCTCCTATGTCTACGTAGTGTTTACTGGCATGGTCGTACTCTGGCCAAATTGTACCCAGTGAGGAGTCTGGAGTTGGATTTCTGGGGGTAGAGATTTTCGGTTTTAACAGCTATACAAAACTAGGCACAGCATAGATGTTTTTCGACACACAAATGAAAAGAAAACACATGCTGTGTGATTTCGATCAAAATAATGCGTACATTTTGATGTGAATCAAGTAGATTCTGTGCTCCTAATTACAATTACTAGTATCAAACATATCTTGTGAAAAGTTAAATCTTCACAATACATAGAATTTAAAGCTTGGTTTATTTTTCACATACAAATTTAACCGAATCAGCCGGTATATGTTTTAATAATACATTAATAACATACATGTGAATCTTTTACTCACAAATAGGAATAATTGCTAAATAATTAATAATAATTAATCATTGCCGTGTGGTGCCGGCTCAGAATGCCACCACCCCATCTCCTCCCATGGGTGTCGTAAAAGTCGACTAAGGGATTAGCCGGAAGATGGGCAGCAGCGTCCTTCGAGTACATTAACAACTCAACTGCGATCGCCAACCCGCCTGCCAAGCGTGGCGATTATGGCAAAACCCCCCAATGAGCCCACATCACATCCATAACGGTGGTTGTGGTGATCTTTGGGGGAGGCCTGTGTCCAGCAGTGGACTTCATTCGGCCGAAATGATGATGATGATGATGATGAAATAGGAATAAGACCGCCAATAGCAACCATTTTTTTTTTAAAATATCTTTATCCAGAAGCTTGTTTTATATCTAAAGTTTATTGTAATCCAGAGTTATGCACTCCGTTCAACATTAACTATTGACAAGCTGAGATAGCTATTTAAAAAAAACATTATCTCTCCACATTATAATAAAACACTTTTAAACGGATTCTATCGCGTGTATTTTAGATTTCTGTTTTCCCTGACTATACGCGATAGAATCCGTTTAAAAGTGTTTTATTATAATGTGTAATAATCGCGAAAACCTAAGACATTACTATTAACTCTTCATTAATATTGATGATGTTCATTAGATGTTCCGGCCAAGAATAGATCACCCTTTTGCAAAAATGGTCGTAAAAGGCAACTTAGGGTTATTACTAAGAGGATTGGCAACAGTATCCTCCCGTATGCTAATACATAGGCTGCACTAAAAGTATCGGGAATGGAATATTTCCACTGTTCCTGTCATATTAAAATCTTTTTAATTGAAAACTCCTTGGTTTTACAAATCGAATACCATTTATTTATTTTAAAAAAGATTCACGGTCTTGTCACAAGGTTTTGTCAAACTTGTTTAGTCGTTGAGAAAATGGAATTGACCCGAGAAAATTCAAGAGCGATGATTTATTATGACTTTCGAAGTGGTTTAACACAAAAACAGTATGTTGACCGGATGATTTCTGCATTTGGTGATGAAGCCCCATCCAAAACCACAATTTATCGCTGGTTTGCTGAATTTCAACGTGGACGTGTCAAGCTCAGTGATGATCCTCGTCAAGGTCGTCCAAAAACTGCAGTCACCCAATAAAACGTTGATGCTGTGCGTAAGCTGATTGAGGAAGATCGACATGTGACATACCGCGAAATTCAGGCAACTTTAGACATTGGCATGAGACAAATACAAATAATCTTGCATGAACAATTAGGTGTAAAAAAGTTGTTTTCCCGATGGATACCGCATTTGCTATGTGAAGTGCAAAAAGCGGCTCGCGTTACTTGGTGCGTCAGAACTCTCGAAAGATTCCACGCAGGATCCTCAAATGCTGTATACAACATCGTATCAGGTGACGAATCCTGGATATATGCGTACGAACCCGAAACAAAAAACCAGTCACGAGTTTGGGTGTTCGAAAATGAGTTAAAGCCAACAAAAATTGTTCGTTCACGGAGAGTTGCAAAAAAAATGGTGGCCACGTTTGTCTCCAAAACCGGCCATGTTACGACTATTCCTCTTGAGGGACAAAGAACGGTTAATGCAGAATGGTATGCTAGCATTTGTTTGCCACAGGTCGTTTCTGAACTCCGTAGAGAGAACTGCAACCGCCGCATCATCCTCCATCACGACAATGCGAGTTCTCACACCGCGCACAGATTAAAAGAGTTTTTAGAGCAAGAAAACATAGAATTATTAGACCATCCGCCGTACAGCCCCGATCTAAGCCCTAATGATTTCTATACTTTCCCTAAAATAAAGAATAAATTGCGTGGACAGAGATTTTCATCACCTAAAGAAGCTGTGGACGCCTACAAAACGGCCATTTTGGAGACCCCAACTTCCGAATGGAATGGTTGCTTCAATGATTGGTTCCATCGTATGGAAAAATGTGTCAAATTTCGCGGAGAATACTTCGAAAAGCAATAAATACATTTTTAAATAGTAATGTTGTGTCACTTCCTTGATTCCCGAAATTTTCAGTGCTGCCCTCGTAACATCATGCTGCGATCACCAATCTGCCTGCCGACCGTGGTGATTATGGCAGTGCCATACAGTGCAGACCGCTCATTGTAGCGATAATTGTTAGGCCCATGTTCAGCGGTGGACGTTTCCAGACTGATGTGTGTGTGTATAGATGTAATGATAACTAAAGGACTCACCCATATTTGGCGAAGTTGGTAAATACAGTACACGCAAGATGGATCAGCTCAAATTCTTTAGTATTTTTCTCAACTTTCAAATTTAATCGTTTTGCATCGAACAAGTACATCAAGTCATCTAAGTGGGCAGCTCCTTTAATTCCATATTTTAGTCCTTGATTTCCATAAATATTCCTATCCGATGAACATGAGAACTTGTACACATACCTTCGACCATTACCAACCTTCGGCAAATGTGAAAGGAATCTGATAATAGGGTAAACAAAACAAGCATGATTGGAATAAGTAACAAAGTCTTTCATGTTGTTCACGCTAATGGGTTCCCCATTAAAATAATAGTTATGAATTCTCTTCGATATTTCTAAAACTGTGTCTGGTGTACATTTCATAAGGATTTCTCTTGGGACTACCAGTTCTGGATATCGGTTGTAGTGTTGCAGGTATGATTTTTCAAAATTTTCGATTCCGAGCGACGCTTCTTCACTTGTGAAGCCAAGGAACACATCTACATCATGTATTCGTTTATTTTTCAATGCTTGCAAAGTGTCTTCGATCAGGAAATTTTCTTTTCCAAAATCTTTTTCAATAACAGGTGTGAAATGGTAAAATTTAAATATATTATTGTACATCAATTCTTCAGATGAAAGCACAACTGGATTCGTATCAAGTAGTTTCTCAACTGGAACACTTTGTAGGAATTTTAGGAGATCATTTGGGTCATTTGTTTCAAGCCCTAACTGCTTGCCAAGTATGAATGCACGTGTTTGTGGTGCATATGAAAGGGACCAGTCATTGATAGGTACACCACTCATTGGAATAGCTTTCTTAAAAAGACCCTTGGACATTGGCGAGATCATATGGTAAAAAGCGGCTGAACCACCAGCGCTTTCTCCAATTACTGTCACATTATTAGGATCTCCTCCAAAGTTAGATATATTATTCTTTACCCACTTTAAAGCTGCAACTTGGTCTTTTAATCCGGCATTACCCGGCACATCTTCAGTATCCAAACACAGGAATCCTAACACTTCTAATCTGTAGTTAATAGTTACAAGTATAACACCATGACTGACGAGA
Organism: Diloba caeruleocephala; assembly: GCA_947459985.1. Taxonomy (NCBI): domain Eukaryota; kingdom Metazoa; phylum Arthropoda; class Insecta; order Lepidoptera; family Noctuidae; genus Diloba; species Diloba caeruleocephala. The sequence continues at coordinate 2,713,076 of OX381615.1, read as the reverse complement.
AAATCAGGTCCGTAGGAGTCATCATTACCAGAACCACTCTTGTAACCACCGCCATGAATGAAAACCATAACTGGCAATAGAGAGGAAGGTTTAATATTTGGACTGTACACATTTAAATGCAAGCAGTCTTCGTTGCTCAATTCAATGTTGTCTGTTAATATGTTTTTTTGAGGGCATATTGGGCCATGTTTTGTAGCGTTTCTAATACCGTCCCATGGTAGGGGTGGTCGTGGAGCCTGGAACAAAAAGCTTAATTAATACTTGAACCTATGGACGTAAACGAGACTGATTTATTTTTTTATCTAATTATATACGACTATGCTGGTGGTAGGTCTCTTGCAAGAGTCCGGCTGAATGGGCATTACCCAGTGCCAGCTATATTCCACCAAGCGGTAGTGTTTTACTTTAAATATGAAATTACTGTTCATAAACAATTCCTCGAGGTGACAAGCGTAGTGTTATGCCACGCAGGACTAGGCGAATGGCTAGATCATCTCGCCACATGGTTGCATTAAAAAAACCATATAACTAACTAAATTTATTTACAAAATAAATTCTTTAATCGTAATTCACGTACTTCACGTACACGACAACAATTTACAACAGTGATACTGGTACACAATTGGCTTCTATCTATGCACATTTGTGGTATGAGATCTAAATGCATGACTATCGATACACATTCATAAGTTATGAAGTAATATCATTTCAATAAAAGAAAGAAAGAAATAATGTATTTGGCTGTGTTATAACCGCTACTTCGTTCGCGTGGAATTTATCTAATTGTGAAAATGTTGTGTACAAGACCGCTTACTTATAAATCTTATACCATTACTAACAGAAAATAACATGAAATTTGCATAACAAGAGGCAAATTTCAATCATACTGTTTTGTCCTCTGGGCATTTAGAAAACTAAGGCAAGACGGCAATTTATTCGATTTGATTGAATGTTAATTTCGTTTTTTCATTCATTGGATGAGGGACCGTTCTATCATTGGAACCTTAGGCTGGGTTTGCGACTACGGAGTGAATTAAAATTGTCATTCACGATATTAAAAATGTGTCATCTGGGTCGTCGATGGGTGGGATTGCGGCTCTAAGTTCGACTTCGGCATCGACCTCAGCATTGGTCTATGACCGTGAATTAATCATCATTTTTTCATCATTTCGGCCGAATAAAGTCCACTGCTGGACACAGGCCTCCCTCAAAGACCACCACAACGACCGATATCGGTGTGTTGTGTGCTCATTGGGGGGTTTTGCCATAATCGCCACGCTTGGCAGGCGGATTGGCAATCGCAGTTGAGTTGTTAATGTATTCGAAGGACGCTGCTGTCCATCCTCCGTCTAATCCCTTAGTCGCCTTTTACGATACCCACGGGATGAGATGGGTTGGTGCTATTCGTAGCCGGCACCACACGGCAACTAATCACAACGCTTTTATACAGGATTTTAAATACCTACAAAATGAATCTTTTCTTCACCATCGATATCATCTTTTATTTGCATTTACTTTTACAAAGGAGTAATTTATTTATTTATTTTTATTGGTGTCCAGTGGAAATACTACATGGAACTTCCTTCTTCTACCGGCTAAAACCACTGGAGCGGTCATCTTCGGCACCGAAGGGGGGCTCCAGGTCCTCGTAAGATCACACTAGAGCCGCCCATTGGTGCCACGCCTTTAGGCACATCGCGGGAAAGGAGTTATAATCTACTTATGATTTAAAAGTACCCCCTTTCTATTAATTTTCAAATAGCAAGGACATTCCTGTCCCCTGCTTCATTAGGACACATACTGCCGCGAGTGCACTACTAAACGCTATAGCAATCGCAGACAGGGAGAAGTATTGAAACTCCATACAGTATACAAATTTATTCAAACTTAACTTTACATGGGTATTTTATCGACAGATTTCCGACCAAAGTCAAATATTTTTATTTCAAATAAACCAAATATTGGCACTTATGAAACGTCAGAATCTAAGTTGCACGGTTCCAAATAGTTGATCTATGGAGAAGAGCCGGCAAGGAACTCCATAGATACTCTTTTAAAATAATTGAGATTACAATGTTGATTGATACAAATTATGGTAAAACATATAACGAGCATTATGTAGGCCAATGTATAAAAAATAAAACGAATGTAATATAACTATTATTCGCTATGGCATTAATGGCTGACCAGTCCCAACAGACGGCACCCGTTCACCTGACCTTAGTCATCGATCTATTTCCGTCTTTACTTTTAGATATTAATAAATAAAAATATCTTGTTTAAATGACGAAAAACATCATAAATACTGGTGGCGGGTAAAACTAATACACTAACGAAAATTATTTAGACTTTTTTGTTAGTTACCTTGAATCTCAATTTGCCCAGCGGGGGTTCGGCGTAGGGAATCCCTTTGAAGCTGTAGTACTGCCCATCTCCGGTGACGGTCTGCAGAAGTTCACCAGACAACTTGCCCTGCTGCACTTTGACTTCTACCATTGCCACTTATATTGTTCAAACTAAACACAGTAAAAAAAAACCATATAAAAAAGAGTTCCGGTTTTGTGAACACTTCGAAATTCTGTATTCTTAAGAGATGCATATTTATATACAGTGAACTTAGAAAGACACCTTCAACATATAATAGTGGACCTCTATAATATAAATAACACACTACTACTCTACTCTACAGAAACATTGGCCAAAGTATATATGGGAAAAAAATGACGTACTTACCGTATTATTATTAAAATAAAAGTTGTTTACAAGCTGGCTTGCGCAGTCGCCGCTAGACTTGTGAATGACACAGATTAAACATTGATACTGACTCGTGGTACAAGTAATTTATATAGGTATATGGAAACAGATAATACTCGACTGATCGTCACTGTTCGCATAGTCATTGCACCGTCGCGTTGCTGGTATGACTGGGCGGAATTGCCTATTATGATGATTATGCGAATTCTGAGCTGCTGATCAAGATGACCAAGTCAATGTAGCTATAGATCAGAATCATTTATTCAATCATCACATCATAACTGACACTTTCCTTGTGGTTCCCAGCAAAGAATATACAATCTCTCTCGATCTATGGGTATGATAAAAGGCAACGGTGATATCAAGACGAAGTAACCCATGAATAGAGACATAAAAATTGAATAAATGTTTATTAATTAAAAGCAGCATTAGTAGGTAATACGATTTTATCAGTGGGCTACAAACTAAGTGTAACTTGTATCTTGGGGCTCAAGAGAAGGATTTATACAAGTTTATTATTAACGTTACAATCAATCAACAACGTAAAGAAGCGTTTGAAAATTATGTATATTTTTAGAATTATTCTAGTTGGCTATGTATGTCTTTTTGTGTTGGTTTTGTATGTGTGAGCATGGTGTGGAGCTTGTAAACGTTTAATGACAGTGTGAGTGTGTAACGTGTTATTGTAAGCGTGTGTGTATAGCATAGGAGAGCTTTGGCATCGTTATAAGATCGTTAGAGAACGAAGATAAAGAGAAGAAGTTAGGATTTTTGTGAAGATGGCTGTGAGCTTATCTTTTATGTTGCAGATTTTGGAACGAAGTTCCTTACGGCAGGCTTGGAGGGGATAGGGATTTTGCTGCGCGACCGAACTGAAAAAAATGTGATAGTAAAACCGTAAGAAAAAATCTGTGGAAAAAAGTGCGTGGAATAAAACCGTTAAATGAGACGTGCGCAGGCGCGACAGTCGCATACACAAGCGAGTAGTGTATAAGTGTCGATTCTACATTAGCCGAAGGAACTTCGTTCCTACCTGGTGTCCCACGACACCACATACTTTTTTATAAATTTTATTGTTTGTGTTGTGGTAAGCAAAATCGTTGCCTCGGCTTGCAATCTTGAAATCTAGTACACGAACTCTAAAGACACGTTTAATTACGGCCGAAATTAATAATCAATCTGATTCAAAATCTCTAGATTTAAGATTTTGAACTTGATCCGTTTTTTTGTTAAGATCTCACTTAACTGACACAGAAAGAGACAAATCATCAATATTCAAAGGTTTTGGATTAGACTGATTATTCATTTCGTTTCCGTTTATATGCCAGGATAGTTAAGCCGGGTACGCTATTGAAAGCATCCAGATCGAAGTCTCTGTGACAGTACATAATACTGGCTGCATGGTTGGTGCAGTGGCTAAGCGATTGGCTTCGTGCGCTACGTGTAGCGGGTTCAATTCTCGCACGTCGCAATAGTTTGTATTCTGTGAGATAGTTGTTTTAGGTCTACGCGTTTATGCATACGAGACTTATGTCTATAAACTGTATCACGAATTTACGATACAGGAGAAGACTGTGTCTGTGTCTAGGGCATCGCTTGAAAAAGCTAATATCGAGTATCGCTTCAGATTACTTTACTAATTGCTCAGCTGTTTTTTGCTGCCGGGTTATATAGCACAAGGAAGAGAACCTTAAGAAACCAATACTCGAGTGAAAACGTACAATTGATCTATGACGTGCAGTGACTTGAGTTCGATAATAAAGATACCTTGCCCCACACTAGGATTTCTCCTATGTCGTGGGTGCGTTTACAGACATAAATTCCACACACAATACATACAGACCCGGAACAACTACCTGCAGATCATACAAATATTCGTTCCGTGCGGGAATCGAACCCACGACCCGGATCGCAGCAAGCGACCGTATCAGCCACTGCACCATTCGTGCCGTCAATAATCGCCACGCTTGGCAATCCCAGAAAGTTTTAATTGTACTTAAACGACGCTGCTGCCCATTCTCCAGTTAATCGCATTGTCGCCTTTTACGACACCCATGGGATGAGATGGGTTGGTGCTATTCTTAGCTGGCACTACACGGCATAGAGGAAATAGAGTGCCGTCGTCGTTTTGAAAAAAAATGACATTAAAAACTATTGTGTTGAATTCTTCCAGTCATCTTGCACCCAATCAGTTCGTGATATGAGAGTCAGTCATGACTAGGTGTTTAATCCTCACGTATAAATGACATTTATAAATTTGATTATTTTGTAATGACGTTATGCATTCGTTATCACTTTCAAATATTATTTAATGCAACAACAGATAGCAGCTAACTATATATTACTAGCTTATGCCCGCGGCTTCGCACGCGTGGAATAAAAAAATGGTGGGTGGGGGTAGGAGGGTGAAAAATATTTTACGACCTATTCTCATACCTAACAAATATACAAAAGTAAAAATCATTAAAATCGAGCCGTTTCGGAGGAGTGTGACCACAAACACCGTGACACGAGATATTTATATATTAGATTAGAAATGTGAAAGTTTCTATGTTTGAGGTGTAGAGGATAATGTCGTGGAATAGACCAGGGGATTATTTTTATTTTGATTATAAATCAAGGCATATATCGTCCGGCCGTCACTCCTCTTGCCAGAGGCGTTAGACGATGCAGAGCAGAGGGCTCTTTGAAAGCTTATTGCTCCAAGCAGTAAAACTACTGGCAGCATTTTATAACATGCCATTCAGCATCCGTGTGATGTCCGGATTAAGAATATAGCACCACTCCATCTCCTTCCGTGGATGTCGTAAAAGGCGACTAAGGGAATCTAAACCAGAGGGATGAGCAGGAGCGTCCCTTCTGTGAACTGGTAGCCATACTGCGCTCACCATCCCGCCTGCCAAGCGTGGTGAGTATTGGCAAATACCCCCCGAAATGATGACACAGTTGTGGAATCTTTGGGGAAGGCCTTTTTTCAACAGTGAACATATAAATGGCTGATATGATACGGCATTAATGCCTCTTTGGTTTCGTAAAGATACCGATACTACGTGGCACATCAAATTGAAAAAAAAGGAATCAAAATCTTGACTGCGCTTCTAGCTCGGTTAACTTCAGTAGGCGTCGGTTCTTGTTGAGACAGCCAAACAGTCGACTGTCGCGTCGTTTCTGGTTCATACTGGTAGATCCAGAATTTGTTATCAGTATCAAGTGCCGAGAGGAGCCTGTTAAAAAGCGGGAAAATATCCTCCTTATACCTAAGGTGCGCGAGTAGAAACTTCTTCTTCTTCTTCTCTTAGATTATGGCTTCTGTCGAGTATCTTCCACAATTTCGCCAATGTCAAGTATAAGGCAACGTTGTACGGTGTTTATATTAATTAATCTTTACATATTCAATAAAACATTTCACAAAAAGTAAAAAATTCTAAAAATATGTCGGCAACGTCGTACGGTTCAATTCAGAGTAGAAACTTGTGCACATATCCATATTCAATCTGCAATATGTCAAAGTCAAAGTATTTTATTTCAAATAAACCAAATATTGGCACTTATGAAACATCAAAATCTAAGTGGCACGGTTCCAAATAGTTGATCCCGTGGAGAAGAGCTGGCAAGAAACTCCATGGATACCCTTTTAAAATAATTGAGAATACAATGTTGATTAATACAAAATATTGTAAAACATATACCGGGAAAAATGTATGTGCTGAATCTCCACATATGTCTGTTGCCAATCTACTTCAATTAAAATGCTCACTGACGTACGTTTTGTTCTATAACAGCCGTCAAAGGCTGGTCACTTCTTTCTCCGTAAGTCGACCGTGCTGAAATTAGTTTTGCCAGTGGTACACGGCTGCCGTAGAAAGGCTTTTGGTTATGTTATTTGAAGCTTAACAAACGATTCCCTCATCTTTCAGTGACATAAAATGTTGTCATGTGAATAGTACCAAACGCAAGTCTGTTTCTATTTAGGTCACAAAAAGCTGCGGGCAATTTGGAATTGGGATGTATGTATTTTTCTTCTAAATAGTCCAATAGTGACATAAACTTTTTTTTAATGTAACTGTCTGACTAGGTTGGAAATAATGTATTATCTATGCTTATAATATTGCTTGCTGTACTTTCCAACTGTCAGTTACTTTGGTTCATTCAGTATATCCACGTTTAGACTGATTACATTGTAAAAAGGCATGTAATAATTATTTCGCATAAAGCAATAGTCGAGGAGACCGATATCGCCTTGCTGCTGTTTCTTATCAGGCGTTTGTATGCTTAAATAGCGATACGCCTTTTTATTTGTCTATAGTGGAAATTTATCATGAACTTCTTTCGCCCCGGGGAAGGGCAAAGGGGTATGCCGGACTCCTACCGGCTAAAACCACTGGGGCGGTCATCTTCGGCACCTAAGGGAGGCTCCAGGTCCTCGTATGATCATACTAGAGCCGCCCACTGGTGCCACGGCTATAAGCACATCTCGGAGAGGGTGACTGTAAAGCGGTTACCCCCTCTAGCGGAGGGAAGGCGACTGTGAAAAAGTTGCCCCCCAGGCACTTCACGGGGAGGATTGTAAAGGATCCCCCCAAGCCTCGCTTTGCGCTGTTCTACACACACGGTAGCACGTGACCACGTGCGCACCACCGTCTTCCCGGGGTCGCTCGGTGTGGGCACGCAGACTCCCCAATCAGCGCGCCCCATCTTCGACACCTAAGGCGGCCTCCAGGTGTTGGTATGATCACACCAGATGTAATAAGAGACCGACCACCAGTTAATAAGTACTTTTAATTTCATTGCGCCTTACTTGTGTTCAAACAACATTAAGTAATTGATGTATACTTTGGTTAAATATCCCGGAGGTATATTAACGCCAATTCCGTTTCCCTATGGGATGAAGTAGAAAGAGTAGCAGTTGGCAACATCTAAGCAAATAATTCAACTGCTTCCACTTAGTATGGTAATGAGGAACCCGGCAGACATTCCAGGATTTGTTGAAGCAACTCACCTGAAGGAAATAATACATCATTTTGATTTAAGATGGCGGTTCTATGTTGCAATTAATTCCGCCATAAATTTCGAGGAGCGGTTTTATATTTGACGATGTTTCAGTAAGAGTTTTTGTCGTATTTCATTAATTTTAATGTCAGTTGCGATCAAGTTTTATTAGGTAATTGATGTTTATTTTTGTTGAATTATTAATGGTCTTAGGGTGCGCTCATATTACAATTTGACAGCAATCATTTCGTAAATTATGTAATTGTAGTGAATGTTTCTATTTCACTGTTAATTCTTTAAATGTAAGGAGAATTTCGGTCTTTTGGCGTAGGTGGTGCTGGCGTGGACATGGTGACATGGCCAACATGCAGAGCCTCTTTAGACAATTTTGATGTTATATTTTTAATGGTCAATGGCTCACTCTACTAATCGGAGACTGCACTTTTATTGAATAATAGCTGGGAACCTCGGTTTCACCTGCGTTTAATTTAAAAGAAATTTAGAGTAGGTACTTCGACATAGACACTTGACATAGAATATATATATTGGATTTCAAGGAAAGAAAGAAGAAAGAAAGAAAAACAGTTTATTTTTGCGGCGAACGTCGACGCACAAGTACAGATTCAAACGTAAAATTCTACATAAGGCATTACTAACGACATAGCTAAAATCGATACTACATACTACAATAATTATACGCTTAAAAACGAACACTTCATGAAACCAAACGCGTATCCGCGCTGGCAACACCGTTATAATAAAAATGGCCAAAAGACTTGGTATCCAGTCAAAATATAACAACAATATTTTTTACCAAAGAGTACACATTTTTGTCTGTGGTCGAAAAAGAAACAAATACAAATAAAAAATAAAAACAATGCCTACAATACAGGGTACAGGGCAGGGTTACATAAGTTACGGTCTTAAGGAAATTGTGCGTCGCATCTTCGCAAAACATAGGTTGAAGCTCAGCATAATACTGTGGCATCTCAACGAGCCATCAGCGCTGATTTTCAGCAACAGCCTTAGTGAGTGACGTAGTGGCGGTTAGTAGAACGTTGAGGAAGTGAGAAGTGACCGACATAGTATCCAAATTTGGAAGCGTTCCCCCGATTCCACTGCGCCCCTCGGCAGAATACACATAACCCGATAAAATAAAGTTCTTTGTGAGTTTGTGTAATGTGTGTAAAGCGACAATGTTGTGAAAATTAGTTTAAAAATATCAATAACTTAGTGTTGCATAATACTGACAGCAAAAATAAACAAACCAGTGACGCAACCCGAAGCGGCCATTACATAGTTACGCAACCAAATTGTACCTATTTTTCGTAATAACAAGGGTTTTTTTTGCGCGGAACCAAATATTTTTTCTAAAATAAAAGTATCCTAAGTTCTTAAGTTATTAAGATATTCACTTACTTTAATTTTACAAGATTCCTTAGTCAGCGGGTATATATTTAGAGCTTTAATCATTCATCTTGATGTAGATGTAGAGGCCGATAAAGGGACAAATCTTTTGATAAATTTAGTTTTGCATTAGATTGGTTGTGGGCACAATATTCATTTGGGTAATTATAGTCCACTACATAAAACATGCCTTTCTGAAGTTGCACCATAACATATGGTCCTCCGTATTCCACAACCGATCTAACATTTTTTATATTATATTACTTGTGTCATAACATTTTTTTATCTTAATTTCGTTGTGTCATCATTGACTTGGGTGTTGCGGTGCCCGAAATGCCTAAGGACTCGCTTTTTAAGTGGAAGATTGCGGGGTCCTGGCATGTACGGTCACAAACTTTAATATGGGACCCATTTCCTAGATTTGTTCTAAGAACATTCATATGCAATAAGATAGGAGGCTCCAGATCATATAGTATATGACGTAATAGCTTATCGAAATGATGCCTTTTTTCCTTAAAGAAGATTATACGCTTATGTTATAAGTTTTCTGTACAATATTCGATCTTTAATAGGTCCGTGATAATTCTCAGCTGTGACAAGGCGACTGTTTCAGTATCATATATACGAGGGCGGCACTGAAAATTTCGGGAATCAAGGAAGTGACACAACATTACTATTTAAAAATGTATTTATTGCTTTTCGAAGTATTCTCCGCGAAATTTGACACATTTTTCCATACGATGGAACCAATCATTGAAGCAACCATTCCATTCAGAAGTTGGGGTCTTGTATGCGAAAATGGCCGTTTTGTAGGCGTCCACAGCTTCTTTAGGTGATGAAAATCTCTGTCCACGCAATTATATTTAATATATTTAATTATATTTAATTATATTAATTATATTATTGGTATAGAGTAATAAAGTCGCCTTCTACGACATCCAAGGGAGGAGATGGAGTGGTGCTATATTCTTACTAAGACACCACATGGGTGACTTGTATTGTAAGTACATTTTACACACATTAATCTCTTAAGCACGAACTGTCAGACACCAAACAGATGATACCAATATTTGCGTTATATCCGTGCGGGGATCGAACCTGCGACACGTAGCGCAAAAATCCACTGTACCGACTGTGCCGTTCGATAAACAGGTAAGTTTATTTTCATCATTATTATAACATTCAACTTCTAACAAAAGAAATAAAGATAATTGGGAATCCTCACAGCGATGGCTGGATAGGTAAACTTTGCGATAGTTCTAGAAAATCTCTTATTCCGTTGTACCATTAAAATGCTGTCTAATTGCCGGTGAGCCCTGCCGCCTATGCTATTGCTAGGTTTTAAGACACAAGATATTGGAATGAAATGTTCAATACATTTCGCTGCAATATCCAATTGAAAGTGTAACGTTAAAAGAGACTTTAATAATGAAAATGTAGGTGCACGAAACGATTTATATTTTCTTTTTACTCATAAGTGCTGAGATGAGCAGGTCTTTCACCTGCGCCATGCCTGCCCATAACAATGTAATGGTACCCAGGACTTTACAATCCTCCCCGAGAAGTGCCTGGGAGGCGGCTTTTTTACAGCTGCTTTCCCTCCAGAGTACTTTGGCATAGACACACACACACACACACACACATATATATATATATATAGAGAAGTGCCTGGGAGGCGGCTTTTTTACAGCTGCTTTCCCTCCAGGCACTTCTCGGGGGGTATGTAAAGGATTCCCCCGAAACCTGGCTATGCGCAGCGCTGCGCATACGGCGGCGCGTGACCACATGCGCACCGCCGTTAACCCCGGGGTCACTCAATCTGAGTATGCAGGTTTCACAATAGGCGCACTCGCGACCCCCAAGGCCCCCCGCCATATAAAGACGACAGGGGGCTCAGGTGTGTAGGACACGGGTGCCGCGGTGGTCTGAGATATAGCTAAAGGCGTGAAATCATGGGCGGCTCTAGTGTGATCTTACGAGAACCTGGAGCCTCTCTTCGGTGGCAAAGATGACCGCTCCAGTGGTTTTAGCGGGTAGGAATCTGGCATACCTCTAAAATATAGTATTCAGGATTCAAACAATCGTAAAACCCGCGCTGGCAAGCACAGCTCAGTAGATATGGTGTGACGTAGAGCTCACTGAAGTATCGGCGTGGAAACTTTAAGTGGAAAGTCAGCGTGATGCATCTAGATTAGGAGTTGCGAGCCGCCGGGTGCTGGAGTATCACTTCTGTTAGTTTGAGAACGTAATTTTGAAGACGGGATTCCAGGAAATTATTTCGATACATCCATGACAGTTATTGAGTCTCTTCTTTTTGAGTTTACAATTCACCAGTTCGGTGTTTTGTGATTCCGTGTGGAGTTCGGATTCAGCACCAATATAGCACCAATCCATTTCCTCCCTCCCTCCTGTCGTAAAAGACAACTAAGGGACTCTAAACCACAGGGATGGGCAGCAGCATCCCTTCTGTGTAACAGCAGCCATTCCGCGCTCACCAACCCGCCTGCCAAGTGTGGTGAGTACTGGAAACTGCCCTTCAAAATGACAACATATGCCATGTAACCGTTCGTTGTAGACATCTAGGTATTTATTTTTATTTATTTACTAGCTGGGACCCGCGGTTACATCTGCCGTTTAATATAGAAGTTGGATTAATTATTAAAAAAAAAAGTGTTTTTGTTGCATGTACCGTATATACTTTCATATGCATTTAGTAAAAACTGTTATTTTGACATTATAAAACGGACACTGCAAATATATTTCTTTGTATAGATTTAAAATTTATGCACACACAGAAACAAAAACAGAAATAAAGATGTAATGAGAGTAAAAGGTACAAAGGAGTTGCTTATTTCTTAAAACTTCTCTTCCTTCCGACCTGCGAGAAGAGGAGGATCTATGGGGAGGCCTTTGTAAATAAGTGGATCTTCGGCTGATATGGTGTGATGAAAGATATTCCCGCTCCGCCTTTATCTTGGACCTTACATAGCTCGGACCGTCGTTTTAGCATAGTAATGGAATCTTCCAGTATAACGCTGTGCTTACCGCCGTTAGTTATAATGAAATTTCACTACGCTTCGACGGCATCCCACTTTATAATTAATCGGTTCTTCGGACCCCGTGAAAGGCTAAATAAACTTGCAGAAAATCGGAGAATAGAATAGATTAGATTAGCATAGAATAGAATATAATAAATACATGAATGTCATGTGCATGCAAGATAACAAAAAAAGTAAAAATCTGTTCTAACATGTTTGCCACGTGCCATGGCGTGCAAATATTAAAGATTATTTAATTACCTTAATTAACAGTAATTATATTTATGGCTTTTTTATAATTATTATCAATATAAACAATATGACAGCGTGTGTGTTCGTTTTTAGTCTGTGTGTGTGCGTTCTTTGGCGATTAGCGGGAACAAACAGACAGACCGAAAGACAGACAGACAGACAAATATATAAAAAAATGTTGTAGGTACCATATATTCTTTCATTATGCATTAAGTAAAAAAAGTTATTTTGACATTACAAACAGATCATTTTATTTATTCTTGTATATATACACAAGATATCGAAATTATAATGAGACCCTATATATTTTTTCTTATGATATGTAGCAGGTATTACAAGTTATAATGTAAACAACGAAAAAATGAGATCAGTTTAAACAAAATATTCGTTTCGGTCTACATAAACAAATTATTATCTCGTCTTATTTATCTTTCCTATTTTACATTTAGATGTTTTTGTTACTCTTAAATTATTATTCTTCGTAATAAAACACTTGTAAACGGATTACATCGCGTCTTTGCAGGGTTCATGATCGCTTTGCCAGCATAGCTGATACTATCCCCTCGAGAGATGCCTGGGGGGTGGCCTCTTTACAGTCGCCTTCCCTCCACTAGAGGAGATGACCACTTTACAGTCATCTCCTCCGAGATGTGCCTAAAGGCGTGGCGCCAATGGGTGGCTCTAGATTGAGATCTTTGGAGTTCCTGGAGCCTCCCTTCGGTGCCGACGATGATCACTCCGGTGGTTTTAGCCGGTAGGTGTCCAGCATGCCCCTTCGCCCTTTCCCGGGGCGAAGGAAGTACACGAGGTATTACCACCGGATCAATAAAAAAAAAAAAAAATCGTTCATGATCGCAGGATGACTGACCCCTGAAAAGTGTTAGAAACGTCAGGAAAAACAAAAAAATACGGGTTGTCCGGGAGTGTCCGCTAAGTTTCCCTACAATATGGTTGAGCTGAGCGACGCTGATGCATGCGTCATGCTCGTGAACGAGTGCCGTCTGTTGGGATTGGTCATCTTAATGCTGTCATGACAATTGAATAAAAACTCTGGTGAATATTCAAATCAAGCTTGTTTAGTGTAGACTTTTTAAGAAGTTTAGACTCCTGCATTGTCCTCATATTACCATCATTTCGAGAACATTGTACCAATATGATTTAAAAAGAGTAACCATGGAGTTTCTTGCCCGTTCTTCTCCATAGGAAATCTACACCTTGGAACGAGGCAACTAAAGTCTTGACTATTCATTTTATCTTTATCTTTATCTCTTTTAGTGCCGACAGAAGTGAAAATTTTATAGCAATAAATGTTTTTTTTTATTTATCTAGACGCGTTCGCGGTTTGTCATATGTACATGCATATATGCACACACTATAGCTGCGTCTCGTAACGGTGTCGCGAGTCCAGAGATTTTATCTCATCTAAAAATATGCGTACCACGCTAAAAGAAGTTTTCACTTCCGATATGCCATCAGGGATATGCCGGGCATATCGTGATGGCAGGGGGCGCAGCCGTGTTGGAAATTGGAGCCGGGGTGGTTGTGACCCTGGCGCCTTCTTCCTTTCCTCTTTCAATCTCACTCGGTGGTCTCCTTCTGCTGAAACTGTGCTGAAACCTCGCATCTTATCTTGTGCAGGTATGCCCCAAAACCACCGTCTCCTGCATATGGCGGTAGGTAACGCCTGCGCTCCTTTTGAGTAAGGCTTCGAAGAGTGGCAAGACGGCTTCAACGATGCGGTTTTGCGGGTACTGCGGCAGCATGAGCCGCTCGCACCTCAGTTGGAGTACGCGCCCCCAAGCCGCAAACCACCACGCACCAAGTCTCAACTTCCGAGCTCTCCTGAAGACACGCTTACGCTCTCTGGTCTTCCACCAGGGCGCTCGAAGTGTTCCTCGAAGCCCCAGTGACTGTTCACGGTGAGACTCAGGTACTTCATGTTCCGGCTCACCCTGATTTAGTCTGAACACAGTAAAAAGTGTCGTCCACCTAACAAACTACGCAGGCCTGCTTCATAGGCAATGTTACCCTGTACATAATCTCCTTCGGCTTTACTCTGCCGTCCCTGTCCACTTAACGGATGTGCCTATCACGCAGGCCCCGACAATGTTCTGTGGGCACAGATGGTGGACTACCTGGTATACATACAGGGTACCGTGGGTGCGATTAGGGATTATTTTAGTTTATTAAAGGAAATAAAGAATAGAGCAAAATATTTAAAATTTGATAGAGCTACGTACTTTATTGGGCAAATATGACTAAATTTTCCGGTAGTAGCTGCTAATAAAATAAGAATGCTTTAATTCAGGCATCAACAACACCATATAATAAAATATAAGATAAGACTTTAACTTACATAAAAATTGTATGTGTAAACAGTAAGATACAACTACTGACTTACACGATGAGTAGGTGTCGTGTGTCGCTTGGTGTCCGGTAGAGAGCTACCAGAACATTACACCTGTCGGCCAAAATTCTTCATTAGGTTCGATAGATGTTCGATGAGACCCTCCGTGTGACTTTGGTCTTGACAAGGACATCCTAGATTATAGAGTATCTCAAATATCTCCTGGACCTTTGTTATCTGTGACTTTCAGTTTCAACACAACTCATTTCATCCCTAAAGGAAAGAAAACGTTCTCAGATTTGTGTTACACACCTGAGATCAAACTGACAAATATCTCGAATATTGTTCTAGTTTTTGTTACTCCGTTCTTGATCCTTCGGGACGAAAAAACTTATATTTTTCCATCTCAAAGGAATGTATTTGTAAGAAAGAATGGTTGCTAGTATTGCTATACTCAGAATACTGTATATTAGACATCAAGATATAAATTATCTTTATTTTGGAAGTAGGTATGAAAGAACACTCTCACTCGTCAGAAAGTCTAGATAAACACAGCATGTCCTACTGACTATCTCTGAGAAGAAATGGAAGCAAACTTAACGGTTTCCGTTTTAAAGTCCAGAAAAATTGTATGGTACATTAATGGAAGACAACGTATGGCCTATAAAAAAAGTCTTGGCAGTGTTGATAGACAGCGCGCATGAATCAGTCATCGTGTAGCTAAACCTTATTAAAGGGCAATGATAGCATCCATCTACCATTAGCAGGATATGTATGTGCCCACCCATGATATGACGAACGATATGAATATCCATAAACCACCAGACAGTCTTCAAGGATGTATGGATGTTTGAGCTTAGAGAATTGCACCCCTGGGGTGCAGTTCCTTAAGCTCAAACATCCATACATCCTTAAATACAGATTTGAAATAACGGTGTCAAACCAATTTGGTATTCGCTAAGACATGATTGAAGCTATTCAAAGACACGTTGAAGAAGGTAAGCCATGAGAACCAGTCTTTGCGTTTACCAAGTTGGGTTATCACCGTTATTTCAATTCTGTATTCAAGAATGTATGGATGTTTGAGCTTAAAGAATTGCACCCCTGCTCGATTCTCACTTGGTTGTAGGTATATAAAGTAGGTAAAACAACGAAATCCACGAATGAATTGATTAATTGTTGTTCAACATATCGAGAACCTTAAATGTTAATTTATCGCCACGCAGCACCAACGTATAAATAGCTCAATGTTTTTAGCCAATGCCGTAGAATCCATTACTCAGTAACATAAGTAAGATACACAAAGAAAATGAACGGCATTTTCCTCTTTGCGTATCTCCCTTTCGCGAGTATTTTAATTTACTAATGCGAGCTCTTTCATTCGGGTGATCAAATTTTGAGATGGATGCAGGAAACATAAAGTCATATCCAAATGACTTTACAGTCCCGCCGGCTTATCTTGGGTAAATAATAAGGAGTTGCCAGTTTAGGGACACAAAAAAATAAAAAATAAAGGGAAAATATTAACATAATTTGGGTAATCAATATAGACGGAAATAAACTAATCAATTCAAAAATAAAGTCTGTTTACTTATTAATTTTACATGGATAAATCTGGAGCGATGGAAAAATATAAATGAAATAAAATAAAAATACAGCAAAACTATGAAAGTATCATACTATTAAACGTTACCGACAGTCTCACGTTGCCTTCAATTGCATAAGTTGCCTGTTACCAGAATGTAAGACTGCCTGTAATGAGTATTATTTGAATTTGACCATTAAGGATAATGACAATAACAGATATCTGACACGTATTGCAGTATCTTCATCGAAAACTTTTGGAGAAGGGTAAACTTTTAACAAATAAAAAGAAAAAATGGCAATAGTTTTTGTAGTACTGGCAACTGGATTAAACGGCCGCTGTCACGAGTTTGCATTCATTGTTTTAGCCAAAGATATAGTATTACTTTCGTACATAGATAGAGCCTATTAAGTTGAACAAATTTCCATTAATAAATACTTGTCATCCTAATGTGAGTAATACGTGTCATAACAAGAGAAAGCACTAACCGTTCGCGCACGTCTGGAAGCGTTGCAAGCCTTTTTTATTTTTATTTATGTCCAGTGGAAATTTTACATGGAACTTCCTTCACCCCGGGGAGGGGCGAAGGGGTATGCCGGACTCCTACCGGCTAAAACCACTGGAGCGGTCATCTTCGGCACCGAAGGAGGGTTCCAGGTCCACACTAGAGCCGCCCATTGGTGCCACGCCTTTAGGCAAATCACGGAGGGGATGACTGTAAAGCGGTCACCCCCTCTAGCGGAGGGAAAGCGACTGTAAAAAGGTCGTCCCCCCAGGCACTTCTCGGGGAGGATTGTATAGGATCCTCCCAAGCCTTGCTTTGCGCTGTGCTGCGCACACGGCGGCACGTGACAACGTGCGCCCCACCGTCTTCCCGGGGGTCGCTCGGTGTGAGAACGCAGACTCCCCAATCTGCGCGCCCGCGACCCCCGTGGTGTTCATACACCTACCAGATACATTGCAAGTAAAATATCGACACAACGTGAAAACGTCAAGTCAAACGTTCAGAGCAATTACTACCTTACTCACAGAGGAGCTCCCTCACTAATCAGTCTACATCCATTTTCTCAACGAATTGCTTTTCTAGTCCAATACCAATTTTGCGGAAACTTCCTTACTCCTTTGTCACTTGATTGGCTGGCAGCTCGCTTAGACACTTTGTTAACGTCTGTGTAGTAAATGAACATCACTTCGCTATAGCCTTAAGTTGGAGTAAGTGAAAGGAATGTACAAGGTTTTTTAGATGTAAAAACTAATTTGTTTTGGAGAGAAAAAAGTTGGTTTCCCTCAAGCGGAAAGTATTTTTTATTTTTATAAACGTTTCGATACTTTCACCTGGTACCTTCTTTTATGGAGGAACACCACACCTTGTTCCCCATAAAGGCAAGTTAAACAAAAGTTTGTAATCTATACAAATAAATACAATTGAAGTGTCTGTTTGTAATGTCAAAATAAGTCGGTGTGAGAACGCAGACTCTCCAATCAGCGCGCCCGCGACCCTCGTGGCCCCACACCATGTAGTGACGGCAGAGGGCTGGGCTCAGGCGTGTTGGACTTGGGAGCCGGGACGGTTGTTGCCCCGGCGCCGTCTCGTCCTTCTCCGTGCGGGATCAGCCCTCTCCTGATCCCGCTCTGCAGTCTCCTTCTGGAGCATGACGCTCTCGCAAGCGTTGCAAGCCTACAGCTATATTTACCTGAAACTATCTGGTTAACAAACGACGCTAACAGTTTTAACAGAAAGTGTATTGTTACTTTAGTACGAAACGGTGCCATTCGATTATTTTGCTGCAATCAAAGCTCTATAAACATCTCTTTCTTTCATATGACGTTGTACATGTGCTCGTAAGAGGTAGTGATGATTTTTTGTTCGTGCTTAATACTATCCGTTTATAGTTACTTGGTCTTAGATTATAGCATTATTAGATTAGATCACAGATTACTATATTAGTAGTACAGTGAGGTTTGGGGGGATTCCTTTACAATCCTTCCCGAGAAGTACCTGGGGGGCTACCTTTTTACAGTCACTGTCCCTCCACTAGAGGAGGTGATTGCTTTACAGTCATTCCCTCCGAGATATGCCTAAATGCGTGGCACCAAGGGGTGGCTCTAGATGGAGATTATTCGAGTTCCTGGAGCCTCCCTTGAAAAATAAATAATGTTTAGTGAGTAGAATTGAACCGTTCGACGTTGCCGACATATTTTTTAGAATTTTTTCATTTTTATGAAATCTTTTATGGATATGTAGATTCATTAATCTAAACACCGTACAACGTTGCCTTATACCTGACATTGGCGAAATTGTGGAAGATACTCTACAGAAGCCATAATATAAGAAGAGAAGAAGAAGAAGAGCCTCCCTTCGGTGCCGAAGATGACCATTCCGGTGGTTTTAGCCGGTAGGAGTATACCCCTCCGCACTTTCCGCACACGGAGGTAGTATATGATGTATTTCCACCGGATCAATGGCCCCTAGCAATGAAAGCCCTACCAGAAATAATGTTGCGAGCATTGAGCAAATTCACGATGACACGCCCCGAGTGTTGTTTACACATGCTCATATTTCCAAAATTTATGTGAGTACGCAACAATAAATTTACAATACCTCATGAAAGCGTGTCGAGGGACCGCCGACCTGTGTCAATGGAGGACCGTGGCCGGGCGTCGAGGTTTTTGCACCTTACCAAAGGGGTGAATTAAAGCATCACAGAGCTGCTCCAAATTTTAATAAATCTTGTCTACACTCTACAGGGCGCTTATAACTATGGCATGTAAAGTGACTCTCTTTTGTATTTAATAAAAAAAAATAACATACTTCAATATATATGTTATATTTAGTATGTGTGCAGTGGCTGATACAGTCGGCTGCTGCGCTCCGGGTCGTGGGTTCGATTCCCGCACGGAACAAATATTAGTATGATCTGCAGGTAGTTGTTCCGGGTCTGGGTGTATTGTATGTGGAATTCATGTCTGTAAACGCACCCACGACACAAGAGAAATCCTAGTGTGGGGCAACGTTTTTAAAAAGAAACACAGAAACACATTGGCATGCCTTATTCTCACAGTTTTTTTTTTCCTACTATATTGTGTAAAGTAATAAGACTGTAATACATCATATATTTTAAAAGAGTATATCCATGGAGTTTCTTGTCGGTTCTTCTCCATAGGACCAACGACTTGGAACCGTGCAACTATTTAAATTCTGACTATTCGTAAGTGCCAGCAAATGGTTTACATGAATAAAAAACTTTTGACTTTGACTTTGACTTTGAAGCACCACTCCTTCTTCAGTGGATGTTATCAAAAAGGGTGAATAAAGGACGTCGCACTACAGGGATGGGTAGCCGCATCTCTTTTGTACGACAGTAGTCATTCTGCGCTCAATTAAAGCGAAAATAAAAATTAAAACTACTGAAAAATTTCACCAAAATGACGACACAATTATGGAAACCTGTGGGGGACGCATTTGTTCAGCAGTGGACATCTTTTAACTGATATGATAACAATTTTTTTATTCAATCGGGTGGAATGATTCACCTTCTAAAGTATTTTCGCTTTAGTATGGGAGTGACGCATCTGTTACATAGTAACCGTGATCTTACAATACGCAGCGATAGATTAGTGGTTTAACGCTTGCCTTCCATACAGAACGGTCTGAGTTCGTTTCCGGCCCGCACCTCAGACTTTTCGGATTAATGTGCGGATCAGAATTTGATTATTACTTGCGTTAATGGTGAAGGAAAACGTTGTGAGGAAACCTCTGGACACCTAAGAGGGCTCCAAAATGTTCTTAATAGTATGTATAGTCCAGCAACCCGCACTAGACCAGCGTGGTGGACTAAGACCTAACTTTTCTCATCGTAAGACAAAGACCTGTGCCCAGCAGTGGGACAGTAATGTGCTGATTACGATGATCTGAGTTATAACCAGAATCGAACTAGATATAGTGCCTGCCTAAATGGCAAAAAGCTCGCACCCTAATACCGTCATAGTTATTGTTATGTGAATTGATTATAAATTGTAGATTTATATCATTGGTGTTGTATTACAACTATTTTTCAAAAGTGATAGTAA
Organism: Diloba caeruleocephala; assembly: GCA_947459985.1. Lineage (NCBI taxonomy): Eukaryota > Metazoa > Arthropoda > Insecta > Lepidoptera > Noctuidae > Diloba > Diloba caeruleocephala. Next base: position 2,692,633 of record OX381615.1, on the reverse strand, counting down.
CGAATTATTTTAACAAAATTGACCTCCAACGAGGTTAACAGACAACCCGGTGAATTTGCTGGGAGTCGTTGGATGCGGGCGACATGTAAGAGGTCGTTGTGGATATCTATGGGGTGGGCTTTTGTTCACCAGACAATTGACATCTAAAATGTGCTAGGACACTAATACTAATAACTGGAGTCTATAATGATTTTTCTACCTTTATTGGACAAAGATCAATCAAACTCTTTTATGCTTGAGTTCTTTACTGTAAAGCTCGTATTAGATACAATCCACGCAACCAAGCTTTCGGTCGCTGTACTGAAAATGTGTACAAGACTGTAATTATGCTATGAATTAACGAAAATAAACTGTAAAAAGAAACAATTATAGTCGAATTTCATCCACTCAACGACCACTAGTGTAATTAGATAGAAAACCACGTATAGTGAACCACGCTAAAAATGTAACGACATTAATTCCAATGCCACGTTTCGAGCAACTTGTCATAAAATGTGATGATTAGGGCGTCAGGTGCAGACAATTTGCGGGATTCATTCCCGCGCGACGACTTCATCCTATCTGTAAGATGTTGTGCCACCAAGATCGATAGATAGCTCTGTAAATCGCAGCCGCTTTAATTTTACTTATTTATATCGTTTTGATGGAGTAATAACTGTAGTTTATTTGACTCCCAGATTAATTTAAGTATCTTATTTTTTTTTAACTTTGCTCCACACTAGGATTTCTCCGGTGTCATGGTTGCGTTTACAGACATGAATTCCACACACAATACACCCAGACCCGGAACAACTACCTGCAGATCATACAAATATTTGATCCGTGCAGGAATCGAACCCGCGACCCGGAGCGCAGCAGCCGACTGCATCAGCTTACAGGTGTACATCTCACATGCGCATACATCCAGACTCGAAACAACTACCTGCAGATCATGCAAATATTTGTTCCGTACGGGAATCGAACCTGCGACCCGGTGCGCAGCAGCCGACTGTATCAACTAATGCTCCACTTGCCCGCTGTAACTATTCGAATCTGTTTTCGGTAAGAAACCGCGCGGCTCAATCAATTAAGGCGGGACTTAATTTTAACTGGTGTTTCAGTATTCGGCCGTTATAAGACCTTAAGGGAACATGATAACGCGGCAACATTCCTAAATCCTATTCCATGACGTAATCAACCTCTGCAAAATCTCATTGCTCAATGCTCACTAGAATTGGTTCAGCCGTTTGAGCGAGATTGAGCGTCCAACATACAAACCTTCACATTCACATTAATAAGATTTTAATATAGCTCAGTAAACCTGGAAGCCTACAACAACTTCTATGTATCTGGTGAAGGATAATTGGACATCATCATCATCATATTATATATCCGTGTGGTGTACGGATTAAGAATATAGCACCTCTCCATCTCCTCCCATGAATGTCGTAAATCTACTGGTTCCCTATTATTACCAGGCAAAGGTAAGCTGGATTAAGTTCTCGAATCATCATTTCAGCCGAATTATGTCCACTGCTGGACATAGGCCTCCCCCAAAGATCACCACAACGACCGATATGGGTGTGTTGTGGGTTCATTGGGGGGTTTTGCCATAATCGCCACGCTTGGCAGACGGGTTAGCGATCGCAGTTGAGTTGTTAATGTACTCGAAGGACGCTGCTACCCATCCTCCGGCTAATCCCTTAGTCGACTTGACTGTTCTCGAATATCACCTACAGAATATTTGTTTATGTATATTTTGTTTTTTGTTTGTGATATTATTATCTCAGTATAGCAATCGGCATAACAACAGAATTTTCCTCATTCATTTTCCCTCAGAGGATTCAAAGGCCAGAGTTTTGTGTTTACCGATTGAAATTTGCGACGAAAATGTACCTGTTGTTCACACCGAGTATATGTCTCAATAGGGATGTAAAATGAACGCTGAAATAAAATGTAAATGAAAAGCATAGCACGCATAGTGTCGACCCTTCAGAGCAGACAAGATACTCAATAATGAGAAGCACGAAGAAGAAGAGATGCATAATAAACGAGTAATTATAGGTTGCCGTGTGGTCTCGGCGGTCGCGAGCGCGCAGATTGGGGAGTCTGCATGCTCACACCGAGCGACCCCCGGGAAGACGGTGGCGCGCATGTGGTCACGTGCCGCCGTGTGCGCAGCACAGCGCAAAGCGAGGCTTGGGGGGATCCTTTACAATCCTCCCCGAGAAATGCCTGGGAGGGCGACCGTTTTACAGTCGCCTTCCCTCCGCTAGAGGGGGTGAAAGATTTACAGTCATCCCTTCCGAGATGTGCCTAAAGGCGTGGCACCAATGAGCGGCTCTAGTGTGATCTTACGAGGACCTGGAGCCCCCCTCCGGTGCCGAAGATGACCGCTCCAGTGGTTTTAGCCGGTAGGAGTCCGGCATACCCCTTCGCCCTTCCCCGGAGTGAAGGAAGTTCCATGTAGAATTTCCACTGGACATCAATAAAAAAAAAAATTGTGTTCCCGGCTAAAAATACCATCACCCCATCTCATCCCGTAGGTGTCGTAAAAGGCGACTATGGTATTAGCCGGAGGACGGGCAGCAGCGTCCTTCGAGTATATTTATATCTCAACTGCGATAGCCAACCCGTCAACAAAGCGTGGCGATTATGGCAATATCCACAGCACACTACACAAACCCATACCGGTCGTTGTGGCAATCTTTTGGGGAGGCTTCTGTCCAGCAATGGACGTTTTTACGGCTGAAATAATGATGATGAAATATAGGTACATATCGACAGATGAAAATAAACTTGACGAGGCTTGAAATTCGTAGATACTGTATAATAACACTCTCATGCGTGTAATATGTCTCCGTGTGTAACAAGCTCCATTCCATCTCTTGCCATGGAAGTCGTAAAAGGCGTCTAAGGAACTCCAATTCAGTGGGATGGGCAGCAGCATCCCTTCTGTGAACAGCAGCCATACTGCGGTCACCAACCCGGCTGCCAAGCGTAGTAAATACTGGCAAATTTTGACGTGACGATGCAATCGTGGAAATCTTTGGGAAGGCCTGAAGAATTGTTAAACTGAAGTAGCAGTGGGCGGGGTACATTGCTCTTACAACGGTTGTCTGATGGGACCGAAAAGTTCTCGAGGAGCGATCACGTACGGAAGGCGCGTGGGCAGCCCCCAGACCCGGTGAAGATTGCGAGAATCCGATTGATGAAAGTAGCGCAGAACTGGTAATTGTGGCGATCTTCGGGGAGGCCTATGTTTAGCAGTGGACTTCTTTCGGCTGAGATGATGATGCTAGTGATGGGGAGGCCTTTGTTCAGCAGTGGAAGTTCTTGACTGACATTGTGTCTATTATGTACCTATAATCTATATACATTGATGTTAGTACTGCAAAAAAAACTATCATAATGAAGGTTTTGCAAAAACAGAATTTTCTAACAACACCGTTATCATGAATTGTATCTGAATTCCTTTTTCAGTGAGATAGAAATAACCGTCACAATTATAGCAAATCCCTTTTTTCACTAAAAGAAAATAAATATGAAATTGCAGCCAGTGCTCCAATTAAAAATTGCAAATTTAACGTGACCAAAGCTGTGAAACAGGATCAGGATTCGACTGAAATGTCGGCAAACTAACGCCACTGGAAAACGTCTCTAACTGGATATATCCCGAGTACGACATATGCTATCCAATTTTCCATTCCAGTTCATACGAATACAGCTTCCAATAGCTGCTGTGTGACGTCAATAAACATGTCTCACAAGTATAGACGGCTAGTATAGTTGAATTCGAAGACGGAAAATAAATTTTGTAACTCTTTGGAGAGATCGTATCACATAAAAACTATAACTTAATATAAGTATATATTTATATATTATGCCGTGTGGTGCCGGCTAAGAATACCACCACCCCATCACCTCCCGTGGGTGTCGTAAAAGGTGACTAAGGGATTAGCCGAAGGATGGGCAGCAGCGTCCTTCGAGTACATTACCAACTCAACTGCGATCGCCAACCCGTCTGCCAAGCGTGGCGATTATGGCAAAACCCCCCAATTAACCCAAAACACATCCATATCGGTCGTTGTGGTGATCTTTGGGGGAGGCCTGTGTTCAGCAGTGGACTTCATTTGGCCGAAATAATAATAATAATAAATATTTATATTAAGTCAACGATAAACGTCTTGCATAAATTGTCTTTCGTTATTTAACTACCCACAGTTACACTGTCTGTGCACTTACCATGTATTTTATTATCTCTGCATCACCCTAAGGTTTTTAGTGCATAAAGTATTAAATAAATCAATAAATAAATAAAAACTGTTTGATGTAAATCAAGTTAAGTGTAATATCTCTGTAGTGGCTGATACAGTCAGTTGCTGCGCTCCGGGTCGTGGGTTCGATTACTTACCGCACAGAACAAATATTTGTATGATCTGCATGCAGGTAGTTGTTCCGGGTCTGGGTGTATTGTGTGTGGAATTTGTGTCTGTTAACGCACCCACGACACAGGAGAAATCGTGAAAACTGTGGAGATACTAGGATGGTTTCTTAAAAAAAAATATCTTAATTTAATTTGAAATATACTAGCAAAATTTGTAAAATTACAATTGAAAGAATTACAAAAAATAAACAAGTCCCTGAGCTAACATTGTCCGGACACTATTCTCGCATAAATAATATAAATCTCATGTCCTAAAATTCAATTCCCAAATGTTTTGAGTAACTTTATCCTACAGAAACTGTCTCCCCGGAGGGCTTTCAGCTCGTTTAAGGGAACTAAAAGGGCCTACATTAAAACTAACTTGCTCTTGCCGGTGACTCGCCGCGAATGTTAATTTATTAAACATTTTGATTGAAGGGTTAATGAAATAGTTTGGTGAGGGCATCGTACTGAACTTGTGGGTTGATTATAATGTGTTACAGTGAAAACCCGTTTTTAGTTAGAACGCGTTCTTTCTAGTTATGATAGTAACAACTAGAATTTATTGATAGTCAAAACTAATGCTAGTTAACACTGGCTGACTTTAACTAGATGTAGTGTTAGGTTCATTATTTAAACGTAAATTATAATTATTTCTTCTAGATATGACTAACTTAATTTTTTTTTAATTATCGCAGATATGTTTTTACTTTACCCTCGTTAGTATATCATATCAGCCATTTATATGTCCACTGCTGAACATCGGCCTCCCTCATAGACCTCCACAACTGTGTCATCATTTTAGGGGGCATTTGCCAATACTCACCACGCTTGGCAGGCGGATTGGTGAGCGTATAGCTACTGTTCCACAGGAGGGACGCTGCTGCCCGTCCTTCTGGCTTAGCATCCCTTAGTCGCCTTTTACGACATCCACGGGAGGAGATGGAGTGGTGCTATATTCTTAATCCGGACACCACACGGATAATCCGGACACCACACGGACAATCCGGACACCACACGGACAATCCGGACACCACACGGATAATCCGGACACCACACGGACAATCCGGACACCACACGGTCTGTCCGTTAGTATAGTGACGGTAGAAATATAATATAGGCACTTGAGTCAATTAGGTAGTTGGTGTTGAACCACGAAGTGATACGGTTCTGTCTACAAGAGTGACTGTGTAATTGAAGAAACCGCTACACGGTTCTATTATTGTAAAAATAGATATTAAGAGTGTTTATTTGGTGATTAAAAATAATAAGAATTATTGAAGAAATACTTAGTTTTACTACAGTAGGTAGGCATGCAAGTGGCTTAAATGTTAAAAAATAACCTTCAAGGCCGAGGTGGTCAAATGGAGCTCCCCCTTAATTCCTTAGTTCACTTCCGCCTTAGCTTTCTGACCTTTTTTTTTTTTTTTTTATTTATTGGTGCCCAGTGGAAATTCATCATGAACTTCCTTCGCCCCGGGGAAGGACGAAGGGGTATGCCGGACTCCTACCGGCTAAAACCACTGGAGCGGTCATCTTCGGCACCTAAGGGAGGCTCCAGGTCCTCGTATGATCACACTAGAGCCACCCACTGGTGCCACGCCTATTGGCACATCTCGGAGAGGGTGACTGTAAAGCGGTCACCCCCCCAGGGGGATTGTAAAGGATCCCCCAAAGCGTCCCACGGCAGCGCGTGACCACATGCGTGCTACCGTCTTCTCTTGGGTCGCATGGTGTGGGCACGCAGATTCCCCAATCTACGCACCCGCGAACCCAGAGGTCCCCCACCTTATAGCAACGGCAGGGGTTTTCAGGCGTATCGGAATTAGGCGCCAGGGCGGTTGTTACCCCGGCGCCGTCTCCTTCTTCTTCGAGCGGGATCGGCCCTCTCCCGATCCCGCTCTGCGGTCTCCTTCTGGAGCATGACGCTCTCACAGAAGGAGACCACTGCATTCCAATTTTCGTGCTCTGCCAACATAGCCGACACTACTGCTGGCAGAGAGAGATCTTGCCCGATCCGATCAACCAGGATCCGCCGCTCGGCGGCCCACGCGGGGCACGCCTCGAGCGTGTGCTGCGCGGTATCTTGGTCGCTTTCACAATGGTGGCATTGTGCCGTGGCCTCACGTCCAATCCTGTGCAGGTACGCACCGAAACAACCATGCCCGGTGAGCACCTGCGTCAGGCGGTAGGTGACGCGCTCGCTCCTTCTGAGCCAGGCTCCAAAGAGCGGCAGGACGGCCTCCACGACGCGCTTGGTCGCGTACTGCATCCGCAGGCGGTGACGCCACTTTCCAAGTGCGCGCCGCTGAGCTAGCCGCCTCAGCCTCTCCAACGCCCCTGGGGACGCGTCTTCGCCGCTCTGACGGAGAGAGCGTGTCTGATCGTAGACCCACGCATCCATCTCCACCAGGATGTCGAAAGGCGGAAAACGCGCCAGGAGAGTTGCCGCCTCGTAGGACACCGTTCGGTATCCTCGTGCGATCCGGATAGCCACTCTGCGCTGCAGACCATGAATTTTGGTTCTGCAGCGCTGGGCACCTGACAGTCGAGCTGACCATACAGGCGCCCCGTAGAGGGCCACGGACCGCACAACCCCTCCGTAGAGACGGCGAACTTCCTCACATGGTCCCCCGAGATTGGGCAGCAGCCGGTGTAGTGCACCCACTACCCTCTCGACTCGGGGAACGAGGCACTGAAAGTGCTCTTCGAAGCCCCAACGACTGTCCAGGGTGAGCCCGAGGTATTTCATGTACCGGCCCACCCCGATTCGCGCGTCACTAACACGTATCCACGAACTGGGTGGTTCTCTGCTTCTTGGCAGTTTGTGGAACCATAGCGCCTCGGTTTTTTGAGGCGCTATCCGCAGACCCAGGGCGTGGATTTTGGCCACGACAATTGCCACTGCTTGCTCTGCAAGCCGGACGGTTCCCTCGAAGGACTCCCCGCTGGCCAACACCAGAGTGTCGCCAGCGTAACAAACTAAGCTGACGCCAGCAGGGAGAACGACACGCAGGACCGCGTCGTAGGCAAGGTTCCATAAAAGGGGGCCGAGAACTGACCCCTGCGGAACCCCGCACGTAATCTCCCTCCGCTTTACGCTACCGTCCCTACCCACGAAGCGAATGTGCCTATCGCGCAGATAGGCCCCTATGATGCCCTGCAGGTAAGGCGGACACCGATGATGGACTAGTGCCGCCCTAATAGCGCCCCACGGGATGGAGTTGAAGGCGTTGACGATGTCTAGACTGACTGCCAACGCCACCCCACCCCGCCGAGACACTGCCTGTTCCGACAGCGAGCGGACGCGAAGAATCGCGTCAATGGTGGACCGCCGCTGCCGGAAGCCATACTGACTTTCGGCCAGGTCGGGGCCAACTCGCGACAGGTGCTCAACGAGTCTTCGGGTAATTATTCTTTCGAATAGCTTCGAAGCCTCGTCAAGCAGGCAAATGGGACGGTATGCAGAGGCAGACTCCTTCCTTCCTTCCTCAAGAGAACCAATCCGGCTTCCTTCCAGCCGGACGGGAACACGCTACTACGGAGGCAACTGGTGAACAGCCGCCTCAAGCGGTCCCCAAGAGACTGCAGTGCATACACCCACGCACGGCCCGGAATGCCGTCCGGACCCGGTGCAGTGTTGCGACTCTTTAGGCGGCCAATGGCTCGGCCCAGCTCCCCTTCCGAAACCCCTAACTCCTCGGCCCAGTCCGAGGCAATCGGGGGTGGAGAGGGACCAGGATGGTCCCGGACCGCCGGAAAGAGCGTTGAAAGTACTCCCTCCAGCAAATCCGGGGCCATGGTTTCGGTCACGGGGGGGACATAGGGGCGTAACTTGCCCACTACCATTCGGTAGGGTCTCCCCCACGGATACCTGTCCAGTCCCTCCAGGAGCTCGCTCCAGGACCGAGCCTTCGCCTCGCTGATGGCGGCCTGAAACGCCAGCGTGGCCGCCCGGTAGGCCGCATAGGCCTCGTCAGTCTCTCCGGCTGTGGCGCTGTGTCGGCGTCGGCTTCGTTGGTACCGGCGGCGGGAGGTCAGGCAGACCGCGCGCAACTGCGCGATCTCATCCGACCACCAGTACACTGCCGTACGCCGGGAGCGCCTGGCCCGGGGCATGGATGCATCGCATATTGACGTCATCGTCTCCCGGAACCAGGACGCTTCCTCCTCCGGATCGGGCAAGATCCCTTGATCAACCTCTGGCCAGGCCGTGACGTTGGCAGCTGCGACAAGCAACTCGCTATCCAGCTGTGTGAGGGCCCAACGCCGCGACCGTGGGCTGGGACTAGAACGGCTCGGGCAAGGCGTGCGGAGGGCCACGTCGAACATTATGTGGCGGTGGTCCGAAAGTGTGACCACCTCCTCCGCTACTCGCCAACCCGACACCATGCGGGCCACAGAAGGAGCCGCCCATGTCAGGTCCACGACCGACTCCCCCTGCCACCGAACGCAGGTGCTAACGGACCCCCGATTCAGCAATCGGAGGTCAAGTGACGCCGCCCAGTCTTCCATTATCCTCCCCCTCGGCCCGTCCCGACGGTTACCCCAAGCTCTTGAGTGAGCGTTGAAGTCCCCCAGGACGAGCACTGGACGGGGCGAGCACTTACAGCGAATGCTGCGTGCCAACCCGTCCAGGTATCCCTCGAAGTCGGCGAGAGACACGTTGGGGGAGACATAGCAGCCCACTACTGCCAGAGGTCCCCACTCTACTACGACAAAGCCCTGCCCCCTGTCTAACAGGGAGCAGGGCGGCTCACCTTCGGCTCCAGACCAATAGATGGCGACGGAGTCCCCGGCGCCCCCGAACCAGCGAGGATGTTCTTGGACGCCGTAGGGCTCCGCCACAACCGCCAAGGCAACCGACCACTCCGCAACAGTCTGCAGCAACAGATTCTGCGCGTTGCGGCAGTGGTTTAGGTTGCCCTGGAGGACCTTTAATTGGCCTCCATCGCCTCCGGTGAGCCGGAGCGTGCAACCGGTGCCGCTGGCGCAGACTTCTTCAGCCCCTCGGCCGAGGCAGGGGGGCCTGGTTTTCCCCTCCTGCTCTTCTGGGCTGAACAAGATTTGCAGCCCAATCTGTGCTCGGCCGGAAGGCCAAAGTCCGCACACAGAGGGCAGTTTTTTGTCTGCGCCTGGCATTCCCGAATTTTGTGGCCCTGGCCGCCACATCCGTAACACCGGTCGCTCCGGTCAACCCCCCCATGTATGGTGCACCGGAGGCGCACATGCCCGAGTTCGAGGCATCGGAAGCATTGTAATGGCCGTGCCGCCAACACCTCGACCCTGGCCGACGTCCAACCGACGCAAATACGGCGGGTAGACGCCAGCTTCTTGGCCGCCTCCAGTGGGATCCGGACCCAGACCGTGCCCAAGGACATCGGTGATAGCTTTATGACCTAACCTGCCCGAGTTGGTTCCTTCTGAGAAGGTTGAATAGTGACAATGCGACTTGAGAGTCGAGCATTAATCAAATATGAACCCCACCTAATACTCGTAGGTCTAGCATTTATATTCAGTTGATTTTGTTTTTATCTGATTTGATTCTCGTGCTGTACGGGCCCTGGTCAACTTCTACGTTATGCGAGGATGCAGAGCGGTGCCCGGAAATGGACTATATTTGTGTGTTTTTATGCTGAAGTTGAGGAATACTATGGAATACCATCTTCTAAGGATTTAAATAGACACCATCATCATCATCACATTTGTATATGTGTGCATATTATTTAAGTAATTTATGGAATAAATACCTATTTGTATTTATATTGCACGGTTGGTGCAGTGGCTGATACAGTCGGCTGCTGCGCACCGGGTCGTGGGTTCGATTCCCGCACGGAACAAATATTTGTACGATCTGCAGGTAGTTGTTCCGGGTCTGGGTGTATTGTGTGTGGAATTTGTGTCTGTAAACGCACCCACGACACAGGAGAAATCCTAGTGTGGGGCAACGTTTTAAAAAAAATAAAAAAATAGATTCACTATTTGATTATATTAATATAATAATTACACCACGGAATACCCCTTTGTCTTTATCCATCTTTGATAAGACCGCCCATTGTACTATTACTGTTCATTAAATTATTCCTAGTAGTTGTTTTTAAAATGGTGTACAATAAAGAATATTCTATTCTATTCTACCATCAGCCTGTTTGCAAATTGCGGTAGTCATACTGCGCTCACCAAGCCGCCTACCAAGCGTGGTGAGTATTGGCAAATACCCCCCAAAAATGATGACACAGTTGTGAAAATCTATGGGGGAGGCCTTTGTTCAGCAGTGGACGTATAAATGGCCCATATGATATTTCAGCAATCATATCTTGATTATTTACTTGTATTAGGTACGTTTATGTAATGAGAATATATCATGAGACACTGGCTCACTGTAGATAAGCCAGCAGCCATGTTAGTCTCATCATCATCATCATCATTCGGCCGAATGAAGTCCACTGCTGGAAACAGGCCTCCTCCAAAGATCACAGACAACGACCGATATGGCTGTGTTGTGGGCTCATTGGGGGGTTCTGCCATAATCGCCACGCTTGGCATACGGGTTAGCTATCGCAGTTGAGTTATTAATGTATTCGAAGGACGCTGCTGCCCATCCTCGGTTAATCCCTTAGTCGACTTTTACGACTCCCACGGGAGGAGATGGGGTGGTGGTATTCTGAGCCGGCACCACACGGCAAGTTAGTGTTAGTCTCAATTAAACAGCGTTCGGGAAACTTCGCAACGTCTTTTCGTCAACAATACCGCAATGCCTCAAGAAGCAAGTCTTTAACCAGTGTGTGTTACCAGTGATGACATATGGAACAGAGACGTGGTCACTCACAATGGGCCTCATAAGAAAGCTCAAGGTCACTCAGCGAGCTATGGAGAGAGCTATGCTTGGTATTTCTCTACAAGATCAAATGAGAAATGAGGAGATCCGTAGAAGAACTAAAGTTGTCGACATAGCTGAAAGGATTAGTAAACTGAAGTGGCAATGGGCAGGGCACATTGCTCGTTGAACTGATGGCCGTTGGGGCACAAAGGTTCTCGAATGGAGACCGCGCACCGGAAAACGCAGCGTGGGACGACCTCCAACGAGGTGGACAGACGACCTGGTGAAGGTCGCTGGGAGTCGTTGGATGAGAGCGGCATGTGACCGCTCGTTGTGGAAATCCAAGGGGGAGGCCCTTGTTCAGCAGTGGACGTCCTGTGGCTGATATGATGATAATGAAAAAAATATACAAAAGAAAAAAGTTTATTTGGCAACATAAATGTAACATAATTTAAAAATAGCATGCTTATCTCTAATTTATTGATTGGATTAGTTAGTACAATGTAATTTTTGTACTTTGTATTAGCACCGGAATCTCTCTCTCGAGTAAACGTGCAATATGTGTTTAACATTTCAATTCCCGAGAGTGCTGTTAGAGGGGGTTCTATCCAGTGAAGTCTTAAACTCATTTTCAATTCTATTTGGTTCGGACGTAAACATGGATGCGTTGCCTTGGGGCTATAAAGTAACATGCATGATGCAAGCGTTATCGATAGCCGAGGCGGGATTGCTGGAATCCACAGGAACCATGTATGCACATATTTTGTACTAGGCCGAAATATGTATATTGGAAGTTTCGCATATCAGATTCGGTGTAGCAACTGAACGGGGCAGGGGTTGGATTAATATTGTAGGTGGATATACAAGTGTAAATGTCAAGAACATTCTCTTGTTTTTTATCAAATTTTCCTTGTTGAAATCTGTATACTGATTTGTCACACGAGATCAAAGTGATGTTGATACTAAAAGAACATGTTGTAATTGAATAACGCAACCCTTATTTTGGATTATGTTGTTTCCACAAATAAAATGTTGTTTCTTTCGTTGGGCCTAGTGGAAATTCTACATGAACTTCTTCCGCCGCGGCGTAGGACGGAGTGGCATGCCGGACTAAAACCACTGCGGCGTTCTCGCAGATATTTCCGAGAAATGTAGTTGCTTAACCGATCGTTTCTGGCGAAGCCAAAAGAGGCCTCCAGCCAGGCTCAAAATTAATATTATATGCTCAGCATTGTCAGTATTCATGTGTGTATATTTTGTTAGTACATATACCTGTAGGTATGTAGCTATAGTACTCTTTATGTATGTATGTATGTTTATACGTATATCCTCTACATACCATTTCTACATTTCTTCTCTTCGATTTCTCCTCACGCAGGTCTGCTGAAAGAGATTTCTTAAAAAATAACAGTGTCTTTGTACTTTTCTGTCCTATAAATTATATGTAAAATATGTCTGTGTGTACATTAATAAATAAATGCATAGCGTAACTATTTTGTACCAGTCCAGGAATCCAACCAACGTGCTTCTGCTGTGGTCCGAGCCTCAAACTGCCATTTGGGTTACCAAAACCAATTTTCTTTCTGAGCCTCAAAATATTTTTACTAACGAATAAGATCAAAGATCGTTTGTGAACGGAAACGTCGACCAATATTATCGAAGTTAATTGCTTTGATCATCCCTATTCCCATTTCCGATAATTTTAATTGATTGCTGACCCAAAAACGCTGGCTTCGCTAAATGGAAATAATTTTGAGCGTCCATTTTATTCTTGTTATAATATTGAAATTATTAGTTCAATCTATCCTGCCGTGTGGCTATGAATAGCACCAACCCATTTTATACCGTGGGTGTCGGAAAGTGGGACTATGGGATAAGCGGGAGGACGGGCAGCAGCGTCCTTCGAGTACATTAACATCTCAACTGCAATCGCCAACCCGCCTATAAAGCGTGGCAATTCTGTCAAAACCCCCAATGAGCACACAGCATACCTAGACCGATTGTTGTGGCGATCTTAGGGTAGGCCTGTGTCCTGCAGTGGGTTTTATTCGGCTGAAATGAGGATAATGATGCTCCTTTACATCGCTTAGCGAACAAAACAATGAACACAGTAAAGTCTGTTGGTAAAAAAAACTAGATCAAACATTTTTATTTGAAACAATGTCCCTACTCTAGGATTTCTCCTATGTCACTCGTGATGTTACAGATATAAATCTCACATGCGGCAACAAATACCCAGACCCGAAACAACTATATGTAGATCAAATATTTGTTCCGTGTGGGGATTGAACCCGCGACACGGGGCGCAGAAAGCCAATTTCTTAGCCATTGCGGCAACCATGCTGTTGACTATTGTAGTGTGGTCGGTAGTAGCACAAAACTAAAAGTTCGGACTTAAAAAGTAATTATAAGAGTAAACGTGTTTCATTATTGACGGAAATTTCAATTAACCCTACTTACCAGTAGATCGAAAAATATATTTTATTCGCAAAATTGATTTACGCTATCTAGGTATTGCGTATTCACCCTAGTGTGATCATGCGAGGACCTGGAGCCTCCCTTAGGTGCCGAAGATGACCACTCCAGTGGTTTTAGCCAGTAGGAGTCCGGCATCCTGGATGACGCCGTTACCAAAGCGGAGATCGCAGATGCCATAGTGGCTGCGACGGCGTGTTTGCCCGAGGATGTAAGGGTGGGCGAAATTCGCCGCTCACCGATGTCCTTGGGCACGGTCTGGGTCCGGATCCCACTGGAGGCGGCCAAGAAGCTGGCGTCTACCCGCCGTATTTGCGTCGGTTGGACGTCGGCCAGGGTCGAGGTGTTGGCGGCACGGCCATTACAATGCTTCCGATGCCTCGAACTCGGGCATGTGCGCCTCCGGTGCACCATACACGGGGGGGTTGACCGGAGCGACCGGTGCTACGGATGTGGCGGCCAGGGCCACAAAATTCGGGAATGCCAGGCGCAGACAAAAAACTGCCCTTTGTGTGCGGACTTTGGCCTCCCGGCCGAGCACAGATTGGGCTGCAAATCTTGTGCAGCCCAGAAGAGCAAGAGGGGAAAACCAGGCCCCCCTGCCTCGGCCGAGGAGCTGAAGAAGTCTGGTTCACCGGAGGCGATGGAGGCCAATTAAAGATCCTCCAGGGAAACCTAAACCACTGCCGCAACGCGCAGAATCTGTTGCTACAGACTGTTGCGGAGTGGTCGGTTGCCTTGGCGGTTGTGGCGGAGCCCTACAGCGTCCAGGAACACCCTCGCTGGTTCGGGGACGCCGGGGACTCCGTCGCTATATATTGGTCTGGAGCTGAAGGTGAGCCGCTCTGCTCCCTGTTGGACAGGGGGCAGGGCTTTGTCGTAGTAGAATGGGGACCTCTGGCAGTGGTGGGCTGCTATATCTCCCCTAACGTGTCCCTCGTCGACTTCGAGGGATACCTGGACGGGGTGGCGCGCAGCATTCGCTGTAAGTGCTTGCCCCGTCCAGTGCTCGTCCTGGGGGATTTCAATGCTCACTCTAGAGCTTGGGGCAACCGTCGGGACGGGCCGAGGGGGAGGATAATGCAAGACTGGGCGGCGTCACTTGACCTCCGATTGCTGAATCGGGGGTCCGTTAGCACCTGCGTTCGGTGGCAGGGGGAGTCGGTCGTGGACCTGACATGGGCGGCTCCTTCTGTGGCCCGCATGGTGTCGGGTTGGCGAGTAGCGGAGGAGGTGGTCACACTTTCGGACCACCGCCACATAATGTTCGACGTGGCCCTCCGCACGCCTTGCCCGAGCCGTTCTAGTCCCAGCCCACGGTCGCGGCGTTGGGCCCTCACACAGCTGGATAGCGAGTTGCTCGTCGCAGCTGCCAACGTCGCGGCCTGGCCAGAGGTTGATCAAGGGATCTTGCCCGATCCGGAGGAGGAAGCGTCCTGGTTCCGGGAGACGATGACGTCAATATGCGACGCATCCATGCCCCGGGCCATGCGCTCCCGGCGTACGGCAGTGTACTGGTGGTCGGATGAGATCGCGCAGTTGCGCGCGGTCTGCCTGGCCTCCCGCCGCCGGTACCAACGAAGCCGACGCCGACACAGCGCCACAGCCGGAGAGACTGACGAGGCCTATGCGGCCTACCGGGCGGCCACGCTGGCGTTTCAGACCGCCATCAGCGAGGCGAAGGCTCGGTCCTGGAGCGAGCTCCTGGAGGGACTGGACAGGTGTCCGTGGGGGAGACCCTACCGAATGGTAGTGGGCAAGTTACGCCCCTATGTCCCCCCCGTGACCGAAACCATGGCCCCGGATTTGCTGGAGGGAGTACTTTCAACGCTCTTTCCGGCGGTCCGGGACTATCCTGGTCCCTCTCCACCCCCGATTGCCTCGGACTGGGCCGAGGAGTTGGGGGTTTCGGAAGGGGAGCTGGGCCGAGCCATTGGCCGCCTAAAGAGTCGCAACACTGCACCGGGTCCGGACGGCATTCCGGGCCGTGCGTGGGTGTATGCACTGCAGTCGCTTGGGGACCGCCTGAGGCGGCTGTTCACCAGTTGCCTCCGTAGTAGCGTGTTCCCGTCCGGCTGGAAGGAAGCCGGATTGGTTCTCTTGAGGAAGGAAGGAAGGGCTGCGGAGTCTCCCTCTGCATACCGTCCCATTTGCCTGCTTGACGAGGCTTCGAAGCTATTCGAAAGAATAATTACCCGAAGACTCGTTGAGCACCTGTCGCGAGTTGGCCCCGACCTGGCCGAAAGTCAGTATGGCTTCCGGCAGCGGCGGTCCACCATTGACGCGATTCTTCGCGTCCGCTCGCTGTCGGAACAGGCAGTGTCTCGGCGGGGTGGGGTGGCGTTGGCAGTCAGTCTAGACATCGTCAACGCCTTCAACTCCATCCCGTGGGGCGCTATTAGGGCGGCACTAGTCCATCATCGGTGTCCGCCTTACCTGCAGGGCATCATAGGGGCCTATCTGCGCGATAGGCACATTCGCTTCGTGGGTAGGGACGGTAGCGTAAAGCGGAGGGAGATTGCGTGCGGGGTTCCACAGGGGTCAGTTCTCGGCCCCCTTTTATGGAACCTTGCCTACGACGCGGTCCTGCGTGTCGTTCTCCCTGCTGGCGTCAGCTTAGTTTGTTACGCTGACGACACTCTGGTGTTGGCCAGCGGGGAGTCCTTCGAGGGAACCATCCGGCTTGCAGAGCAAGCGGTGGCAATTGTCGTGGCCAAAATCCACGCCCTGGGTCTGCGGATAGCGCCTCAAAAAACCGAGGCGCTATGGTTCCACAAACTGCCAAGAAGCAGAGAACCACCCAGTTCGTGGATACGCGTTGGTGACACGCGAATCGGGGTGGGCCGGTACATGAAATACCTGGGGCTCACCCTGGACAGTCGTTGGGGCTTCGAAGAGCACTTTCAGCGCCTCGTTCCCCGAGTCGAGAGGGTAGTGGGTGCACTACACCGGCTGCTGCCCAATCTCGGGGGACCATGTGAGGAAGTTCGCCGTCTCTACGGAGGGGTTGTGCGGTCCGTGGCCCTCTACGGGGCGCCTGTATGGTCAGCTCGACTGTCAGGTGCCCAGCGCTGCAGAACCAAAATTCACGGTCTGCAGCGCAGAGTGGCTATCCGGATCGCACGAGGATACCGAACGGTGTCCTACGAGGCGGCAACTCTCCTGGCGCGTTTTCCGCCTTTCGACATCCTGGCGGAGATGGATGCGTGGGTCTACGATCAGACACGCTCCCTCCGCCAGAGCGGCGAAAACGCGCCTCCAGGGGCGTTGGACAGGCTGCGGCGGCTAGCTCGCCGACGCGCACTTGTAAAGTGGCGTCACCGCCTGCGGATGCAATTTGCGACCAAGCGCGTCGTCGAGGCCGTCCTGCCGCTCTTCGGAGCCTGGCTCAGAAGGAGCGAGCGCGTCACCTATCGCCTGACGCAGGTGCTCACCGGGCACGGTTGTTTCGGTGCGTACCTGCACAGGATAGGACGCGAGGCCACGGCACAATGCCACCATTGTGATAGCGACCAGGACACCGCACAGCACACGCTCGAGGCGTGCCCTGCGTGGGCCGCCGAGCGGCGGATCCTGGTCGATCGGATCGGGCAAGATCTCTCTCTGCCAGCAGTAGTGTTGGCTATGTTGGCAGAGCACGAAAACTGGAATGCAGTGGTCTCCTTCTGTGAGAGCGTCATGCTCCAGAAGGAGACCGCAGAGCGGGATCGGGAGAGGGCCGATCCCGCTCGAAGAAGAAGGAGACGGCGCCGGGGTAACAACCGCCCTGGCGCCTAATTCCGATACGCCTGAAAACCCCTGCCGTTGCTATAAGGTGGGGGACCTCTGGGTTCGCGGGTGCGTAGATTGGGGAATCTGCGTGCCCACACCAAGCGACCCAAGAGAAGACGGTAGCACGCATGTGGTCACGCGCTGCCGTGGGACGCTTTGGGGGATCCTTTACAATCCCCCCGGGGGGGTGACCGCTTTACAGTCACCCTCTCCGAGATGTGCCAATAGGCGTGGCACTAGTGGGCGGCTCTAGTGTGATCATACGAGGACCTGGAGCCTCCCTTACGTGCCGAAGATGACCGCTCCAGTGGTTTTAGCCGGTAGGAGTCCGGCATACCCCTTCGCCCTTCCCCGGGGCGAAGGAAGTTCATGATGAATTTCCACTGGGCACCAATAAAAAAAAAAAAAAAAGGAGTCCGGCATACCCCTTCACCCTTCCCCGGGGCGAAGGAAGTTCATGAGTAATTTCCACTGGGCACCAATAAAAAAAGTATTGCGTATTCAGAAGAAAGCTCAAGGTCACTCAGCAAGCTATGGAGAGAGCTATATTTGGTATTTCTCTACGAGATCGAATCAGGAATGAAGAGATCCGTAGAAGATCTAAAGTTGCCGACATAGCTGAAAGGATTAGTAAACTGAAGTGGCAGTGGGCGGGGCATATTGCTCGTAGAACTGATGGCCGTTGGGGCAAAAAGGTTCTCGAATGGAGACCGCGCGCCGGAAAACGCAGCGTGGGACGACCTCCAACGAGGTGGACAGACGACCTGGTGAAGGTCGCTGAGAGTCGTTGGATGACGGATCTCGGTGAGGGCACGCAGATTCCCCAATCTACGTACCCGCGAACCCAGAGGCCCCCCACCTTATAGCGGCATATGAACTTTACGTATGCCGAATCTCACAGTCCTTCGTGCGCGCAATGTGCTTCAAAAGGGGTACAAAGCTTTTCTTCACGGATTAATCCATTATTATTACCTAAATAGAAACGCATAAACAGAATCATGATGATGTATTCCGCTGTAAAAACGAACTTACAGTTATAATGATTTGCAAAATACCCTTATAAAAAAATATTATTAATATTGAAATAATTTTCCATTTTCACAGATAAATTCTGACGAGCTTCAGCTTCAAGTGGGTAAGTGCAAAACCTCTGAGTTTTTTTAATGTTAATAAGACTGATTCCTACTGTCCGTATCTAGTAATACAATAAATTATACAATATCTAGTGACATTTTATTCACCAATTTGGAACATGTCATTTTTGGATTACATCGTATTAACATATTAGGTAATTATGTGTGAAAATATTGGGGCACTTGCCCCGGTGACCTCCAACCTCCCCTTTAAGTCACCCCTGACCCAGCAGTACTCTGTACTAATCGTTCACTCGTCTTCTTCGAATGAATGCTTCACTGGAACTGCTGCCGGGAACTGACGGCCTGGACGGGATGGCCGCTACGGTAGGCTCGATTGCCCTGCCACCGCGCCGGCTCCCCACTATTCGAATGCCCCGCCAGGGCAGCCGTGTTGTCAGCCAAAACACTGGGTTGCTAACAAACGGGAAACGCAATATGAGTTCTTTAAAAAACACATAAAGTTACCTTTTGGTCGCCTACAGTGCGACTGCCGAGAGAATGCGTTCCTGAAATCTGTTAGTTGATCAAGTTTCTGTTATACTAAAGATTTAATTTAGCGCTAAACAGTTTAAGTTATTGTGTTGACATCACTACATTAAAATCATATTTTATATGAAATTAAATTTTTAATATAAAATAAACTTGACCAATGAACATATGTCAGGAAAGCATTCTCTCGGCAGCCTTAGCTTAATAGAAACTATGGGACTAGCGGTTTCACCCGCTGTTTAATTTAAAAGAAATGGGATTATTTATATAAAATTTAGAGTACTTCGGCATAGACACTTGACATAGAGTATGTACATATATTGCTTGATTTCATGGGTTTTAATCTTTTTGCGCGGAACCCTAAATAAAAAAATAAAAGTAGCCTAAGTCATCGCTTATAACATCAGCTATCTTCCAGTGAAAGTCCCGTAGAAATTGGTCGAGCCGTTTCGGAGATTAGCGGGTACAAATAGACGGCAAAACAGACAGACAAAAAAATTACAAATAGGTTTTTTGTTGTAGGTACCGTATATACTTTCATATGCATTTAGTAAAAAGCTGTTATTTTGACATTACAAACAGACACTTCAATTTTATTTATTTGTACAGAAGATTACTGGGCTCAAGAGACTAAAATCTCTAGAAGACGAGCCTGGAGGCGCCACGCAAGACTAGTCCTGGCTATCATTGCAATTGTTATGGGCAGACGAGATGCTTACCATCACGCAAATGACTTGTTAGTCACTAGGTTATATCAATACGTTGCTGTGAGGCGTCTCTGGGTTCGCGGGTGCGTAGATTGGGGAATCTGCGTGCCCACACCAAGCGACCCAAGAGAAGACGGTAGCACGCATGTGGTCACGCGCTGCCGTGGGACGCTTTGGGGGATCCTTTACAATCCCCCCGAGGGGGTGACCGCTTTACAGTCACCCTCTCAGGGATGTGCCTATAGGCGTGGCACCAGTGGGCGGCTCTAGTGTGATCATACGAGGACCTGGAGCCTCCCTTAGGTGCCGAAGAGGTTGTATCAATAAATCTATTAGATATTATTTTGTGCATCGATGTTAAAGCGGGTAGAAACAGAGGTTCTCGCCTTTAATTTAATGAATATGATAAAATGATATGATATGGTAGAGTTATATATAAAATGAAATGATCATTTATTCAAAATAGAAAACAAAATAGTTCTTTTTGAACGTCAACATTAGACAGCACCCATATAAGCCCACCCTTCACCCCTTCCTCGGGCTTAAACTGGGGAGAAGAAACGATGCAAGAAACTCCCCAGCACACACATTGGTCTGTCATGTACGGCGGCTGTTAGATGACGGCACGGTTGGTGCAGTGGCTGATATAGTCGGCTGCTGCGCACCGGGTCGGGGGTCTATTCGCGCACGGAACAAATATTTGTATGATCTGCATCTGCTTCAGTACGGCAGGCGGTAGGTGCTCCGAAGAGCGGCAGGACGGTCTCGACAACGCCCTTGGTCGCGAACTGCAACCTGCAACCCTCGCCACTTACCAAGTGCGCGCCGTTGCGCCAGCCATCTCAGTCTATCGAAAGCCCCTGGAGGGCGGTGGCCAACCTAGCTCGACCCTTGCTATAAAACACCTACCAAGTGTGTTTTGTATTATTTTCTAGTGCAAGCTCTAAAATCCAAAAGTCACACGGACACCTGGTCCGATCGCTCGAGGCACCATACATTGTCGTCAGTGTACTACTTATCTATTCACGACACGTTGGATAAACGTGTTGTACACCACATGGCTTCATTACCGTATGCATTGATAATGATAGCTATTGTTAGCTGCGTTTGTAGTCAATTTATGATGTATTATTTCGTAAAAATGACCGTCATGATTTTTGTTTCTAATGTATGAAAGCCATCTCATCCCGCAGGTGTCGTAAAAGGTGACTATGGGATTAGCCGGAGCACGGCCAACAGCGTCCTTTGAGTAAAATAACAACTTAACTGCGATCGCCAACCCGCACTCTGCTTAGCTAAAAACAGCCACAGCAGCTGTCGCGTTGCCAAAAGTCCACCGGTGGCAAATCGCCTGAAATTGAAAGCCGAGGATAGAATAGAATGGAATGTATTCAGTAAATAGGTCATTTTTTTATTTATTTTTATTGATGTCCTGGAAATTCTACATGGAACTTCCGTCACCCCGGGGAAGGGCGAAGGGGTATGCCGGATTCCTACCGGCTAAAACCACTGGAGCGGTCATCTTCGGCACCGAAGGGGGGCTCCAGGTCCTCGTAAGATCACACATAGGTCCTAATAGACACTTTTACACATCATGTTGAAACAACGGAGGGCATTTCGCTACATGACAGCCTCTGAGAAGAAATGCTGAAAGAAACTCAGGGTAAGGTCTTTTTTGTAAAAAAAATTATGTCTTTTGGATGGAGGATGTAATTTTTTGTTCATTGATCGTCCGACGGTGTGCGTCAGAGATCTTCGCCTGTTTAATCGCTATTGGCAAATACGTAATGCCAAAATGACGTTGGACTACCACGTCTGCGCGGTTTACGCCTGTCGCAAATCGTCTGCGACATACGTAATCAGCACGCCAAGCGTAGTAATTATGGCAAAACCCCCAATGAGCACTCAACATAAACCCAGATCGGACGCTGTGGCAATCGTTGGGGGAGGCCTGTGAACAGGGGTGCAATTCGCTAAGCTCAAACATCCATACATTCTTGAATATAGAATTGAAATAACGTTGATAACCCAATTGGGTAATCGCTAAGACTAGCCTTCATGACTTACATTCTGCAACGTGTCCTTGAATAGCTTCAATCGTGTCTTAGCGAATACCGAATTGGTTTTACACCGTTATTTCGATTCTGTGTTGTATGTATGGATGTAAAAACTTAAGGAATTGCACCCCAGCACTGGGCTTTATTCGGCTGAAATGATGATTATGAATGTGCCTAAAGTTTTTTGTCGTACGACACGTGATATATTATTATATGATGTAGATAAATGTGTTGGGTACTGATAGACTGACTGACTGACTTTCACCCTGTCCACGGAAAATACGTGGTCGGTGCACCGCTCTCAGCAGGGAGGTGAGGCTGTGTAACTGCGCCATGCCAGAAGTATAAGTTACTGTCATCTCTTCTACTAGACTGCAATAATAAACGGAATATATAGGAAAATAATATACGTCTATACCATATTTATATAAATACAACTAGGTGTGTATGTACCTGTTACGTTTATAGCCTGCAAGCAACATTTATATAACTCCTGGCACTGCATTTTTCATTTTGTTACATTTTGTTTATGCTCGATGGCTGGTCATCGAATAGCAATAGCGACGCTGCCACAGATATCCGTCCATTATTTTCCATAGCAATAGGAAGACTGGAAAAAAAAAATACAAGTAATTGTTTCAGAAAAACAGGCAGGTAGTGTAAGCGTGTTATTTATAGGTTTAATGTATAGGATACTGCAGCGGTCTATATTACCTTAAGGTTATGTCTTGCCTACATTGCTATTTCCTCCAGTATCCGGGTGCACGTTTCACAGCATTTATTATATTATATTGGCCGTGCCTTTCACAAAATTAGATATTGAATGACGGTCCGATAGACAAACTAAGTAAATTTATCTATGTATCTATTTAAAACACATATCAACACCTAACAAGATTTTTAACGGGAAGTCATAAGCGCCGTTCGCAACTGATACTGACTGCAGCATAACTGAGAGGTTGCCAGCTTGCATGTTGCGACCGAGCGAGTCGGCGAGCGTGACGCGCGGCCACTGAGAGTGGGATGGAGATGTTTAATTAGTCGAGATTACGAACATTGCTGTCTATGCCTGCATGCTGTATATATATTTATACTATATACATATATATGTCACTCACGATAATAAACTAGTTTCTTCTCAATGGAATGTAGGTAACATATATTTTGTCATTGATTTTTTAAGGATGTATTTGGGTATATTTTGAGATCGCATTATTAATGTTTTACAGTAATTGGCACTGGTGGGGATGAATGAATGAATGATTATAATTTTGTTGATATTATTTGTTGACTTTTGTTTTTGTTATTGGGGTAGATTTTATGTAATTTGAGTAGGTAACTATTATATAATATGGTATTGTAAGTTTGTCGAAATTACCGTTTATACATTTTATGTTGTTTATTTTGTTTCATAACACACACACACTCTTAAATAATGTTATGATGTGCAATGTGTGTGTACAAATTTTAAGAAAAAGATTGTTTTTATTTAAGTGCATTCAAATGCATTAGTTTTAGATTCGAGCGTATGGCACCGGTGGGTTACAGCTGAAAACCAGCGTTAGGTGGTGAGTACCACTGCCACCTAACATTATGCTGAGCTGTTGGCCCTTTGGCACTATAATTTTGTCACTGTGCACGATATGTGTTGCCTTTTAGTTAGTTTTATGATTTTAATATTTAAGTTTATTTTTATTTTGTATATTGTCTGTGCCAATAAAATAATTTTTCTTTCTTTCTTTCTTTCATAGGTCTATTTCATAGACTTTGGTCGCCACCTTATCGATCGACAATGTGATATTCGTCAAATTCTTTATTTGCTTTAAATAGTTGAAAGTTTAAGGTTGAATATATGCAAAATTCAAGATTGAGCCATCCAATTGTAACTAGATTAGGTTTTTCTTTTACATTCTGGGCTGACTTTTGGCTAGTAGGTAGTGGGTATTTTGGCTAGGCTTCATAGTGCATTCATCTCATTCTCTTACAAATTAACCAAAATAGTTTCACTTGTGCACTTACCGCGTGAAAACTTCTTTTAGCGTGGTACGCATATTTTTGGATGAGATAAAATCTCTGGACTCGCGACACCGTTACGAGACGCTATTTGAAGTGAGAACTTCTTTTAGCGCGGTACGAATATTTTTAGATGAGATACAATCTCTGGACTCGCGACACCGTTATGAGACGAAGCTATAGTGTGTGCATATATGCATGTACATATAGCAAACCGCGAACGCGTCTAGATAAATTTAAAAAAATCATTTATTGCTCTAATATTTTCACTTCTGTCGGCACTCCCGGAGTGCTAATCTAACCTTTTTTTTTACTTTAGTTGTTTTCATTGTTTTCTAGTACGAACGAACATTTCTTGTAGGTATACATTTCTTGATTACATATATTTTCTTCATCATCATCATTTCAGCCATTTATACATCCATAGATTTGCACAATTGTTTCATAATTTTGGGGGGCATTTACCGATACTCACGACGCTTGGCGGGGTTTATAGATCCTTTAGTCGCCTTTTACAATATCCAATGAGAGGAGATGGAGTAGTGCTATGTTCTTAATCCGGACACGACACGGACATTATATTTTCTTGTTTACTAAGATTTTCATATTTTCCTAGACCTCCATGCTACTAAGATTAATTTAAAATTATGGGTGGTACCTCCCCGAGGTGGTATCTACCCGAACTCTTGCAGCACCTAGGAGTCAATAACAAAATTCATCAGATTTATCCTAGTTATGTCAGTGTGTGCAGTACCTAGTATAATTCTATATGTGCAGGCTAAAGGCAGCGTCCCTTCTGTGAAACGGTAGCCATACTGCGTTCACCAACCCGCCTGCCAAGCGTGCCGAGTATTGGCAAATACCCTCCAGAATGATGACTCAGTTGTGAAAATCTATGGAGGAGGCCTTTGTTCAGCAGTGGACATATAAATGGCCGATATGATGATGACATAGGATGAGGCTAAAGGAAACGTAGCAATAGACACATATTTTTCTGTGTTGAGGAAAAACCGGTTTTTAAATCACAATAGGAGTCCTCAACACGTGAGCTCAGTATTTCCTTGATTACAATCAAGTATTTGTTTAAAAAAATATAGACTGTTTATTATCACTGGTTTGCCTCAGATTGGTCAAGGACGATAAAAAAAACATGTTTTTTATAACAAATAGTCGTAGCAATTATTTTATATGGTAATGTTAGAGATATAAAGAATCATCATCATTATTTCAGCCGAAACACGTCCACTGCTGGACAGAAGCCTCCCCCAAAGATTACTACAACAACCACTATTGGTTGGTGTTGTGTGCTTACTGGGGGGTTTTGCCATAATCACCATGCTTGGAGATTCAGTTATAAATGTTTTGGAAAGGCGCTGCTGTCTATCCTCCGGCTAATCCCATAGTCGCCTTTGACGACACCCACGGGTTGAGATCGGGTGGTGGTATTCTTATCCGGCATCACACGGCAAATATAGTATAGTTAGACAGATAATTTAAAGATAACTTAAATTATGTTACCTACATGAAAGTGACCGTGAGAGATTTAGTTTGTTAATTTATTGGAACTGGGTTTTACTGTGTACTAGCTGGGACCCGCAGTTTCACCCGCCATTTACATTAAAAGAAAGTGGATTATTTAGCAATAATTTAGAGTACTTCGGCATAGACACTTGACATAGAGTATATTGGAATATATTTATTGGAATTCATGGGTTTTATTATTTTGCGCGGAACCCTATTTATTTTTCTAAAATAAAACTAGCCTAAGTTATTTCTTATAACATCAGCTATTTGCCAGTGAAAGTCCCGTAGAAACCGGTCCCGCCGTTTCGGAGATTAGGGGGAACAAACAGACCGACAGACAGACAGACAAAAAAAATCAAAAGCGTTTTTTCGTTGTAGGTACCGTATGTACTTTCATATGCATTTAGTAAAAAGCTGTTATTTTTACATTACAAACAGACACTTCAATTTTATTTATTTGTATTGATTACAAACAGACACTTCAATTTTATTTATTTGTATTGATGTATAATAATTTAGAGCTTTATGAGGAGTAGGCCAATTAATCCAAATACCGAAGGTTTTGTAGCTCCAAACCCTTTCAATACTAATTAGTATTAAGGAGATCTTCCCAAATAGAAATAACATAGTTACTACAAGTGCATTACATTACAGCTTCAAGACTTCTGCATTAATTATCACCTAATTAATTAATCACACGTCTTCTAATCAGTTATTGATGTCATTCGAACACCGTCATCAGGTCAATGTCAGTCAACCGGTACGTGACTAGACTGACAGATCGCCGAATATCCTCACTGACGTCCTTATCACACCATTTATGATACAACAAAGCACCATAAACTTATCATCAAAGTATAAATGGGACCGAAATATGACAACCAGCATCATTCAACTGCTCAACATCAATCATGAAGTTCCTAGTTCTGTCTTGTGTTGTGATCGGAGCTCTGGCTGAGCTGCCTCGCTTCAGACCGGCGAGGTTCAGGTTCCAACGCCAAGAACTTGCTCCAACCACCACTGACTCACCAACGGAACCGACTACAGAGCCATCGGGACCCTACCCGCCATCTGGATGGAAGCCTGCAGGAGAACCATTCACACTGCCTAATGAACAGCCTGCTCAACCTGCAGATCAATACGGACCTCCAGATGCACCATACCCACCGTCTGGATGGAAGCCGCAGGGCCAAGCTTTTGAACTACCAAAGCAGACCCCACCAGCAACCAGCTATGGAGTTCCAGATAACACTTACGGAGTTCCTGATTCTACTGATGTTCCAACTACTGATAATCCTCAAGCGGAAAAATTGGAAGATCCAGTTGAAGTGCAGAAGAGCGTTGGAACATACTACGTGTTGCTTCCCAATGGACAGTTGCAGAAAGTGGAATTTGCGACGGAGAATGACGTCCAGAATATGAAGTACACCGCGAGGCTTCAACTACGTAATCCTGCACCTCTTTTAGTGTTCAGACCTTAAACAGTGATGTTGTAAAGTTGTTAATATAATAAAGTGCTTCTGATATTGAATTGAAATTTTAATTTTCTATTGGTAACATTTTTGTTTTTAAATACGTATGGATGGCAAAGGAAATCGTAAAGGATATTTGTTTTTATATATCCAATAGTACTTATAATAATGGTCCAGCAAAAAAAGGTATCCAAAATCATAAATAATGCAGATGTAAAAAAAACTATTACTCTCTTTGTTGTCCATTTACAGTTCTGTTAATGTTGATAGCGATCCGCTCTTGATATATTCTGTGCATCATTTAAATGGGAATTTATCGACGTCTGTTCCATAGTATGACTTCAGTCACAAATATATATATTCACAAAGCAGATAAAATTTAAATAGTATATTTTTTGTATGTGGAACTCATGTCTGTAAACGCGCCCACGACACAGGAGAAATCCTAGAGCATGGGCCTACGGCAACGTTTAAAAAAAAAAACTTTTTACTATAACAAAGGAAATTAAATGTAATGCTCGGCTACGTACCTATAAAATTGATTTAATTTCAAGTTTATAATTAGAACAGTTCTTGTAATAATTAATCTGACGTGACATTGTGAAAGTGAAACTTTAAAAAAAAAAAAATTACTCATCAATAAATTTAGATGAAGCTGGCATTTCCTACTGGCCGAAACAAACTCAAGGATTTTGTGTTAAAGTCCAGACATATTTAGATATAAATATTATATAACAGTATTACGTGAACATGACAACGTCTAGATAGGTCAAAAAGCCGAGAATAACGAAAAGAAAAAATAATGTCGAGAAAAATAGAGAGAAGAGAAGAATTTTCATTAGCCTGTCTGATATTTTAAACGTATGCATGACCCCGCAAAACCTAATCATACCATCAATATCGAGGCATATTGCCGTATTCATTACATACCACAGGACGTCCACTGCTGAACTAAGGCCTCCCCCATAGATTATCACTATTGTGTCGTAATTTTGGGGGGAATTCAAATTCAAAGTCAATACTCACCACGCTTGGCATTCGAGTTGGTGAGCGTTGTACGGCTACTGTTCTACAGAACGGACACTGCTGCCCATCCCTCTAGTTTAGAGTCCCTTAGTCGCTTTTTACGACCTCCACGGGAGGAGATGGAGTGTTGCTATATTCTTAATCCGGATACCACACGGAATAATACAACGGACTCGGTTTTTTTACATTAATAGTATTCCTTACTGGAAATCCCAGTAAGCCCTGTGGTTCCCAATTAGCCCCATTTCACCGGTAGCAATATTGTTGGTGACAACAGTGTTGTCGCGTTTTATATGATGAGTGACGAATACCAGAAGCCCAACCCCCTAAAACATGGCAGACATACGGGGGACACACTATACGTTTATAGAAAATTATAATTGAGTGAACTAGGTTTTTTTTTTATCTGTTTATATTGTTACTGTTTTTCCAAATAGTCTTCGTTTTTTTCTAAGCACCGTCGCATAGCAATGGAACCATTGACTGAAACATCCCGCCTACACTTCTTTAGGTATCTTATACACGTTTTTTTTCGAATGCAGCCAATGGCATCTTCGAGGTTTATACAGCGAATTTCTCAGTTACTAGTCAAATTCATTTCAATGCACGACACAGTCTTTTTAAATTGCCGCCAATTCGTAAAAACAAATGACATATTAATTCAATGTACATCTGCAGCTTACCAGAGACTTCTTTATTCGAAATTTAAATCAAATTTTCATCGGTAACCTTTCTTACCGGTCAATTCTAAAAAACATTTAGTGTGACCTTCGTACCATATGGGAGCCGTAATGGAAAAAAGTGTATGTCTGTCCGTCGTCTAAAGGTCGGCGACACATTAGCGACTCACCCGGTGTTGCGGATGGTAATGCGGGGCGGTGATCGCTTAGGCAAACCGAATACTTGTTTGCCTTTCTAAATAATGATAAACATACTAGGTACCACAACGTTTATAACTTATTCCACCATAATATCGTAAAGGTCCAATATTTTGATACAATTTTTAATTTCTACTTTTAACCGTGACACCATTTTTCAATTACCGTCAGAAAAGGGAATGCCACAATATTTGCTGAACTCAATAGCGGTCCAGTAAGCAAGTCGTTTTGTATTGTTTTAGCTTAATTGCTCAGTATTGTTTTACTAAATAGAGTTTTTGGAGTTCTTGCGAGTTTCGTAAGTCTTTCATTTGTGATTTCGAGGCCTATAGGCATAACTTGTTATGCAGTCAGCATTCATTGACTTTACAATGAACAGAATGTTTGGTGATTAAAATCAAATTGTGTTGGTAGGTCATCATCATCAGACGTTGGCGCGCATGTGGTCACGCACTGCCACGTTCCATGCTTTGCAATCCGAGTGACCGCTTAACAGTCACCCTCCGAGATGTGCCTATAGGCATGGCACCAGAGGGCGGCTCTAGTGAAGAGGACCACCCCAGCGGTTTTAGCCGGTAGGAGGCGGCATGCCCTTTCGTCCGTCCCCAGGGCGGAGAAAGTAGAATATGCACTGGGTCAAGTAAAAAAAAAATTATCATCATCAGCTAAAGGACGCCCACTGTTGAACCAAAACCTCCCCATAGATTTCCACAATTGTGTTACAATTTTAGGGGAATTGACTAGTTCTAACCACGTTTGGTAGGTGGGTTGGTGAGCGCAGTATGGCTACTGTTCCACAAAAGGGGCAGTGCCACCCATGGCTCTGGTTTAGTCCCTTAGTCACCTTTTACGACATCCACTGGAGAAGATGGCGTGGTGCTATATTCTTATCCAGACACTATATGGATCTTTTAGGTCCTTTTACATAAATCGACCCTTCAATTTGTAAGAAGCGACTCAGGAATTGATGTGCAGCATCCACTTGGGAGTTAACAATACTCTGCTTTATCATACTATAAGAAACTTCTGCCTGCACCATTTTTGTATTATTCTGTTGACGCTCGTTTTATTGCTGTACACAGTTAGGAGTTGTACAGTGATTGATCTACCGTTAATGCTACTTGGTTATGCCGTGTGGTGCCGGCTACGAATAGCACCAACCCATCTATCTCATCCTGTGGGTGTCGTAAAACGTGACTATGGGATTAGCTGGAGGATGGGCAGCAGCATCCTTCGATTAACTTAACAACTCACCTGCGATCGCCAACCCGCCTGCCAAGCGTGGCAATTATGGCGAAACCCCCGAATGAGCACACAACACACCTATTGAGGTCATTGTGGTGATGTTTGGGGTTGGCCTGTGTCCAGCAGTAGACGATATTTGGCCGAAATGATGAAAAATAAGATGATAATGCTACTTTGAACGACTGAATGTCTTGACCTTAACGCTGCTTAACTGCTCATCTTAATACCAAACGGTACGTGACTTCCTGTTCCTCATCCAAATGAAAAAGATCAGGAATATCTTTTCATGATTTTATAGTTGTCGGTTGTAAGAAATTGCTGGAGGCGTTCGAGCTCCATTCATTAACGCGGGACGGTAAACGTCGAGATCTCTGCTATAATTATGTCATTTATAATGGCGACGGATTTTAATTGCTTCACCCGCATTCATCTGCTGGCATTCATTTACTTTAGCTGTTTGTGTATGTGTGTATCTGTGGCTTCAAATTTAAGGCGACTGGTTTTGATGTAGACCGTTTATTTCGTAAGTTCGTTCATAGTATCACTATTGTACTGACGTCTGGTGCTCGTTAGATATGCAAAACCAATCCTTGGTCGGATTTGACGGCATGGTTGGTGCAGTGGCGGATACAGTCGGTTGCTGCGCACCGGGTCGTGCATTCGATTCCCGCACTGAACAAATATTAAACCGTTTTGTTTTATTATAATGTGTAATAATCGCGAAAACCTAATACATTATTATTTGTAAAAAGGATCATAGTGAAATTAAACTTTTCGATACATCTTCTAAACAAATAAATAAAATGGAAGTGTCTGTTTGTAATGTCAAATAACGGCTTTTTACTAAATATATGTGAAAATATATACGGTACCTACAACAAATAAAACTATTTTTTTTGTCTGTCTGAAAAATTAAAACCCATGAAATCCAATATACATATACATACTATATGTCAAGTGTCTACGCCGTAAGTACTCTAAATTATTTATAAATAATCCAACTTCTTTTAAATTAAACGGCGGATGAAACCGCGGGTCCCAGCTAGTTCCTCTATATGTCAACTGTTCGAAGTACTCTAAATTATCTATAAATAATCCGATTATTAAACGGTGGGTAAAGCCGCGGGGCACAGCTAGTTTCAAATGAATTTTAAGTTTACTAAAGAAAATGTTTAATTCTATCCTACTTCGACTTAAGTTATAGGCAGAATGTAGTTATCATATCCCCTCTTAATGTCGAACGAAGATAATCATGTTGAAATCATCTTTTTTTTTTTTCATCATTTCGGCCGAATGTAGTCCACTGCTGGACACAAGCCTCCCCCAAAGATCACCACAACCAATGATATGGATGTGTTGTGGGCTAATTGGCGGGTTTTGCCATAATCGCCACGCTTGGCAGGCGGGTTGGCGATCGCAGTTGAGTTGTTAATGTACTCGAAGGCCGCTGCTGCCCATCCTCCGGCTAATCCCTTAGTCGACTTTTACGACACCCATGGGAGGAGATGGGGTGGTGGCATTCTGAGCCGGCACCACACGGCCCAGCCGGCACCACACGGCACCTCAAATATATTTTTAATAATTTCCTTGAAACTTTCCTTTTTCTTAAATGGTTACAGTTCGACACGACCTTTCATTCCTTCTACTTTTCCTAAACCATATACTAGTATTGTTCTTTTTGGATCAAATATTCTAATGTCCCGCAGTGGTGTCTTCCTCTTTTCTTTTCTTAAACTTAAGGGTTTTTAGCTTGTGAAAACGCAGCGTGGGACGACCTCCAACAAGGTGGACAGATGGTCTGGTGAAGGTCGCTGGGAGTCATTGAATGAGGGCGGCAACTAACCGCTCGTTGTGGAAATCTAAGGGGATGCCTTTGTTCAGCAGTGGACGTCCTGTGGCTGATATGATATAGCTAGTGAAATTACTGAGCATTAGAGACTGAATAACTAATGTCTCGAAGTGACGAGCGCACTGGTGGTGGTGGTGGTGGTGGAGCCACCCAGGACTAGTTCTGGGTAGTTTGTAATTGATTAACTTACCACCAGGCGAATGACTTGCTCGTCTCATCTTTATGACCTATAAAATAAAATCTAATATAATATGGCAATAGTCAGCGAAAACTGCACGATATAATGGTCCAAACGAACTTGATTACACCCAAAGATATTGGAAGAAAAGAGATATGCTATGTAGTTCAAATGTGTGCGAGCCTAGAAATCCTCGTTGTCCTCGAACAACACGACACTTTAACAAAGTTTCACTTACGCGATCGAATCTCAACTGATGTTATAAAACGGCCATTTATTCCGGATGGCCCGGATTGGGCCTGTCGCGGTGGCGCGGTTACGCCCCCGTACCACTTCTCCATATTTCCTCAGAGAGACCGCTCAGACACATACTCCTATCAACAGATATGCTCATCGCCCACCAGTTGTTATAGCTGTCCTTGGACTGCTATCTGCAATCTGGGCGCGTTTGTAGACACTTTCATAGTCGCACTATACTAAACACCCCTTTTGCATGCTGATAAAGTTTCCGGATAATAAAGACTGGTAGAATAATGTTGCTGCTTAGGTTTGGTGTAATAAGGAAATTCTTGGATAAGGAAAATCTTTTACGATTTTAAACTGAATGCTTTGGATGACGTAAGTGGAACGGAATAATGTTTATGTCCGTATATGTTTCTTTTTTCTATTCTATTTTATATGGCCCAATATTAATCTATATGTTAATACGTGAAGAGAAGACTTTGTACCCCTTTTTAAGCTCATTCCGCACACGGAGGGGTTTGAGATTTGGTATAGTTAAAGTTCATATGGAGCAGGAGAGCAGAAAGTTAAAATATGTGTACAAAAAAAAGAATTCCGGTCGAATTTCGACCATTGGGCGACCACTGGTAATTATTATTCATCATCCTCATATCAGCCAAAGGACGTACTAAACAAGCCCCCCCCCCACAGATTTCCACAATTGTGTTGTCATTTCGGGGGGAACTGAACTCACCGCGCATGGCAGGCGGGTCGGTGAGCGCCGTTTGGTTGTTCCACAGAAGGGACGCTGCTGCCCATCCCTCTGATTTGAAGTCCCTTAGTCGCCTTTTTGTCATCTTAGAAGAGGATATTGGTGCTGTATTCTTATTCCGGATACCACACGGAATACTTATTACATTATTTAAATAATAGTTTGTTTTATAAAGAATTTAATAGCCGTGACAACGCTGACTTTATAAACTTGATGATAGTACGTAAAATACATAACCGATGGCGGTTATTCAACTTTTTTTTATTAATAAATATTATAATATAAAGTTATTACTTCAACCGCGCATAAAGGTTTCACGCACTCTTATTTGGTTTATTGTTGGCAACACGGCTATACATTTTTATGGAACTTGAGTTTCCGGTGTGTGAACAATTTTACGAGTACTATCGCAGGTGTCGCTTACAGTCCCTAAGATAGCCCACATTTGTACAAGGGCATTTTTTTGTGTATTAATTTTTCCATAGATTTCCACCCGAATCAGTTTTGTCCTCACTCTAAGATTTCATCAGCAGATCACGGTGTATCTAATAGAGTCCATATTATAACATCATAAAATATAATACGGACGTATTCCTTTTCTCCAGTAGTGTTGGAACCACTATATCAAAGAACTTGTATTTTTATTAAAATGTAACGTTTTGCATTATTATCCACCTCAATTTTTTGTTACCGAGGAACTTTTTCTTCGCGTTTTGTGCTTTGGAATACGTTGTTTTCGTCCTGCAAGTAAATAGTTAAATATTAAAGAGGTTTTACTAGAAGAAGGCAGGATAAGTTTTTTTTTAAACGTTGGCGTGTGGTATCCGTATTAAGAATATAGCACCACTCCATCTCCTCCCATGGATGTCGTAAAAGGCGACTAAGGGATTCTAAACCAGAGGGATGGGTAGCAGTGTCCGTCTTTAGAACATTAGCCATACTGCGCTCACCAACCCGCGTGCCAAGCGTGGTGAGTACTGGCAATTTCCCCCCAAAATGATGACACAATAGTTGAAATCTATGCGGGGAGGCCTTTGTTCAGCAGTGGATGTCGTATGGCTGATATGATGATGATGATGATGCCCTACTGCCATTTGGGTTTCTCCCGTGTCGTGGGTGCGTTTACAGACACAAATTCCACACACAATACACCCAGACCCGAAACAACCACTTGCAGATCATACAAATATTTGTTCCGTGCGGGAATCAAACCCGCGACCCGGAGTTTGGCAGCCGACTGTATCAGCCACTGCACCAACCGTGCCATCAATATACGCACATGTCTAAATAAAACGCTATGGATTTTGTTGATAAAGGCCTATCTAACAGCGCAGCAGCCGACAAACTACTTATTATTAGATAAGGGTAAAGCATATTCCATTATCCTAGATTATCATGGGGTATATAGTGATTGTACGATCAGGATAAGTTGTAGGGATTGCTAAGCAGTTGACTAATAAACATTAAAACAAATGTCCAACTTGAGATCCTAACTTTGGATCTCAAGACATTCCCTTGAGCATAATACTTACAATTTATGAGCTCTTTATACTGATCATAAGGTCAATACTGCTGGGACCATATTACATATCAGCATGTGGTAAGGAGGAGATGGGGTGGTGGCATTCTGTGCCGGCACCACACGGCAATCTCCTCCCGTGAGTGTCGTAAAAGTCGACTAAGGGATTAGCCGGAGGATGGGCAGCAGCGTCCTTCGAGTACATTAACAATTCAACTGCGATCGCCAACCCGCCTGCCAAGCGTGGCGATAATGGCAAAACCCCCCAGTGAGCCCACAAAACATCCATATCGGTCGTTGTGGTGATTTTTGGGGGAGGCCTTTGTCCAGCAGTGGACTTCATTCGGCCAAAATGATGATGTGGTAAGGATGGCTATCACCGAACTATAAATTGCAATCAACGTTTGACTTGTTAAGTTCAACAATGCCTGGGGTTGCGAGCGTATCGATTAAGGAATCTGCGTGCTCATTGGCATGAGGGCCATGCGCATGTGGTCAGGTATACCGTATACCACAGCCAGGTTTCGGGAGGACCCTAAACAATCGTCCCAAGATGTGCCTGGGAGATGACCACTTTACAGTCGCTCTGCCACTCCGGTGTTTTAGTTGGTAGGAGACCAGCATGAACCTCCGCCCTTTGGCGGAAGTGGTACATGATGTTTTTAAATCAGATATAAAAAAATAAAAATAAACCTCCAACATTGCTTGATGTTTTCACTTTATGTATAAGTATTATATTATATTTGACGGCACGGTTGGTGCAGTGGCTGATAGAGTCGGCTGCTGCGCTCCGGGTCGTGGTTTCCATTCCCGCACGGAACAAATATTTGCATGATCTGCAGGTAGTTTTTCCGGGTCTGGGTGTATTGTATGTGGAATTCATGTCTGTAAAACGCACTCACGACACAGGAGAAAGCCAAATGGCAGTGGTGCATCATCATCATCATCATATCAGCCATACGACATCCACTGCTGTACAAAGGCCTCCCCCATAGATTTTCAACTATTATGTCATCATTTTGGGGGGAAATTGCCAGTATTTACCACAAATGTCAGGCGGGTTGGCGATCGCAGTTGAGTTATAAATGTACTCGAAGGGCGCTACTGCCCATCCTCCGGCTAATCCCACAGTCGCCTTTTACGACACCCACGGGATGAGACGGGGTGGTGGAGTTCCTAGCCAGCACCACACTTTTATGTTAGGTCTTAGAAGTATATAATATTAACAGATGTATGCAAATTGGAGATTAATTCGATAGCGGAATGGGATTAATATAGTTATGTGAAATTCTAGAGGAATTTCTAACGAATAGGCAGGCGTAGTTACATAAATATTCATACTTATATATCATAGAGCACTATAAGCGTTAAATATATTATTACTGTTAGTCTGTTTAAGCTGGGCAAAGGCACAATCTATGAGCTCCAGACCTCTCGGTTTAGCATCAGTAAGGACATTGTACAGTGTATCTTCATTAAGTAGACGCCGCCTCGCCGCCCAGTTTCATAGTTTCAGGGCTCCACTAAGTGTTAATTTTGGGCCACAGGTTATTGGGCGTAAATATATGGTGGGTTAAGGGGCATTAATATTTATATACATACACAGGTTACAGACACATTCAACGTTGTTAACATGCTTTTATTAGCTTGGTATATATCTAACTCGATTTTCATCCCTTTAAAAACGTCGTATTGATTTTTTTTTTTTTTTTTTTTGTTGGGCTTCTCGCATACATTTCTGGGAAATGTGGTTGCTTAACCGGTCATTTGCTGGCGAAGCCAAAAGAGGTCTCCAGCCAGGCTTAAATTAAATATTAAAAACTAAGCAACTTTCGCTAAGGGCGCCCCCTGCGGGACACGGACCTCGGCTTAGGGCGTTGCTGGGGACAACAAGCTATTGTTTTGGGGACAGCTGGATCGGTATTATTTAAGTTGTTTTAAGGGACATTTAAAGCTACAGGCTCGGCACGGGCCGGCGCGAGCAAAGAGACGGGAGGGAGAAGTGCTAACTTGAACGGGAAGGTGACGCGGCGATAGGCCTCCGCGACGTCGGTGAGGCGGGCATCCTCGGCGGCGAGGGCGGTACAACGGTCGGGTGTTTAGTGAACGAGACAACGCGAGTCTCTTCATGTGATCTAACGTGATTTCATCGTCTGGATCGACCAGAACGTGCCTCGGGCGGCGTACTCTACTGATACGGGAGGGTTCGTAGTCGGCGGCTGACACTACAAGGGGATTTGGGTGGGACAGGGCAGAATCGAGATAGCGTTTAGACGCTTGTTTCATAAATTGCCTGATGGTCGGCAAGTTAAGGTCGAAATGGAGTTGGTCGTTTCGCATGTACAGAGGCGCTCCGGTGGCCTTGCGCATGAACCGGGTTTGGAGGGTTTCGAATCTACGGAGTGGGTATGATTCGGCGTGTGCGAACACTGGGCTGGCATAGGTCATGATGGGTCGAATGCATGTGGTGTAAATTCTCACCTTATTTCTAAGGGATAATTTACTACGAGCATTCAGAATATAGTGAAGGCGACCAAGCACAAAGGCAGCGCGGGCACGCACCATCTTTGTGTGGGGAATGAAGGTCAGTTTTTTGTCTAGGGTGACTCCAAGATACTTGGCGTGCGGTTCCCAAGGAACCGATTAGCCCAGCATCGAGATCTCCCTGAAGCGTGGGTGGTCGTCGCCTAATTTGCAAAATAGGACGGCTTTACTTTTGATAGGGTTAACTTCGATCCGCCATTTCCTAAACCATTTTCCGTAGGCGTTGGCTGTGGCTTGGAGGATCTTAGTTATATTATCGGGACTGCGACCAGAGTAGAAAATGGCCGTGTCATCGGCGAAGAGTGCTAATTGGGTCGTATTAGCAGGTCTTTTGGGGAGGTCACTGGTGTACAGTGTGAACAATAGTGGGGCTAGCACGGATCCTTGTGGGACTCCGGCTCTAATGGGGTGGGGGGAAGAGAGAGCGCCCGTGATTCGATACGGATTGATTTGAAACTTCGCACACTTATCAAGGACCCGTGACAATGCAACTTCGTTCCAAAAATGAAACACGCTTTTGTAGTTAGCCGCACTAAAAATAGAAAATAAATAATAGTTTAAAAACCAAAACGACACGCTTTTTAGAGAACCAAACTAAAAAGGAGATTTTTTTTTTCAATATCTTTAAAGTAAGAATAGTGATTAAACAATGTAAAAAATGTAAATATTTGTAAAAGTAGCGTTATCATGAAAATATCTGATAAAGCACCCCACGAATTTTGACAATAATGTTTTTTTTTTTGTTAATCACTCTATTCTTATTTTAAACTTATTGAAAATTATTTTCTCCTTTTTAGTTCGGTTATCTACAAAAGCATGTGTTTTTAGTTTTTTTTAACTATTATTTATTTCAACAGATTAATTAATATATAACTTACGATAACGCTCCAAGCCTTCAAAATAATTGTCCTTAACGATCCAGAAGTTGACAACCCATAGTACAATAGCTCTCATACTGACATAGGCAAGGAGTACAGCGATCCAAGACGTTTCCTCTACGTTCAGATACCATGGTGTGATAGGCCTCTTGTTCATCGCACGGAGAACTCCTTTATTTGATAGGTACTGGAGAATCGCAACTGTAATGTAAATGTTACACATCTGAGATTTTTGGAGCAGATAAATTCAAACGATACGATAAGAAGATAGCTTTTGCAGTATTTCATTGCAGTTAATAGCAATCATATCTGAATAAGCAAAGACTATGATGCATGATTATACAAGTTGTCCAGTAAATAGCTCGACATACTGCAGGGAGTGAGAGCTTGGGTCAATACCTACCAAAAAACCTAATATATGTTCAGCAAAATCTTACGGATTTACAGTAGTACAAAATTTGGATTTTGATAGAAATTGGACATGACCCACCAGTGTAGTGAATAGACAGTGATCCAGTCAACACGGTGCAGATTAAACGGAATCTGTCTGCGATTCAAAGCGGCATCGCTGCCCGTTCGAGAGTGGGCATCAATTACTAAGAGTCACATATATGCGGCCGTATTCAGGGATATTAGTATGAATGTGATAACCGTCGCTATTTTCATGGCAGTAATCGAACGGATATTTCCATAATCAAATAAATAATGGGATTGTAAATGGCGGTTCGATTATTGTTCTCGTTATTTAACTTTTGCTCCGCGAGAGAATTACAAATTTCGATGGTTGAGCCGCCATTTATAATTTTATTCGTACTTCATTCCAATACTGTTCTGGATCAATAGTTCATGGAGTTATTTGTTCATTTCTCATCGCATATTATAGTAGCTGCTGCGCTCCGGGTCACGGGTTTGATTCTCGCACGGAACAAGTATTTGTATGATCTGCAGGTAGTATGTTCCGGGTCTGGATGTATTGTGTGTGAAATTGATGTCTGTAAACGCACCCACGACACAAGAGAAAACCTAGTGTAGGGCCACGTTATATTTTAAGAAAAAAGAAATAACTGGTGTTAAACGACTATAAATAAAGGTATTGATTATGAGATTGTCAGTTGTGAGGGTGTGTGTTAGCGTGTGTTTATTAGACTACCCCCAAGTTATACTAGAATGGTAGTATATATATCGGGACATCTTGTTCAGAGGGCCATTCGTTCCGCAGCAGTCCAAGTGTAAAGTTGTCTCTGTGAGTATTTCAATTCGATTATACAATAAAGTGTGTAAAGTGAATAAACAATATCGTCAAAAGTATTGCATTGTTGTCATTCGACACGATTCTTATCGAAGTACGTTACATCTCAGAAGTGGGATACCGGAGCAATTGGTGCTGTCAATTGCCTCTTTACGCCCAAATCGCATCCAGACAAAAATGCCAAGAAGTAAAGATACGCAAACCAGCACTCCAGTGCTGACCGAGTCCACCAGGCGAGCCCGTCGTCGTGAAGAAACTCGACAACGGTCGAGCGGCTCTAGTAGCAGTGATGACGACCGAAGAACCCGGCATCGAAATGCGAAACGGCGACAACGGAGGAAGCGCCGGGAATCCAGCTCGGGCTCCAGCGAAACATTTGAACGTAGGACCAAACGTTCTCGAAGGTACGATAGTCAAAATAAGTTTTTAGAGCGGTTTGTTGATATGATGAAAAATGTTAATAACGTGAATCAACCCGATAAGTTTCCTGTACTCAATAATGTTGTACCCGCATTCGATCCAATGTTAAAAGAGCAGACGATGGATGTATGGATAAATAAGGTTGAGGAATGCGCACAAATATACGGCTGGAATGATAGACAATTGATCCACTACGCGTTGCCCAAATTAAGTGGAGTAGCAAAGTCCTGGTATGAAGGATTGCCTACAGTTATGTATTCTTGGTCCGAGTGGAAAAATAAGCTTAAAGAGTCCTTCCCAACACGGGAAAATTATGCTAACTGATATGCTGAATAAGAGAGTTCGTTATGGGGAATCATTAGAATTGTACTATTATGCAAAAATGAATCTCTTAAACCGCTGTAAAATTACTGAGAAGCGTGCTGTAGATTGTTTGATAGCCGGTATTGATGATCGTGGTGTAAGATTAAGCGCTCAAGCAGTTGAATTTAATGAGCCAGAACAGGTACTGAAGTTTTTTAAAACTGTAAAGTTAAGTCAAGATAAAGTTTTTTCTGATAGTTTGAAAAATAAAGATAAGGATAGACGCGCTGTTACTCAAATTGCACAAAGTGTAACAGAGAACTCTAAAAATGCCCAATCAGGTCCCAAATTCAATCGCACAGTATGCTACAATTGCAAAGAAGTAGGTCATCCGTTTTTTAAATGTAATAAACCTAAAATTCAGTGCGCCAAATGTAACTTGTTAGGACATTTAGATAGAAATTGCCCAAAAGTAAATCAGGGTGACACTTCTGAAGCTCTTGCTAAAACTGTTATGCAAATAAATAGTACTAAAGGTTCAAATCAAAAATATAAAATGCCAATAAAACTGAATAATAATATTGTTGAATGTTATGGAACCCTAATTCGATACAGTGATGCTCTTAGGTTAGGATTAGCGTGGCAAACTGTACAAACACCATTACTTAAGGGTCTGGGGAACGTACCATATCAACCCTTAGGTTTAGCTTTTGTTACTATTGAGATCCAGGGTATCGTAGAACACGATGTAGAGGTACTTATAGTTAGCGACAGACTTGTTAATGTTCCTGTATTACTGGGACATACATATACAGAAAGGCCATCTATAAGAATTGTTAAGACTGCTACTGATTTAATATTTCAAAAAGTAGACATTCCGACTAGTGAGTGCGTGAAGATCCCCCTCATTTGTGTTTCTGATATTAAAGTCGCAATAGGCGAACTTAAAGTGATTCCAATTAAGTACTTATACGGGTATACAGGTCAAGTCTATGTTAACGGTTCCATTAGAGGGTGCAAAGGCTTGGAACATTATCTGTTACCAGGCGAATATCCATTGCAAAAAGGTTTAGGCAACGTTCTTATACAAAATATCAGTAACAATGATTTAGTGATACACAAAGATGAGTTAGTAACACGCGGTTATAATCTGGACTGTTGCTTAAAAATAAATAGAGTACATGGAGTATATGAAGAGTCCTTGAGTAAATCACCGCTTAAGTATGGCGATAGTCTTTCATCCGAACAAAAGTTACATGCTTTTGAGCTCGAAACTCTTGCCGTTATATCCTCCCTGAGCAAGTTCAGAGTATACCTACTAGGTATAAACTTTAAAATTGTTACCGATTGCAATGCTCTGCGCACGACGTTGACTAAACGCGATCTGATACCACGCATAGCCCGATGGTGGGTACAATTTCAAGAATATGATTGCGATATTGAGTATAGACCAGGTCACAAAATGGCACATGTTGACGCCTTGAGCAGAGCTGCAATCGAGGTAGATAATGATGAGCTAAATATTCTAGACATACTTACCATAAATTCCGAAGACTGGATAGCTACAGTCCAACAAACTGATGATGAGATCAAACGGATTTCTATCATTTTAAACGATCCGAATTCTAAAGACGTTGCAGAGATACATAATAATTATAAGTATAAAAATGGGCGCGTTTACCGGATAATCGATAAAGATAACCTACGGTGGGTCGTACCTAAAGGAGCTCGGTGGCAGATCTTGAGAAGTAATCACGACGATATAGGGCATTTTGGTTTCGAAAAGACTCTACAACGTATCGCGTCATTATATTGGTTGCCGAAAATGCGACGCTTTGTAAAAAAAAATATGTATCTGCCTGTATGGAATGTGCACATCATAAATTACCTAGTGGTGCTAAAGCCGGGGTACTACATCCAATCCCTAAAGTTAGCAAACCATTCCATACAATACACGCCGACCACCTTGGGCCGTTTATCAGGACAAAGCGTGGCAATACCTATATATTAGTAATAGTTGATGCATTTACCAAATACATAAATTTAACTGCAGTTCGAAACACAAAATCTGCCACCAGCGTACGCGTCTTTCGTGAACATTTTAGCTATTTCGGTACACCTAATCGTCTTATAACGGACCAGGGTAGTAGCTTTACCAGTAAAACTTTTAAAGAATTTATTAGGGCTAGTGGTATTAAACACGTATATAACGCCGTTGCTACACCGCGTGCAAACGGCCAGGTAGAGCGTTACAACCGAACCATACTATCGGCGCTAGGAGCCATGAATCACGATAAACCTAATGGTATTTGGGATGAGCACTTGTCAAATATACAGCTAGGAATTAATACTACACCGCATTCTACTACTAAAAAGACCCCTTCGGAATTATTATTCGGTATAAATGTTACAAATCCTTCTCAGGGTTTACTGAGTGAAGTTATATCAGAGATATTGCCTTTTAGTACAGACAATAATTTAATAGAAATTAGATCGAACGTAGAACAATTAATAAAGGAACAACAAATTAAAGATAAAGAAAGGTTTGACAAAAAAAGAAAAAAGAATGTCACTTTCTCTAAAGGAGATCTTGTTAAGGTAATTAGAGCAATCACTGGAATTGAAGGTCAGTCAAAGAAATTAGAGGCAAAATGTAAAGGACCCTACAGAATTAAAAAGGTTCTACCAAATGATAGGTATGTTATAGAAGATACTCCACTTACTAAAAAGGGTAGAAAATATGAGGCGATAGTATCCCTAGACAAGATATCTCCGTGGCTCAGTTTTAATGATCCTGAATCGGACTCTATTGAATCGGCCGGTGATGATGGCTGTAGCGATGAGTGATGTGTATGTAATGTGTATTTGACGATAGTGAATAATAGGTGTATGAAGTAATCTACTCTAATTTAGCAAGTGTAGTAAGATAACAAATTATGTAACGTTTATTATGTAGTATTATTATATAGTATAACAATGTTTATTGAATGTAATGTAATGTCATGAAGTTATGTATGATAAGGGATACACTATGACGTTGTCATGGATCATTGTGTATCCAGGAAGAGCGTTTGCGTTGGTCAAGGTAACCAGCTAACGCAATTGTTCGACCAGTTAGGTATGTTATGGGATACACTATGACGTTGTCATGGATCATTGTGTATCCAGGAAGAGCGTTTGCGTTGGTCAAGGTAACCGGCTAACGCAATTGTTCGACCAGTTAGGTATGTTATGGGATGCACTATGACGTTGTCATGGATCATTGTGCATCCAGGAAGGGCGTTTACATTGGTCAAGGTAACCGGCTAATGTAATCGTTCGACCCTAAGGTTCCCAGTCAGGTCACCGACTGGTATGTTTAAAACTCGAAGCATCGTGAAGGCGTTGGTCAGTGTCATGGACTAACGTAAAGTCGAGTATTTCTACGTATTACCTAAAGCTAAGATGTATTGATAAGGGATGCACTGTGACGTTGTCATGGATCATTGTGCATCCAGGAAGAGCGTTTACTTTGGTCAAGGTAACCGGCTAATGTAATCGTTCGACCCTAAGGTTCCCAGTCAGGTCACCGACTGGTATGTTTAAAACTCGAAGCATCGTGAAGGCGTTGGTCAGTGTCATGGACTAACGTAAAGTCGAGTATTTCTACGTATTACCTAAAGCTAAGATGTATTGATAAGGGATGCACTGTGACGTTGTCATGGATCATTGTGCATCCAGGAAGAGCGTTTACTTTGGTCAAGGTAACCGGCTAATGTAATCGTTCGACCCTAAGGTTCCCAGTCAGGCCACCGACTGGTATATTTAAGACTCGAAGCATCGTGAAGGCGTTGGTCATTGTCATGGACTAACGTAAAGTCGAGTATTTCTACGTAATTATTACCTAAAGCCAAGATGTATTATTAGAATAAGTAATAAGTGATAGATGTATTTTTCACTCATAGATGTAATTGTGAATATTTTATTATTGTGGTTATAAGAGTGCTAAAAACCAACCTATGGTTTTATTTTTCTATACGATGGGTCTCGTTGAGGAACGGATGGCCGAGCTGTTAAACGACTATAAATAAAGGTATTGATTATGAGATTGTCAGTTGTGAGGGTGTGTGTTAGCGTGTGTTTATTAGACTACCCCCAAGTTATACTAGAATGGTAGTATATATATCGGGACATCTTGTTCAGAGGGCCATTCGTTCCGCAGCAGTCCAAGTGTAAAGTTGTCTCTGTGAGTATTTCAATTCGATTATACAATAAGTGTGTAAAGTGAATAAACAATATCGTCAAAAGTATTGCATTGTTGTCATTCGACACGATTCTTATCGAAGTACGTTACACTGGTAAGGACGCATTATAACCAAACGCTAGTAACGATAGTATAATACTACAATACGGGAAATTCGTTATATAAT
This sequence comes from Diloba caeruleocephala, assembly GCA_947459985.1. NCBI lineage: Eukaryota > Metazoa > Arthropoda > Insecta > Lepidoptera > Noctuidae > Diloba > Diloba caeruleocephala. Next base: position 2,648,272 of record OX381615.1, on the reverse strand, counting down.
AACCATTGCCGTTGTTGCTAATGTTGTAATGAGGACCCTTTGGATCTCTAGATGGAGATCTTTCGAATTCCTGGAGCCCCCCTTCGGTGCCGACGATGATCACTCCGGTGGTTTTAGCCGGTAGGAGTCCGGCATGCCCCTTCGCCCTTTCCCGGAGCGAAGGAAGTACATGCGGTATTTCCACCGGATTATAAAAAAAAACGGGTTGCACTCCGGGAGTGCCGACAGAAGTGAAAACTTATTTTCTTTTATTTATCTAGACGCGTTCGCCGTCTGCTACATGTACATGCATATATGCAAAAACTATAGCTGCGTCTCGTAACGGTGTCGCGAGTCCAGATATTTTATCTCGTCTAAAAATATGCGTACCGCGTTAAAAGAAGTTTTCACTTCAAAAAAGGACCCTTTGGATATATACTTTAGCTACAACTATCTCAATCATCAATTATTAAATGAAAATTGATACTAGTGATAACATCGCCTATGCATGCATCATATTCGTGAACAGGGCCATCATGTGGGATTGTCAGTCCTTACTACTATGCGATCTTCTTTAATAGCACATCATAATTATTTAAATTCATCTATCCATACTGGTAGTAAATTATTCTGACTTAACTTAATTCTTAACTTTTAAATTATTTTAAAACTCTCGTCCTTGGAGTATTTGCCGGTTCTGCTCCATAGGACCCACTTCTTGGAACCGTGTAACTTCATTCTGACTATTCATAACTGCCTGTAAATAGTTTGTATGAATACAACTTTTTTGAATTTCAATTTGATAGAACTTATAGAACTTAATTCTATGCAAACAAATCCAAAACAGAATAATCCTGCGAAATTGCCTCTGAACCATATACCTGTTGTAAAGTTACCGTGAATGGAAGCTATACATCTATTTCTTGATGGTATTGCTTGCCTTTATAGGATAATGGAAGTTGGATTTCGTACAATGCATGCAATGTATCGAGCGGTAAATCTTGATCGGATATCACTATACAAAGGAGATTTACTGTTGGAACTCTTGGAACTGCATTCGAATCTTATCTGCCTTTGTGTCTGTTTCTAATTATCGGCCTGATTATTCTTAATATTTTAGGGACATTTGTTACAAATTTTCGTTTATAATGGTTTTCTCTTGACTTTCAGTGTTTGTGTTTTGGTTTATGGAAGTTTCTTTGACTACAAAAATATTCTTGTCTAATTATCTATATATTAATACGGGAAAAAAAAACTTTTTTTTTAAACACATTGCACGCACAGATGTATGGGATCTGGTATATTTATAGATCATATAGAATATGTGTTAGAAATACATAAATTAAAAACTTTTTTTTTTATTGATTTACTGTCGAATTTCTACGTCTGGGCGACCGCTAGTAAGAAAAATTATGCAAACGTCCAAAAGTCGTACTGGCCCGGATGTTACAGGACTTGCTTCTTGAGTACCAGGTTGTGGGTTCAAAACCAGGTTTATGTACCTATGTGACCTGCTTAACGGCATTTGCATATGTACTTATTTACTTAATCTAAGACCCCCATTGACTTTAGTTGAAGGATAACATAGCAAGGAAACTTGGATCTACTAGTCTGAAATCACACAGTGAGCAAGCGAGGTATTCAATGAATGTTCTTTATCTGCAAAACTATTACATAACTCAGCTTATGTGACCTAATCTACCAGATCACTTATTGAAATGCCATTTGCCATTACGTCGGCTGTATAAAAACTGATACAGGCTCGGCTTAAATTATCTGGAGATATTCAGCATATCTAAACCTAATTATTTTATTAATGTTTTAAAAAAATATTTTTATTCTTGTAAAACCATTTATAGGCACGTATGAATAGTCAAGACTGTAGTTTCCTCGTTCCAAGGTGTAGATTTCCTATGGAGAAGAACGGGCAAGAAACTCCATGGTTACTCTTTTTAAATCATATTGGTACAATGTTCTCGAAACGATGGTAATGTGAGAACAATGCACGAGAAAAGAGTCTAAACTTCTTATGAAGTCTACACTAAACAAGCTTGATTTTAATATTTACCAGAGTTTTTGATTCAATTGTCATGACAGCATTACGTTGAGTGACGAGATTCTTACCGTTTTGAGTCAATATTATACTTAGCGAACTTAGTGAACTAATCATTGCTGCTGTTCTAGATGAACAGACTGACATGGATAACATCCAATGGACGTGACTAAGCTGGCTGTTTTTGATGGCCACCATAAAAAACCTTTAGTTTGTCGCACGGCATATTCATTCCAAGATAGAAGTCTTATGGGTGGATGAAGAATTTTCCATACCAGTTTCACATTTGTTACTAACATTCGCTATACGTATATTTTGCGTCAACGAGGAATAGAGCGGCGTTGATAGCATCCACTACGAGCAGACTGACTCCAGTAATAGTGAACGGTAATATAGTTGCGTAGAAGCTGCAGGAACGCTCTCCCTGCGTCACGTTGATGATGGCGAAGAACATCCAGATCAGGTGCAGAGATAGCCATAGTTCAATCTTGCTGGAAATAAATGGAAGTACACACTTTAGTCCCACGTCGTATTTTAATACGATGGTCCATAAGATAATATCATTTTTTTTATTGGGCTTCTCGCATACATTTCTGGGAAATGTATGCGATATACTTAATCAGTCATTTCTGGCGAAGCCAAAAGAGGTTTCCAGCCAGGCTTAAAATTAATATTTAAAACTAAGCAACTTTCGCTAGGGGCGCCCCCTTTGGGGGGATCCTTTACAATCCTCCCCGAGAAGTGCCTGGGGGGGCGACCTTTTTACAGTCGTGTTCCCTCCGCTAGAGGGGGTGACCGCATTACAGTCATCCCTTCTGAGATGTGCCTAAAGGCGTGGCACCAATGGGCGGCTCTAGTGTGATCTTACGAGGACCTGGAGCCCCCCTTCGGTGCCGAAGATGACCGCTCCAGTGGTTTTAGCCGGTAGGAGTCCGGCATACCCCTTCACCCTTCCCCGGGGTGAAGGAAGTTCCATGTAGAATTTCCACTGGACATCAATAGAAAAAAAAAAAAAAAAAAAAAAAAAAAAAGGGGCGCCCCCTGCGGGACACGGACCTCGGCTTTGGGCGTTGCTGGGCTACAAGCAAATAGCTTACAAGCTATTGTTTTGGGGACAGTTAGATCGGTATTATTTAAAATGTATTAAGGGACATTTAAAGCTACAGGCTCGGCACTGGCCGGCGGGAGAAAAGAGACGAGAGGGAATAATATAAATAATATCTAAATGTCACGATTATGGCTTTAACAGAGTTTTCTCCCATCTTAATCAAAGAACAGGCTACCAGCTGACTATTCCTAATGTCATACAAGGCAACTAAAGAACATTTAGAGAACAATTTAGCCTCCAGCTATTCGCTAATCAAATAATAGGCATATCGATTACCAATCTCTTTCCCGAGCATGGTGATTGTGGCAATATTCCCTCGAAACTGCTAACTGTTGAGCTCAATAAGGCCAATGTTCAGAAGTGAATCGACACCTTCAATTTAACAATCTGTGCCTATGACTGTGTTCTTCTATCAAAAGAATTCAGGTTTACTTTCGACGACTAGAAACTTGAAGTTAAGACCTCAAGATTCAAAATGGTGCTTGGTACAATTTCAAAGTCAAATTGTTTTTATTCATGTAAACCATTTGATGGCACTTACGAATAGTCAGCATTTAAATAGTTGCACGGTTCCAAGTCGTTGATCCTATGGAGAAGAACCGACAAGAAACTCCATGGATATACTCTTTTGAAATAATATTTGAAAGTATTACAGTCTTCAATATAATCGTAAAAACTATGTGTGGATAATGCATGCCAATGTGTGGGATAAATACACACATATTTATGCACAATGATAATCAAATGCGTTACAATTAGATTACTAACAGATATAAGCTGACCAGTCCCGACAGAGGGCACCCGTCCACGGGCATAACGCATGCATCAGCATAGCTCAGCTCAACCATAATGCAGGGAACTTAGCCACCTAACACATAACGCTACCTTCAACAAGACATTTTAGTGAGCATGACAGACTCATAATGCCGGGCAACAAGCTGGTGTATATGTTATTACATTAGTGGCTACATAATGCTCACATTCACGATGTTGAAAATACGTCCACAAATTAACGCTTACGTTCTAAATCTAGCAGCGATATGATTCTTCACAGGCCACACGATGCTGGAGTACGCCGTCTCATAACTCTTGCTAGAGGTTAAGTTGTACAAATGGATTCTGCCACAAGCTTCGGGGTCATATAAGTACAATATCTTCATTAACGTAATCTCGTGGAGATCTGACACGTCCGGGGAGAATTTACAATCCAGAGTTAACCAACTCATTACGACGCATAAAATTGCTGAAAAGTTTCTATAATTTATCATCTTAACTCAACTCTGGCGGTGGCAATCCACTCTTAGGCAACAGTCCAACATAGCGTGGAGTGCTCCCTAGCCAGATAAATTCTTCCGATTCCGAAGATCTGAAGAAGCCAGTTGGGGATCACTGGATACGGCGACTGGAAGTTAGGGCGCAAACTGATCTCATCTAACAAGGTTTTGTTTTAAACCTAAAAGATTTAAATGATTGTTTTGATTACCGTGATGGTGTTGTTGGAGTTGGAGATGAATACGATATTTTATTACATCTCGGAGATGAGCAGCAGCTACTTCTTTTGCTCTACGCCATACTATTGTGTTTCATAATAGTGTGTAACATAACACATACTACATAATATTGTGTTACATAATACTGTGCTACATAATACTATGCCACTTAATATTGTAGTACAAAGGAATATTGTGTTACATAATAATGTGCTTATTAATATATAATATATACGTAATACTGTGCTACAATATACTAGGCTACATAATACTATGCTATAAAACAATGTACCACAGTATTATCTGTGGTACATTGTAAGTGCACCCACGACACAGGAAAATTCCTAGTGTGGGGCAACGTTTAATAAAAAAATAGATATAAAGCCTTTTGGATCTTAATATTGTGCTACATAATACTGTGCTACATAATACTGCGCTACATAATACTGCGCTACATAATACTGTGCGATGCGTGACCATATGCGCACCACCGTCTCCTCGTGGGTCGCTTGGTGTGGTCCCGCAGATTCCCCAATCTGCGTGCCCGCGACCCCATATAATATTGTCGTACAACATACTGTGCTACATAATACTGTGCTACATAATATGCTGCTACGTAATACTGTGGGTACATAATATTGTACAATATCATACTGTGCCACATAATATTGTGCTACATAATACGCTGCTACGTAATACTGTGGTACATTATATTGTCCTACAACACACTGTGCCACATAATATTGTGCTACATAATACTGTGCTACATAATACTGTGGTATATTATATTGTCCTACAACATACTGTGCCACATAATATTGTGCTACATAATACGCTGCTAAGTAATACTGTGGTATATAATATTGTACTCCATTGTACATTGCTACATAATATTGTGCCACAGAATACCGTAGCTCTGTAACTCGTATGCCAAGCGGGGTGATCATGGTAATATCACAAATTCACTACCGATCATTGGTGTGGTCTATGAAGATTTATTTTATTCTGTAGACGTTGCCATACTAATATTACAATGATGATGATTATCTGAACCTATTTTCTCGCAGTGTTAGTAGGGTTGTATTCAAAATATTATATAGCGGATAACAGTTTTTGGTCGTTGGAGAAGGAACGGAGGACGAAGGAGTTCCTAGTCCGATCACCAAAAAACTAATCCAAAGACCAAATATATCCTTGCCATCAACGTACATACGGGCAAAATCTGCTGCCCAATATTACCTATGTATTCTTATTTGCCGTGTGGTGCCTCAGAATGCCACCTCCCCACCTCCTCCCGTGGGTGTCGTAAAAGTCGACTAAGGGATTGGCCCGAGGATGGGCAGCAGCATCCTTCGAGTACATTAACAACTCAACTGCGATCGCCAACCAGTCTGCCAAGCGTGGTGATTATGCCAAAACCCCCCAATGAGCCACACCCATATCGGTCGTTGTGGTGATCTTTGCGGGAGGCCTGTGTCCAGCAGTGGACTTCATTCGGCCGAAATGATGATGATTCTTATAAAAAGTTAGTTCAGAGAAAACAGTAGTGTCTAATTTACACTAACATAACCATAAATATTATCTGTGAGAACAACTTTATGTAAAATATACTAATGAAACATCTGAATTAATTAATTTGTACAAATGAAATTAAACAATGAATCCACCAATAAATTCTTAGAAGCAACAACACTTACTTTGGCACACAATTATCAGCATGCTCCAAAATCCTAACGATCCCATTATTTCCGTTTATTATTACGACAGTTATAATATAACCTTTTCCAATTCAAGACCGCACTCTGTATTAATTGTTTCCGTGACAATCTAGAGGGCTTACAAATTCAAGTAAGTTGTGTATTTTTTCCGTCCGTTCTGTAAAGTTTGTCCACCCCATGGTATGAATCTGGTCGAGTCAATTAAAATTTGTAATTTTAACTTTACAAACTTCAATCATTCTTTTTCAAATTATTATGGCAAAATATAAAGGCAAAGCTCAAAATATATACATAACATACATAGTGTTATGTATATATTTTGAGCTTTCTTATGAGGCCTACAGAGAGTGATCACGTTGTTCCATATATTCTCAGCGAGCTATGGAGAAATCATGAAAGAAAGAAAGAACTTGTGTTTGTTTTAGTCCTCATTCATACACACGTTGTAAATTTTATACAAACAGCAAATGAAATACGATAGCAAGTGATTGTGAATGCATGAGGCCAAAATTGGTACCTATCTCAGCTAGTGCTACAGCGAACAATATGCTGATATTCTGATAGGCCCGTGTGACGATGTCACGAATATCAAGTTTGATAATAGAGAAGAAAATTTATGAATATTATTATAATATATTTGTTGAATATCATCATTTCGGCCGAATGAAGTCCACTGCTGGACACAGGCCTCCCCCAAAGATCACCACAACCACCGATATGGATGTGTTGTGAGCACATTGGGGGGTTTTGCCATAATCGCCACGCTTGGCAGGCGGGTTGGCGATCGCAGTTGAGTTGTTAATGTACTCGAAGGACGCTGCTGCCCATCCTCCGGCTAATCCCTTAGTCGACTTTTACGACACCCATGGGAGGAAATGGGGTGGTGGCATTCTGAGCCGGCACCACACGGCACAGCCGGCACCACACGGCACACATGTTGAATATAAAAATTCATAAATATATAAATAGGTGTATTTAATAAATTAAAATGTAAGTCCTAGCCTTTGCATCACAATTTAAAAAGACATTAAAGGTAAAAACATTTATAGAACTGTCGATGGTGCGTTTCGTTCTACGGGTTTATCCATAAGCTATCCATAGCCTATTGTTTGCAATTTTAGGGTTAAAATTGCAACGCTCCCGGGAAGTATAAAAAACTTAACTTAATTTTAATATAAATAAATTTGTATTAATTTTAGCTCTGCTTAGTATTTACTACAATATCGAATCAGAAATGAAACAAGAAATGATATCCTATCCGTAGAAGAACCAAAGTTGTCGACTTAGCTGAAAGGATTAGTAAACTGAAGTGGCAATGGGCGGGGCACATTGCTCGTAGAACTGATGGCCGTTGGGCCAAAAAGATTCTCGAGTGGAGACTGCGCACCGGTAAACGCAGCGTGGGACGACCTCGAACGAGGTGGACAGACAACCTGGTGAAGGTCGCTGGGAGTCGTTGGATGAGGGCGGCATGTGACCGCTCGTTGTGGATATCTAAGGGGGAGGCCTGATCAGCAGTGGACTTGCCTTACTTATTTTATTGCAAATCGATAACTATATATTTTTATTACTAAATAAATGTTCGAAGCGGGTATCGCAAAACTACAAAATTGTACGTACTCTTTTCAACCGTGTATGCTATATCACGGCGTCCAATGCGGGCTGGCTCACCCTTTTGCGTTCCAGACACCGTCCTGAAAGCTCCAAAAGCACCCACCGCCATAACTCTCGCGTTTCATCAAAATGTGAGATCGCTGTTATTATTGAAGACACGCACAAACCTGGCACAAGAGAAAGGCCGCAACACCAGACCGTGCTCAGTATTATTTTAAAAACGAAACGGTCAACAGCGCTAACGGAGAAACTCGCATGTATTTTTACAAAACTACGTATGTTAAAAATCCATATTTTGTGATAACGTTTACTATGGTACCGCGCCCGGTTCGTCTGACATGACATGCCACCCAAGTCGACGATCCGTATCTTTTTTGTACAGTTTAAAGAAAAAAATTATGGCAACCGTTATACTCTGACTAAGCAGTAAAAAACGTTTTTGCTGCTAGATTGCTCAAGTAAACCACCAAAAAACATCTTCAAATTTCACATTTTTCAAAGGCATTCTGTGTATTCTAGAATCGGTGACATCGTCACGATAACTGATGATGATGATGATTCAGTAAGTACATGATTCTGGAACCATCAGCGTCAGATTTTGGGCCGATTTTTTCCCAGTTATTTGACTGATTTCCATATAAAATAATTATTTCCGTCTATCCTAGCGCTATTTTGAAGAAAACACAATAATTAGTTTGCTGTTAAATTTTTACATAAAACTGACTGCGGATGAGGTTATCGCAGCAATCACGTAGCGTTGTGATCGCGTTGTTTACGATACATTACCTGGTAAAAAATGACGAAAACTGTAACCTATTATTTCCGGGATAAATGGCTTTTCTACTTTTATATAGACTTAAGTGTAACCGTTTCCCAAAGTTTTAAATTAGATGATATAGGAAATTATTGAAAATGTCATCAAATTATTGCTGCGAGCATTTAGAAGACTAGCGGTTTTTTGGCATCGCTGACTTGATTATACAAGTAAAGTCCAGAATAAATGGGCAACACCTCCCGCCGAGGTGATAATGAACATTTTTATAGCGTCCGCCTGCCAACGTTTTAAATTGAATTCCCTCAAGAACAGAACCGCTTCATTTCATTTCTCATTACCGCCCATTCCTAAAAATTCACCATTTCAAAATCCAGATGATAAAAGAACATTTAATTTTTATTTATAGTGTTCAGGAAGTATGTATCAAGATAATCTTTATAAAGAGCTCTCTTCACAGCATTAAATCGAATTGTTAATAATGTAATTATATTACACTTAGCGTGTATCCTCATGACAACGGGCAGCGCCAGTAAAGTAGCGATGGATGCGGCTTTGTTTTAGAGATGTTTGATAAATCTAAACGAAGATTTAAATCGTTAGACCTTTATGAACAAAATCCGTGGCGTTTTATTTAGACATGTGTGTATGTATATTGACGGCACGTTTGGTGCAGTGGCTGATACAGTCGGCTGCCGCGCTCCGGGTCGTGGGTTCGATTCCCGCACGGAAAACACATTTGTATGATCTGCAGGTAGTTGTTCCGGATCTAGGTGTATTGTGTCTGTAAACACGCCTTGCGATGTCGCGCATAATAATTTTCGCACTGTTTCGATAAGTGGAAAACATGTAGTCCGGACAATGGATTATCGTTGAATTCTCGACGAAGTAAGAAACTGTCTTTGTTCTTCTCACAAGTACTTCAAATAGTTCATTTTCTACCACTATAGTCAGCGTTCGTAATGCCGATAAACAAAAATGGCGTTATGAATTGTGACAAATTGTGTCATTTATCTAAACATTGAAAACATTACCTTGAAATGTACTGTCTTTATCCTTGCACGTATTTATAGTGATGTAAGTACATCTTTAGAATTATTTAATGCGCATGTCGTCATACTTTATATAATGTAAGACAACTTTCTCAGACGGGCCCTCGATCCCGTCTGAAGTCGAATGAACTCGTTCACTTGTTAGAGTGATGACATAGGCAATGTATAGTAAGGGTATAACGATTTAAATCTTTGGATTGTAAGTAAACATTTGTATGCCACCCTCAACGCCAGCGAGGTGCGTGTGTGGCAGCTCAGTGAGGCAAAACATGAGTGGCAGCAAAATCATTGCGCCTGTTTGAGTTTTAAGCGAAACCATAGCGCGATCAATCGGATTTAAAGTGAAGGTTTACATCCCTAGATGGCGTTGGAATCAAATTAGATGGCGGTATGGTTCCGTTACATGGAAATATACTCAGTGTGAGCATCATTCAGTTGCATTACAGAAAAAAAAAATTGGTTGCCTGTAAAGTCGGTATACGGGCGAAAGTTTTACGTGACAACGACTTTGAGTGGTCACTCTCTCTCTCTCGCTCTGTCTCTCTCGCTCTTAGGCGGGCTAACTGTGCTCGAGTGGAAGGGACGCGTGCCTTTCACTTTTTATGTCTGTCTCTCTCGCTCTTAGGCGGGCTAACGATGCCCGAGTGGAAGGGACGCGTGCCTCTCACTCGCTCTCATTGTGAGCGCATAACGTGAGCGGAGCGTAACGCAGTTTCTTGAAGTGTCACCCGGCAAACCAATTTATAAGACGTTGTCACGTCAAAATAAGTTATATACTGATTGATGATAGTGGTAAAAGTATTTAATCCTCCGCCATTACGTTCCCTTGGTAAAATAAAACATGAGCATAGTCTGTATTGCTAATCAGCTGCCCACTACCCGTTGGTGTTGAGACCTGGCAATATTATCCCACCTTGTTCATCACACCGAATCCACTACCACCTCACAAGCCATTTTCGAAGACATGAAAGTGTCTATAGTTATTCTAAAAGAAATAAAAGCGACTATCTTTAGTGTGAGGTTTTCTCTCCCCAACACGATAGATAAGAACGTCATTGGCAGTTGCTTGTATTTGCTGAGGCTCAGGAATAGGCAAATATTGTTCATTAGGGTACTTCTTCTTGAATTCCCTTCTCAAAGTCTTTCGTTTGATAGTGTTGATCACCCTGCAGAAGTAGACGTTTAGCATGAAGATGACTATACCTCGCAACCAACAAGCGGAGGCTACAATTGGGAGCCAACCAGCAAAGTCGTCATAACTCTTTAGTTTCAGTTCAGTACTCCATCCACTATACCTCAGGATCATGCCTTTGGTCAAACTCTGTTTAATGTGAGTGATGTAAAGAACGGCCATGGACAAGTCAAAGCAAATGACGAAGATGCATGCATAGAGGAATACTTCAAGCAAGATTTTTAAAGTGCGGATGCTCCTGCTTGTTTTGGCAATAATTCGAAAAACAATGGCAATGACAAGCCATATAACGTGGATGGCTAAGCTCACCTCTATATATCTGAAAGGAAACAGAAGTAGGTTATTAAAAGCCTGTTGTACAGATAACACTCAGTCGGTTTTACAAGCAAAAACTAAAGAATGGTATTGACAGTATTCATGGAAAGGCATTTTATTCCTTAAGAGTCTTTGTAATTTTAGGAGCATCTTACTGTACAGTGTTATGTTTAATAAGAAGAATAAATGGTAGTTAATTTCGATAGACTGATACTTTTTGCTAAAGTAACTACTATAGCCTGATCAATACCGCTGTACCGCGTCTAAGGTAAGCACGGGGAAGTGGAGAGTGGGAAGGAAATAGACAAAACGGAGCGGCTGCTGGCATCCTAAGGCGCAGTACAGCGGTATTGGTCAGGCTATAGTGGACACCATAGTTATGAAATGGGTAATCCCATATATTATGTTTTAATATTTTCAAAAGAGCTTAGCATGTCGCAAAACATTTAATATCTCAGTATAACTCGTCATCGTTATCATATCAGCCATTTATACGTCCACTGCTGAACAAAAGCCTCCCTAATCAATTTCTACAATTGTGTCTCAATTTTGGGGGGTATTTGCCAATACTCACCATGCTTGGCAGGCGGGTTGGTGAGCGCAGTATGGCTACTGTTTCATAGAAGGGACGCTGTTGCCGATTATACGTTACAAGCACTAGGGTCTTGGAGACTTCATTGTTTGTGTTGTTAGAATGAGAAATTAAAATGAGACCTTATATACATATCAGTTGAAATCTACAATTACCTCCTTGTCCTAGCCGACAGCCGAGTAGACACAGTAACAATAGCTGGCAACCATTTAATAGGACGAACTTCTAGTCCAAACGTATCGTTACTCATGTGAAGGTTAGCTATCAGGTGGGCCACGTGTACTTTGTAGCCGCAAGCGTCAGGGTCGAAGAGATACATGATGCGGGTCAGCTTATCGTAGTCCATTTTTGCAATCTCAGGAGTCCAGATGCAGCAGATAATGGATAAAGAACCGAGGATTACTACAATGCCTGGAGACGATAGAACGATGTCAGAAATAAAGAATGAACGTTAAAATTCATTTCAAAAGATTAGGTTATTAAGTAGCATAAATATGCACCGGCAGGCAGCCATGTTGGCAACGGCTGTGTTTACACATGGATCCGACGGTTGGGTCTCGAGGAGGCCCTCAACACGTTGGAGGCACAGTGTTTTCATTGGCCCCGGCGCACGCCATCTTCGAGATCTTACATTGTGGTAAGAAGCGTTCGTATCAGTTCTGTGTCAATGATGAAGTACCCAAAACTCGTCCGTGACAACCAGTGGAACATAGCCCTGGAACATAGTGGCCGATTTTCTGGCGGCTGACCCAAAACTAACAGGCACTGCGGCTGCACTTAAATGGCTATTTGCACTTTGGCATATGGCACTTTGTGTTCTGCGCGCATCGCTCTGAAGAAACATGGGGCTGGCCAGGGCGCACAGGTTTAGGAGAGGAGAGGGCCTCGTCAGATTTAGTGACGGGCTGATACCTGCCAGGGTTGCGGTCAAATGACTTTTTTTATTGATGGTCTGTGGAATTTCTATATGAACTTCCTTCGCCCCGGGGAAGGGCGAAGGGGTATGTCGGACTGCTACCGGCTAAAAGTACTGGAGCGGTCATCTTTGGCACCAAAGGGGGTTCCTCTTTGTAAGATCACAGAAGAGCCGCCCATTGATGCCACGCCTTTAGGTACATCTCGCAGGCATTTTTCGTCACTTCTCGGCGAGGATTGTAAAGGATCTCCCCAAGTCTCACTGTGCGCTGTGCACACGGCGGCACGTGACCACGTACGCACCACCGTCTTTCCGAGGGGCGGCATCATTACCACAGCCATAGGTAGGTAGAAGGAACACCAAGGGGTTTTAGCCAGTAAGGATCCTACAGAATTATACAACTCCTTTCCCAGGGCGGAGAATGTCTTATCAAGGAAGACACCAAAATAACACTCTTTAGCTGTCTAAAATGAGGAAATTATTTTTTTATTTCATGATTCAAAAACAATACTACTTACAATCATCATCATCATCATGATATCAGTTAAATAACTTCCAGTAAACAGTAAACAACCAACGACCAGTTTAGGCCTTGTGTCATTTTGGGGGGGAATTTGCCAATACTCAACACGCTTGGCAGGGGGGGGTGGGATCGCGGGTGCGCAGATTGGGGAGTCTGCGTGCTCACACCGAGCGACCCCCGGGAAGACGGTGGCGCGCACGTGGTCACGTGCCGCCGTGTGCGCAGCACAGCGCAAAGCGAGGCTTGGGGGGATCCTTTACAATCCTCCCCGAGAGGTGCCTGGGGGGCGACCTTTTTACAGTCGCCTTCCCTCCGCTAGAGGGGGTGACCGCTTTACATTCACCCCTTCCAAGATGTGCCTAAAGGCGTGGCACCAATGGGCGGCTCTAGTGTGATCTTACGAGGACCTGGAGCCCCCCTTCGGTGCCGAAGATGACCGCTCCAGTGGTTTTAGCCGGTAGGAGTCCGGCACACCCCTTCGCCCTTCCCCGGGGTGAAGGAAGTTCCATGTAGAATTTCCACTGGACATCAATAAAAAAAGGGGGGGTGTGGGAAGCTACAAGCTATTGCTGCCCATACCTCTAGCTTAGAGTCCCTTAGTCGCACTTACTCACACGCTATATTCTCAATCCGGACACCACACGGTTTACACGAATACTTACACTGTAAAATGATAATATCGGCTATAAAAGCACATTTCGTCCTATCCCTGGGCAAGAAAGTGCACACTTCTGGGACTTCATACGTTGCACTTCCAAACATGACGGAAACCTTTTATAATTGCTAATGTCTCAAAAATTTATGATATCCTTCTTCTTCTCTTAGATTATGGCTTCTCTTCGCCAATATCATGTATAAGGCAACGTTGTTCGGTGTTCAGAATAAACAATCTTTAATTATTCATAAAATATTTTATGTTAATAATGACAGCAAGCAATTGACACATCATGACAATATTAGTATATAGCAATAGTACCTAAATATTACTTATAAATATGTACAAAGAGTATATGACCAGATAGAACCAATCCGTTTAAATATGTATAGTATAAAGGTAGAACCGTGATGTATGTAGATGCCGTGTGGTGCTGGCTCAGAATACCACCACCCCATCTCCTCCCGTGGGTGTCGTAAAAGTCGACCAAGGGATTAGCCGGAAGATGGGCAGCAGCGTCCTTCGAGTACATTAACAACTTTAACTGCGATCCGATCCTGAACCGTCTGCCAAGCGTGGCGATTATGGCAAAACCCCCCAATGAGCCCACACGACACACCGATATCGGTCATTGTGGTGATCTTTGGGGGAGGCCTGTGTCCAGCAGTGGACTTCATTCGGCCGAAATGATTGATTGATTGATTGAAAGGTAGAACTACATTAGCTACACGTGAGCCACGTACGCCAATCTGGACGCCTCTGAGATCATACACTTTATATAGCGGCTGGTTGTTTAGAGCATTTTTTTTGTTGGGCGAACTGCGAAACCACACAGGGTATGCGCAAAATAAATACCCATGGATTTAGTAAGTAGACTTAAATCAATTGAAGAACGCATCCGGGAAGTTATAACAAAAAAAACTACAGCCCTTAAATTGTGGTCCCTCAATCCTCACAGATTATCAGCCAGATCTCGGAACGTTTGGTAAAAATGAAGGTCATGTGATTACAGACATTTAGTTAAGAATTTGTAAAGCTTATTTACTAAATGGCTTTATAAGGTTAAAGATAAAAAATACAACGTCTAAACTGTGGTTTAGTTAGATGCACTTAGATCACACAAAGAGTATATAGATTTTATTGAAAACTACTGAATTAAATCAATAAACCGTACCTTTTTCATTTATGATTTTAGTAAAAGTCTTAAAATATTTTGTATAAGAGAAATGGAGCAAAAATATTGGCGCAATTTCAAGATAGCGAATATCAAAACTGGTCCCTCAATCCACACGTCCCTATCACATGTGATGTGTTAACTGTTTGAAAAAAGGAATATCAGAAAGTCAAGTGTACTTAACTTTTAGCACAAAGTTTCTACTAAATAAACGAAAACTTGAATTGTGTATTATTTACAATAAATTAAAAGTTATTAATTACTTGATTTCATATTATTCATAATTTATTATACAACTGTGTTTCTGTTTGTTGGTTATTTAAAAATAACACAAAATATTAACTTTGTACTACCTAACATTATAAATATTTGCACACCATATGTAATGGTAGAATGTAAACGGGCCAATATAATTTAAGATCATACTTTGTTCACCTACATCCTAGCAAATAAATGAATTTGAATTTGAGATACTTTTATTAATCCTAATTGTTACAACAATGTTATCAAAAGGAGAGTCAAGAAAAGTGGTAAAGGTGCAAAAACATCGCACACTGGAAATATGAAGAGCAAATGTCTTTCCTTCTACCTTTTCTGGAAGGAAGGTATTTAATTCAGTACATGGGGAAATCTGGACGAGGATGATAATCTGGACTCAAGTCTAGCAACCAACTGTTCGATATCAAACAGAAAACAATCGCTATGGATGTACAATATACCATTCCAAATTAGGCAATTTAGGCAAGGCCTTCATACTAATTGGTTTTCAAAATGTAGTAGAATGTAACAGAATATTATTTATTGTACACCATTTTAAATCAACTACTAGGAATAATTCTATGAATAGTAATTGTACAATGGGCGGTCTTATCGCTATTAGCGATTTCTTACAGACAATCTTTGGATGGACAAGAAAAAGACAAAGGGGATAGTCTATGGTCTATTTATTATATTGATCTATTATATAAAATCAAATAGCGTATCTAGACAATTAATTATAATACGAATCGGTATATATTCTCCATAAATTACTTAAATAATATACAACTACTTATAAGACTTTATACAATACAATATAAATAATCCATATATACAATACAATATAAATAATCCATAAGAATATATGGAAAATATGCAATAAGTTACGTGTGGTGTCCGGACTAAGAGTATAGCACGACTCCATCTCTTCTCCTGTGGATGTCGTAAAAGGCGACTAAGGGACTCCAAACCAGAGGGATGGGCAGAAGCGTCCATTCGGCATACCACCAGTTATTCTGCGCTCACCAACCCGCCTGCCAAGCGTGGTGAGTACTGGAAAATTCCCCTGAATATGACGCCACAACTGCGGAAATCTATGGGGGAGGCCTTTGTTCAGCAGTGAACGCCTTATATGATAATGATGATATTATTTCTAGCTGTGTGCGTCCTTATTTGTGTAAAACATAATATTACTCTTTCTTTTCTAAAGTTCTATCTATCCAATGACCATCAATTTACCGAAAAGTGACGGTATGCTCGTAATTGCATTAAATTCTGAACAACGAACATGTACTTATCATCAAAATTAAGGAAACTTCTGCCATTGATGCAGTCTTAAAACCATCTGATGAAAACCAGTAGAAAGTTAAAGCGAACTATAAAATGAAAAGAACTTAGTTCGGAGCTCCAAACTGCTACGTATGGACGTCTGGTTAATTAACCGTCGACAGTTTTATGTCTTCCTCAGACGGAAGCTAGACTGGTGAATACATAGGGGAGGATAATGGGTACGGACACGTTCGATTACTTTTTGAGAGAAAGAGGGAGTGACGACTCGTTTAGGATTATGTGTTCTAGAGCAGGGTTCATCGATATTATAGTAGATATATTTATGTCTCACGCATAATATGGACATATCTAGAGAAGGAAGCTTCGGTAGTCTGGATGCGATAGGTAGAGGATAGTGATCGGGTGCGGGCGCGTGGTTCCGCAAAGCACTTTGACATGCCCCTTCGCCCATCCCCGGGGTGGAGGAAGTACATACAGTATTTACTAGGTAACAATTAAAAATAAGTTTGGTTTTATGTATGTATAGATCTTTTTATTGCTAAGAATCGCTTGCTGTGGTGTGTGTGTCGCCCATCCCCGGGGCGGAGGAAGTACATACAGTATTTACACTAGGTGATAATTAAAAATAAGTTTGGTTTTGTGTATGTATAGATCTTTTTATTTCCAAGAATCGCTTGCTGTGTGGTGCCGGCTATGAATAGCAGGAACCCATCTCATCCCGTGGGTATCGTGAAAGACTATGGGATTAGCCGGAGGATGGGTAGCAGTGTCTTTCGAGTACATTAACCCACCTGCCTGCGTGGCGATTATGACAAAACCCCTCAATAATCTTTCACATCCAGACAGCTCCTTGTGGTGATCCTTCGGGGGAGGGCTGTGTTCAGCAGTGGACTTTATTTAGCCGAAATTATGGACTCTTTACTTAGCCTTTGAGCCATTACCACGCGAATCACTAAGTATTTCTAAGTATTTACCCTGTGACCGCGTGTAATAGATCTGTTTGATGACTATTATTGATATAAAATAGAGTTCGATTAACCTAATCATTATTAGGTTACTAGCTTGAAATCCTTGGTTGATAATTCAAACAACTGGAAGCCAAATTTGACACAATCGCGTTCGTAATGTGGTCAATTAGAGGCTAAGCTAGTTTGGGTTATGGAACGGAATCGTAAAGCGATGTGACATGATATATGATACATCATCATCATCATTTCGGCTGATTGAAGTCCACTGCTGGATACAGGCCTCCCCCAAAGATCACCACAACGACCGATATGGGTGTGTTGTGGGCTCATTGGGGGGTTTTGCCATAATCGTCACGCTTGGCAGACGGGTTGGCGATCGCAGTTGAGCTGTTTATGTACTCGAAGGACGCTGTTGCCCATCCTCCGGCTAATCCCTTAGTCGACTTTTACGACACACACGGGAGGAGATGGGGTGGTGGTATTCAGAGCCGGCACCACACGGCAAATATATGATACACATTACTGTAATGTCTTAGAAAATACGGTCGAAATGTGTAATCATGTACTAAGTTCTTCAGTTAAATATATTAGTAGGAGAGCCCACGACCAAAACTTTTGACCCATAGCAATATGGCCAAAAGCATATAAAATCCAATCCATAGATTATATTACACTAAACAGAAAAATACTAATTAAACAAAAATGGGCGTGAAGTCTGAACCGCTTCTTCAAAAATATACGTAATAAGTCTAATTTTTTGGAATGTAGTTGAATAGTTAGAATAGATCTACGATATCGCAAACATTAGAAGCCTTTAGCGTAGCGCGTAACCAGCAACCCTTGCGAAAAAACTCAAAAGATTAAAAAAAAGTAGGTTTGTGGTGCCGGCACAGAATACCACCACCCCATCTCCTCCCGTGGGTGTCGTAGAAGTCGACTAAGGGATTAGCCGGAGGATGGGCAGCAGCGTCCTTCGAGTACATTAACAATCCAACTGCGATCGCCAACCCGTCTGCCAAGCGTGGCGATTATGGCAAATCCCCCCAATGAGCCCACAACACATCCATATCGGTCATTGTGGTGATCTTTGGGGGACGCCTGTGTCCAGCAGTGGACCATATTCGGCCGAAATGAAGACCCAGCTTAACAAGTAAATAGTCGTATAAGCGCAGGATAATAGGAGCGTAACAAGAGTCAAGCAGGCGTTTGTTGGGTAAATCCGGAACGTTCTTTACGTTTTTGGAATTATAGGCGACATCGAACATGTCTGAAAACAGTATTTTAGTAATCTTGATAGTCATACAAATAGTGTTTTTTAACTGTTTCAACTGTTTGCCGTGTGGTGCCGGCTTTGCCGTGTGGTGCCGCCTCAGAATGCCACCACCCCTTCTCTTCCCATGGGTGACGTAAAAGTCGACTAAGGGATTAGCCGGAGGTTGGGCAGCAGCATCCTTCGAGTACATTAACAACTCAACTGCGATCGCCAACCCGCCTGCCAAGCGTGGCGATTAAGGCAAAAACCCCCCAATGAGCCCACAATACATCCATATCGGTGGATGACCAAAGATCACCTTTGGGGAGGCCTGTGTCCAGCAGTGGACTTCATTCGGTCGAAATGATGAACTGTTTCAAATACGAATGGAAAAGAGTTGTCACTACTGTATTGAAGTCATGTTACTTTATAATACAAACTCTGTTTTGCGGGAAAAGGACCGATTTCTCCTCAAAATTTCAAAAGCAAACTCCACCATTAATTCAACTTTATTTTCCACTTGAATGTTTTTTGAAACACTATTTGAAGGAGTATCGGATACCGCTCCATTCTTTTATTTTTCCTTTACAGATGAAATTCTAGTGTGGGCACAGCTTACAGGCATAAATCTCACATAAACAATTACCCAGACCCGAAACAACTATCTGTATATCATACAAACATTTGGTCCGTGCGGGGATCGAACCCGTGACATGTAGCGCAGTGAGTCTTTCTTTTAGTAAAACACTTTTAAATGAAATGAAATAATGATTTATTCAAAATAGACTAAAATGATTATTTCTTTTTGAACGTCAACATTAGACAGCACCCATATAAGCCCACCCTTCACCCCTTCCTCGGGTTTAAGCTGGGGAGAAGAAACGGCGCAACAAACTCCCCAGCAACACGTTAGTCTGTCATATATGATATTTATATGTACATGTACAAAAAAAAACAAATTATAACAATACTAAAATGTACTTAAATGTCAAAAACATACATAAATTAAATGTCACAAATATAAATAAAACGTAAAAATAATAATATAAATCACATGTCAAGAAACTGTATAAACTGTATAATGTCAATAAAAAGTGTATAAACGGTGTCTATCGCGTTTATTTTTGATTTTTGTTTTTCCTGACGTTTAGAATACTTTGCAGCATTCGTGGTCGCAGGATGACTAAGTTGACGTCACCTTAGAGTCTTTCTTTCTTTCTAGTAATTTTTGCTTTTCTATATAGAGAAGAGCCCGTTCATATTCCGTATGTTTACAACAGAACATGTTTAGTCGTATTAAAACAGGTAGCTTCACTGCAGTTACACTAGAATCGGTGTAAAACTTTGCGTCACAAAGAATTCTATTACTTTTGAGAATTAAAGATCGCTCTTTGATAGCTTGAGAGTTAAGTGTAGAATAATAACTTGCATTGGACACAAACGACGTACATAAATCCTCTAACAAGAGCCGAAGCGATATCAACAGAACGTAATGTGCCTCCTATCTGTTCACTCAACACCCGACCGTTGTACCGCCCTCGCCGCCGAGGATGCCCGCCTCACCGACATCGCGGAGGCCTATCGCCGCGTCACCTTCCCGTTCAAGTTAGCACTTCTCCCTCCCGTCTCTTGCTCGCGCCGGCCCGTGCCAAGCCTGTAGCTTTTAATATCCCCTAATACAATTTAAATAATACCGATCCAGCTGTTCCCAAAACAATAGCTTGTTATCCCCAGCAACGCCCTAAGCCGAGGCCCGTGTCCCGCAGGGGGCGCCCTTAGCGAAAGTTGCTTAGGTTTTTAATATTAAATTTAAGCCTGGCTGGAGGCCTCTTTTGGCTTCGCCAGAAATGACCGGTTAAGCAACTACATTTCCCAGAAATGTATGCCAGAAGCCTAACATAAAAAAATGCCTCCTATCTGGGTGTGGTACAAATAATCATCTATATATCTATAAAAATAAATAAAATTGAAGTGTCTGTTTGTAATGTCAAAATAACAGCTTTTTACTCAATGCATATTAAAGTATATACGGTACATATAACAAAAAAACAATTTTTAAAATTATTGTCTGCCTGTCTGTCTGTTTGTTCCGGGTAATCTCCGAAACGGCTGGACCGATTTTGACGGGACTTTCACTGGCAAGTATCTGATGTTATAAGGAATAGCTTAGGCTACTTTTATTTTAGAAAAATAATTAGGGTTCCGCGCAAAAAAAAAACCTTGAAATCCAATATATTTATTCTATGTCAAGTGTCTATGTCGAAGTACTCTAAATTTCTTTTAAATTAAACGCGGGTGAAACCACGGATTCCAGCTAGTTGACAAATAAATTCGTAATGATAGCATTCCAAAATCAATAGTAGAAGTACAATTTCAGACATCCAAATACTTTACAGGTCTTCTGTCTACGTAATTGCCTAAGTCCCATAATCGTGGAAAGTGAGGCAATGACCGATTAGAAACGTTTAATAGGGATAAAAACGCTTTTTTACAATAAAGACGTGTGTGTGTCATCTCCGACGCATGACTGGAGTATACTCCGTAAGTACAACTGTCTCAGTAATTAATAGGCAGTGAGGGACAAAAATAAAAAAAGCACAAATGTTTACCTCTGTGTACGATATATATCATATATAAAAATAAATTATAACCTGTCTAGTGACTGCGTCCACGTGTTTGTCGGATTTTCTTCTACTGTTACTTGAACTAGATTTTCCATATTTAATGTATTTTTATTTTTTATTGAATCACACCACTGCGTATTAATAATTAATAATATAAATATTTACATATATTAAATGAAATAATATAAAACTTTGACATTAAACGACATTTGGCACATACATGACTTTAACGCCGAAGGTGCACTAAGTAGGTGAGCAGAAAAACAAAAAAATTCACTCCTCATATATTTTTCATACACCTTACATGTGAATCGATTCTTAAGGAGTAAACTCCAATAATGTAAATCGATTTTGCAGGAGTAAACTCCAATAAACTCCAAAAATACGGGTACGAGCCTTTTTTTATTTTTTTTATTGGTGCCCAGTGGAAATTCTTCATGAACCTCCTTCGCCCCGGGGAAGGGCGAAGGGGTATGCCGGACTCCTACCGGCTAAAACCACTGGAGCGGTCATCTTCGGCACCTAAGGGAGGCTCCAGGTCCTCGTATGATCACACTAGAGCACGGGTACGAGGCCTATGATGGCTCCCAGCATAATTCATTCTTACTCATATATTTGATTCAAGCTCTACGAAAGTATACAATGAGGGAGGGTGCAAAAACACAACGGTCATTAGACGCGAGGAGCTGGCAACTTTTTTCCTATTTCTCGTTGACAAAAGCTACTGTGTTGAGTTGAACGGTATTGTTTGTTAAAGTTGTAAAAACGGAGGAAATATATATTTATTTGCTCCTAGCTTTTATCCGCGTCAAATACTATCTGTAAATACTAAGGGAAGCGCTTTGTCTTTACGATATTATAAAAAAAAATTAACAAGAGTGATGCGCATTTACAGACATAAATTCCACACACAATACACCGAGACCGGGACATCTACCTGCAGATCATACAAATATTTATTCCGTGCGGGAATCGAACACAAAACCCAGAGAAAACTTATTTATAGAAATGTATTTGCTCCCTAATTACATTTATCAGCAACCGATCGTCGAAATAGATATTAGCAGAATGCAATTTCAGTAATTTTAGATGGTTATTAAATTTCTCACTAAGCAACTTCTTCTTCTTCTCTTAGATTATGGCTTCTGTAGAATATCTTCAATCAATTTCGCCAATGTCAAGTGTAAGGCAACGTCGTACGGTATTTAGATTGATAAATCTTTATATATTCATAAAATATTTCTCAAAAATGATAATTTCTAAAAAATATAACGGCAACGTCGTACGGTTCCATAAAAAATCCACTAAGCAACAAGGCTGACATTTAATTGTATGTTCATTAGTGACATCGCTATCCATTGTCAAAAAACTAGGGAGGCACTGTGTAGAGTTCTATCGATCTTATAGTTTTGTGTGAGATCGTAGCATGATTGGCGATGGTTAAGCCACGGTTGACAAGAAATCTCTTAGATGGGTGACCATTATTTACACACCAAGAACCCTCCATGCCTCAGGGAGCATTTTGCGACGCAGTTTTCATACAAAACCTAGGGCAGTAATTACGGGCATACTCTCCACCTTCTTATGGCCCTATTATCATCTCGTTATGCGGGCCGAATCTCAAGGAGTTGGCTGCAGCTACGTGGCCATTGTATTTTATTGTTTGCAGGCACATTTTAGCTCCTGTACACTTTTACAATTTCTATTAGGAATTTTGGAAAATCAAGTTCGATTATCTATCGATTTATATATTTTGTATTATAAAGGCATGTAAATCATTAGAAAATAATCAGCAATCAAAACCACCGAGAAAAAAACATTCTTAATTTAATTGTATGGAAGCAAATGCTTTAGGCCCCATATTTCGGCACTGTGTGGTACACTTATCCTAGGTGCACATAATGAACTAAGCAACTTTTTGCAACCCATTCACCAGCTACAGGTCGAAGAAGTTCTCAAAATACATGTCTCTGTATAGGGGCTGTTTTTACCAGTAGGAAGGTGCAAATGCAGTTACATTAGTAATATATTTTTATTGACATCACATTATATTTATTTGTAGTGTGTGTGTGTGTGTGTGGCTGTATAAATGTATATCATTCGTTACATAAATAATAATATAAAGATAAATAATACAATAAGTTATAAAGGAGAATGGCGAGGTTGCATGTAATATGGGACCCAGCCTTCGGGAAAACGTGGATTAAGGAAAACTCTTAATTAAGGAGAAACTCATTAATACTTGTAGAACTATATAAAACTATAATGGCATCAATTTCCGTGTCTCATTCCCTTCAGATGCGCTAGCTGCATGGCCACTAGTTTGTTCCAACAGTCAACATCCGGACAACCCGGTTTCACAGAGGGGTTGGGATGACATCCGATCAAAACAAATCTATGAAGATTTGCTTTCCAGAGCCGCTGGGGTTGACGTTGCACGGCTAAAAGCAGTATCGAGTACAGAGTCAGGAGCTTGGTTACACGCACTGCCATCTGCCCATTTCTTCGATTCCCTCATGAACATGGCGCTTGCAACAGCTTGCGTTTTCAGTTACGATAAATGTATTTTATTTCATTTGTGATGTACGGAAGGAGATGGGGTGGTGGTATTCTGAGTACAGAGTAGCCAGTGTCGCCTAGCTGGGTTAAATTGGCGGTCTCTCAGATGTACTCCCGCAAGGGTAGTAAATTCAATCCGATTGCCTTCTCAAAGTACATGGGTACCTATACGAAATTCAGAAATTCAATTTCTATTTCACATGATCATGGAACGTCCCAAATTAACTTTGTTTCGTTCAAACGTCCCGTTGGTAGTTGCGCTTTAAAGCGATTAACTTCATTATCTTGATTGAATAATATAATTGAATGCTAGCGTGATAAAATCGATGACAGCGCTGACATCACGAATGCAGTGAGAATAAAGACAGGGATTGCCTTTTAAGCAATTATGACATTGATAATCAATTACTTTAATCGCTATATATAACTTGCTACTGTCGCGGAGTGCTTCCCTCCGTGTTTCCTTCCCGGTTAGCTCAACTAGAAGGCTCTTTCCACGCCAGCAAGTAAACGGAGTTCAGTTAACGAGATCAATGAAACGTAACATATATATTGTTATATTGATATTCACAACTTCAACACTTCATGCTGATGATTATATTTTTAAAATATAGCTTTCACAATTTAAGTATCACAATTTTAAGTTAGTTAAAAATAAGTTATTGTAATATTGCAGGAGACTATTTGTCAGAGCGACAGCTGTGTGTCCAACCACTAGCGTTCAGAATCCAATGTGTAATGATAATGATCAAAATATGAACGATTCGACACCACAATACTAAATTCGAATTTTGATTTGAATAAAGAATGAATCATGAAGTGGACAGTGATGGAGATAAAAGGTATGAAGTCATGAAAGAGGTTGATTGAAATGGAGATGAAGGATGACTTCGTCACACTATTAATTTAGAGACGGCTTATGTAAGTATTGTCACACGGCATAGCAAGCTATAATATGTCCAGTATAGTCTGACCTCTCATTGTCCGGAGAGCCTTTACAATGTGAGATCAGTTTATCCTGGATATATATAGCTTAATATGTAGCCATGTCTACAAAGCAATCATGCTTATGCTCATCAAAGACAATTATGCTATTGATATATCACCAAAAGCTT
This sequence comes from Diloba caeruleocephala, assembly GCA_947459985.1. Taxonomy (NCBI): domain Eukaryota; kingdom Metazoa; phylum Arthropoda; class Insecta; order Lepidoptera; family Noctuidae; genus Diloba; species Diloba caeruleocephala. The sequence continues at coordinate 2,623,053 of OX381615.1, read as the reverse complement.
GTTCCCATCAATGTTTTTACTTACTCTAACTATATTCATCGTGCTTTTTTATGAAAACAAATAAAATCTCTTTACAGTTTAAACACTTGAAAGTGGCGAAGGGTGGGCGTTTTATTAAGTTGACGTTCAATAAGAACTATTTTTAGTCTAATCTGAATAAATTACATTTTATTTCATTTCTCTATTGTCATTCAAAATCGACTATAACCGCACCTCTAGTTCATAGTACCCAAATAGGCAGCTTGACCAATTATGTAGAGCAAGTTATTGTGAATTTCAGGAAACCGCAGACATGTGGGAATGTATCTCTATATCGAGTTCACAGAATAGGTCTGGCGGGCATTCAATATGACATATTAAGAAACCAAGCTCTTGTTCATTACATTAGAACAAACAATGGACTACAGGCATGAAAGTTTTAGGAGCTTATTATAGTTATGTTGCTAAAAGAAAATGCTCAAAAAACCCAGGGCCAGTGCTGAAATACTGTGTGGGTAGCATTATCCATAGCAGTTTTTTTTTTAATCAAGATTGATTTGAACTTTCTTTACAACAGAACAGTGGTGCAGTGGTAGCCTAGTGGTTAAATGCTTCCCTTCCATACAGGAGGGTCTGAGTTGGATCCTGGCAAGCACCTCTAACTTTTCGGATTCATGTGCGGATCAGAATTTGATTATCACTTGCGTCAACGGTGAAACCATCGTCAGGAAACCAGCACACCTGAGAGGACTCAAAAATGTTCTCAATAGTATGTTTAGTCCGCCAACCCGCACTAAGTCAGCGTGGAGCCTTAACCTTTCTGATCGTCAGAAAAGGCCCGTGCTCAGCAGTAGGACGGTAATGGCTGAGTATGTATATACGTAGTACAGTCCTTCCTAGTAATGTTGATAATCCATAATTTTCTGCTGGTTCTCCGTGGTTTAGAATAGAATAGAATATGACGGCACGGTTGGTGCAGTGGCTGATACAGTCGGCTGCTGCACACCGGGTCTTGGGTTCGATTCCCGCACGGAACAAATATTTGTACGATCTGCAGGTTGTTGTTCCGGGTCTGGGTGTATTGTGTGTGGAATTTGTGTTTGTAAACGCACCCACGACACAGGAGAAAACATAGTGTGGGGCAATGTTTAAAAAAAATACATATATATTTATATATATTCTTTATTGTACACCATTTTAAAAACAACTACTAGGAATCATTTTATGAACAGTAATTGTACAATCTTAGCTCTATTAAGGATTTCTTACAGACAACTTTTGGATGGACAAGCAAAAGATGGAAAAGGACAAAGGGGGTATTCCGTGGTGTACTTATTATAAATAATGTGCACATATATACAACCATATATAATACTTTATACAATACATTATAAATAATCCATATGTACAGGTTTAAGTAGTTTTCAATTTTTCAATATGCCTGCACCATCTTGTTTTGCATCTTATCCATAATATTTCTTAATTAAAACAATATTTAAATATGATCCTATTATCTGGTTTTGACACTGTTCACCAACGCTCCTAAAATAAAGAGTAATAATATTAAATATTGAAATTGTTGATTGTACTAAAACTAAAAGTACCAAACTAGACACTGATGATTTGTTCACTCTTTCAGCAACCAGAATATTCCATGCAATCTGACAAAATATTATAATTGACCTAGAAACTTAAATATTTCCAAATGTAACACAAAATATTTTCTTAGTTCCTTCATATAAAGAAACAATAGCTGCAAATGTGCATTTTTATGACATAACGATGTCATAACAAGACGCACAGACAACTTAAGTAAAACTGTTTGTAATTGTTGAATCCGGACATCATTTGTTATGTTAATCTCTCGAAAGTGTTAACAAATTTTTTGGTTGTTTAAATGACGGCGGTTTAAGCGTATGACCTGATTTTGACATGCTTAATTGTTAATAATGCTTAACATTGCTCAACTGTTACTGTGACCGTTTGTATAGAACAAGAGTATTCAGGCTGATTTTGAGTCTGCGAAAGACAAAAAATTGGGCAAAATCAGAACTGAAGACTCTCGTCAGAGCCGTAGTGCTTCTGGTAAAAGAATAAGTTACTGTCGTATTGTTTTTGTGTGATGTTTTGAAGCCGTGTGCACGTGTCAACGTTACTAATATTCTTGTTAAGTCCTCTACTTCAACTTAGCTTATATACCAAAATAAACCATGGACTTGTTAATATATAGTGTAGATAAAGATTTGGTTCAATAACAACATGAAAGCGGAGAAAAATAAGTTCTAAACCAAAACACCAGTATATTTTTATTTTATAAATTTACTTTTAGTTCGACAAGTCATTAAAAGATTTCTAAATGCATAACTTTATCAATTCAAATGTTTGCTGCATTGGAAATATTTAATGAATAAGTACGAGTAAACCTATAATGATCACGAAAAGCAAATAAATAGAGTAAACCTATAATGATGAGGCATCATGAAAAGCAAATAAGTAAGTCTTGTTCTTACTGTACAGATCTCACCGACAATTTTTTCACAGTGCCAAAATGACTTTAGAAAAGAAAGAACTAGACAATACGTGACGTGTCTAGATTATTGTCGAAAAACTCAAAATCAAACCGCTAGCGGGTTGCTCCCAGTTACGTGAGCTGGTTTAAGGACTGGACTGGACAGGACAGGTATAAATGGTTCATAAGAGCTGATTCTTAGGCGAGAAACGGTGAAATTATGGCTCTTTAGAAAAAATGGTTATTTACTTCTTTGTGGACTAGAATTAAAGCCTTAGAAAAGATAAAGGCTCAACGAGCTTATTAATTCGTGATCACAAAACAAATATAGTTTATGCAAATATTGTAAAATTAACGGTATGGATGGCGCAGTGGCTAAGCGATCGACTTTCAGAGCTACGTATCGCGGATTTAACTCCCGTGCGGACCAAATATTTGTATGATCTTAGTTGTACTGGGTTTGGTTGTGTATGTATGTGAGATTTATGTCTATACCCACGGTGCAGGAGAAATCCTAGTGTAACATCAATAAGAGAAAAAAATGCTGCTATACCTTCGACTTTAATTCAAACCATGAAACCTTTTAACATCAACTACAAACTCGTAAAAAGTCAAAACACATCATATTATGTAAAACACAGACATTTATTTACAACGTCCCGAATGAATTACATAAAAATATTTGGTGGTTATTATCGAGCTGGAAACCATTCAGTACAAACATTGGGGCACGGCATTGAACAATAAATTCGTTTGAAAATTCGTATTTTGGTATCGCGCTATCCGTATATAATCCTCACAAATCTAAATTGCATCCGTTCGTGGGTAACAACACTGGTTGAAAGGGTTGGAAATTAGAATAATTGTACGTAAGCCGCGGTCTGGTATTGAGGCACTGCTGTATAGACGTAAACTGGAGCGCGGTCTTCATTCCTGTATTGAAGACGGGCAGTATACGCCATATTCCTCGCATCATTCTCAGTTTGGAACTGCACTCTCTGGAGTTGAGAACCGGGTAGAAGAACATAGTATACACCTTGAGCACTTTGTACTTCTGCATCCTTCTTAGGCTCTTCCTCAAGATTTTCCTTATCGCCTTCTACCTTTTCTTCCTCATTGCCACTTCCCTCTTTTTCTTCCTTGACTCCTTCATTTTCACCACCTTCACTGTTTTCTGGTACACCGTATTCAGTTTCTGGGCTCTTTTCCGGGACGCCGTACTGTATTTGATAGGCTGTGTACGTCCTTAGAGGAGCACCGTAGCTGTCATCAGGAACACCGTATGAAGTAGACGGAGGAGAAACTTCTTGGCGGGATGGCAGATTGAATTCTTTCGTGGGTCTGAAGCCAGCAGGAGCGTAAGGTGCCTCGTCACTTCTTGATGTGGTCGCCTCTTGTTCTGGGCCAGATTCAAGTTCTTGCCTGAGAGACCTGTACTTCTGTCTGAATTGGGGAGGTTCAGCTGAAACAACAGCTGCGAGCAGGAGTACACAAACGAAAGACTTCATGTTGAACTGTTTCCTTCAACTGTTTGAAGACGAATGATGCTGTTGACAAACTGCGCTCCGCTTATATATATTTTACATTTTCAAAGTTTCCGCGATCATCGGATGTGTCATCTCTCCTTCATGATCGATATTCTAGGCAAGTGGACCGCGACATTGGCCCCTTAAGCGTCGATCATTGGTTGCATAACAGCCGTCGATTAGGAACTGTCATTGTGCGTACGTGATTTGCGTACTTTACATTGCTGTTTACTTAAGAAAATGTAGTACTATCAATATTCATGAATGTGAGGTTAACCGCTTTCTTTTGCTTTGTTAATTACTGGATTTTCGGCCGATTGTGTGCGAAATGGGTCGGCTCGTGTAATTACGGCTCAGAGGACTGTATTGCCAGTTAGCTGACGTAATTAAGGCAGCGAAGGCAGAATTGTAACGCATGTTTAGTATGTAAACAGCGATTACAGGAATTATGTTTTGAAATAAAATTGTTTCTCTCAGAACATTTACGACGAAAATACATACAACTACAATTTGTCAAAGAGTATTATTGGTTCGAGAAATGGAATCTTTCAGTTTTGAGAGAAAATATCAAGTAATTTCAATGACAACTAATATTGTGATTGTAGAATTTATTGAAATGAGAAATTATTAATATAGTTAACAAATAAATAATAAAGTTTGGTAAATATTTCGTAGTTTTACTCTGTTTTGCTATTTAATGCATATAAACAAGTAAAAAACGTTGAATTGATCTTGTGTCATGTCTTTTGGCTTTTTATATTCGTATCCAGCATTCAAACTAACCACGAAAACCCATTGATCAACCAAACCAACTCGAAAATCAACCAATAACCGATGCACAACTAACGCACAACCATCGCACCACTGAGTTCCACAATAGCTCCAATTACTGTTACGTCAAATGGCTGGCATGTATTATGCATGATGCACATCTCCTTGGCGGTCAATTATGGCGTTAGTTGGCATCAGTTGCCAATGCTACTGGCAACTTGCGTGACCGAATTTGAAAGCAGTGATTCATTTATTGTGCGTTTGTAGTATTTGTATGGGACAATTGGATCCATTAAAGAGTATGAAAGTCTTGTAAGAGTAGAATAATACCCGTAAGACAGAATGCGAACAACATACGATCAATTCAATTAAATTTTTCGATATGGCAAATAGTGCCGGAGCCGACCATTCTGCCAATGTCAGTAAACATAAGATCGGTCTTAGATATTTTGTATGTCAAAAGATAACAGGAAATTTTGTACTTTAACGCACATAAGGAAATAAAGGTTTTTTTTTTGTTAAACGTTGCCCCACACTTGGATTTCTCTTGTGTCGTGGGTGCATTTACAGACACATATTCAACACACAATACACCCAGACCCGGAACAACTATCTACAGATCATACAAATATTACTTCCTAGAGGGTATCGAACCCACGACCCGGGGCGCAGCAGCATTGTGCATTTCGGTCAATTGACAGCTGCTGCATTTCTAGGTGAAATAAAAGAAAGAGACATGTTGCTAACCGATAGAATCTCAATATTACCCCGAGTAAAAGATCAGTAAAATAATATATACAACGATCTTCTAAGGCTCCTTATATTTTTAGTCAGATTCCTAGAGAAAAAATACTCCGTCACTGCAGTTTTCAACTCGTCATCAATGTCAAAAGAGCGCAACGCTTCTTTCTAAACATGAAATAAATAATCTAGCCATATTTCCCTATATGACTTATTGAATATACATGATTCATTCGTCGTTGATCAAACTTACCCAAGCCAAGGTTCTGAATCGCCATTTGCACTACTCCCTGCAGTGTGAACAGGTGAATTGCCGTACAACAGCCACATTTGCTAAGCATCCCTCGATAGTTGTCCCGAACTTCTTGCCTCAGAATTGTAGGTATGTTATTTGACTAATTGAAATCGACTCAAAAATCTCTTTACTACGACTACCTGAGCGTTTTTTATCATCTGGGAACTTAACTCAAACAAAACCTTTTTGCACAGCCTTTTACAGTAGAATAAGGAAAGTTCCAACGTTCCAACCTGCTATTAATTTCTTGTGATGTATCCTTGTTGTGAAAAATTTGGTGACCGCGCGATATTAAATTTTTGATACGGTTGACATGTTTATCTTTTAACTTTTACACAAACTAAACATGCATAAAGTCACTAACTGCGCCTAGAACTACCGGAGGCCTTACACTGCGAGCATTAAGAAAGTTCCTTTCAACCCAGTTTAAATATGCTCGGCCGAGATCTTCTGGGGATTCCTACGTAAAGTTCGCTGTCTTTAATATCTGGAAATGTTCAGGCGGTGTTGTGTTTTATAAAGAAAAGATTTTTTCGAAATCATAGAGCTTGCCAGAAAATTTTCAAGGTGCGCCAACTAGGTCCCAAGGACTTGCAGAGTTTCTGCGAAGGCTGACAGCCAGGTTTTCAGGACAACAGACCTCGAAAAAGGTATTTGTAGTAGTCTATTGCAAATATAATAAATGGTTTAATTCAGTATTTATTTTCAAGACTAAAATATACCTGGAGATGCTTGTTCAGTTCCATCCAGTCTAAATGTATTTCAGTAGTTCTTTCCACTCAATCAACTTTCAAAGGAACCTAGCTAAAAGACTATTTGTTGTTTACCAATTCAACAAATACAAAGAACAGATGATAAACAATAGAATGCCATATTATTTCTATATTCCATTTTCCAATTCCATATTTCTTATTATTCTATACTGAGCTGTTGCAAAAAAAAAACAGTCAAGTGCGAGTTGAAATCGCGTGGAGAGGTTTCCGAAATTGCTAAATATATATTGTCTGTTCTTGGATTTGGTCTTGTACCAATAACTTCCCAAGAACAAACTTAACATAGTAGTTGAAAACGTGTTTTCCAATACATTCCAACTGCAAACGTAAGTTTGTACGCACAATATTGAAAGATTTACCATGTTATTTTAAGACCATAGACTTCTTATAGTTTTCCTGTAATCTATAGGTAAAGAGCTACTACCTGTTTTGTTTTTTAAGAGTTTTACGCCCAGTAGTTTCGGAGATAAGGGGGAATGGTCAATTTTCATCTATTTTCTTAAATAACTTTAACACAATACATTTTAAAATTATAAAATAAATACATTTGAGACCCTTACAACAAGCCCTTCCATTTCTTAAGTTACCCAGTACAGTTTGCAAATCTTTATTCTTTAATTTTCTATATTGTGCCCCAAAAAGGACCTCCATATTAAAAATTCATTTATTTACATTACTCATACGTATTTGGGTCGCTGATATCCATATGCCAAATTTCAACTTAATCGGTCCAGTAGATTCAGGGATTGAAAATTTGTTGTGATAGACGGACAGACAGACACACGAGTGATCCTATAAGGGTTCCGCCGTTTTTCTTCGGACGTATGGAACCCTAAAAACTAGCAATCTTACTACGCCACTACCAACTTGTCTTTGTCAACGTACCACTAGGGATTCTAGAAGCCAATTTATAAATTCATACATAAGCTCACAGAGAAATCCCGAATTTATATTCGATTAGCAGCCACGAATAAATATAAAAAGGTGTTAAAACATTTTCGCTGGGTGACACGACACGACGCGTCGATTCCCTCATGCATGTTTATACTCAAAATGGCTGCTTGACGTTTAATTACGCGGGAAATGGCGTCTGGCGTCGCATATGGCGGGAAAAGTCTGCGTACAGATTACTATTGACATTTTGTGAACGATGTAGTTAAATATTATTGTACAGTAGAGAACTTTTACTAATTTCATACAGTGTTCTGTTGTCTGTTATAGATAAAAGTAAGATTATTTATTTTTGATATCAAACGATGTAATGGTAATGGTTTCCGTTTAATTACCGAGCCAAAATGTATCCGGCGCGTCACTAATTAGTATTGTAAGACTAAAATTTGCGTCGATATCTTTTTTCTGTCTATAAACCATAGTTTAAATCAATTCCCACAAAAGAAGCCTGTTCAATAAAAAAAGTAAGGACTATGTTAAATATAGACTCATATTCTGCCTAGTTAGTTGTCTTTTGTACATCTCTCAGGCCTCTGTGGAAACAAAAATGTCTGTAGTTACTATCTGTCTTGTATAATTGCTGATATTTTTTATCAATTTACTAGCTGCTGGCCCCAGATTCGCACAAGCAGGTACATGCAAACCCGATCGCAGCGCCATATACCGGGTCCAATTGTGAATAAAACCATCAAGGGACCCATCCAAACATACACAAAAAAGTAATCAAAATCAGTCTAGCCCTTTAGGAGGAGTTCAGTGACATACACACGTACAGAAGAATTATATATATAAGATATAGCACTGCTTTAAACAGTGTTAAAGAACCGGTTTGTATAAGACAAGACAAGACTCTTGTTGTTTCTTACCAACAAAGTAAATGTGTGATTTCTATGTTTTTTTTAATTGTTAATATGTTATATTAATACCTTTTATTTCTTTTCTCTCTTAAGCATGTAACCGTTTTGGTGTACAAACACTACTTATAGTACACTTACCGTATACATATACTGTAAACTTATATTGTAGATTCTAAATAAATAAATAAGACTGAAAAAGGAACAAGCCCTAAGTTTCCTTCGGCATTTTCTCTCGGAGGTGTATCGAAATGCCGTCCGTCCATCTGATTTATTGAACAGAATGCTTGAACATTATTCTTTAAACCTTTTGCACGAAATACCCCACTGCTGGACACAGGCCTTCCTCAAAGATCGCCACAACGACTGGTCCTGCGCTACTTAAGCATCCAGTGGATTCTCGCAACGTCCAGCAGGTCTTCGATCCACCTCGTGGGGGTTGGCCCACGCTGCGTCTTCCAGTAGGCGGTTGCCACTCACTGACATTTTAACTCCATGGTACATCCATTCTACGAACAATTTGCCCCACTTCGCCACTCAATCAATTCTTCGGGTGCTGTCGGTTACCTTCTTTATTATTCCTTTTCTATTTTATACAAAATTATTATATTGTATTCTAAACTATACATGACACGTTAAACTTATACACTCAAGGCTTATTCCTATTTGACTTGTGAAAATCAGTTCTCTCTTAGTACTCTGGCATGCTGTGGCTAGTTGATTAGCTTCCTGTGTTACGGGTGTTGTGGGTTCGATCACCGCATGGAACAAATATTTATCTGATATACAGATAATTGTTTTTCGTGTAGGCGTTTTTGCATGTGAGATTTATGTCTGTAAACTGTACCCGCGATACACGAGAAACGCCAGTGCGAAATCGTTTTCTAAAGAAAAAAATAATTTAAAAAACATCATGATAGACATAGATACAGTTGGCGCGCGGTTATCGGGGCAAACTATGGTCGATAACCGTCAATAACCACCGTTAACTTCATAACGATAATACAGACACTCAATAGTTCATTCAAATCCGTCATCTTTCTTTCCATTGAGTGTATTTTTTACAACAGCACTTTTTGAAGGCCTGTAGAGCCATCAGGCCTCTGGAAACCCTATGGAGATTCACATCACATCAGTCACAGTAATCAGGCATTTAGAAGTACCTATATCACGTGTCTTTCTAATTTCATAAAATCTTTTTTTCAGTCTGATTTGTTTCCCTGCAAAGAACGGACCACATCTATCTATCTATGGGTATCGTATTTATGTCGGTGTTTGTATTTTAAAATAACAATTTCTAGGAATTACAAACCGAAAAGGTTTCTCGTTAAACACGCGTTAGTAAACTGAAACATAGGTATTTACAGAAATATCTTTATTTCACAAAACCCTGTAATTTGTAACTTGAGATTACAAAAAATTCTATATCGTTCCCAGATTTTTAATACTTTTAATGAACGAAGGCCGCGTATGCGATGAAATTATCCCAAAACGGCTTTCAACATTGCCGAGGTTTTCGTTACAAATTGGAAAACTCTACGAGATTTTACGATTGGATGTGTATTTTTTAAATCCCGCTTTCCTAATTTTATGATGAATCCATTTGGGGCTAATAAATCGGGTTTGTTTTTTCGTATATTTCTGTTTGTAAACTTTTTTTGTGTTTTGTAATGTTGACTAAATTATGTTCTTTGAATCGAAATAGCTTACGGAAATATATCGCGTTTATTTAATTAATTCTATATACCTACGTGTAGCATCCGCACGTGCCGTATACAACGTGCAACTGTAGCACATACGATTATAATATTACAGATGCACAAATTTATGAGTTTTAAAATAAAAAATAAACTAAGTTGCGAAAGCCAATGCTAAAGAGGTAATCCATTCTTTGCCGGAACCATACGAAAATTACATATTATTCTTTCGTGCGTTTACAGACACATTCCACACACACAGTGCACCCAGACCCAGAATAATTACCTGCAGATCATATAAATATTTGTTCCGTGCGGGAATTGAACCCGCGACCCAGAGCGCAGCAGCCGAATGTATCAGTTACTGCACCAACCGTGCCGTCTAATGGCCGGGTTCAATGGGCGGGGCTTGCTAGTAGAATTGATGGCTGTTGGGGTCAAAAGGTTATCGAGTGGAGACTGCGTACCAGAAAACATAGCGTGGGACGACCTGCAACGAGGTGGACAGATGACCTGGTGAAGGTCGCTGGGAGTCGTTGGATGAGAGCGGTATGTGACCGCTCGTTGTGGAAATCTAAGGGGGAGGCCTTTGTTCAGCAGTGGACGTCATTTGGCTGATATGTTTATGATGAAGAAATGCGAGATACTATAATACATCTTTTCTGCTAAGAAACGTGTAGTTGGTAAAAATACTTGATTGAGAAATGAAATGTAGTGAAACGTTGTTTGTGAAGTGACATTAATTTGTCAAAAATAATTTGCCATGTACTAGGAATCCATTCCTTAACTGATTTTTGTACGACGTTGCCGACATATTTCTTAGGATTTTTTCATTTTTGAGAAATGTTTTATGAATATGTAAAGATTTATCGTACCGTACGACGTTGCCTTATACTTGACATTGGCGAAATTGTGGAAGATACTCTACAGAAGCCATAATCTAAGAGAAGAAGAAGAAGAAACTGATTTTATTACGACGTGATATGCAAATGCACACAATGCCCGGAAAACTTGTATAGCAGCCCAAAGTCTACTCGCTTCTAAAATAGTTTCCTATTACTTTTGACTGTGGGTGGCTGGAACGTAAAATTGGAGGTGATTACTCAATAGTCGGTTGCAATTTGCATACATTTGCCTTGATTTATTGCAATTTTCCACGGGGTTGTGAACAACCCTGGTTTATTATTAGGGGACGCAATAACGTCATTTCATATTAATTCAGTGATGCGTGAAATGTTTGAAACAGAACTAATGAATTGAAGGCAGTCAGGTAATTATAGTCGGAATTGTGTTCATATTTCATCATATATATCATCATATCGGCCATTTAGACGTCTACTGCTGAACATAGGCCTCCCCCATAGATTTCCACAACTGTGTCATCATTTTGGAGTGTATTTGCCAATACTCACCACGCTTGGCAGGCGGATTGGTGAGCGCAGTATGGCTACCGTTGCACAGACGCTGCTGCCCACCCCTCTGGTTTAAATTCCCTGATAGTCGCCTTTTACGACATCCACGGGATGAGATGGAGTGGTGCTATATTCTATATTCTTAATCCGGACACCACACGGTATTCATATTTGACTTGAAGTTTTTATTGTACATTTTTAAAATAATTTTGTTCTCTTGGTTCATATTTCTATAAAAGCTTTTTTTAAACTATGATTTTATTTAATATTTTCTGAAGAAGACGCGAATAGATTTGAATTGAAATCCACTCATTCATACAATTATTTTTCAATGAAACTTATGTAAAAGATTTGGATTTTTCTTATAAGTTTAAGCGCCTCCATGCGATTCAGTCACCAAACGAATTTCTTAATCTAATCACGGTTTTACCGCACGTAGGCAAAGGTATTTTGTTTTGTTCGTTACGAAGGTTTTGGTCAGTAGGTGAATACTTCCTTTCGGGTAACCTTACGTGCTGTCGCGTGCTGTGTGACCTCAGATGACCTTTAATTAATTTAACGCAGCCCCTTGCATGTATGGAATATTTTCCGTGACATTGGTGATAAGGAAAGTTTAGGAACCGATTTGTTTTTGATGCCATAATTTTTTTATTTTTTTCCCTGCACAATATCAAGGTTTATATTGCGTGAAGGAGTTTTCGTGGGCAACGTTTTTGTATATGCTTATAAATTTATAAGTTTAGAAGCGGTCACTACCTCAAGCGGAGAGGGGCGGCTATAACAAGGCAGCCCCCTTGGTACATTTCGGGGGAAGAGGGATTGTAAAGGATTCCTTCCGAAGCCTCGCTGTGCGCTGTGATGCATGACTGCATGCGCGCCGGCGTCCGCACATCCATGGCGTCCCGATTAAGAATATAGGACCACTCCATCTCCTCCCGTGGATGTCGTAAAAGCCGACTAAAGGGTTGGAGGGATGAGCAACACCGTTCCTTTTGTGGAACAGTATCGTGATGAGTACTGGAAAATTCCCTTCAAAATGATGACACAATTGTAGAAATCTGTGGGGGAGGCCTCTGACCTGTAGTGGACAAGAATGGACAAAGACAAGATGTCCTTTGGCTGATATGATGATGCGCATCGCCATATTCCCGGGGGTCGCCCGGTATGGGCACAAAGATTCCTCAAACTGCGCGCACCTCACGTCACGTGGGGTGGAACCGAATTAATGGGACTGTTACAATAAGAGACCTTTTTTTATTGGTGCTCAGTGGAAATTCTCCATGAACTTCCTTCGCCCCGGGGAAGGGCGAAGGGGTATGCCGCACTCCTACAGGCTATAACTACTGGAGCCGTCATCTCCGGCACCTAAGGGAGCCTCCAGGCCCTCACATGATCACACTAGGGCCGCCCACTGGTGCCACGCCTATAGGCAAATCTGGGAGAGGGTGACTGTAAAGCGATCACTCCCCGGGGGGAATGTAAAGGATCCCCCAAAGCGTCCCACGGCCGCGCGTGACCACATGCGTGCTACTGTCTTCTCTTGGGTCGCTCGGTGTGGGCACGCACATTCCCCAATCTTCGCACCCGCGAACCCAGAGGTCCCCCGTCTTATAGCAACGGCAGGGGGTTTATGGTAAGGGAATCAGGTGCCAGGGCGGTTGTTACCCCGGCGCCGTCTCCTCCCTCTTGGAGCGGGATCGGCCCTCTCCCGATCCCGTTCTGCAGCCTCCTTCTGGAGCATGACGCTCTCATAGAAGGAGACAACTGCATTTCAGTTTTCGTGCTCTGCCAACATAGCCGACACTACTGCTGGCAGAGAGAGATTTTGTCCGATCCGCGGGCTGATAACCTAAGTCGCAAACGCTTTGCCACAGGCGTAAATTGCTCCAATGCCGCTGTCAAACGTCAATTTGGTATTACCTATTTGCCGATAGCGACTAAACAGGTGAAGATCTCTGACGCGCCTCTGTCGGATTGGTCGGATGGCTGCGCGATAGCTGCTATTGCGTCTGCTGTTGCTGTTTCTAGCTAATCAGCCCGCCGATCGACCAGGATCCGCCGCTCGGCGGCCCAGGCAAGGCACGCCTCGAGCGTGTACTGTGCGGTGTCCTGGTCTCTATCACAATGGGCAATGCTCTCATAATCAAAGTGATGACCTACGTCTCTACCTACCATCACTTTTTAGCCAAAAACAATTTACAGAGGTGTAGAATTTTGTTTCATTTGTAAAATATTAACATTTTTCACCAAGAAAGATTACATTACCCCCACAAAATATTAAACAAATCGCGTGAACCGTTTGACCTCAGAATGTTAATAATTTTTCTCATTCGCACAATTAGGTTTTACGCATTAATCACTTCACTGTACCGAATGATATAATAAATCTCATCTCTACCACTACACCTTGTTACGTTTTAGGTAGCTACTACCGTTTGGCAACCTTAAGTGCCTATTTTGCTCCTTTATCAGAATTTAATTTTTTTATACTATCGGGTAACTTGGCGAGCAAGTCTTTCGCCTGGTGGTAAGCATAATGACCGCCCATGACAATTGTATTGCGGGTAGCGGAACTAGTCTTGCGTGGCACCACACCGCGCTCGTCACGTCAAGACATTAGTCAGCCATTTCACTAGTTTTCCTTCAAACGCAACACGGTAATGTCTAAAGTTTAAACAGTACTGTGCCGCAGCAAAATATCTGGTACTACGGTAGCAAGGAGATCTTTTGTAAGTTTATCATTACAGCCTACAGACGTCTTTCGTCTACTGCCGGACCTAGGCCAAAGATCGCCACAACGATCGGTCTGGTTTTGTGTTGTGAACTGACGGCAGGCGGGTTGAGGTATAAATGTTCTCGAAGGACGCTGCCAGCTGTCCTCCAGCTAATCCCATAGTCGCCTTTTGCGACACCCACGAGAAGAAATGGGGTGGTGCAATTCTTAGCCGGCACCGCACGATATTGGTGCGGAATAAATGATAAACCCGGTGGAAATACAAATATGTCATGGCCTTCCTCCACCCCGTAGAAGGGAGAAGCTAGGTAGGGCTAAAACTACCGGAGCGGTCATCTTCGGCAGGGGAAGTGGGGCTCCAAGTCCTCGATACTATCACACTAGAGCCACCCAGTCGTGCCACGCCTTTAGGCATCTCGGAGGGAATGACTGTAAAGCGTTCACCTCCTCTAGCGGTAGGAAGGCGACTGTAAAGAGGCCGTATCTCGAATTATATAGGCTTTCCATACAATGAGGGGTCAGCATATACTGGTAAACCATAGCTTGATATGTAGCCTTGTGTACGTAGCATCAGTAAACCTACAATATGAAATGAACCTTGACTTGGAGGCTATAAACCATTGGTCTGATAGATTTGGAGTGTCTGTAAACCCTACTTAATGTCAGGCCTTAGTAATTAGAAGCTCACGAATGATGGGTAAAGTGATGGTTACTTCTCTTTCACCTATTATATTTAACGAATCCATCATTTCATTTAGCCCCAGTTTAAAAGATCTCGGGTTACATCTTGACTCTACATTTAATTGGCAAACTCAGGTTTCTAGTGTAAGTCAGAGAGTCAATGGTACTTTACGCTTCCTTAACCGGCTAAGAAACTTTTTGCCTGAAACGACAAAAGTAACGCTCGTGCAGTCTTTAATCTTCCCTATAATTGATTATGGTGACGTGTGCTAGTTTAACCTGAACGCTGACTTACTGAATAAGCTGGACAGGGTCCTTAACAACTGCATCCGCTTTATCTTTAACTTGCGTAAATATGACCATGTGTCAAGTTATAGGTCTCAGCTGAAGTGGATGCCTATTCGCCAGAGAAGAAGTTCGCGTGCGTTGACTATGCTTTTCTCACTATTCAACTCTCCCAACCCTCCTTCTTATCTTATGACTCACTTTCAATATCTTTGTCCTACTCACTCTAGGAATCTTCGTTCTTCTAACAATCTTCTCCTACACTTGCCTTCTCATAGTTCTGATTTTCTACACTCTTCCTTTCATATTCAATCCATACTTCTCTGGAATGCGCTCCCTCCGGAAATCAGGATGGCTACGAGTATATATGCATTTAAGCGGAAAGTTTGTGAATACTTTTTAACAAAACGTTAGCAGAATTATCTTAACACCTTTTCAAAGACTTATAACATAATTATGTATGTATTTATTTATTTATTTCTAATAGATATGTATGTATGTGTGTTTAATGTAACATTTGTTACATTTCATGTTTGTTTTAAACATATTGCACCTGCCATGCTGTCTCTTCATCACCCTATGGTTGCCCGGTAGAGAATGCTTACGGCATTAAGTCCGCCTATATACTGTTGCTGCATAAAGTTTAAATAAAAGAAAAGATAAATAAATGAATGCATATAAAATCGAATCGCTTCCGTTCAATGAAGCGTAGTCCCAAATCGATGAACTATAGAATCGAAGCGATCGATTATGCATGTCGCGTTTGCGTTTATAGTAAGTAGCTGTTTCATTTATATGATTATAAAGTGAACGTTTATTGACTACTAGCTAATGCCCGGCATGTGTTGCAATCCCTCTTTCAATTGATCCGTTTATTTTTCTATGTCGGAAACTCACGCAATCAACAACAACCGTACAAAGTTTAACTCAGTCGACAAATGGTACATGCGGCTACATATCAAGCTTTACATAAACCAGTTTACGCTGATCTCCCATCATACGGAAAGCCTATACAATGCGAGACCAGCTTATACTGGTTTTAATAGCTTGATGTGTAGCCGTGTGTATATATAGGAACGCATACGGATACATAATAATAGAATCGCTAATACAGTCGACTCCTGCGCTCCGGGACGCGGGTTCGTTTCCCACACGGAACAAACATTTGTATGATCGGCAGGTAGTTGTTCCGGGTCTGGGTGTATTGTGTGTAGAATTTATGTCTATAAACGCACCCATGACACAGGCGAAATCCTTAAATGGGGAAACTTTTTAAAAGAATAATATATAAATATTGTCATTATTTTTCATTCAATGAATAACTAGGTACTTTATTTTTTTTTCATTTCCGTTTGTTGACCGGATTGTTTGTTTGTTTTTTAAAAAACGTTGCCACACTCTAGGATTTCTTCTGTGTCGTGGGTGCGTTTACGGACATACATTTCACACACAATACACCCAGACCCGGAACAACTACCTGCAGACCATACAAATATTTGTTCCGTGCGGGAATCGAACCCGCGACCCGGAGCGCAGCAGTCGACTGTATCAACCACTGCACCAACCGTGTATTGTATATAGCCGTGCATTCCTCGTCTTGTGTCCGAATCACGAATATAGTACCACTCCATTTCCTCTCGTGGATGCTATATTGATTGATGGGTAGCACCGTCCCTTCTGAGAATCGGTCGCTTATACTGCTTTCACCAAGCGTCTGTCAAGCATGATGAGTACTGGCTAATTCCCCTTAAAATGACGTCACAATTGTGGAAACTTATAGGGGAGATTTTTGTGCAGCAGTGGACGTCCTTTGGCATGATGATGGTATACGCCATGCGTTTCTATTTCCAATAAGTTAACTTATGAAACACATCATAACATGCGCTTCTAAAGTTTCTAGAACTCTATACAAATAAATAAAGTTGAAGTGCAAGTTTGTTTGTAACGGCTGGACCGATTTTATCGGGACTTTCACTGGCAGATAGCTGTTGTTATAAGGAATAACTTAGGCTAAAAGTAGCCTGTGTGTGGGTGGTTTTTTTGTTATATATACCATATATACTTTCATACTCATTTAGTAAAAAGCTGTTATTTTGACATTACAAACAGACACTTCAACTTTATTTATTTCTATAGATTTTGCTAAAATAAAAGTATTTTAGCAAAATCTATAGAAATAAATAAAGTTGAAGTGTCTGTTTGTAATGTCAAAATAACAGCTTTTTACTAAATGAGTATGAAAGTATATATGGTATATATAACAAAAAAACCACTGTGAATTTTTTTGTCTGTCTGTCTCCGAAACGGCTGGAACGATTTTGACGGCTCTAACTTAGGCTACTTTTATTTTAGCAAAATATTTAAAGTTCCGCGCAAAAAAATAAAACCCTTGAAATCCAATAAATATATTCTATGTCAAGTGTCTATGTCGAAGTACTCTAAATGTTTTTTAAATTAAACGCGGGTGCCAGGTAGTATTATAATTATAAAATTAAAATACATATCTACCATGATACACATAAAACATAGAGAGAGAGAATGAGTACGGCTGTAAAACCCTAGGAACCGCAAATAGGCAGTAATTCATACAAAATGAGAGACATTTACGACCTAATTTCCGAGGAGCTGAAGCAAATATAGGTTGACCGGTGAACCCTTTGGTAATACTAAAGTATTCATAACCCAAATCGAATTGTATGATAAGAATTTAAGGTACTAATTAATAATATTATGTGAGTATCGTAAAATGCCACTTAAGAATTATATATATAGGTATCTAGGGTTACATGTAAGAGACTTAGAAACTATGATCACCGATCCAATATGTTAAGTGCAGGCCTCGCTGAAGATCAGCGTTGTGGTGAAGCATATAGCAGCGCCACAGCATTATGCTGAGCGACGACCTATGCTCGTACAAGTGCGACGCACTTTCTTCTTCTTAGATATTATTTATTTGTAAATAGAAGGTCGACCAAAATGTTAGGACGAGCAGTCTTCACTTCGCCGTCGTACTGTACTTACCATGTTCTTGAAAGATTATATACGTGTCATAAATACAAGTGATATTGAAACCTCTTTGAGAAGTTTATTACCTCCACGTGAAGATCCAATCCCGCCCTTAAATTCCCTACATTCTTTTTTTTCGAATTAGGTAACATTGACTTGAGGTTGCAATAGATTCCATCGCACATAGGTGTAAGAGGAAACGATGAAGCTAACACGTTAGCAAAGATGGCTATTTTAGAGGGCTTGGAAGTTGATATCGTTTTCTGTATTCAGAGATCTTAAATCGTTATAAGAAAATATGCAATATAATTTTAAGGAATACTTCACGAGAAGAGTAACGAAAAAGGCATGTGGTATTTATTCCGTCCAATGTGAGCCTCTTCGGATTCCTTGGTTTGCTGAAAGTAAAATAAGCAGATTTTGAGTTGTTTTTTTTAATTCTTTTTTATTTAAGGGATTTATTTATGTACACATTTGCGACGATATCAATCCCATCGTGCTTTTACAAAAAGTAACTTACTCATAAAATAATTTAACTAATATTAACATAGCTAATAAAAACTTAAACTTGTTTATCTAACAAAAATGTATATAGTATTTTTGCTGCGTCAGAAGTAGGCTTAGCTGAGACACCATGAAAAGTACCAACATCTATCACTGACAAATTTAAAGATCTAAGGAGTGTTTTCCTTTTATTGGCTTATGGTATAATCTATGAGATTACGTTCTGGTCACTTTCCATCTGGGAAGTTTGGACATCTCATGAAAAAACTTGATTCACCAGATTGCGAAGTATGGTCTTTGTTATTTTTTTTAAAAACGTCGCTCCACACTTGGATTTCTCCTGTGTCGTGGGAGCGTTTACATGAATTCCACATACGATACACCCAGACCCGGAACAACTACCTGCAGATCATACAAATATTTGTTCCGTGCGGGAATCGAACCCACGACCCGGAGCGCAGCAGCCGACTGTATCAGCCACTGCGCCAACCGTGCCATCCCGCTGCACCAACCGTGCCCTCATGTGGCAAGTTGGATGATGTTCAACACGTACTAATGGAATGTGAAAAGAAACAAAGTGAGAGAGAGATGGTGATGCAATACTTAAAAATTAACAGATATGAGGTCGGGGCTTTTTTTGTCTAAACCTAGGTCTGATTTTATACGGACATGGGACACCGTGAAATATGTAAAACTGTAAAGATACACAGATACATGTGACACAAATATGTTATTTAAAATAATAATACATCTAAATAAAATGTAACTTGCCTTTTAATTTAATTGTAAAAGGACCTACCTTAAATCTACTTATATTTTATATATTTCATACGGACATGAGAGTGTGCCCCATGTCCGTATGAAATACGTAAAATATAATAATAGGTATCCAAGTCAGCATAATGCCGGGCAGTGATGTTGGGCGCTGATTTTCAGCTGGAGCCCATAGTAACACAGGGATGGCTATCAGTAGCATTCATCATTACATTACATTCATCCCCTCCGAGATGTTTCTAAGCTGTGGTACCGATAGGCGGCTCTAGTGTGACCGACTATGATACGAGGACCTGAAGCCCGCCAGTGATGATGACCACTCCGGTGGTTTTAGGCGGCAGGAGACCGGCATGCCCCTTCACCCTTTCCCAAAGCGGAGGAAGATCACGATGAATATCCACAGGGTAACCGATAAAATAAGGACTGGTTTAAGGTCATCATATCGGCCATTTATAGTCCACTGCTGAACAAAGGCCTCCCCCATAGATTCCACAACTGTGTCATCATTTTTGGGGGGTATTTGCCAATACTCACCACGCTTGGCAGGCGGGTTGGTGAGCGCAGTATGGCTACCGCTTCACAGGAGGAACGCTGCTGCACGTCCCTCTGGTTTAGATTCCCTTAGTCGCCTTTTACGACATCCACGGGAGGAAATGGACAGGTGCTATATTCTTAATCCGGACACCACACGGACTTTTAGGTGGCATTAGAATATTCTTATAGGCGAGCGACTACCAGTTAAATGAACTGCTCGGTTTGTCATAGGGTAATAAAAAGCTATTAATTATATTTGATATTTTATTTTTTATATTGTAAAGTTTGGATTGGTAAAAGTTTGTAATTTTGAATCTTATGAAGCTTCGATTTCAGATCACCACGACTATTCGTGCTGATCTGAAATCGAATATATATATATATATAATACCTATGTAACTAAGTAATTGTAATGATAGCTAACTTCGTGTCAATTTCCGGCAGCCGTGTTGACACAATAGATTTTTTTATTGTTTCGTTTTGCGGCAGTTAATGAGATAAGAGTCTCACCGCATATAAACCATTTTCATGAATGTTAGAAAGACTGTCTTATAGTTTTATTCGTAATTTTGAAATTGACATTATCAAAGGTAGTTCAGTCGTACCTTGTTATTATATATATTAATTTATATAAATATTTTTTTTATCATATACTAGTTTTCTAAGTCCTAGAGGCACTAGTCTGAAACTGTGGAAAATAAGGCAGGTAAGTGTACTTTTGCAGAAAGATCCACAGCCTAAAACAGTTTTCTTAATGATTTTTTATTGAGCTGTTAGTCCTCCTGTGTCGTGGATACAGTTTAGAAGCACATTCAAATGCACAGCATCTCCTATACCCGGAACCTGTGTAGGTCATGCAATACTTTTTCCGTGCGGGCATAAAATGTGCGACGCGCAACGCAGCGGACCTTGCCTTTAATATAATTTTTACAACCTAATACCTATTTGTTTTGGTGTATCCACACCATTATATGTAAATTTTTTTAAACATTGCCCTACACTAAGTTTTCACCTGTGTCTGTGTACAGTTTACAGATACAAATCCCACATATACAAACACCCAGACTCGGAAACACTATCTGTAGATCATACTAATATTTGTTCCATACGAGGAGCAAACCACACGTACCACACAAGAAAGAAAAAGGAAGGAATGCTTTTATTATAAAGCACAAGAAGAAATAGGTTGAACGCACTTCACTTTTCGGAGCTAATAAATAGTATTATATATTTTTTCTGAGCTAATATATCTTTTTTTTCCATTATTATTATTTTACCGTAGTGTATCAATAAATATATGATCAATAAATGAAATGTTAAAACACAACCAGACAGGGGAGTATTTTGCGATTCAGGCAAAAATACGTCAAAAAAGTTACCTTGTAAAAAATCTTGAAGAACGAACGTTTCTAACATATACGAGTATAGCAAGCCGAAACATCATAAAGTACCCTTGATGGTTACCATAAAAACAAATATTCACTTGACGCAGCGAGTGTGCACCGTTAATTGTTTTAAATAACAATTGGGAGTGGATGGCTTCGACACGCGTCACCGCTCTTGGTGACCATTACGTGACGTATGTTATTATGCCATCATATTTCTGATTGCGCTTTTATTTTTGCAGCACTGATGGTTAAAATTCATAGCTATGACTATAAATAGACCGAATCAAAGTCTAAAGCAATTAATGTAGTCTACAAATTAGTCAGTCCACATTTCCCCGAGCTTGAGCCGGCTCTATTGCCAATAACGACTTCAGAAAAGGTCCTTGTTCAACGATGGGGTGCCCATCGTTGCTATTGCGTACGTGTATAGCTGGTAATATTTTTATCCTCGGACAAAGGCATATTCTACATTTTCGTGTGAGCATTGCAGAGCAGTGCGAGAGGCTCTGTAAAAGTAAATTTTCTCTCAAGGAGCACCACTACACCGAGTTTTACCCTTTTAAATCCCTTATTTATTTATTCTTAATGTGTACAAAGGCGAATCTTAATGCCATAGGCATTTTCTGCCAGACGACCTTTGGGTGATGCAGAGACAACAAGGTAGATGCACCTACACAATAAGAGTGAGAGGTGTAGATGCGATGATATATATATATATCATCGCATATATATATATATATATATTTATACTATATTATATATACATATATGTATATATATATATATATATATATATATATATATATATATATATATCGTATAAAAATAGTATATCGTACATAAATGTCATCATCATCATCATCTCGGCCGAATGAAGTCCACTGCTGGACATAGGCCTCCCGCAAAGATCACCACAACGATCGATATGGATGTGTTGTGGCGGTTTTGCCATAATCGCCACGCTTGGCAGACGGGTTGGTGATCGCACTTGAGTTGTTAATGTACTCGAAGGACGCTGCTGCCCATCCTCCAGCCAATCCCTTAGTCGACTTTTACGACACCCACGGGAGGAGATGGGGTGGTGGTATTCTGAGCCGGCACCCCATGGCATAAATATATTGAATAGCAAAAAGAAAGTACCATAATAGTAAATACAACAAACATGTAAACAGATATTTTTTAAATAGATATAGTTCTAGCCGTCACTAATTTTTATAATAAACTTATAGCTCACTAACTTGTTCCTAAGTTTCCTTAAATGCTACTTCAGTTGAATCTTGGTGGCTTGTAAACATATTTTTTACAATTTTAGTGATACAAGTTATACGCTATAGTACAACAGTTGAGCATCATAGCCTCGGTACATTATTTATTGGAAATTATACCATGGTTGAGCTATCAAAAGCCTTACTTTGAACATGCAAATAACCGATATTTGAAACGGTGTATAATAAGAGCGCATATAATAGTGAATGATAAAAATTGGTTGCCTGTAAAGTCGGTATACGGGCGAAAGTTTTACGTGACAACGACTTTGAGTGGTAAAATAATTTTAATGTGAATATTCATTCGTATAGTAGGAAGAAGGATGAAATTAGGCGGGCTAACTGTGCTCGAGTGGAAGGGACGCGTGCCTTTTACTTTTTATGTCTGTCTCTCTCGCTCTTAGGCGGGCTAACCATGCCCGAGTGGAAGGGACGCGTGCCTCTCACTCGCTCTCATTGTGAGCGCATAACGTGAGCGGAGCGTAACGCAGTTTCTTGAGTGTCACCCGGCAAACCAATTTATAAGACGTTGTCACGTCAAAAGCTGTTATAGGTACACGGACATCTCATACTAACGAGTATTATTGCGAGCTCCGAATCACGTTCCAATAAATCACATAACGGAACAGGTCACCTGATCCAATCTAAAGAATAGATTGGGCCTTTTAATTTGTCAGTGCACGTCGGATCCGGTCGCTGCAAACTAATGGAGTGGGAGACAGATTGAAGCTGCGTCGCACGCTGCTGCGACTTGACCATTTATTTGGAAAAAAATCCTTTGTTAGAGCGGGGTGAAAAACAAGGAATTTTACTGTTCTTGTGCCTTTTGTAGTAGCGTTCAACTTTTTGCTGTGTCCGTATGTATTGAGAGGCTATTTTTGATATTTAAGGAAACAATCGATTTAGCAAGTTAGCCGATTTTGTAGGCACAGTAGACGAATGTGTAGTAGAAGCCTTCAAAAGTTATAGGACGTTAAAGGTGGTTCCTGAATCCAATCGTTTGAATTAAGAAGCTACTTAGAGCTGGAAAAATAGACTATAAATATTTTTGGAAATAAAGTGTTCATTTTTTTTAAACATTGCTTCACATTAGGATTACTCCTGTGTCGTGGGTACAGACATAAATTCCACACACAATACACCCAGACCCGGAACCTGCAGATCATACAAATATTTGTTCCGTGTGGGGATCGAACCCACGAACCAGAGCGCAGCAGCTGTATCAGCCACTGCACCAACCGTGCATTTAGTAGTGGTTATGGAGTAATGTCTTATGTTTTCACGATCCGTTTAAAAATGTTTTATCATAATAGTTTTTATGTATTAATCTTTACAGAGAATTTGGGTTTTATATTGCTGAATTTTACATAACTACCACGCTTCGATTGTGGTTCCTCAATCGACACATACAGGAAGTTGTTATTCGTAAAGTAAAAGCCAATTATGACATGTTTTTGTATTCTAATTCGTAGCATGAAAATACAATATATAGTAAAACTATATCATTTGGTTCATTATTATTGATTACATTATCAATAAAAAACACAATTCAAGTCTATCAAAGTCAGTTTGTAAGAGTAAGCCAATTTCATCTAACTCAATTCCGTCTATAAGAAGGCATGTGTCATCAGCGAACTGGTACGATTTGCAGTTTTGGAATATTGCAATCATATCATTAACATATGACAAAAAATGGTTATAAAACACGTTTCTTTTAGGAATCTAATTATGTACGCAACTGCTAAAGCTGTTAATGGAATCGAAAAACAATAAAACACTTCAAAGTAAGAAACATCAAGACACTATTAGTGATTACTCCGTGCATCGAAACTAATTTTCTGATTGAAATTGTACGACGAATAAAATAACTTTTTAAAATCTGTAACGACGCCTGTCACCTTAGTCATCCTGCGACCACGAATGCTGCAAAGCATTCGAAACGTCAGGAAAAACAAAAATCTATAATATACGCGATATAATCCGTTTAAAAGTGTTTTATTATAATGTGTAATAATCGCGAAAACCTGAGACATTACTAAATAAAACAGCTATTTAGTTGCAAATTATAAGAAATATACTTATAATACCCGAATATGCCGAATTCCGAAAAGGTTTTAGTACCATAGACCATATCCATGCACTGCGGCAGGTTATGCAGAAGACCGAGGAGTATAACCTGCCATAGTGGCAGGTTATACTCCTCGGTCTTCTTCTTAATATTGATTACTGCTTCGAATACTGCTTCGAATTAATATTTGAATTGATTCGAACTAAATGCCAAAATAGTTCTACTTTTACCCTAGTTATACAAACTTCGGAATAATTAAACTATTCGCATTTTATCTATACAAATAAATAAAATTGAAGTGTCTGTTTGTAATGTCAAAACAACACTTTTTATTAAATGCATATGTAAGTATATACGGTACATATAACAAAAAAACAATTTTTATTTTTTTTGTCTGTCTGCCTGTCTGTTTGTTCCGCGTAATCTCCGAAACGGCTGGACCGATTTTGACGGGACTTTCACTGGCAGATAGCTCCTGTTATACGGAATAACTTAGGCGACTTTTATTTTTGAGAAATAATTAGGGTACCGCCCAAAAAAACCCTTGAAATCCAATATATATATTCTATGTCAAGTGTCTATGTCGAAAACTCTAAATTTCTTTTAAATTAAACGCGGGTGAAACCGCGGCTTCCAGCTAGTTCTAAATATAATTCAGGACTACTGGTAGTTCCTGTTCATTTCAGGCATACCTATAATGGGCATTCCTCTATAATATACTCGTTATATTGGTTAGCTATTCACACCAAATAAGTGAACAATATTACTGTGTGTCTTTTAACGTAAACTTAGTTTCTTTCGGTATTTCTTTTCAAAGGTTGTTATTTAGTGAAACGCCCTCCGTACTTTCAATGTAAATAAAAGAAAGAAACATGTATACCGGTCTCGCACACGTTAGGAATAGTAGAAAACAAACAGCATAATAAAGAAACATTATGTTGCGACATCTAAATGCTGCTGCGCTGGTATTCTGTTAGGGCCTTAAAGTGAAACCATGGACAGTTACGACTAAAATAAAAATAAAAATAGTAACTATATTTAAATTACTTAATCTAACAATAGATAAGTAAGGTAAGAACAATAATATGAAGAATGAAATCGACTATATAACATATCGACAATGGCACAGAACTACAGATCAGTATTTCACTGTTATTTCTGCCACCAACGACTGGTTTCTGCGTTTATCTTGGCACCTCCGCATCTATTGTGAAAGGCAAATGAATGAGAAATTTATGTAGTAATAAAATTATGTCATTACATTTGAAATTGGTGCTAATAAAATCATAAATTAAAAGTGTATGTGGTAATGACTATGTTAAATATTCTATTCTATTATTTTCACACGTTAAAAAAACATGCCTTTATCCAAATAGCTGTTAATATACATAAGTATATAATACTATTCCGTGTCGTTTCTGAATTAAACCACCACTCCATCTCCTCCCGTGGATGTCGTAAAAGCCGACTATCGGCCGAATTTAATAATCAAGCTAATCCAATATCTTCAGATTTAAGATTTTGAAATTCATTCAGAGTTACAATCAAATTTAACACAAAAAACAGAAAAATCCGTAATCCGAAATCCAAAGGTTTTGGATAAGATCTATTATTAATTTCAGCCGTAACGGACTCCAAACTCTAAACCGTCACCAGGAAGAATAAAAAAAATCAATTCGATGTTAAAATTCTACACAAAAACAGAACGACAGCATTTTTCATTAAATTTCGAACGCTGGAGCAATCTCTTTGAAGTATTTTCTTGATAAATTAATCATTTTGTATTCATCAATTTGGAATGTAAATTTATTACTGTATCCCTTCCATCAATATTTCGTCATTCACTCAGTCTGTTTACCGAAACTCCAATGGAAATATCCTGAACCCAAAGGCGAATAAAATTTTACTTTTATTTCATACTAGCGGTGCCGCGCGGCTTCAGGCGATGTTTAATTTAAACGAAATCTGATTATTTATAAGTCATTTAGAGTACTTCGGCAATGAACAATACTTTTAGTCATATTTCCATGTAACATTAGTATATACTGGTTTTTATTGATAGGTACCCAGAGTTCGGCTCTCCTCGGTAATATTCGGTTCTCGTCGGGCGGCCGCTCTCATTCCCTACTCACCACGTTGCAGCGCCCGCCCGCGCTTTACGTTTTCCTTTAGCATTCTTTCTGCCTTTATTCTTTTGACTCGATTCTTATGGGCCATAGCGCGATGTTAAATTGCTTATAACTTTCCTCAAGAAGTGAGCTATCTAATGCAGAAAGATGTTTTCTAATCAGACTGACAGTTCCAGAGATTAGCGCGTTCAAACAAACAAAAAATCGCTTAAGTGCGAGTTGAACTCGCGTGGAGAGAGTTCCGAAATTGCTAAATATATTGTCTATTGTTGGATTCGGTCTTGTAACAATAAGTAATTCCGAGAACAAACTTAACATCGTACTTGAAAAACATGTTTTCCTATACATTCCAACCGCAAACGTAAGTTTGTATGCATATTGTAAGATTTACCATGATATTTTAAAACCATATACTTCTTATAGGTTTTTCTGTAATCTATAGGCAAAGAGCTACTTATAACCTATTTTTTTTTTCATAATTTTAGGCTTAGTAGTTTTGGAGATAAGGGGGGGGGGGTACACATGGGTACAGTTCGCAAAGCTTTATTCTTAAATTTTCTATATTGCCCCCCAAAAAGGACCCCTATATTCAAAATTCATTTATTTTCGTTACACGTCCGTCGTGTTTGGGTCGCAGATATCCATATGTGTACAAAATTTCAACTTAATCGGTTGAGTAGATTCGGAGCAAATTGGCTGTGACACACGGACAGACAGACAGACACACGAGTGATCCTACAAGGGTTCCGCCGTTTTTTCATTCGGACGTTCGGAACCCTAAAAAACAAACAATCTCTTCAGTTTCATTATATCAGTATAGATGAAGCCGTAATTGCCTGTGCGTCCATCTCTGTCTATGACCGGTTAAAATGTTAAACAGTGCTAATATTACCCCAAGGTGGAGGGGTTGGTATAATAGCGGGAGCCCCGTTGGGATTAATGTTGGATTTAATGCGTGTTCAGTATACTTCCACTCGGGAGCAATGTGGTGACCGGAGGCATCCCAAATAACCCTGGCGACCTATTTTCATAAAATACGCATACGTACATTCAGCTTTAGGATTCTCTACATATAAGGTGTCATTTCCTTTGACAGATTTCAGGAGACGTCTGTGACATTATGTATTTGCAACTTTATCTGAAATTCGTAAGGTTTAATATAAAAGCAACGGAGCATCTAGATAACGCGAAGTAAATATGAAAATATTAGGTTAGATCATCGTTTATGAACTCTGCTTCTGAACTACAAATACCAAAATGTCCATGTTTTTAATATTTTTTAGATCCTGTTAACCGTTCGGCGTTTTTATCTTCTATAATAGCATGGTTTAATTTATAGTCTATTTTTTCATAGAAAAGTAGTGATGAGATGAACAAGTCATTCGTGGCGCTCACCACCACACCATCACACCACCTACCTGTAATAATTGTGAGTACTACCCAGGACTCCCCACTGAAAATTCATCATGAATTTCCTCCGCCCCGGGGAAGGACGATGGGGTATGCCGGATTCCTACCAGCTAAAACCACTGGAGCGGTCATCTTTGGCACCGAAGGGTGGCTCCAGGTCCTCGTAAGATCACACTAGGGCCGCCCATTGATACCACGCTTTTAGGCACATCTCGGAGGGGATGACTGTAAAGCGGTCATTTCCTCTAGCGGAGGGAAGGCGACTGTAAAAAGGCTGTGACGAAGTCATCCTTCATCTTCATTTCAATCAACCTCATGACTTCATACCTTTTATCTCCATCACTGTCCACCTCACGATTCATTCTTTATTCAAATCAAAATTCGAATTTATGTGACGTAGAGTCGCTCTTCATATTTTGATCATTATCATTACACATTGGATCCTGAACGCTAGTGGTTCGACACACAGCTGTCGCTCTGACAAATATTACAATTACTTATTTTTAACTAGCTTAAATATTGTAAAAATTAGCTATATTTGAAATATTATTATATTTAATAAAAAAATATATACATCACCATGAAGTGTTGAAATTGTGAATAGCAAATATACCTATTTAATCATTTATATGTTACGTTTTATTGAATCTCAATAACTGAACTCCGTTACTTGCTGCCGTGGAGAGAGCCTCCTAGTTGAGCTAACCGGGAAGGAACACGGAGGGAGGCACTCCGCGACAAGGCCGCCCCCCAGGGCGCTTTTCGGGGAGGATTGTACAGGGTTCCCACAAGCTTCGCTGTGCGATGTTCTGTGCGTGTGCACAGCCCAGCGCACAGCGCACAGGACAGCCCATCGTGGCACATGACCCCGTGTTCGCCGTCGTCTTCCCGCGGGCTGCTCGGTATGAGCACGCAGACTCCCCAATCTTCGCACCCGCGATGCCGCACTCCTACTGGCTAAAACCACTGGAGTGGTCATCTTCGGCACCGAAGGGGATTCCAGGAAGTCGACAAAAATTACACCTCCTGTAAAAATCTGGGATACAAACATCGCTGCGTTTGTGTTTTAAGTCTCCATTCAAGGACTCATTTGGACCAGCGACTATGTAATATGCTTTCAGTTCTACATGAACATAACCAACGCAAGCAAAGCAGTTAAAATCTAAGCGAAGCGACCTCTCCTGAGCATATTCACAGTATATAAGCACTCCATTTATATCCACCAAGTTACAAAATTTAATTCACTAGCCAGCGAAAAGCAGGCGAGGAGGAAATAAAATTTTCTTTCAGTCATAAATCAAGAATTCTAGAAGTTTAATTACCCGTAGCATTTTAAGTGTAGGTGTGTTTGAGAGCGGTGAGTGGGGATGAAAATGAGGTAAAAATATAGCAGTACGTCTAGCCACGCCGTCCGTTGTATTATTGGTTTTAAGAGATTTTTTACTTCATCATTATATCGGCCATACAAAGTCCACTACTGAACAAAGGCCTCCCCCATAGATTTCCACAACTGTGCCATCATGTTGGGGGGAATTTGCCAGTACTCACCAACGCTTGGCAGGCGGATTAGTGAGCGCAGTTTGGCTCTGTTCCACGGAATGTACGCAGCTTCCCATCCATCTGGTTTAGAGTTCCTTAGTGGCCTTTTATGACAACCACGAGAGGAGACGGAGTGGTGCTACATTCTTAATCGGGACACCACTCGAAATCATTGCCCTGGGATTAAAATTGATAAAATATTGTTAAGCTAATGGACTTGGGCATGCTTATAAAGTTCCAATTATGCCTCGAGCGTTGTTTTGTCTGATGTGGAGCCATGAATGGTGGAGGATGGACAACGCTATAGACAGATTTCGTGAAACTGTAAACTGTACAAACAAATTGAAAGGCATAAAATGTAATTAAAATAAATTATTATATTATTCAGGAGCCATTTATTCTAGTGCAGCAGCGATGGTTCTCAATTGTACGGACTTTTTATTGCATTAAATCAATTAATTATGCAAATGTTCGCCCGCTTCCGTGAAGAAAGCTTCATAACATGTACGGTGCGCAAATTAAAATAGCTTACTGAAGCAAGAAGAATGTGGTGCAAGGAGGAATCGTTCTCCTGTATTCAACAAGAGCGTTTCTTAAACGTATGGTAAGAAAAAAAAGCTAAAATACTAGTAGCTGTTTTATTTCCAGAAAAACAATATATTGTACTATTATTATAAATTTTACTGTGAAGTTTGTATGTTTGAGGTTCTGTCGCTTGCAAACGGCTGAATGGATTTAAGTGAAATTTGGTACAGAGGTAGATTATGACATGGAATAGGATATAAAATACCGTTCATCTTCATCATATCAGCTGAAGGACGTCCACTGCTGAACAAATACCTCCCTCATTTATTTATATAACGGCTGGTCACATCAGAGACTTCAACTTCAAAAGGCAGGGAATGACAATAAAAAACTTTGGAAAACAGTTAAAGAGATTACTTATTCAAGTAAACCGAAGGAGATCCCCTTAGAATTAATATCCACAAGCAATCCGCAAGCATCTACAAGTAGAGTAAACCATTATTTTGCGAATGTAGGCAGGACTTTGGCTGAAACTTTATGCAAAAGTAATCAACCGACCCAACCCCATGTTTTAAATACATGCAGGCATTCTTTTACACTTCTACCTACGGACGATGATGAGATTAGGATATTGATAGCAGGTTTAAAATCTGATTGTTCAGTTGGCCCCGATATGATCTCTAGCGAAATTATAAAGGCAAATAAGGATATCCTGACATCTCCAATATCGTACATTTGCAACTTGTCACTTACAACTGGAGTATTCCCAAGCCTCTACAAGAAATCACGAATCCATCCGATTTATAAAAATGGAGACAGAGGCTGTGTCAATAATTATAGACCAATTTCTGTTCTTCCAACTCTCTCAAAAATTTTAGAACGAATTATTAATAATAGATTAGTAAAATATTTGGAAATTAAAAATCTTCTATAAAAAGCACAATTTGGATTTAGGGCAAATAGATCTACATCAGACGCGGTGTTTGAACTGACCAATTACATAGTTAATAATTTTGATAGTAAAAAGAAAACAATAGGTATATTTTTGGACTTAGCAAAAGCATTTGACACAGTCTCTGTACCAATTTTAGTTATGAAGCTTGAACACCTTGGTATCAGGGCCATGCAACTGAAACTTCTACAAGACTATCTGACAGATAGAACACAACGTGTACAGATTGGTAACATCATCAGCGAAGAGGTTCCAGTCACCTTTGGAGTTCCTCAAGGAAGCATCCTGGGTCCAACACTCTTCCTTGTGTATATTAACGACCTTTGTCAGTTGCAATTTCCTAATGCAAAAATCATAGCCTTCGCAGATGACACGGCTCTACTATTCAGTGGTAACTCTTGGGATGAGGTATTTTTAAACGCTCAGAGAGGTATGAACACTGTCACTAGTTGGTTATATAAGAACATCCTAACCCTCAATGTTGCAAAGACAAATTATATAACTTTTTCCATTAAAACCACTGATAAGCCTGACCCTTCGCACTCAATTATTTCCCACTCGTGTGGTAATTTCAATGACACAACCTGTTCATGCCCAAAACTCGTAAACTCAGCATCAACTAAGTACCTTGGTATAATGATCGACAACAAATTTAATTTCCACCATCATATTGACCTTCTGACTGCCAGAATACGCAAACTAATGGTAATATTTAAGACCTTACGACATGTAGCCCAAAAACAAGTTATCAAATCGGTTTATTTCGCCCTTTGCCAGTCGCAACTAATGTATTGTATCACTTCTTGGGGGGGTACCAGTAAAACACATTTACTGAAAATTGAGAGAGCCCAAAGAGCACTTTTAAAAGTTACCTTTTTCCTGCCATTCTATCATCCAACTATCGATCTCTATAAAAAATGGGAAGTCCTGACCGTCCGACAGCTTTACATCCTATACACTGTAATTATACAACATTCGCTATTAAAATATGAACCAGATAAAATCATGAACCAGCGCCGCAAAGACAGAGTTTGCACTACAACTTTATTCAGAACTAGTTTTACACATCGATTTTTCTGTTACCAAAGCGTCAATCTATATAATAAGTTAAACAGGGTTCTATCCATATATTCACTTCCCAAAATTAAATGCAAATCTGTAGTTGTGGAGTGGCTGCAAAAACTAGATTATTTATTATTTTATTAGACCTTACAGAAAAATTACTTCATCAATGAAATAAGTACTAATAACGCAGTGAGAGACACATAATAAATTAATTTACAAAAAAGAACACACACACACTCGCCCCTGTCATGCACTCGTGTAGAAACCAACACACACTCACACACAAACAGACACACTCACCCCTGTCATGCACTCATGTAGAAACCAACACACACTCACACAGGTTATGATACTCCACAACATAAACACTTACACACACTTTACACTTTTTACTTTTAAGTTTGTTTCAATACTTTTTTATATCTTAAACCATTGTAACTAACTACTTTATTTCTCCTAACATACATATAAATATGATATGTAAAATTAAATATATTGTGTCAAAAGTTCTACGATACCATTAAACTACCAAAAATGATGCTCTTGCTTCTCCATGGGGTGGGGACCTGGTGATCTGTAATACAGGCATTTTTATGCCTAACTCAGACACCAGCTCCTCACATATTCTAGACTAATGAATAAACCTGTATTAAAATAGATATTAAGTATAGTTTATGTAAGGTCTGTTATTGTGAGGAGAAAATAAATAACATTATTACATATTATAATATGCCTCCTGCATCCAACAGGTCCCTACTACCGTCACCATGTTGTCTGTCCATCTTGTTCGAGGCTGTTCTATACTGCATTTTTCAGTGCTTGGTCTCCACTCAAAATCCTTTCTGCCTCAACAGCCGTGAATCAGGGTCCTTTAATGGAATATAATTTTAAAACGCGTAATCTCACAATCAGTGTCGTGTGGTGCCGGCTCAGAATACCACCACCCCATTTCCTCCCGCGGGTGTCGTAAAAGTTGACTAAGGGATTAGCTGGAGGATGGGCAACAGCTTCCTTCGAGTACATGACAACTCAACTGCGATCGCCAACCCGTCTGCCAAGTGTGGCGATTATGGCAAAACCCTCCAATGAGCCCACAACACACCCATATCGGTCGTTGTGGTGATCTTTGAGGGGAGGCCAGTGTCCAGCAGTGGACTTCATTCGGCCAAAATGAAGATGACTCTCCAGTGAGGCGGGCGGGTGACGGCTAGTAAACATTATCTTTCTTAGAATTCAATTCCCAAAAGTTAAGACAAGCCTACAACGCAGAAACTTAAAACTGAAATTATCTACATCATAAAGCACAAACTTCAAAAGTTTAGTTCGATTCAGAAACTGTGTCAGCGAATTGATCCAAAGTTTTCCAACTTTAATTAAGTGGAACTTTTTTGCTGACGCCACCGGTTGTCGGCTGAAAAGAAGCCATTACTGTCGGTGGTGTGCGCCCTTTGTTTCAGCAAAGCGTGTCAGTCTTAGGCTTTTCAGTCTCAGTACCCTATGTGGGTTTTGAGGATTTTAAAGTAAGGAAAAATGTTAGTATGAAAGGAGAAAAGGGAGCAGGGAATGGCAACGATTGTACCTGTTTGCATGGGTTATGCTTTATGCAGTTGAATTCTTTATTTTTCTTAATAGGTGCGAGCGTGCCTATTGTAGACCCCCAGGCCAGCCCGCTCATACGAAGTGACTCTCAGGAAGACAGGCACAGCGCACAACTAGGATGATGATTTTTAGCCTAGAGGGATGTGTTTGATAGGGCGGCCTTTTTACAATCACTTTCGCTCTGCTAAAGGGGGTGACCGCATTTAGTTCTCCCCTCCCAGATGTCTCTAAAGGCGTGGCACCATGTGGTCCCAGTTCTTGAGAACCTGCAGCCCCCTTCGGTGGTACACGACCACCCCGGTGATTTTACTCAGTGAGAGTCCAGCTTACTTCTCCGCCCCTCTCCGGGGCAAAGTAAGTCAATTACGGATATCCAGCGCGGTGAAAACAAAGTACATAATAGGTACTAAGGATATTTATATTCAGTTGTAATGAGAATAGAATATAATAGAATCATTTATTCCGAAATTAGACCTTTTTTATTGGTCCCTAGGGGAAATTAATTAATTAATTTTAATTTCCTTCGCCCCGGGGAAGGGCGAAGGGGCATGCCGGACTCCTACCGGCTAAAACAACCGGAGCGGTCATCTGCGGCACCAAAGCCAGGTCTTCGTGAGATCACTAAAGCCGCCATTAGTCATATCTCGGAGGGGATAACTGTTAAGCGGTCACTCCCTGTAGCATAGGGAAGGCGATTGTAATAAGGTTTTCCCCCAGGCAATTCTCAAAAATAAATTGTCCCCACAAGCCTCGGTGTGTGCTACAGCGGCACGTGATCACGTGCGCACCACCGTCTTCCCGGAGATCGCTGGTATGAGCATGGAGGCGCCCCAATTTGCACACTCGCGACCCCCGAGACCCTTACCATAAAAGGACGGCAGGGAGCTCAGGCGTGATGGACCTGGGCACTGTGGGGGTTGTTACCCCTATGGGGAACAAGGTCTGGTGTTCCTCCATAGAAAAGGGAGGATCCTCCAGCCAGGGGGATGGTATGCCTGGCGGGCCGAAGCCCCGTTGTAAGTTGTAGTTATGTTGGCAATGTAGGTGTCGCTATATCACTCCCCCCCGAAGACTGGAGGGCGATCGTAGTTGATGAGCCGGCTGTTCTTGCATCTTGTGAATGTTTGCTAATGTGCCAGTGAAGGATTCCAGTGGGTCGGAACTGAATGCCGTGAAGTCCCAGTGAGTCGGAACTACTTACGGTGAATATATCCAATGCGTCGGGGCTGATGCTGCGTATTCTCCAGTGAGTCGGAGTGGTGCAGTGAAGCGTAGTGGCTGGCTGCTGCATGGACCAGTGCAGTGTGCTGTGCCATGCTGAAGAGAAGGAGCCGATGTGGTTAGGGACCAGGCTTGCATTTGCTGCAGCGTGTATAACCTTGTGGCTGAAATTGCTGGCTGGCAGTTTGACTTGCTGCTTGCTGCTTCTTGGGATTGGTTGGGGAGTGATAGCGATGATGGGAAGTATATGCTTCTCTGCACTGTGAAGGCTGCGCTGATGTTCTTGGTCAGGGGTCACTAGTATGGGGAAGAAAATGTGGTGTTCCTCCATGGAAAAGGGTGGATCCTCTAGCCAGACGGATGGTATGCCTGGCGGGCCGTAGCCTCGTTGTAAGTTGTAGTTATGCTGGTGATGTAGGTGTCACCATCCCACTTTGCAGTCTCCTTCTGCAGCATGACGCTCTCGCAGAAGGAGACCGTAATTAGGTCCTAAAAGACTGCTGTACGCGTCATAAATTTCACAACACGACAGGCCCTGAAAAGGAATTCCGAAACAATCTCAGGGCTAGGTCTCTTTTTTGGTATACATCATTTCAACATTGTGGAACACAAGTTATAATAAAACAATTTTAAACGGATTACATCGCGTATATTATAGACTTTTGTTTATCCTGACGTTTCAAACACTTTGCAGGGTTCGTGTTCGCAGCATGAAAATCCAGCAGGAACAAAAACTCTATAATATACGCGATAGAATCCGTTTAAAAGTGTTTCGTTATAATGTCTAATAATCGCGAAAACCTGAGACGTTATTATGAACAAAAGTTAATTATATACATATATATTTATTTACGTGGTCGGGGACCTCTGGAACTGTGGTACGGGGGAACCCAAACCTTTCTAAGTTATCCGGACCCTTCACACTCATTGTAAATGTGTTTTTTTTTTTATGATGGGCTTCTCGCATACATCCCAAGGGGGATATAGCTGCTTAACCGGGCAAAAGTAAATGCGAGTTTGATGTAGCTATTTAAGTTAAATTCTTCCATTCGGCATTTGTCTGACTGTTACAGATTCATACTCACTTACATACTCACTTGAATGTTCTACTTATAGCAGCATTCTGAGTCGTTCGGTTCCTTGCAGATGGTTGAGCTAAGCAATGCTGACACAGACTTAGGGCTAGCGAATGGTACTAGTCTGGAAC
This sequence comes from Diloba caeruleocephala, assembly GCA_947459985.1. NCBI lineage: Eukaryota > Metazoa > Arthropoda > Insecta > Lepidoptera > Noctuidae > Diloba > Diloba caeruleocephala. Next base: position 2,586,659 of record OX381615.1, on the reverse strand, counting down.
GGTCACCGCGGTCTGACTAATCTAGAATATTGATCAGTTCGTCCCGACTTTAATTACAATGTTCTCACTTATAGCTTCATCATATCAGCCACAAGAAAATCACCACTGAACAAAGGCCTCCCCCATAAACTTGAGGACACGGTTGGTGTAGTGGCTGATACAGTTGACTGCTGCGCTCCGGGTCGTGCGTTCGATTCCCGCACGGAACAAATATTTCTATGATCTGCAGGTCGTTGTACCGGGTCTGCGTGTATTGTGTGTGTGTGTGTCCAGCATGCCCCTCCGCCCGTCCCTAGGCGAAGTAAGTCTATGAGGATTTCGGTACAGTAAAACTTTAAATGTATCAGAAACTGCATTTGGATTACTTATGAATATTTTAAAGCTTTTATTGCGCATAAATTAGTATTCAAAATAACTACACATTTAAAAATTAAAATTATGAGCTACTTTTGTTACCGTCTGCACCTGTTGTATCAAATAGTTTCCCTAAAGTAAATAAACCAACATTACAAACACCATAAGCTAGGATTACTTACCTACCAAGTTGTCACCCAAATCTACACGTGTTAACTTTCCTACCTGTCCCGCAAGTTAGCGAGATAATCCACGGTCCTGAAACTATAACACTCATTATAACTTGAACATTATGATGCAGAACTTTAAAATGTCATTTACTACGGGAGCTCAAGCGGCTTGCTTTAACTTGAATTTAAGTCTTAACTTAGATATAGCTTTAAAGTAGACTAGTTTTAATTTAGCGGAGCTTAAGTTTACTTTTTATATAGTCAGTCCATTACTGTCCCACTGCTGGGCCCGAGCCTTTTCTAACGATGAGAAATGTTTAGCTTTAGTCCACCACGCTGGCCTAGTGAGAGTTGGTGGACTACACACACCATTGAGAACATTTTGGAGCCCTTTCAGATGTGAAGGTTTCCTCACGCTGTTTTCCATCACCGTTAACGCATGTGATAACCAAATTCTGATCCGCACATGAGTCTTAAAAGTCAGAAAGTCAGAGGTGCAGGCCGGGATCCATTTGAGACCCTCCCATATAGAAGGCAAGCGTCCGACTTTGACTTTTACGCAGTCATTATTATAAGCGCGTTAAATGTAGTCTGCTGAGAAGAGAGCATCTCTAATCACCAATAATAAGCATTTAGGTTTATGTCCAATTCCTACACTATCTCAACTATAAATCTCTGGCACGCGCTTCTCTTTGATGTAAAGAAAACTCCGAGTAAATCCACGTTCAAACGTAAAGTGCATGAACACTATTAAAATCGCTGCAATACTAATCGTTCTAAACGGTCCTCGTCATTAGCGTTAAGATTTATCCGTTTACCTTCCGTGGATACAGCAAATGAAGAATATAGCACCACTCCATCTTCTCCTGTGGATGTCGTAAAAGGCGAATAAGACTATAACTCTAAATCAGAGGGATTTAGTCTCTTATTGCTGCTTACGCTTAGGGTGCTGCTGATTTTGATGCAAAATAAAAATGTGTTGCCAGTTTATTCCTCTTCTTAGGGTTGTTCCAATTTTACATTATGTATTTAATTTAAGTCGAGTGTGCGTTGTTTTTGGTGCAAAAATTAATTGTTTCTTTCTTTGGTGAGTACTGGCAAATTTCCCCCAATGACAATACACTGCAAGTAGCCGATCGTTATGAACATCTAAGGACGTCTTCTGATGTGATGATGATATAAAGACTCAAAAGACTGATATAAAGACTCAAAGCCCTGCAAAACAGGGTTTTGAGTAGGCCCCTTTATAGTGCCTACCTTTTAAAATTGTTCACTTAGATTAAGCCTGGGCTCTTTCTTACTCGGTATGCCATGTGAAATAATTCCACGCACAGAATGCGACAGTGTCGCAGTAACTGTATGGGAAAAATATTCAAATATTGCATTCCATGGGTGGTATTATTTCACATGGCATAACAAGTAAAGAGGAGGAATTGTTTCTCCAAACGTTTCAAACCCTTTGCAGCATTCGTGGTCGCAGGCTATCAAGGTGTCCTTACGGATTTCAAAGGAGTTATCCGTAAGTCGTTTAAAAGTATTTTATTATAACCTACATCTATATAAATAAATAAAATTGAAGTGTCAAAATAATATCTTTTTACTAAATACATACAAAAGTATGTACCGTACATACTTAAACAAAATAACACTATAAATTTTTCTGTTTGTCCTGGAAATGGCTGGACAAATCTTGAAGGAACTTTCACTGGCAGATAGCTGATGTTATAAGGAGTAAATTAGGCTACTTTTATAATAGAAAAACAATTGGGATCCACGAAACAAATTAAAACTCACGAAATCCAATATATATACTAATTATATCATAATTATTTATAAATCATCCGATTTCTTTTAAATTAAACGGCGGGTGAAATCGCGGGGCACAGCTAGTGAGTAATAATCGTGGCATAATAAAACATTACTAGTGTTGCTATTGTTGGTAAACCAATAATTGATTAGACTGAATGGACTTATTGAAAACTATCCGTATATCTTATTATTCTATTTTATAAATGTTGAGATATTAATGAATGTGTGTATATGTATTTTAGGTTTTGCTGTGACCATGTGTTGTGAGGGTATTCAAAGGAGTGCAATAGATCGCAATATTTAAAAAGTTATATGACTTAAAAACTAATATATGAAAATCTCGTGTCACGGTGATTGTGGTCGTACTCTTCAGAAACGGTTCAACCGATTTTATTGTTTACTAGCTGGGACCCGCGGTTTCACCCACGTTTAATTTAAAAGAAACTTAGAGTACTTCGACATTGACACTTGAAATAGAATATATATATTGGATTTCAAGGGTTTTTGATTTTTTGCGCGGAACCCTAAAGATTTTTCTAAAATAAAAGTAGCCTAAGTTATTCCTTATAATGTCAGCTATCTGCCAGTGAAAGTCCCGTCAAAATCGGTCTAGCCGTTTCGGAGATTAACCGGAACAAACAGACAGACAGACAAAAAAATTAAAAATGGTTTTTTGTTATAGGTACCGTATATACTTTCATATGCATTTAGTAAAAAGCTGTTATTTTGACATTACAAACAGACACTTCAATTTTATTTATTTGTATATTTGGTAGGTATGAGAATAGGTCGTAAAGTATTAAAAGTAGTAAAGTATGTTCAAAATGTTCGATTTCATTGATAATTTATATGGCAGAACAACGTTTGCGTTTACGAATAGCACCAACCCATCTCATCCTGTGGATGTCGTAAAAAGCCGACTAAAGGATTAGATAGAGGATGGGCAGTAGCGTCCTTCGAATATATTAACAACTGCGGCACCACCCTGAGCGGGCTTGCCTACAGGCAACAGGTCAACTGCGATCGCCATCCCGCCTGCCAAGCGTGGTGATTATGGCAAAACCCTCAATGAGCACACAACACACCGATATCGGTCGTTGTGGTGATCATTGAGGGAGGCCTATGTCCGGCAGTGGACTTTTTTCGGCCGAAACGAAGATAAATATTTGAATTGATATTTTGTTCGGGAATGTAATGAAACACCGAGGACGCAACAAGAAAAGCTTTATTAGATTAGGCCTTTAGATAATTCCTTCTGTGAGAGCGTCATGCTCCAGAAGGAGACTGCAGAGCGGGATCGGGAGAGGGCCGATCCCGCTCGAAGAAGGAGGAGACGGCGCCGGGGTAACAACCGCCCTGGCGCCTAATTCCCATACGCCTGAAACCCCCTGCCGTAGCTACCTCTGGGCTCGCGGGTGCGTAGATTGGGGAATCTGCGTGCTCACACCATGCGACCCAAGAGAAGACGGTATCACGCATCACGCGCTGCCGTAGGACGCTTTGGGGGATCCTTTACAATCCCCCCGGGGGGGGTGACCGCTTTACAGTCACCCTCTCCGAGATGTGCCTATCGGCGTGGCACCAGTGGGCGGCTCCAGTGTGATCATACGAGGACCTGGAGCCTCCCTTAGGTGCCGAAGATGACCGCCCCAGTGGTTTTAGCCGGTAGGGTCCCCGGGGCGAAGGAAGTTCATGAAGAATTTCCACAAAAAAAAAAAAAAAGAGGCCTTTAGATAATATGTTCAAAAAGGTATATTATGTTTCTTTGAGTAAAGAAACTGTGACGACAATTTACATAGAAAAACATCCGCATTATACCACTAAGTGTTCCGTTATGGCAATTTTGGTACGCTACACAAAATCACGGCCACACATCACAAACACACATAAGCATAAATTCGACATCAAAAGAAAACGCGGTCTCCCCATTTCAATATTAATCTCGAGAATTGAGGCATTTCTTTAGATTGAACAAACGGAGTTCGAGTGAGCATATTAACTGGGACGAACATAGGAATCAGTCAGCCCGGGTAATCTGCTTACAGTGGAGTCGAAATTTACAGAAATTAGTTGAGTGTGCCGAGAGTAACAGGATACAAAAAGGTATTTCTACCTTTCTAGGTAAAGAATTGGCCATACCGCAGTGGCTAAGCAATTCGCTTTTTGCGCAATGGGTCGCGGATTCGATCCCCGCACGGAACAAATACTTGTATGATCTACAGATATTTGTTTCGGGTCCGGGTGTTGTGCATGTGAAATGTATGTCTGTAACTGTACCCATGACATAGGAGAATTCCTAGTGTGGGACAATGTAAGAATGTCTCGAGGTGACGAGTGCAGAGTGGTGCCACACAGGACTATTCGTGGGTAGCATTACAATTGTTATGTGATGTTTTTACAATCGCCTTCCCTATGCTAGAGGAAATGACCGCTTTACAGTCATCTCCGAGATGTGCCCCAAGGCTCATGATCGGCTCTAGTGTGAGATTACGAGGACCTGGTGCAGGCCTTCGGTGCAGACGTCCGTCCCAGTGGTTTTAGCCGGAGTCTCCGCTCAGCTCCTTCGTCCTTCACCGGGATAAAGATAGTTCATGACGAATTTCCACTGGGGACCAATTAAACAAAAAAATTGCACTCCGGGAGTGCCGACAGAAGTGAAAACTTATTTTGGCGCGTTAGGAGATTTTACCTTATCTCACAACATGTGTACCGCGCTAAAAGAAGTTTTCACTTCAAGCGTCTCGTAACGGTGTCGCGAGTCCAGAGATTTTATCTCATCAAAAAATATGCGTACCGCGCTAAAAGAAGTTTTCACTTCAAAAAAGTTATACTATTTGTGAAAAGGTTTGGTCATATATGTTATGTGGGTTGTGTTTGTAATGATGCAATTTCTACCCAGCAAATGCAAAAAATATCTTTTATTGGCGGATTATTAAAGTGAAGGATAATATTTAGTGGGATGATCTTAAACGAGAAAGACGACCTGGTGAAGGTCGCTGGGTCATTTGACGCAAGCGGCATTTTAAAAGATCATTGTAAAATTGTCCTTTGGCTGGCATGCTATCGTGTCCTAACCTTATCGTAAGCGACAATCCTTAGAATTTTCGCTTTACAATCGCCCGCTCCTATATGTGGCCAAGGGCTTGGTACCAGTGGGTGGCTCTAGTGTGATCATACGAGGTCCCGAAGATGGTCAGTCAGTCAGTGGTTTTAGCCAGTAGGAGGAGGCATGCTCCTTCACCCTTCCCCAGGGCGGAGGAAGTTCATGTAGAATTTCAACTGGACACCAATAAAAAAATGTTTAAATGAATAATAAAATAATCATAGTAGTTAATTATAATAAAAAAGTGACTGAAGGCTTGTTTGGCACAGTGGTCGGTAGTTGGCTTTTTGTTCTGCGTATTATGTGTTCAATCTCCGCACAGAACTAATATGTATGATCTAGAGACAGTACATAATAGCTCAATGTCTACAGATCGTTTTTAATATGTGCCAGCCGCCAAATTTAATTTATTTAATGTTAAGCAGTTGTTACTTTATTCGTAAGTACCCATTTTATTCACAGACCAACAAGGAAATATCCACCTTGCAACTAACAACCTACAATAAATACACAAGCAATTTGATACCCTGAAATCTAGCGCCAAAAACCGTTTTTGCATACAAATACGTTTAAAACGATCTCAAACAGCTCAACCAAGATTATCTGAATCCGATTACGAGATGTTCAATAAGAAAACGATTTTTTATCGATACTTCAGCCGGGAATCGGTGACAATCGTTTAGCGGCCGATTAGACCTGACTGCTGTTAACGACTGCTCCTGTTATGTAAATTTGCGGAACCGAATTGTAGTGGCTTTACGAAGAATAGAATTTTGTTATTCCGTGTCACAGAACACCTTGTGGTGCCGGCTACGAATAACATTAATCTTAAAGGCAACTATGGGATTAGCCGGAGGATGGGCAGCAGCATCCTTCGAGTACATTAACAACTCAACTGCGATCGCCAACCCGCCTACCAAGCGTGGCGGTTATGGCAAAACCCCACAATGAGCACAGAACACACCCATATAGGTCGTTGTGGAGATATTTGGGGGAGGCCTGGCTCCAGCAGTGGACTTTGTTCGGCCGAAATGATGATGAAATTATGGTTCCATAGTTCCATGGCCGTGTGGCGTGCCGGCTACGAATAACACCAACCGTGGGTGTCGTAATAGACAGTGGGACCGGGCAGAACCGAGATAGCGTTTAGAAGCTTGTTTCATAAATTGCCTGATGGTCGGCAAGTTAAGATCGAAATGGGAGTCTCTCACGTTCTACCTGTTCTGGAAATGATATGTGTTCTAGAGGCAGTGTGCACTATCGTATAGGGGTGTAAACATCTGCAAAATAAACTGTATCGATGAGCGTGAAGCATTATAATCAGTTTCTTTTTTTTAAAACCCTAGGACACACTAGGATGGCTCTAGTGTGATCATACGAGGACCTGGAGCCTCCCTTAGGTGCCGAAGATGACCGCCCCAGTGGTTTTAGCCGGTAGGAGTCCGGCATACCCCTTCGTCCTTCCCCGGGGCGAAGGAAGTTCATGAAGAATTTCCACTGGGCACAAATAAAAAATAAAAAAATAAATAAAGGACACACTAGGATTTCTCCTGTGTCCTGGGTGTGTTTACAGACATAAATTCCACACACAATACACCCAGACCCGGAACAACTTCCTGCAGATCATACAAATATTTGTTCCGTGCGGGAATCCAACCCGCGACCCGGAGCGCAGCAGCCGACTGTGTCAGCCACTGCACCAACCGTGCCGTCAAGTGTTTCTGGAGAGCGGCCACATGTTTCTTCTTGAGAAGGGAGATTTTCAAATATATTACAAAGCTATTACAAGTGGACAAAGGTATCCAATCGCTGTGATGTCAGGCTATTTAAAATTGAGAAGTTCGAAGGTCACCTCTACATTTTTTCCTAGCCAGAACCTCTATGGTTAGCGACAGGAAACAACGAATTCAACGCTAAAGAAATTTGGATGTTGTTCGCTATAATACTTCACCCTCTGTATCTTAGGCAACGTTTTAACTGCAGGGATGTAGTGAAACATTGTACAGAACAGGGTTATCTGCTTCACGAAAAAAATAGAATTTTCTAATTACATCATCTGTCTCCTTTCTACTTATTTTTCTGCTGACAACATCATGCTACACACTGCACACGCTCAGGTTTGTAGAAGAACCAGATAATGAGTTATCGTCTATAGTGTTACGTTGAGAGAACAGGCGGGAGATACTTCCTGGGAGATCCCACTTGTTCAGTTGGCTTTTAGAGACCATGGCCTGACTTCTAAACATTGAGATACAATGTACTACGTACTAGAGTAGCTATTACAAACAAACGATAGCGCGGCTTCATGGCCGCGGGGCGCGCGGGGTGAGCGGGGGTATTATGTTATCATAGAAACCTGTGAACGAAATATGGCCGTCACCATGGTAACGCGTTGCTACGGGTCACATATTGATAATATTTTAATTTAATTACGCATGTTTTAAAGATAATATTTTGAACTAACTGATGAAAAGTCACTCCTTGACTTTTACATATGTTTCTCGAGTTATTAATATAATGCTAACGGCACAGGAAGATATATCTAAGTAATAAAACTTAGCAGACAAACACATCACGTTGCGGCAAGCAGAGCACAGACACAGGCTAAATGAGTTCAGTGTACGCGCTCCAAAGATGCTCTACCTCGTGTGACAAAGAACGAAGTTGAGGCATCTTCTCTATAAGTGGTACAATATACCTCATTGCTTCTAAAACTCGCTTCAATAACGACCAAACCTTTATGAAACAACGCGAAGCCGATGTTTCAAAACCAAACACGGGTAGGCCCAAAGTTATACTGACATGAATTAATTATATTGACGCCAACTACGATTATTCAGTACAATTATAAACATGTTTGTGTAGATTGTTGTACCTAATTAGTTCGTTGTTTTAGTTTCATTAGCAGATCACTGCGGTTATAATAAACGTGTAATGGGTGGATAATATTTACATTGTGTTCCGGATTACACCGATATCAACATTGTTATTAAACTTGGAGTCTTGAACATTAATACGCATTAGCTGGGTAACTTAGAACAGACAGTAAATCAAGAACAACAAGTTCAAGAACAAAGCATACATGAATATTTTTAAGAAGATTAGGACCTTTGAACCATATATCTGACAACTTAGAGATGGCAAAGTGTTGTCTTATTTATAGTCTGGGTCCACTCTTAACCTCGACCTCGCCTGATGGAAAGCAATGGATTTTTGACAATTATGACGACACAGTTGGTGCAGTGGCTGATACATTCGGCTGCTGCGCTCCGGGTTTGCGGGTTCGATTCCCACACGGAACAAATATTTGTATGATCTGCAGGTAGTTGCTCCAGGTCTGGGTGTATTGTGTGTGGAATTTGTGTCTGTAAAAGCACCCTCGACACAGGAGAAATCCTAGTGTGCGATAACGTTTTGTTTTTAAATTATTAATCCTAATTTTGATATTGGGATTAGGTATCAATCGAAAACGAGTTTAAGCTGCAGGAGAAAGCAATTTGGCACTAAATAGACTAAGAAACAATACAAAGCCAAAAGCACTACTGGCTTTGTATTGTTTCTTAGTCTATCACGACCGATGATTTTTGTGTGTGATTTTCCAAATGGAATATGTTCCTATTCCTTTTTATTTGCTAGGCTTGAGTGTAATTACTGTTCCTAAAAGAACTATTTTAAACACTTGGTAAAAAGTTGTAATAGATGTATAAATAAAATGCTTAGAATCGGCATTTCTTCGAGAGGTTGTCATGTAGGATACTTTGCTCCGTTGTTTCATTGTGACGTGTAAAAGCTTGTTAAGACATAATTATTTAATAAATTAATTCTTAAGTAACACTAGTATTAATTTATTTTATTAAATTAGTTCACGCTCAACAGAAACGTGTTTTAATTACCAATGAATTCAAAAGCTGTAACAATGTTTCTATCCTCGCGGGAAATTCAGTGACATTAATAAATAAAGAACAAATAGAAAGATAAAAAGTGACTTTCAGACCCACAGGGCTTTTGGGACAGGCACATTGAATTACTGGATGTAGATGGTGGAGATTTCCTCCCGTGGGTGTCGTAAAATTGGACTAAGGGATTAGCCGGAAGATGGGCAGCAGCGTCCTTCGAGTACATTAACAACTCAACTGCGATCGCCAACCCGTTTGCCAAGCGTGGCGATTATGACAAAACTCCCCAATGAGCCCATAACACACCCATATCGATCGATGTGGTGATCTTTGAGGGAGGCCTGTGTCCAGCAGTGGACTTCCTTCGGCCGAAATGATGAAAATTGTGAGATGGTGGAGCAATTTTTGCTAATTTGTGTCTAACTTTGTAAGACGAAGCATAAATTGTAATGATCGGAGCTCAAAGTTAATATCAGTAATGACTTTGAAAAATAAATGAGTTAGGATTTACGACTGTTTTATCTAATTGGCATAGTCCTTTTGCTGTGGATGTCTTAATTTTCATTTCATTGATAGATGCGGTGCCGTACTTCTGTGTCCTGCCAAACGGTGTAAACAGTTTCGATTTTGTTAAAATTCTTTCAGCAAAGTCTCAGATAATAATTTCTATAATATAATATATCAGCTAAAGATAGCTATTACTTAGTAAGTTAGGAAATAATTCTATAAAAGTGCGAACTAAGCAACCAGAACGTTGTCGGCTAGATTTTATTCCATCACTACTGTGGCCTCATACATGTCGTTTACAATGACTAATTTGATATCGTGCTGTTTGAATTGAATTTGGTTTTACAGTAGATCCTCGATAATTTGGAATTGCAGTAATTTGGCGATGGCAGTAACCTGGGCAGTACGATACACGGCGCGCAGTCGTGCGTACTAGGCGAGAAATAGTGCAGCTAGTGCCCTCAAGCTTACACGGATCGTCAGTTTGATGACAACTAAGCTACATGTATCCGTATGATGTTTAATTGTGCCCCTACCGAGGGAATGACCACGCGAGTATCGATAGTTAATACTGACTTTAGAATTGGCTTACATAATGGTAAATAAATGCATCATTTTATAAAGACGTTTTAAAAACCAGTGTAGTGTTCGGATTAAGAATATAGCAGCGCTCCCGTAGATGTCGTACAAGGTGACTAAGGGACTCTGATCCAGAGGGATGGATAGCATTATTCTATGAAACAGTAGTCATACTGCTCTCGCCAACCCACCGAGCATGGTGAGTACTGGCAAATTCCCACTAAGAAAGTAACACAATTGTGGAAATCTATGGGGAAGTCTTTGTTCTGCAGTGAACGTTCTTTGACTGATATGATAATGATGATGAGGCCGATTTTACTAAGTACCTATGATGACTAAGTCAATTGTGATAAGGTTATATTTAAATGGATCTGTTTTATTGAGTGCGTGATAGGTGACTGGCAGTTTAGGTATGTCATGCTCACTCAAGTGTCCTGCTGATGGTGGCGTCGTGTATTATGGTTGCTAAGTTTCCCTACGATATGATTGAGCTAACCGATGCTGATGTATGCGTCATGCTCATTAACGGGTGACATCTGTTGGGACTGATCTGTACGACAAATGAATAAAAATAAAAACAGGCTTGTTTAATAGACTTTTTTAAGAACATCGCGTTGATTTCTAGAACAATGTGCTCATAAATGTTGTTAATTTTAATATGATTGTAAAGTTTACTACCATGGAGTTTCTTGCCCGTTCTCCTCCATAAGAAATCTACATCTTGGACGCGGCAATTAAAGTCTCGACATTTCATAAGTACCTGTAAATAGTTTTAATGAATAAAATTTTTTTTTTACTTATCTTATAATACCTAAAACAATACAAACTATAATTCGACCGCTTTGGTAATCCGTCAGAGTTTAGTTCAGTGCCCAACAAAATTATAATCGAGATGAGAAGTGGGTTAACCTGTAATTATGTATATTAGATCCTATATTTAAGCCAGCTCTGTCGTACAAAATACATGATGTAAGTATTTTTCCTTTCCCACAGAGGCATTCAGACTTTGACTTTACTGTAATTGGATTTCTGCCTCATTTTCATTGTGCCTCACGCTGCGCCTTAGAAATGCCGTATGCAAGCAATACACGAAAGGAAATATTGGTATTACTATAGCGATCAGTGATCGCAGTAGGCACAGTAAGGTTCTGCAACTAGAAAATAAAGTGGGTTGCTTGGAATTATGACTAAGACTAACTACTACAAAGATTATAACATAATTTTTACTGGTAGTAGGTCAGTTATTGCAAGCGAATGGCTAGGTAGGTACTTTTTTACAGCCGCTAGCCCTCTGCTAGAGGCGGTGACCGCTTTACAGTCATCCCCTCCGAGATGTGCATAAAGGCGTGGCACCAATGGGCGGCTCTAGTGTGATCTTACGAGGACCTGGAGCCCCCTTTCAGTGCCGAAGATGACCGCTCCAGTGGTTTTAGCCGGTAGGAGTCCGGCACACCCCTTCGCCCTTCCCCGGGGTGAAGGAAGTTCCATGTATTTTCAATGGACAGCAATAAAAACAAAAAAAATAATTCTGCCCTGGCGGAGATGGATGCGTAGGTGGATCACCAAATACGCTCGCTCCACCAGAGCGGTGAGTTTGAGTTGTGTGAGCGAGTACAGTACAAGTTTAAGACGGCAGGCTCGGCGGCGTGCACTTGAGCGAGTGAGAGTGGGGAATCTGCGTGCTCTTATCGAGTGACCACCGGAAAAATGGCGTTGTGCATGTGGTCACGTGCCACTGTGTGCGCAGCACAGCGCATTGCGTGGCTTCGGAGGAATCTTTTACAAATACCCCGGGATGTGCCTGGGAGATAGCCTCTCTACAGTCATGTTCCCTCTGCTAGAGGGGGCGGCCTCTTCACATTCGCGCCTTCCCTCCGCCTAAGGGGGTGACTGCTTTCTAGTCATCCCCTCTGAGATGTGCCTCAAGGCGTGGCACCAATAGGTGGCTCTAGCTAGATGGAGATTATTCGAGTTCCTGGAACCTCCCTTCGGTGCCGAAGAGGACCACTCCGGTGCTTTTAGCCAGTAGGAGTCCGGCATGCCCCTTCACCGTTTACCGAGGCGGAGAAAGTACATGATGAATTTCCACCCGATTCAATAAAAAATAAAAAAGGTAGGTACTACCCCAGTGCCAAATATTCATCGCTATATAGTACTGTTTAAACTTAGGCATTACTGTGCTCGAGACACTGTAGCTAGTGAAATTAGCTAGAGTCTCCCTACGGTGCCGAAGATGACCACTCCGGTGGTTTTAGCCGGTAGGAGTTCGGCATGCCCCTTCGCCCTTTCCCGGGGCGGAGGAAGTACATGATGTATTTCCACCGGATCAATAAAAAATAAAAAGCTAGTGAAATTCCGTGTGGTGTCCGGATTCCGTGTGGTGTCCGGATTAAGAATATAGCACCACTCCATCTCCCCCCGTGGATGTCGTAAAAGGCGACTAAGGCAATCTAAACCAGAGGGATGGGCAGCAGCGTCCCTTCTGTGAAACCGTAGCCATACTGCGCTCGCCAACCCGCCTGCCAAGCGTGCTGAGTATTGGCAAATACCCCCCAGAATGATGACACAGTTGTGAAAATCTATGGGGGAGGCCTTTGTTCAGCAGTGGACGTATAAATGGCCGGTATGATGATGATATGATGAAACTACGGGGCATAATAACTAACTAAATAAAATAACTTCATGTTATGAGGTGATGAGTGCATTGTGATGCCACGCAGGACTAGGCCTGGGTAGCATTTCAATTATGGGCAGGCATGACGCTAACCAACATGCGAATGACTTGCTCGTTTTGTCCCCAAGGAGAATAAAAATAAACTTCATAATCAAATATTTGAATTTGGAACAGAAGCCAAGTTCATTGCTATTTATTCAAGACTTGGCAGAAAGATAATGGAGGTCTAAATAGGTGCCAAATGTTGTTACAAACACTACTGTTTAACTACCAAAGTTGCATTTGGTGCCAAAACTAAAATAGCTCCTACTTGCTGCTTACTTATTTCGTGGTCCGGATAAAGAATATAGCACCACTCCTTTTCCTCACGTGGATGTCATCAATGGCGACTAAGGTACTCTAAACCAGAGGGATAAGCAGCAACGTCCTTTCTGTAGAACAGCAGCCATTCTGACCATCAATTCCGCTCATCATCATCATCATTTCGGCCGAATAAAGTCCACTGCTGGACACAGGCCTCCCTCAAAGATCACCACAACGACCGAAATAGGTGTGTTGTGTGCTCATTGGGGGGTTTTGCCATAATCGCCACGCTTGGCGTGGTTGGGGGTGGGTCGATGGGTTGGCGATTTGAGTTGTGAATGTATTCAAAGGACTGCTGCCCATCCTCCGGCTAATCCCATAGTCGCCTTTTACGACATCCAAGGGATGAGATGGGTTGGTGCTATTCGTAGCCGGCACCACACAGCTTACCACCACAGTTATCGCATAATTACTGTTAATTTTCACAAATCCACATTAGGGATACTCAAATGGTACGAGAATGCAGTCGCGGTCACAGCTAATAAAAATAAATAAAAACAAAAACTTGACTGAACTTAAAGCGCAATCTCGTCATACAGTACACGATCCACTAAACACAATTCACAACTTCGAATGTAAGTAGATAAGCCTGTATACTCTGTTTGATGTCCGTGTGTCATCTTCAAAGAAGGTTCCAGTCAAAAACCAAAGCCAGGCACCAGCTGCCTGGCACATGCTGAACTGGACGCATATTTGGTGCAACCTTGAGATATATACCATTGACGGTACGATTTGTACGATCTGCAAGTAGTTGTTCCGGGTCTGGGTGTATTATGTGTGGAATTTGTGTCTTTAAACACACCCACGACATAGTAGAAATCCTAGTGTGGGGCACCGTTTTTAAAAAAGGAAAGAATACATATTCTTGTATATCTTTGCTATTACTGTCCTGTACTAAGGCACTATTAATTTCGGGCAGGATCTCTCTCTGCCGACAGTAATGTCGGCTATATTGGTAAAGCACACTGAGACAGAGAAAACTGGAATGCAGTGGTCTCATTCCGTGTCTTAGCCAACTGTGCCGTCAAAAAGAAAGCATATATTAGAAAATAGACTGAAGACAAAACGTGCTACACTGAAAACGCCCTAGTGAACGTGTAAATAATTTTAGCTGAGTTTGGCACTTTGATAAATGTCTCGCAATCAACGTCACTTCAGCTTCACGTCGAGTCATTAGCTCTTGATAGACGACATACCTACTTACGATACGACACTAGGATATTAGCTCCTGTTTAAAATGAACGTATAAACATGTAATTTTATTTTCATCATCATAATTATATCAGCCAAGGACGTCCACTGCTGAACAAACTTTAGTTCTTCTACGGATGGAGATCCGTTGAAGAACTAAAGCTCATTTCTGATTCGATCTCGTAGATAAATACCAAGCATAGCTCTCTCCACCGTGTGGTGCCGGCTCAGAATGCCACCACCCCATTACATCCCGTGGGTGTCGTAAAAGTCGACTAAGGGATTAACCGGGAGATGGGCAGCAGCGTCCTTCGAGTACATTAACAACTCAACTGCGATCGTCAACCCGTCTGCTAAGCGTGGCGATTATGGCAAGACCCCCAATGAGCACACGACACACCATGTCAGTCGTTGTGGTTATCTTTGGGGGAGGCCTGTGTCCAGCAGTGGATTTCATTCGGCCGAAATGATGATAGCTCTCTCCATAGCTGGCTGAGTGACCTTGAGCTTTCTTTCTTTCCTCTCCCATAGATTACCACAACTATGTCAACATTTGGGCACAGGAATTTATCAATACTTACCACGCTTGGCAGGCGGGTTGTTGAGCGTATTAAGATTACTGTTCCACAGAAGGGACGCTGCTGCCCATCCCTCTGGTTTAGAGTCCTTTAGTCATGCCCTTGCCGTGTGGTGCCGGCTCAGAGTGCCACCACCCCATCTCCTCTCATGGATGTCGTAAAAGTCGACTAAGAGATTAGACGGAGGATGGGCAGCAGTATCCTTCGAGTTAATTAACAACTCCACTGCGATTGCCAACCCGTCTGCCAAGCGTGGCGATTATGGCAAAACCCCTCAATGAGCCCACAACACATCCTATCAACCCACAACATATCGGTCGTTGTGGTGATCTTTGGGGGAGGCCTGTGTCCAGCAGTGGACCGAAATCGTTCGGCCGGAATGATGAGTCATGCCATTTTATCCAGTGTAAATATATCATGTTCTTCCTGAACCGGATTCCTACCGGCTAAAACACCGGAGCGGTCATCTTCGGCACAAACGGGGGGCTCCAAAATCTTGCAAACAATCACACTGGAGCTACATGCCCTATGATAACATGCGTGAAGTTACAGTACGTTACATGTGCGGTTGTCGTATGGTGTCCGGTGTCCGTGTGGTGTCCGGATTAAGAAAATAGCACCACTGCATCTCCTCCCTTGGATGTCGTAAAAGGCGACTAAGGGAATCAAAACCAGAGGGATGGGCAGCAGCGTCCCATCTGTGAAACGGTAGCCATACCGCGCTCACCAACCCACCTGCCAAGCGTGGTGAGTATTGGCATATACCCCCCAAAATGATGACACAGTTGTGAAAATCTATGGGGGAGGCCTTTGTTCAGCAGTGGACGTACGAATGGCCGATATGATGACATGTGTGGTTGATGCACGCTACAAGTTTGTATACAAAGCTAAAACATACCGTGCTACGACGTGACGCTAGCGACGGTTACGTGCGGCGTGCTCACTGGAACTTAGCCGTGCGTTCACTCTAGTGATGTCCGACACCGAATTTACATATTTGGTTACAGTGGTCTGGGATTTTGTTTCAGCTTGGCTTGTTTAGGATCTCACGGGGGATTTCACGTCGCAATAGTACCTACTTTTGACCGCTTTATTTCAATTTCAGGTCGTGTTGTCAGTCAATCTTGTAGACCCCTGTAAAGGTATGTGACATTTCACCGGTTTGAGAAGTTGGCTGATCTTATGCGGCTTGAAGTAGGTTTAATCCAGATGAGACCGGTTGTTTCACTAAATTTGCAGAGCCGATTGATAACCACGTACTAAAAGTAAAATGAATTGTGCTGTCTTACTTACTTATTTACTCGAAAAATGCCGTTTGTGTGATCGGCTGGAGGCTCTTCTAGCGTCGTCAATTTGTCCAGTTGGCAGACAAGGTTCCCTTGAGATCAACAAGAGGCTCAATAGAATTAATATTTAATTATAATTTAATTTCTATACATTTAAAGGTGGAAAGGCAGACACTTTTTTTCCGTTTTTCGTAGTATTTTAAATCTATTTAGTACTCATTGCAATACACTTTTTTTTTATTGGTTCCCAATGGAAATTCTTCATGAACTTCCTTCGCCCCGGGGAAGGGCGAAGGGGTTTGCCGGACTCCTTTTTTATTTTATTTATGTCCAGTTGAAATTCTACATGGAACTTCCTTCACCCCGGGGAAGGGTGAAGGGGCATGCCGGACTCCTACCGGCTAAAACCACTGGAGCGATCATCTTCGGCACGTAAGGGAGGTTCCAGGTCCTCGTATGATCACACTAGAGCCGCCCACTGGTGCCACGCCTATAGGCACAACTCGGAGAGGGTGACTGTAAAGCGGTCAGCCCCCCAGGGGGATTGTAAAGGATCCTCCAAAGCGTCCCATGGCAGCGCGTGACCACATGCGTGCTACCGTCTTCTCTTGAGTCGCTTGGTGTGGGCATGCAGATTCCCCAATCTACGCACTCGCGAACCCAGAGGTCCCCCACCTTATAGCAACGGCAGGGGTTTTCAGGCGTATCGGAATTAGGCGCCAGGGCGGTTGTTACCCCGGCGCCGGCGCCGTCTCCTTCTTCTCTGCAGTCTCCTTCTGGAGCATGACGCTCTCACAGAAGGAGACCTCTGCATTCCAGTTTTCGTGCTCTGCCAACATAGCCGACACTACTGCTGGCAGAGAGAGATCTTGCCCGATCCGATCGACCAGGATCCGCCGCTCGGCGGCCCACGCAGGGCACGCCTCGAGCGTGTGCTGTGCGGTGTCCTGGTCGCTATCACAATGGTGGCATTGTGCCGTGGCCTCGCGTCCTATCCTGTGCAGGTACGCGCCGAAACAACCGTGCCCGGTGAGCACCTGCGTCAGGCGGTAGGTGACGCGCTCGCTCCTTGTGAGCCAGGCTCCAAAGAGCGGCAGGACGGCCTCGACGACGCGCTTGGTTGCAAACTGCATCCGCAGGCGATGACGCCACTTTACAAGTGTGCGTCGCTGAGCCAGCCGCCGCAGCCTGCCCAACGCCCCTGGAGGCGCGTTTTCGCCACTCTGGCGGAGGGAGCGTGTCTGATCATAGACCCACGCATCCATCTCCGCCAGCATGTCGAAAGGCGGAAAACGCGCCAGGAGAGTTGGCGCCTCGTAGAAAACCGTTCGGTATCCTCGTGCGATCCGGATAGCCACTCTGCGCTGCAGACCGTGCATTTTGGTTCTGCAGCGCTGGGCACCTGACAGTCGAGCTGACCATACAGGCGCCCCGTAGAGGGCCACGGACCGCACAACCCCTCCGTAGAGACGGTGAACTTCCTCACATGGTCCCCCGAGACTGGGAAGCAGCCAGTGTAGTGCACCCACTACCCTCTCGATTTGGAGGACGAGGCGCTGAAAGTGCTCTTCGAAGCCCCAACGACTGTCCAGGGTGAGCTCCAGGTATTTCATGTACCGGCCCACCCCGATTCGCGCGTCACCAACGCGTATCCACAAACTGGGTGGTTCTCTGCTCCTCGGCAGTTTGTGGAACCATAGCGCCTCGGTTTTTTGAGGCGCTATCCGCAGACCCAGGGCATGGATTTTGGCCACGACAATTGCCACCGCTTGCTCTGCAAGCCGGATGGTTCCCTCAAAGGACTCCCCGCTGGCCAACACCAGAGTGTCGTCAGCGTAACAAACTAAACTGACGCCAGCAGGGAGAACGACACGCAGGACCGCGTCGTAGGCAAGGTTCCATAAAAGGGGGCCGAGAACTGACCCCTGCGGAACCCCGCACGTAATTTCCCTCCGCTTTACGCTACCGTCCCTACCCACGAAGCGAATGTGCCTATCGCGCAGATAGGCCCCTATGATGCCCTGCAGGCAAGGCGGACACCGATGATGGACTAGGGCCGCCCTAATAGCGCCCCACGGGATGGAGTTGAAGGCATTGACGATGTCTAGACTGACTGCCAACGCCACCCCACCCCGCCGAGACACTGCCTGTTCCGACAGCGAACGGAGGCGAAGAATCGCGTCAATGGTGAACCGCCGCTGCCGGAAGCCATACTGACTTTCAGCCAGGTCGGGGCCAACTCGCGACAGGTGCTCAACGAGTCTTCGGGTAACTATTCTTTCGAATAGCTTCGAAGCCTCGTAAAGCAGGCAAATGGGACGGTTAGCAGAGGGAGACTCCGCAGCCCTTCCTTCCTTCCTCAAGAGAACCAATCCGGCTTCCTTCCAGCCGGACGGGAACACGCTACTACGGAGGCAACTGATGAACAGCCGCCTTACATTGCAATAGACCTTATAATTATAATTTCCATCTTATACAATAGTTTTACACCTCCGGGAACAATCAGAGACTACATTTTTATAGTGCAGCCATGGAAAGTCCTCGGTTAGTGTCCCATTACATTTTAGATTAACATTCTCTAAAGGGCCTCTGTGTGTTGGACCCATGTACCCTTGCAAGCCTATCAAAAGACCGGGTTTCTTCTTACAGGGGATATAAGCCCGTGTATAGAGAGAAATGTAGATAATAATATTGCCGTATAAAATACACAATCATTTTGGTATGATTCCAGGCAAAGTATACTTAAGCTTCTTTCTTCAGATGGATCTCCTGAAATTAAATGTTCAGCAGCTTTTCTCATTTTCTCACGTCATGATCGTGATGAATCAATTTGCCTAATGGTGTTGTTGGCAGCCAAATGCAACGCAACACGGAAACGTTTTTTTTCGCTGTCTTCCCTGTCCATCTGTCTGTCTGTCTATTATCTATTGACACTTTATGGTGAAGTTTTGGTGGCACTCCATTTGTAACTAAGGGACGAAAAAATAATTCCAGTGCACAAAAGCGTGTCTGGTATCGTTAGATAGGTCTGGAAAAATAATATAGAAGTTTTAAAATTACATTTCAAATATTAGTATGCGTTACTCTAATATTTCAACTACGGGGTAGAAAGTATTGTAAAAAAGTATGTTTTTTTTTATGTGGTGGAATTTAAAAACTTTCTTTAGCCAAAATTGATTTGAATAAGATATGTTGTGTAGTTCTTGAGATGGAGGATATTTTCAGTCATACGCTATTGTTAAATGATGTCTTATTAAAATTATTAACTTTGAATTTTAACAGTAAACGTTCGTTCCGACTATGGTACTCTTTGCTGTGCGTGGTTCGATACGCATTCGGCTGAGTTTTTATGTGTAATTCGTTATCGTTGTGCTAGACTATGATGTGGCGTAGGTACCGACTCAAGAGAAGACGGTAGCACGCATGTGGTCACGCGCTGCTGTGGGACGCTTTGGGGAATCCTTTACAATCCCCCCGGGGGGGTGACCGCTTTATAGACACACTCTCCGAGACGTGCCTATAGGCGTGGCACCAGTGGGCGGCTCTAGTGTGATCATACGAGAACCTGGAGCCTCCCTTAGGTGCCGAAGATGACCGCTTCAGTGGTTTTAGTCGGTAGGAGTCCGGCATACCCCTTCGCCCTTCCCCGGGGCGAAGGAAGTTCATGAAGGATTTCCACTGGGCATCAATAAAAATAAATTAAAAAAAGGTACAGATTGATTAATCAACCCATTACTGTCCCACTGCTGGGCACGAGCCTTCTCGCACGATGAGAAACGTTAGGCCTTAGACTACCAAGCTCATATAGTGCAGGTTGGTGGACTACACACACCATTGTGAACATTTTCGGAGCCCTCTTAGATATGCAGATTCTCTCACGATGTTTTCCTTCACCGTTAACGCAAGTGATAATCAAATTCCGACCCGCACATGAATCCAAAAGTCAGAGGTGCGGGATGGGATCGATCTCGGACCAGCGGAAGGCAAGCGTTCAACCACTACGCTATAACTGCTATGGGATAGTAATAGGCCGATAATATTGTTAATAATTCAAGCTTTTAGAGGATTCGGTTAAACATATTAAACGCGATGTAATCCGTAAATGCTCATTACCGGCATTTACGGATTACATCGCGTTTAATATGTTTCTGAATTTCGTACTAAGCTCAAATGGCTACCTATTCGCCTTCGCCGGAATACGCATATTCTTTCACTACTATACAATGTGCTCTTCAACCCTTCTAACCCCTTTTACCTTAAAGAACGTTTTGAGTTCCTGAGTGATACACATTCTAAGTTCTTGAGATCATCAGAGAATTTGACATTAAAATCCGTATGCATTCAACTAATTTCGTTGATAAATCGTTCACCACTCAAGCTGTTCGATTGTGGAACGTATTACCACTTCCTGTGAGACTTAAACAATCACCACCTGTTTTTAAAACATTAGTGAAAGAACATTATTTGTCACATTAACTTGTTATTCCTTATTCGTTCTTCATTATTCGTATTTACGATTTATATACACATACAATCTTTATTTGTATATAGCATTTATTTATTTTTATTGTACTAGTATGTATTTTAATCATTATATATGTGTAATTAAAAATATGCCCTACTTTGTACATGTACACCTAGAATGCTCGTTATTTGTTTCTTATTTCCCAAATCCATCCAAAGGTTGTCTGGAAGAGATCGCTGTATGCGATAAGACCGCCCATTGTACATTGTCTATTGTTCTTCTTCTTTTTTTATTTTCCTTGTTTTTATTATATGGTTTACAATAAAGTGTATATAAATAAAAAAAATAAAAAAAATATTATATATGTAATATTGTTGTATGTATGTTTTTCCTAACGTCTCGACTTTGTAGGGTTCGTGGTCGCAGTCATCCTGCAATTTAATCCGTTTAAAAGTTTTCGTCCATGTGGTGTCCGGATTGAGAATATAGCACCACTCCATCTCCAGGTCATAAAAGGCGACTAAGGTACTCTAAGCCAGAGGGATGGGCAGCAGCGTTCTTTCTGTGGAACAGTAGCCATTCTGCGCTCACCAACCCGCCAGCCAAGCGTGGTGAGTACTGGCAAATTCCCCTCAACATGATGACACAGTTGTGGAAATCTATGGGGGAGCCTTTGTTCAGTAGTGGACGTTGTATGGCCGATATGATGAAAAGTTTTTATTATATGTATGAAGGCACATATGAATAAATTTGAATTACACACATACATTTTTATTCTACAACCATCTTTATTCGGCCGACTAGCAATTCATCCAATTTGATGTCCATCGATTCAATCCATTCTCGATTTGAAAAGATAATATTACCATTCCGTAAAAGACTTTCAGCATGAAAAGCGCTCACACACTGGAGTATTGTCTTTAATAAAGTGCTCTTGAAGAACGTTTCCGGTTCCGGTCGTCGTCAAACTCATTACTGCCCTCTTACTCGCTATTGGAGAACGACCTCTTGATGAAATGTACCGATCAGAATTGCGTACGGACCCGTTGGGAGCTTTTTTTTCACGATCCAGGTTTTTTT
Organism: Diloba caeruleocephala; assembly: GCA_947459985.1. Classification (NCBI taxonomy): domain Eukaryota; kingdom Metazoa; phylum Arthropoda; class Insecta; order Lepidoptera; family Noctuidae; genus Diloba; species Diloba caeruleocephala. The sequence continues at coordinate 2,564,604 of OX381615.1, read as the reverse complement.
TTAAATGTTGCCCTACACTAGGATTTCTCCTGTGTCGTGGGTGCGTCTACAGACATGAATTCCACATACAATATACCCAGACCCGCAACAACTACCTGCAGATCATACAACTATTTGTTTCGTGCGGGAATCGAACCCATGACCCGGAGCGCAGCAGCCGACTGTATCAGCCACTGCACCAACCGTGCCGAGCTTCCTACTTAATACAACGAGACCAGGAACAACTATCTGTCGGTCTTACAAATGGTTCCGTACGGGGATTAAACCCGTGACACGCAGCGCAGAAAGCCAAGGGATAGCCACTGCGCCAAAAGTACCAGTAAAATATTAATCAGATATCTATATTTTTTTACTTAGTTTGCAATTAATCTTTATGTCTCTGTTATTCCTATAATATGGTATAAACTATTCACTAAACTCTTTTTAAAGAACTGTATATGTTTGAGTGTGGACGACACTTAAACATGGCTATTTTTACTCCTATATCCAACCTTGACCTTACCTGAGTGATAGAGCGCAGGGTAGTGTTTCTTACCCAATCCGTCCGCTGTTAGCCAGTAAGTTGCGTCCCATGGCTCGTTGGCGAATATTTCCTTTGGATTTTGCTGTTCTGCCAGGAAAAATACACTCTTTTTTATGGTTTTTCATATTTGCCGTCTGATTTATTTCTTTGTTATTATATATATATATATTTAGTACAGCGATTAGCCATTAACACTGAATTAAAATAATCCTTTACTCTGCCAGCTCACGAAACCTTAAAAATTCTTGAAATGAAATGACCAATTATTTAAAATAGACAAAAATAAAATAGTTCTTTTTGAACGTCAACATTAGACAGCCCCCATATAAGCCCACCCTTCACCGCTTCCTAGCGTTTAAGCTGGGGAGAAGAAACGCTCCAATAAACTTCCCAGCAACACAGTCTGTCATATATATAGTTCACATATACACAAAAGTTATTACAATAATTAAATAAATGTAAATATCAATAATGTATGTTAATTATTCCAACATTATCGTCTTCCATTCATCAGCAAACAAATCCAAGCCGGGGCTGGTCTCCACGAACGCGTTGAGCGTGGTCGTCATGCGTGATAAGGGGAAGGTGGTTTGGAATAGTGTACAACAATATGGGAAGTGATTTGTTGACCATTCATAAATGTTTTTTGTTTTCTTATACCATTTTTAACTCGTATTTTTCTACATGCTTAAATATGGTGCCATCCAAAATGTATCTCCGTATATTTCCAAATAATTTGTCGTAAGAACTCGGCTAATGTTTCCGCTTGTCAGAACGTTGGAATTGCGCGATGCTGTTTACGGCGACTACGTCTGCTGGCATTTAAGCCGCTTATTAACGCCTCACTTTGTATTGTCTCTGTACAATCAGTTGTGTTTTAGAATATAATTATTGCGTTTTCATTTTGTGTACTGTCATTATTACAATATGGCCGCGACTGTTGGTGCGGAAGCAGTATGGAAATAATTGACACGAACGTAATATACGAATCACTGAATTATCGTTTTCTACTTTGATTGGTGTTTGCAGTATGTTGTTATTAGCATATATGAACCGTGTGGTGCTGGCTAAGAATAGCATGAAACAATCTCATCCCGTGGGTATAGTAAAAGGCGACTATGGGGTAAGGCGGAGATTGGAAGCAGCATCCTTCGAGTGCATGAACAACTCAACTGTGGTCGCCAACCTGCTTGCCAAGCATGGCGATTATGGCAAAACCTTCCAATGATCACACGACACACCCATACCGGTCATTGTGGTGATCTTTGGGGGAGGTCTGTGTCCAGCAGTGGACTTTATGCGGCTGTAATTATTATATGGGAGAAACCCGCTGCCAATCCTCTTGAAGTGAGTGGTTACGATACTTACACATAAAGTAAAGTGGCCTTTTAGATCGACGTAATTCGGCCTCCTAACATATGAAATATGGAAGAAATGCGGTGGCGGTTTCAGCCGGAGAGAGTCAGCACACCGCTCCGCTTTCCTCAAGATAAAACAAAGCCATTTGTATTTCCCCCCTAAAAAGGCGGCCTTTTCTTTGCTGTAAAATACACCGCTGTAAATAAAAGTCTTAATAATAACATTATTTCTTGTTTCAGGATCATCACCACTTGCGCTAAAATTGGGTAAGCAACATTTATTATCATAAGAACAGTCTACTAATTTGCTACAAGTTCAGTCGATAGATAAGTATGTAGATTTAAATTTATATAAATTACGTATCGTTTGACAACCACGCTACGCAATTGATTTTAAAGTGCTACGGCGTAGCTTGGCGTAGGTCAATTATTTTATTTCAAAGAAACCTATTAACGGTACTTATGAAACATCAGGATTTAAGTTGCACCGTCTTGCTATGCAATATAAGAAAATTGGCTCTATAATAAATGGGATCGTATGGTGCCGGCAAAATATAGCACTAACCGATTTCATCTCGTCAGTTTCGTAAAAGGACTACTGGTTTAGCCAGAGGATGGGCAGCAGTGCGCATCAAACTGTGATCGTCAACCCGCCTACCAAGCGTGGCAATTATAGCAAAGCTCACCAATGAGATGACAACACACATCTTAGGGGGGCCTGTGATCATCAGCGGCCTTTATTCGGGAAAGATGCTGAAGTTGGATTGTAGTTATTTGATAGCCAGAATCTCGAGGTTTAAGACAGTCGCAAGCCATTTGCAAGATCACTAATCAAATCAAAAGTAAAACAAAAGTATGAAAAGTTGAAAATAAATTTTGATAAATTGACAACATTGGGTGTATCAAAGCCATAATATACACATATTATTAGAACAGTGAGTTTATTGTTATATAAGATGTTGTCTGCAGGGAAAGGGCCTGATAAAGTTTTATTAACGTATTGGAGAGTATTCATCAAGAGAACTTTAACAAGATTAAACAACTTGATAGAATCAGATACACGAAGAACAAGAAAATGGAGCAAAATATATTGGCACAGTTTATGAAAGAGCAAAATTGGACTTCTGGGGTGGAAGGCCTGGTGACCTGAGATACAGGCTACAGCCTAGTTTAGGCACCAGTCTCCCACAGTAAACTTGAATAATACAATAACTTTTCATTTTTGTGGTGAGAAATAAATAAAATAATATCAGTAAGTTTAAATATTTGGATTCCTTCATGGAGAAATACCGCGATCCTTTCTTTTTCACCTGCAAATTTGACATCCCAAAGTTGTGTGGCAGAAATCGCGAATGCGATAAGATCGCCCATTGTTAGCATTTTACGTATTTGATATTTTTCTATTATTTCTGGTGTACAATTAAGAGTATTGTATTGTATAGAGTTGTTTTGGGTATGGGTGTTTTATTTACGCCTCATCATCATCATCATTTCAGCTGAAGAATGGCTGGACAGAAGTCTGTCCCAAAGATAGACACAATGACCGGTACGGGTTTGGGTTGTGTACTCATTAGAGAGTTTTACCATAATCGCCACGCTTAGCAGACGGGTTGGCAATCACAGTTAAGTTATAAATGTACTCGAAGGGCGCTGCTGCTCTTCATGCTAATCATATAGTCGCCTTTTACGACTCCCGTGGGATGAGCCACACGGCGTATTAATTTACGGCTGTAAACTAAATATACTCTATATTTATGAATGGACAAACATTGACTTTTATACACGTTTTTTATATTAATACAATTACCATCTATACAAATAAATAAAATTGAAGTGTCTGTTTGTAATGTCAAAATAACAGCTTTTTACTAAATGCATATGAAAGTATATACGGTACCTATAACAAAACAACAATTTTTAAAAATGTTGTCTGTCTGTCTGTTTGTTCCGGGTAATCTCTGAAACGGCTGGACCGATTTTGACGGGACTTTCACTGGCAGGTAGCTGACGTTTCTATACAAATAAATAAAATTGAAGTGTCTGTTTGTAATGTCAAAATAACAGCTTTTTACTAAATGCATATGAAAGTATATACGGTACCTATAACAAAACAACAATTTTTAAAAATGTTGTCTGTCTGTCTGTCTGTCTGTTTGTTCCGGGTAATCTCTGAAACGGCTGGACCGATTTTGACGGGACTTTCACTGGCAGGTAGCTGACGTTATAAGGAATAACTTAGGCTACTTTTATTTTAGAAAAATATTTAGGGTTCCGCGCGAAAACAATAAAACCCTTGAAATCCAACATATGTATTCTATGTCAAGTGTCTATGTCGAAGTGCTCTAAATTTCTTTTAAATTAAACGCGGGTGAAACCGCGGGTCCCAGCTAGTCTTAAATATAATACAATCAAAAGCACGGCTGGTGCGGTGGGTAAACAATTGGCTTATCACGCTACGTGTTGCGGGTTGGATCCCCACACGTAACAAATATTAGGTCTTTACCTACGAAAATGCCGTTTTGGACGAAATGAAGTATAGTATTTCTTTTTCTATTTTTTTTAATCAGTGTAATCAGCCATGCAGTCGATGCATCTTTACAAACCCACTGACAGTTTATCAATGCCCTACTTGAAAAAACCAAATGGACAGGAAGCGAATTCGGTCTCTCGGGATTGAATTTATTTCCCGCCAAAAAATATCCAAATTCTGGAAAGTGCAGAAGTGTGTAGGCGCAAGGTCTGGTGAGTACGGTGGATGACGGAGAACTCCCAACCCCAGCCCTTTTAGCTTGGAGACCTCTTGTCATACATGCAGCGGGGACTAGCGATTGATCAAAGCTGGTTGAATACCTATTTGATACGGACATGGAACACACCATGAAAATATGTAGATTTAAGGTATACACAATTTTATAATATTAATAGTTTCGCCGCCATTATTAGGAACAGGTGTGCTTCACTAATGAAGCGTGTATCACTACCGCGATAGTACCAACACTATCCTCAGTGTCTTTGTCGATCGGTTGGACACCCCGATACTGCGGAGATGGATGCAACTCCACACTGAGTTAAAATTATAAAAATGTATGTACCTACTAACACTATAAATTAAGTAAATTGTTACTAACACTATGGACCTTGTCTGAAATAAATGTTTTATTATATTATTATTATTATTATAAGGCAGGTTACATTTCATTTAGATTTATTATTATTTTAAATAACATAATCGTGTCACATGTATCTGTGGTCAAATATATGTCTTTTATCTTTATATAAGTATAAGGTGTGTGAGCTTCTTCATCGTAGTGTTAAATTTTTCACAGTAGCCATCTGCAGTAATGTTCATCCTGTTTGGTAAGAAGCTGTGATGAATCACACCGACACTAGACTACCAAACAGTGACTATCACTTTTCTAGGGGTCAGTTTTTGTTTAGGGCATTGATTAGGTGCTGAACCAGGACCTAACCAACTTGCTGAGCGCTTGCAATTGTCAAACAGAATCCATTTTTCGTCACAGATAACAATGCGGTTCAAAATTGTGTTGAAAAGCACAAGGCACGCATCGTTAAGTTAGTCGGGCACCCATTTGTTTAGCTTTTTTATCTGGCAAGTTTGACGCGAATGGATCAATAGAAAGAAAGAAAAATGGTTTATTAGAAGACACAAAATTACAAAGACTACAACAAGAGTAGCGCACACAAGTTATAACGACAACATAATATATAATAACAAAATATAAATCAGAAGAAATGAACAAATAAACAAACCATAGGTACGCAAAAATAACAATAGGTGACGGGTCTCTGCTTATAGTATAGTCTCGGCCGTCCGCGCACACGCTAGCCTTCAGTGACCTGTTACAATGTGAGTGGCCGTCGCCCGTTATCAAATCGCTTGCGCTGTGTGAAAAATCGTACGGCTTTGGTTGCCGCAAACCGATTATATAATTTATTTCTTATAGTACGCTGCAATTCATTCGCCATAATAATGTTTATCTAAAGAAAAGTATGATTTTTCACTAATTAGTTAATTTCAATATTATTTTGATGCTAACGTCGAAAGCTGCTGCTGATTCAGCTGTAGATTGAGTATCATCAGCTTCCACAGTCGCCTTTAATTCGTCATTAGTCGAGTACGACCTTAGTTTTTGGACGACCACGGGGTTTATTTTTGACATTGCAATTTTCAGAACGGAAGTGTTGGCAAACCAATAACGGGGTGTGCGTACGTTTGTAGAGTTTGCTCTGTAAACTTCGTTGATGTGGCATACCGCTTGTGCCGCGTTGCTGCCACCACGGTACTCATATTTCATAATTACTCGAATTTCCAACGTATCCATGACGATGAAAAAGATTAAGAGAAAACATAACATTCATCAATACATACATAGGCTGCATTAAAAGTATCGGGAATGGAATATTTCCACTGTTCCTGTCATATAAAAATCTTTTTAATTGAAAACTCCTTGGTTTTACAAATCGAATACCATTTATTTATTTAAAAAAAGATTCACGGTCTTGTCACAAGGTTTTGTCAAACTTGTTTAGTCGTTGAGAAAATGGAAGAAATAAAAATATTTAGGAATATTTTTGAAAAAACAATTGAACCGTACGACGTTGCCGACATATTTAAAAAAAAATCATTTTTGAGAAATATTTTATGAATATTTAAAGATTTATTCATCTAAATACCGTACGACGTTGCCTTAAACTTGACATTGGCGAAATTGTGGAAGATAACCTACAGAAGCCATATTCTAAGAGAAGAAGAAGAAGAGAAAACGGAATTGACTCGAGAAAATTCAAGAGCGATGATTTATTATGACTTTCGAAGTGGTTTAACACAAAAACAGTGTGTTGACCGGATGATTTCTGCATTTGGTGGTGAAGCCCCATCCAAAACCACAAGTTATCGCTGGTTTGCTGAATTTCAACGTGGACGTGTCAAGCTCAGTGATGATCCTCGTCAAGGTCGTCCAAAAACTGCAGTCACCCAAGAAAACGTTGATGCTGTGCGTAAGCTGATTGAGGAAGATCGACATGTGACATAGCGCGAAATTCAGGCAACTTTAGACATTATCATTTCGGCCGAATGAAATCCACTGCTGGACACAGGCCTCCCCCAAAGATAACCACAACGACCGACGTTGGGGGGTCTTGCCATAATCGCCACGCTTGGCAGACGGGTTGGCGATCGCAGTTGAGTTGTTAATATACCCGAAGGAAGCTGCTGCCCTTCCTCCGGTTAATCCCTTAGTCGACTTTTACGACACCCACAGGATGAAATGGGGTGGTGGCATTCTGAGCCGGCACCACACGGCAAACTTTTCAAAGCCACTTTAGACATTGGCATGAGTCAAATACAAATAATCTTGCATGAACAATTAGGTGTAAAAAAGTTGTTTTCCCGATGGATACCGCATTTGCTATGTGAAGAGCAAAAAGCGGCTCGTGTTACTTGGTGCGTCAGAACTCTCGAAAGATTCCACGCAGGATCCTCAAATGCTGTATACAACATCGTATCAGGTGACGAATCCTGGATATATGCGTACGAACCCGAAACAAAAAACCAGTCACGAGTTTGGGTGTTCGAAAATGAGTTAAAGCCAACAAAAATTGTTCGTTCACGGAGTGTTGCAAAAAAAATGGTGGCCACGTTTGTCTCCAAAACCGGCCATGTTACGACTATTTATTATTCCTCTTGAGGGACAAAGAACGGTTAATGCAGAATGGTATGCTAGCATTTGTTTGCCACAGGTCGTTTCTGAACTCCGTAGAGAGAACTGCAACCGCCGCATCATCCTCCATCACGACAATGCGAGTTCTCACACCGCGCACAGAACAAAAGAGTTTTTAGAGCAAGAAAACATAGAATTATTAGACCATCCGCCGTACAGCCCCGACCTAAGCCCTAATGATTTCTATACTTTCCCTAAAATAAAGAATAAATTGCGTGGACAGAGATTTTCATCACCTAAAGAAGCTGTGGACGCCTGCAAAACGGCCATTTTGGAGACCCCAACTTCCGAATGGAATGGTTGCTTCAATGATTGGTTCCATCGTATGGAGAAATGTGTCAAATTTCGCGGAGAATACTTCGAAAAGCAATAAATACATTTTTAAATAGTAATGTTGTGTCACTTCCTTGATTCCCGAAATTTTCAGTGCTGCCCTCGTATAAGACTGATTTCGAATAATGAAAACTATGTTTATAAAATAAAATAAATTTGAAATTAGAATTCATAGCCAAACAACATTTTTTTTATATGAAATGGCCAGTACTGCAGAACGGCAATTTCATAGATAAAGTAAACCTATTTTTTGTATAATCTGCAGATAGTTTTTTGGGATATGGATGTTTATGAATGTGAGGTTTAAGTCTGTAAACTGAACCCACAATACAGCAGAAATTTTAGTGTGGCGCAACGATATTCACAAAAATAATAAATAGAAAATCTAAGTAACATTTAAATCGAAGACCACCCACCAAGTCTAGTTAAATAAAAAGTGAGTACTCATCAATCCGTGCAGTTTCGATTTCCGGCCAAGGGTGAGGCTTCGTGAAGGGGGATATATATATCATATATATGCGTCATAAATGGGGAGGCAATCAGGAATATGGATGAAATAACGTTGCAATATTAGATATTATACACACACACGCACATATCAATGCGTAAAGTCCACTGCTGAACTTGTGGCTCCTAAGTGATCACTACAATGTGCTGTTATAGGGGACATTACCATAATCACCACGCTGGATTAGTGATTGTAGTATATTGTTTTATTAGATTTTAGCACACGGGCTTATTTACATTTTATCTTATCCTAGCTGGAGCCATGAATGTCCCCGTGATTTGTTTTTTGACGCTTAATCTACATAAGTGTACATTTAATATCGGCCATTCGTACGTCCATTGCTGAACAAAGGCTAACTAAAGTCTAGTGAACACGCTGCACGTAACCGTCGCTAGCGTCATGTCGAAGCACGGTATGTTTGTTGCTGCTGTAAAAACTATGCACCAGTTTGGAGTGCTATCGTCATAATTTCAGCTGAAAAACGTCCACTGCTGGACGGAAGCCTCCCCCAAAGATTGCCACAACGACCAGTATGGATTTGTGTTGTATGCTCATTGGCAGGTTTTGCCATATAAATGTACTAAGGATACTGCTGCCTATCCTCTGGCTCATCACATAGTCGCCTTTTACGACATCCACAGGATGAAATGGGTTAGTTAGCACTAGTTCATAGCCACATGGTAAAGTGCTGTCCTGGGTTCACGGGTGCGTAGATTGGGGAATATGCGTGCTCACACCAAGCGACCCAAGAGAAGACGGTAGCACCCATGTGGTCACGCGCTGCCGTGGGACGCTTTGGGGGATCCTTTACAATCCCCCTGGGGGGGTGACCGCTTTACAAACACCCTCTACGAGATGTGCGATATAGGCGTGGCATCAGTGGGCGGCCCTGGTGTGATCATACAAGGACCTGGAGCCTCCCTTAGGTGCCGAAGATGACCGCCCCAGTGGTTTTAGCCGGTAGGAGCCCGGCATACCCCTTTACCCCTTCGCCTTTCCCCGGGGCGAAGGAAGTTCATGAAGAAATTCCACTCGGCACCAATAAAAAACTAATTGTGTATGTGTATTAACCAGTAGTTTACAATATTTTCTTTGAGACAAATTGTATTCTTATTGATTACATTCTCTGTAATAAAATTATAGTAATCTGCCGGCATTCACGTAAACACTTGTTCAAAGTGGAATTTGTATTATTTTCACCCGGGCGCGACAGTAAATACCGGTCCATCTGGGTGAATACCAGACGCGGTTCCCAGGGGACGCTGACACCCGTTTAATTTACTAAGAAAAATGCAGGACGGCGCCCTCACCCACTTTATGGGATTGCTTGTAAAACCTTCCTTGTGCAAAGATATTTTATTTAACTAAAGATATCGTGTAAGTAGCTGGGGCACAAAGGTTCTGGAATGGAGACCGCGCACCGGAAAACGCAGCGTGGGACGACCGCCAACGAGGTGGATAGACGACCTGGTGAAGGTCGCTGGGAGTCGTTGGATGAGGGCGACATGTAACCGCTCGTTGTGGAAATCTAAGGGGGAGGCCTTTGTTCAGCAGTGGACGTCCTGTGGCTGATGTGATGAAATATTTCGTGCGCCGAGAATGCTCAGTACATTTTGCAGTCTCCATTTTAACAGTATGTACTTGGTCAGTTTCTACAATACCCACGGGATGAGATGAGGTAACCCCATCCATGACCGGAGCTACATGGCTTCTACGATATATCATTATCATATCATATCGGCCATTTATACGTCCACTGCTGAACAAAGGCCTCCCCATAGATTTTCACAACTGTGTCATCATTTTCGGGGGTACTACCACGCTTGGCAGGCGGGTTGGTGAGCGCAGTATGGCTACCGTTTCACAGAAGGGACGCTGCTGTCTATCCCTCTGGTTTAGATTCCCTTAGTCCCCTTTTACGACATCCACGGGAGGAAATGGAGTAGTGCTATATTCTTAATCCGGACACCACACGGAATAATACGATATACAGATGATATGTTTACATTAAAACTTAAATATTTGATTAGCGATTAATTTTGGTTAGGGATTTTGTTAATGTACCCTTGTCTTGTCTTGTACCCTTCATGTGTGTACAACATATGTTATTTTTTTGGTCCCCTGTGGAAATTCGTCATGAACTTCCTCCGCTCCGGGGAAGGGCGAAGGGGCATGCCGGACTCCTATTGACTAAGACCACTGGAGCGGTCTTCTTCGCCACTGAAGGTGGGCTCCAGGTCCTCGTAAAATCACACTAGAGCCATTGGTGCCACGCCTATAGGCACATCTAGTGGAGGGAAGGCAACTGTAAAAAGGCCGCCCCCCAGGCACTTCTCAGCGATTATGGTTTGTTGACAAGACGGTGGCAGCAGCATCCTCCATCTCCAGCGGCTGATATGATGAAGATGAAACCACGGCACAAAAAATGGTTACTCCTGAATGGTATAGTACCAAATGCCACTTGTCGTGAGATTTGCTTAGATCTATCCTTCCGCCTCTCCTTGCAAACATTTCGAACCCATGAAACTATTTCACATCCATAGGGCCCCGTAAACATATTCTCTGGCAGTCTTATGCTCAACTTTGATCAGCACATAAAGTACCGTATTTTTCGCACCGATGGGCGGCTCTAGATGGAGATTCTCTTCGGTGCCGGAGATGAGCACCCCTGTGGTTTTAACAGGTGGCAGTCTGGCATACCCCTCCGCCCTTCCCCGGGGCAAGAATGTACATGAAGTATTTCCAACAAGTATAAAAAATATGTCTATTTTAATCTATTGTTCTTTTCGTTCCGTGTGGTGTCCGGATTAAGAATATAGCACCACTCCATCTCCTCCCGTGGATGTCGTAAAAGGCGACTAAGGGAATCTAAACCAGAGGGATGGGCAGCAGCGTCCCTTCTGTGAAACGGTAGCAATACTGCGCTCACCAACCCGCCTGCCAAGCGTGGTGAGTATTGGCAAATACCCCCCAAAATGATGACACAGTTGTGAAAATCTATGGAGGAGGCCTTTGTTCAGCAGTGGACGTATAAATGGCCGTTATGATGTTCTTTTCTAAACATCATACAAAGAAAAGTCAACAACATAATTCAACAACTGTAAACATATTTGCAAACATTCATGCTACATGCGCAACCCACTTCAGACACGAAAGTGGTGTTTGTGAAACAGTTAGCATGTCGGGCATAACCAAAGGAATCTAATGAAACTCAGATCCTTGAACAAAAGAGAATCACTTGACAAACAACAGAAATTATTTGCCTAAGAATTCTAATCCAACAAAGGTAAAGTCAATAGAGAGGGGTTGTATTCATGATAAAGGTACAGACGGTGGACTAATTTTCTTTTTTATGTAAACAAATTCCTTCACTATACTAAACGTCAATAAAGTTTCTTTTTCTTTTCAGTGGTTTTAATATTTTTATGTCGTGTTGGGTTTTTGAAGTAGGTATTTTATTTGTTAAAGTTTTCGTTAATACTAAACACCAGCGTTTGTCCAGATGATACGAGACTCCTGTAGTCTCTTGTCATCTCGCTTCCATGCGTATCAAGTCGGGTGGGGACAGGTTTAAAATATAAATCGTTGGTCTGCGTGAACCATGGTTGGGGCACAGCGCACAGTGAGGCTTTGGGGAGATCCTGCGTAATACCCCCACTGGAGCGGAGCTGACCGCTTGTCAGCCCCTTCCGAGATGTGCCTGTATGCGTGACACCAGTGGGCGGGTCTTGTACCAAATTTGGAGCCTCCTTTCAGTTCGTCCAGCGTGGCCCCTTCGCCCTTCCCCGGGGCAGAGGAAGTACATGAATAATTTCCACTGGGTTCAATAAAAGCATGAACCCTAGGTGCAGCATAGCATGTAGATCATGCAGATCTTTACTTATATTTAATTATATCTTTTTATCCACAAAATAATTTTAAGCATTGAACTGGTGACCCAGAGAACGATCTCTGGGTCACCAGTTCACTCAAACCGCATCCATTAAACCCACTACTAGGTCCTATTTAGCCTCTTGGGAAGACGGCGGTGCGCATGTGGTCATGTGCCACCGTGTGCGCTGCACAGCGCACAATGAGGCTGGGGGGGATCCTTTACAATCCTCCCCAAGAAGTGCCTGGAGGGCAAACTTTTCACAGTCGCCTTCCCTCCGCTAGAGGGGGTGACCGCTTTACAGTCATCCCTTCCATGATGTGCCTAAAGGTGTCCCACCAATGGACGGCTCTGGTGTGATCTTACGAGATAGAGCCCCCCTTCGGTGCCGAAGATGACTGCTCCAGTGGTTTTAGCCAGTAGGAGTCCGAAATACCTCTTCACCCTTCCCCGGGGTGAAGGAAATTCATGTAGAATTTCCATTGGGCACAATAAAAAAAAGGTTATATTTTGTCTATTTAGAAAGGTTAACCAAAATACTTTATTTATACTAATGTATATCCCACATTGCTAGTAATCTTTAAATGAGATGTAACATTAAAGAGATACAGGCTAACATTCTTGTAAAGTATCATCAATTCCATCAATACCAAAACGAATACAACTGTTTACGTAGATCCTTCAGGAAATGTGACCTTAGTGAAAAGCACTTATGTTGGGACGAGATCGTAGAGTTGCCCAAATAGATATTTATACAAGATGCGCCATCTGAACTGTGTATTGACAACGAGGGTGAATAGGTGCGTGAACTGTGTTGTAATATGCTTTAGCTACCATTTTAGTGGAAAATGGATGAAACTGGAAATGTCTGGTTGCTCTGCTTTATTTATCATATATATCATTGTTTTTATAACGTTGCCTATGGTGGGGATTTCTCCTGTGTCATGGGGCGCTTACAGACATGAATTCCACATACAATACACCCAGACCCGAAATAACTACCTGCAGGTCATACAAATATTTGTTCCGTGCGGGAATCGAACCCACGACCCGGAGCGCAGCAGCCGACTGTATCAACCACTGCATCAACCGTGCCTTCAACAATGTCAAAAATGAATTATGTGTACGTTAGCTTATTATTTATTGAAACAAATTGTCAAACGACGTCGTTGAATTTTTTTCTACAGCTAAGTAGAATTGAAACCATACGGTTTGCCTGATAGTAAACTGTTTTATTTATTTAATTAGAAACTAATATCACATATATTATTTCAAACATGGATAGAAGATATAGTCACAACAATATCCAGAAACAGCTCCCACCAATTACTATAAATATTGAATTATGATAACAAGGTACCGTAACCTATTCAATTTAGATAACAACAATAATAACTAAAATTAGATTTTAGTTGCAGTGTTTTTATATATATTTTAAAGATAGAGTTTGTCTGATATAGGATTTGTATTTGCTTGTTTTTATTTTAATTTAATATGGGTGGAGAAAAGTGAAAAATATCTAAATCTACGCGTGTTTTGAGAATGATATTGCTATACAGGCCATTCGTTCGTGAAAAACCAATATGGAAGAGAGATTGACGGCATGGTTGGTGCAGTGGCTGATACAGTCGGCTGCTGCGCTCCGGGTCGTGGGTTCGATTCCCACACGGAACAAATATTTGTATGATCTTCTAGCAGTTGTTTCGGGTCTGGGTGTATTGTATGGGGAGTTCATGCCTGTAAACGCACCCACGACACGGGAGAAATCCTAGTGTGGGCCAAAGTTTAAGTTTTGATAAACATGAAGCAGTCTGTGGAATACATGAATCGAAAAACCTCTTCATATCATCTAAGACGTCCACTGCTGAACTAAGCCCTCCCCCGTAGGTTTCCACAATTGTGTTTTCATTTTGGGGAAGTTTGCTGGTACTCACCACGCTTGGTTCCGAAAAAGGGATGCTGCTGACCATCCCTCTAGTTAAGAGTAGCCTAGTCGCCCTTTACGACATCCATGGAAGCCGGTGTGCAATATTCTTAATCTGGGCATCAATAGTTTTGTTCTAAACAACCGTAGTAGGTACCTACTCCAGATATCACAATGTAATGTAATGTAAAATTCTCGTATTGTGTTACATTTCACAGGCTGGCCGATGTCCAAATGATCCGCCATTTTATCATGTGCCAATATTTTCATTCGGCGCCGGTGTTCGCGCCAAAATTGTTATTATAAATCTACAAAGTCGAATTAATATTTGTATCGAACTATAACAAATTAAAATATATTTATTGTACATGATTTATTTTGTTGTGAGGTCATTGTACAAAACAGGCGTGCATATTGTATAAAAGTATCAACATAATCAAAACTTATGAAAGTAAACTAAAAAGTTTTACTAATCGCTTTAGGACAAGCTTCTGTGTTAGGATAATATCGTCCGTACCTACTCGATGAGCTATATGCATGCGGTTAGCGCAACACTGAGGAAAGAGGTCCCACTAGCTTCTAGAATGTAAATGTGAAACGAGTCGTTGTTTTAGCCATATATTCCGCCAGCATAATGAGGTCAGTTGAAGGCCTGCAGCACGCAAATTTCGCCTAAATGGATAAGTAAATAAACAAGTCGTATCTTTAGTGACATTAGTGTTATCAAGGCTTGCCTCTCCATAGTGAGTAGAACTCTAGCCAAGTTCAAGTAACTGTATCACCACCGTAACTGACTTCATAGATGTCATATTCTCAACCCTATGCAGGGTCATTTAACCCTAACGCTAAGCAGTATATCAGCGGCATTATGCGTTATGTCATCGGCAATGACCATGGCATGCTTGGGCGCGGTCCAACAGCGTGTTCGCTCAATTATGTGCATAAGTTACGTAAGCTATTATGTGGACTCACTGTCAAGTTATTGTGACGTGGGTTGTACGTCATTTTGAACCTGCTGTTGGCTGATTGGCATTACTTCGGTATCTTGACATGTCTCATGTTCATAAGAGACTGAAGTCAGTTCGTTTTGTAGAAAAAACATTACTGCGGTGGAAATCCTCATAGTCGTCCTCTACCTAGGGGACGAGAGGGACGTAGGAGCATACCAGAATATTACAGGCCGCAAAAAATAAACGACTGAGATCGAAAGCTCCGATGCCACGGCTAGGTATATAGGCATATCTCGGAGGGTGTGACAGTAAAGTGATCAAGGCGACATTAAATAGCTGGGGCCCCAGGCATATTTTGGTGCGTCTTCTTATATACTAGCTATTATGACGATATGTTTTAATCTTAACGGCTGAGACCTTTCGGACTATAAGCACAAACATCGGGTTTTTTGGACATATCAACTTTCTGTTTATTTTATTAGCTATTCTTGCCTATGTGACTTAGGCATCCTCAGCTCCTGAACGGCGCTACAGTTAAGGGTGGTGAAGAAACGCTAGATTGGTTTTCGGAGTATATTGGTGGGGGCACTTACGTATAAATTCAGCTGGTAGGAGTCTGTCCCTCCACCCTTTCACGGGGCGGAGAAAATATGTCATGTATTACCCCGATTGATAAATAAAAACTTATAAGCTGAAAGAAAATGTTGCATTCCATACTTCAGTCCAAATTCCTCAGTTGCTTGCTACGACACTCACACGTGGGAGAAGGAGAATGAGGCCGTTTTGCATAAAAATTTTATATGAATGTCGTTGTGACCTTTTTTTGTGAAGGGCGAAGGGGTATCCGGACTCCTACCGGCTAAAACCACTGGAGTGGTCATCAGCACCGAAGGGGGGCTCCAGGTCCTCGTAAGATCACACTGGAGCCGCCCATTGGTGCCACGCCTTTAGGCACATCTCGGAGGAGATGACTGTAAAGCGGTCACGCCCTCTTGCGGAGGGCAGGCGGCTGTAAAAAGGCCGCCCCCCAGGCACCTCTCAGGAAGGACTGTAAAGGATCCCCCCAAGTCTCGCTGTACGCTGTGCTGCGCACACGGCGGCACGTGACCACGTGCGTGCCCCCGTCTTCCCGGGGGTCACTCGGTATGAGCACGCAGACTCCCTAATCTGCGCGCCCGTGACCCCCGAGGCCCCCACCATGAACTGACGGCAGAGGGCTCAGGCGTGTTGGACTTGGGTGCTTGCTTGCTTGGATCGGCCCTTTCCCGATCCCGCTATGTCGTTGTGACCTACAAGGTTTACGGACTCGCTTCTCAAGCACTAGTTTCTAAGTTCAAATCCTGGTATATACTACAACTTTGTACATCAATAATTTATTTCATTTGTTGTGTATAACTGTAACCTATTTGTTGTTGTTTGGTTGCACAGATTACTTAGACATACTAGTTCTTTTTTATTACATCGAGAAATCACAACCACAGATAATACAGATCCATTGAACTTTATAAACTGGATTATCAGAGATTAGTTTCTTACGGACTGTTAAATTTTATTTAAAATCCGTGCTACAATTTTTTACATTCTGTTTTTATATAATCTTATTATTATTTTGGCTGAACAAAGTCTAGTTTTAAGTATTGTGTGTCAATTGCGCGTAGAAATAAAAACTTATTCTTTCTTTCTACTAATGTGGCTTTTTTATCATATGTACTCACTTATTTTATATAAGACACCACTGAATTTAACGGTCAAGGAAAATGCGAGGATTCCTGGGCCAATTGGTCTGTAATTAACACGAAACACGGGCGGAGAACCGAAAAACTTCTTAACAAAAAAAAATACCGACTTCGAAAACCCTACACGATATAAAAATATTAAAACCACTGAAAAAAAAAATACTTTATTTAGGCCGGGCGTCGGGCGGGACCAGGTATAAAATATAACTTCTCGTTGGTCTGCATGAACCATAGTTGGGGTATACCTGGCCCCGCCCGACTTCATAAATAAAGGTTTTTTCCTTTTCAGTGGTTTTAGTATTTTTATATCGTGTAGGGTTTTTGAAGTCGGTTTTTTTTGTTTAGAGTTTTATTTATTTTGTTTTAGTGTAAATAAATGTAAGAACTTTTTCCAATTTGGTATCAGTATTTAACACTAAAAATAAGTATGACTCAAATCGGTTCTCCGATCTGAGAGAAATCGAAACTGTTAAGACATCATCTAGATAAGCGCAGTCAAATTAACCTGTTTATTGAAGCTGGTTAAAAAACTACTCAATCAAATGTAGTGAAATTTGTATGGAACAAAATCGAGAGCATTCCGCACCAGTTAAAAAAATTGCACAAATTGGTCTAAAAATCTCGGAGTAATCGGTGTATAGTACATACAAAAACGCATCGAATTGAGAACGTCCACCTTTCTGAAGTTGGTTAAAAATAATTAATTTACTCCAACGACGAGAGCATAATTTTTAAATAAATACATATGTTCAGACAAAAACAGTAGAAAAAAAAGACGAAGCTGCCTTTTTTATTGGCGCCCAGTGGAAATTCCTCACGAACTTCCTTCGCCCCGGGGAAGGGCGAACGGGTATGACGGACTCCTACCTAAAAAACAACTCGCATTTACAGGGACAATAACCTCAATCAGAGAAGTGCTATATTATGTCGTGCCGCTCCCATAACCACCGGATTGACGACATGGGAACTCGTACGATATAGTTTAGATATGGGGAAAAGTTGGGTCCTCTTTTTGTTTTAACTTTAGATGTTTTGGGAAGTTTGCGTTTATGGTTTTATTTATATATATATATCAAAAACAAGGAAAATAAGTGAAAAAAGACAATAGTCAATGTACAATGGGCGATTTTATCGCATACAGCGCTCTTCTAGACAACCTTTGGATGGATTTGGGAAATAAAAAAGAGATCGAGCAGTGTAGGTGTACATGTACAAAGTAGGGCATATTTTTAATTACACATAAATAATGATTAAAATACATACTAGTACAATAAAAATTAATAAATGCTATATACAAATAAATATTGTATTTATACAAATAAACAAAATTGAAGTGTCTTTTTGTAATGTCAAAATAACTGCTTTTTACTAAATGCATATGAAAGTATATACGGTGTACCTATGACTAAAAATCATTTTAAATATTTTTTTTGTCTGTTTGTTCCGGGTAATCTCGGAAACGGCGGGCCCGATTTTGACGGGACTTTCACTGGCAGATTGCTATTGTCATAAGGAATAACTAAGGTTACATTTATTTTAGAAAAATAATTAGGGTTCCGGGCAATAAAAAAAACCTTGAAATCCAATATATATTCTATGTCAAGTGTCTATATCGAAGTACTCTAAATTTCTTTTACATTAAACACGGGTGAAACCGCGAGTCCCAGCTAGTCGTAAATAAGAATAATGAAGAACGAGTAAGGAATAACAAGTTAATGTGACAAATAATGTTGTTTTATCTTGTTAGAAAAGGATATTATTGATCGAACATGATGCACGACCATGTTGATGAGCATTTTTGAGGCACTCATAGCCAGTTGCACTCACTAAGTTACCATTTCTATCAACATCATATAAGCCTAAGGACGCCCACCGTTGGACACAGGCCTCCCCCATAGATCGTCACACTGACCGCCCTGGTTGTGTTATGTGCTCATGGGGGGTTTTGCCATAATCGCCACGCTCGGCCGGCGGGTTGGCGATCTCAGTTGAGTTCTTAATGTACTCGAATGACGTTGATGCCCATCCTGCGGCGGGATGACCCCTAGTGGTGACTACGATACCCACGGGATGAGATGGGTTGTTGCTATTCATAGTCGACACCACATGGCTATTCCATAAGTATCACTTAAGGTTTTTTAGGCTTTCCCATATTGGGTAAATATTATAAACGTTTCAAAATTCTTTTATACGATTTTACTAGAAATCTATATAACAGTGACTAACAAACAACAAAAGTCATAAGTAATTATCGAACAAGTAATTAGTATCGTTTATGTATATTAATGACAACACCGAGCGGTGCGAGGTTATCGAAAAATAAAGCCATTACGAAACGGCCATTAAACCGCTTGATTGGTTTTTAATTATTTTGTTTTATGTTTTTGTTTATTATACGGCCGTGTGGCGTCCGGATTAACAATATAGCACCTCTTCATCTCCACCCGTGGATGACATAAAAGGAGACTAAGGTCGTTTAAACTAGAGGGATGGGCAGCAGCGTCCCTTCTGTGAAATAGCAGCCATTCTGCGCTCACCAACCCGCCTGCCGAGCGTGATGGGAACTGGAAAATTCCCCCCAAAATGATGACCCACGCATGTAACCAATCATTTATGAGGGAAGCGTTTGTTCAGCAGTGGACGTAATTAGATCAGTGCAATTTTTTCTCGAGTACTTCCAAAAGATATTTCTTTAACTGCAATGATATTATACCATACATGTTACGTCCATATTAAATGGCGCGCAAAATACAGTCTCGCTTACACTACAATGTCGTGAGACAGAATATACAAAAACAACAAGAGTAAAAGAGATAGCTATCTGGGCGAACAGATTGCGAGGTGCTACAATTGGAGGAGTTTTGGTTCTTACTTTTGGCACGCATGTAACATATCTTCTTCTTTTTAATATATAATATCATTGTTTAACAGCGTATCATTAACTTCTTTCACGTAACCGACTGACTGACCGATCTGACTAATTGGAATTCAATTTGGAAAAAACTCGAATTCAAAACATGAATTTGCATTTTATATCGTCAAAAATGCGTACCTAGTTGCTATCTTTTGGCAACAGAGCCAGCTTTAATGGAGGGAAACAGTTCAATAGTAGTCACGAGCAATCGTTCAGAAACCTGTAACTATTTACAGACTTTTAAACCCGTTACATTATTGCTATACGTAGCGGAATTGATATCAAATGCTATGTAGGGAAACAAACAGGGAACAATTTATCTCTATGGGGTAGATATTGGTGGATTTAAAAGATTTAAAAGGGCTAACCAAGCCAGGCTGGCCTTTGGGACGTTTGCTTGATTGGTTTTAAAAATACATTTTTGTAGCTCTCAAGAATATTAGTATTCGAATTTTAAAATTATTTTAAAGATATCTAAACCAATTGTAACCGTTCTAGAATGATTCAAAGATTTTCTTGTGATTTGTAATTATAACAAAAGCGAACATAATGCCTGAAACGTCGGTACCTTAGCTAACTAAGTGAGAACTCCATAACTCTTGCTCATTTAGGACAAATCCTTTGTCACGTCACCACTAAGTGACGTCACATTGGCAAAGTTTTGAGACCGCCGCATACAATTTGTTGCCGCCTAAACTTTGGCCCCACGTGTCCTTTCCTGTGCCAAAAAAAGAAAAGTTTTTTATGAACCTCCAGCATATAATGTTACGTTTAATAATTTTAATTTCGTACAAATGTTAGGGTGTGTGTGTCAAAAGTATTTTTATCAATTGCTTGTTAAAATCTGTTATGCCTGTAAACTTCTGGGATCCTTATAAGAAACCGATAGATTATTGTATTTATAGTTTTCAGAACGGTAGGCTAAATAGGCTAGAAACTGGGCGCAAAGTATTGAACATGAGATTTGTTGGTAACCTGAAAATGTGTTTGAATGAAGTTGAAAAAACAATGTCAATTTTTGCGATCATCATCATACTAGCTAGAAGGGGCGCTGCTGCCCATCCCTCTGGTCAAAATCATCAAAATCCACGGGACCACTCCTTGTGCAAAAAAGTTCTTGAGTGGTGACCGCACACTGGAAAACGCAGCGTGGGACGACCTCTAACGAGATTGACAGGTGAAGGTAGCTGGGCGTCGTCGCATCGGATGAGGGCGGCATTTATAACCGCTCTTTGTGGAAATCTAAGGGGGAGGCCTTTGTTCAGCAGTGGGTGTCCTGTGGCTGATATGATGGTGATGATGATATTCTAAATTCGAACACCACACGGACTTTTTTCGATTACGATTTTATAGGTTTATTACGAGCATATAGGTAGGTATATTGGATAAAAAGTAGCTTAAGTTATTCCTTATAACATCAGCTATCTGCCATTGAAAGTCCCGTCAAAATCGGTCCAGCCGTTTCGGAGATTATCCGGAAGGAATTACCCAGACAAAAATTATAAAAAATGTTCCGTACCGTACCGTGTATACTTGCATATGAATTTAGTAAAAAGCTGTTATCTTGACATTACAAACAGACACTTCAATTTTATTTATTTGTACAATAGATACTAATGATTACAATACGATTCACATTAGAAATCACAAAATCGTCACTTAATCATAATTGACTTGACCATTTAGTAATTTCTAATGTTATGAATAACATTATTTATTATACATATTTTATTATGATTCGCCTAAAGCGGCCTTTTTAGGCCCTCAGGTCCTACCGCTAACCGTGAGTTGACAATGATCAATATAAAAATCCGACCTAGTCTCAGTCAGTACTAATGAGTTTCAAACCCAATTGGATTTGTTTACAGTGAAAACACAGACTTTTATATTTATTGTATTTGGGTTAAAACCTTTCAGTTCGTAATGAACAGTCAACATTGTTGATAGTTTACAAACCACTTAATCAAAACCTTTTCACCATTTGTTTTCCTAAACTGCTTTACTATTAATACTACTATTATTCTGATAAGCCTCATAAAGATTCATTATTTCTGCTGTAGTCAGGTTGATAAAGACTTTAATGACATGGGAATCGTGATGTGATACACTTGGCTCTGCAGTATATATCAGAACGACTGTCTGCGTTGCATAGTTACAAGTACATTTATATGCAGTAAGCACGATTGACAAGATACAAGATAGATATCTCTAACTAAAGAATCTCCGTTTACACTACATTATGCTTTGAAATGTTTCTAATGTACGGGATAACGGGGATATTCGACATCCACGAGAGGAGATGGAGTAGCGCTGTAACTATTCTTGATCCGGATACCTCATAAAAATACTTGAACGATGATATAAATGAAAATACTTGGCAAAACAATTAATGATAACATTGCAGGAATTCAACTGCTGCAACATCCAAGCTGGGGGAATTCAAATCACCCCTAGCTACTGAATTTAACTGCTGCAATATCCAAGCTGGGGTATTTTGAATTCAACTGCTCTATTGTTACATGTGTAATTCCTGCACTGTTATTATTAATTGTTGTGCCATGTATTTTCATTATTTATCATCGTTCAAGTATTTTTTGTGAGGGATCAAGAATAGTTATAGCGCTACTCCATCTCCTCTCGTGGATGTCGTAAAAGGAGAGTAAGAGACCCTATATAAGACGGATGGGCAGCAGCGTCCTTTCTATTGAACAGTACCCTTACTGAGCTCACGAACCCGCCTGCCAAGCGTGGCGAGTACTTGCAAATTCCCCTTAAAATTATGACACAATTGTGAGAATCTATGGGGAGGCCTTTGTTCAGCAGTGGACGTCCTTTGGCTGATGTGATGACGATGACGAAAGTATTTTCGAACATTATTAAATTTTAAACTTGTTTTTTTTTTTTAAGAAACAATAATTCATAAAGATTTTTATTTCATAGCTATATTCAAAGAAAAATATCTACATAAATAACTAGCTGCCCGCCTTATTTTTGCCTGGAGGTACATGGAAACCTGATTGCAGCGCCACCTACCGGGTCCAGTTGTGAATCTAAACCATCCAGGGATCCACTCAAACATACACGAAAAATGTCATTAGAATCGGTCCAGCCGTTTAGGAGGAGTTCAGTGACATACACACGTACAGAAGAATTATATATAACTAGTTGCCTGCCCCAGCTACGCACAGGCAGGTACATGCAAACCCGATTGCGGTGCCACGTACCGGGTCCAATTGTGAATCTAAAACATCCAGAGACCCAGTCAAAGATACACAAGAAAATCATCAAAATCGGTACAGCCGTTTAGGCGAAGTTTAGTGACATACACACGAACAGAAGAATTATATATATATAAGATAATCATATATAAGATAGATATCTGCCCGAAAATAAGTTTAAAAAATATAAGCTAAGAAATAGTTTCCAACACTTACTATGGAAAGATAATAAATCGTAAAAACTTTTTGGTACTTACATTCCAATAATTATAATAGCTAAAAGGCAGCATCATTCGTATTTAAAGAGATAAATAACTGTCATGTGATACCCGAAGCCCCATATCAATTGTTGTGAACATACCCTTGCGGATGATCCGGCTCTACCCGGCTGAACCCGGAAAACTCACAAACTCATATTTACTGGTGTAAGGAAATATTAATATTTTTTTTCTCTTTAACTTCTTTTATTGCTTCACCAACTTTGCTCCTTACAGAACTTCTCAATTCACTTCACAACTCACTTCTCAATCTCGTTTTGTTCGTTATGATCAGGCTTTGTGTTAGGTTGGATGGCCTGCAATGATGAAGCCTGAATAAACTTTTAATTTATGGATATTGCCTATTATGTTTTTTTTTGTTGGGCTTCTCGCATATATTTCAGGGAAATGTGGTTGCTTAACCGGTCATTTCTGGCGAAGCCAAAAGAGGCCTCCAGCCAGACTTAAATTGAATATTAAAAACTAAGCAACTTTCGCTAAGGGCGCCCCCTGCGGGACACGGACCTCGGCTTAGGGCGTTGCTGGGAATAACAAGCTATTGTTTTGGGGACAGCTGGATCGGTATTATTTAAATTGTATTAGGGGACATTTAAAGCTACAGGCTCGGTACGGGCCGGCGCGAGCAAGAGACGGGAGGAAGAAGTGCTAACTTGAACGGGAAGGTGACGCGGCGATTGGCCTCCGCGACGTCGGTGAGGCGGGCATCCTCGGCGGCGAGGGCGGTAAAACGGTCGGGTGTTGAGTGAACGAGACAACGCGAGTCTCTTTATGTGATCTAACGTGATTTTGTCGTCTTGATCGACCAGAACGTGCCTTGGGCGGCGTACACTACTAATACGAGAGGGTTGGTAATCGACGGCTGATACCACAAGGGGATTTGGGTGGGACAGGCAGAATCGAGACAGCGTTTGAACGCTTGTTTCATAAATTGCCTGAGGGTCGGCAAGTTAAGATCAAAATGGAGTTGATCATTTCGCATGTACCGAGGCGATCCGGTGGCCTTGCGCATGAAACGGGTTTGGAGAGTTTCGAATCTACGGAGTGGGCGTGATTCAGTGTGTGCGAACACTGGGCTGGCATAGGTCATGATGGGTCGAATGCATGTGGTGTAAATTCTCACCTTATTTCTAAGGGATAATTTACTGCGAGCGTTCAGGATATAGTGAAGGCGACCGAGCATAAAGGCGGCGCGGGCACGCATCGTCTTTGTGTGGGGAATAAAGGTCAGTTTTTTGTCTAGGGTGACTCCAAGATACTTGGCGTGCGGTTCCCAAGGAACCGATTGGCCCAGCATCGAAATCTCCCTGAAGCGTGGGTGGTCGTCGCCTAATTTGCAAAATAGGACGGCTTTACTTTTGATAGGGTTTACTTCAATCTGCCATTTCCTAAACCATTCCCCGTAGGCCTTGGCTGTGGCTTGGAGATATTATCGGGACTGCGACCAGAGTAAAAAATGGCCGTGTCATCGGTGAAGAGTGCTAAATGGATCGTATTAGCAGGTCGTTTGGGGAGGTCACTGGTGTACAGTGTAAACAGTAATGGGGCTAGCACGGGTCCATGTGGGACGCCCGTGATTCGATATCGGAAACTGCGATTTGACAAGAAGTCTCGAATGATGAGAACGAGACGGTTGGGCACACCGAGTTGATACAACTTATATAATAAGCCATTGTGCCAAACTTTGTCAAATGCTTTCGCAACATCGAAAAAGAGGACTCCCGTCATCATGCCGCGTGAGAATCCGAACGTGGTGTGTTCAACTAGTCTGTAGACTTGTTGAACGCATGAGTGGTTGGTTCTAAAACCAAACTGTTCGTCAGGGATGAGTTTATTGGATTCGGCAAAATCCTTTAATCGGGAATAAATAATCCGCTCATAAATCGTCGCAAGAGAATTGAGAAGGCTTATGGGGCGATAGCTAGAGGCCTCACACTTGGGCTTACCGGATTTATGAATACCGATAACTGTGGCCTGTTTCCACATATGCGGAAAGAGGTTGTTGTTTAATGCCGCATTGAAGATGACGGTCATTAAGGCGATAAGACGGCCGGGGAAGATTTTAATCACCTTGTTGGTGATACCGTCAGATCCGGGGAGTTATTATGATCTCCTCCCATTTTATTTTGTATCTGTTTGATTTTGTTTCAATGAGCTGGTTATGTTTTAACATATTCTATTGAAAAGGGAAAATGTAAACAAATAATATTTATGTGTCGTTTTGAGTCTACACGCTGGTGGTTCAGATCACCGTCAGTGAGGCGAAGTCTCGGTCTTGGAGAGAGTTCCTCGAGGGATAGGACAGGGATCCATAGGGGGGACCCTCTGATCAAGTTGCTCCCGTATGTCCCCCTATGACCGAAAACATAACCCTCGATTTGCTGGAAAAAGAAATAAAGAGAGAAAGAAAAATGATTTTATTGGCACAAACAGTTTACACAATAAAAATAAACTTAAATTCAAAAATCATAAAACTAAATTAAAGATGCAACACATCGCACACTGGCAAAATTAAAGTGCCTAAGGGCCAACAGCTCAGCATAATGTCAGGCGGCAGTGATACTGACCTAGGTGGTCAGTGACGCTGGTATTCAGCTGTAACCCACTTATTACTTTCCACACTCTTCCGCCGGGTCCGGGACCGTCCCGGTCCCTCTTCACCCCCCCAACTGCCTTGGACTGGGCCGAGAAGTTGGAGGTTCCGGAGGGGGAGTTGGGCCGAGCCATTGGCCGCCTAAAAGCTCGCAGCACCACGCCTGGTTCGGAAAACATTCCGGACTGCTTGAGGCAGCTGTTCACCAGTTGCCTCCGTCGCAGCGTGTTCCCGTCCGGCTGGAAGGAAGCTGGTTTGGTTCTATTCATTCATTCCCGCACGGAACAAATATTTGTATGATCTGCAAGTAGGTAGTTGTTCCGGGTCTGGGTGTATTGTATGTGGAATTCATGTCTGTAAACGCTTCCACGACACAGGAGAAATCCTAGTGTGGGGCAATGCTTTTATAAAAATTAAAAAAAGACTGATCGTTGTGGCGATCTTATCTTTGGGCAGCTCTTTGCTCTGCCATACCTCCCTGCGGTCGTTTATACTATAATTATTATTAGAAAGTAGACTGTTGGCGTGCAGAAATTTGTAGCTACTCGTATTAATTTTGGCAACTTATTTCAAAATACAGTTTGCTCGGTAACAGTTACTAACTAAATGTATTTTGTTGTTATGTTACTTCACCTAAGCAAAATGAAGGCTTGTGAATTCAGTAGTCTATTATGTCGGAAAATGTCTTGCCTAAATTACTGAAGCGATTTCAACTAACGAGGTGTCACTGGATTTGTAACAACTTTTCGGGTCACATACGTTTGTTACTTATGTCACGTTGATATACATATAATACTCGCTTTGAATTATATACAGTTTAAGAGTTTTATATGTATACAAATACATAAATAGAAATAAATAAAATTGAAGTGTATGTTTGTAATATCAAAATAACACCTTTTTACTAAATGCAAATAAAATCATATACGCTAACAAAAAACATTTCTTCTTTATTATTCTCTGACTGTTTGTTCCAGCCGATCTCCGAAACGGTTGGACCAATTTTGACGGGACGTTCATTGACAGATAGCTGATGTTATAAGGAGTAACTTAATCTAAATTTATTTTAGAACAATAATTAGGGTTTCGTGCATAAAATTAAACCTAAGAAATTCAATATATATCGTTCGTCGTTTCGGCCGAATCAAGTCCACTGCTGGACACAGGCCTCCCTCAAAGATCACCACAACCACCGATATGGATGTGTTGTGGGCTCATTGGGGGGTTTTGCCACAATCGCCACGCTTGGCAGGCGGGTTGGCGATCGCAGTTAAGTTGTTAATGTACTCGAAGGACGCTGCTGCCCATCCTCCGGCTAATCCCTTAGTCGACTTTTACGACACCCACGGAAGGAGATGGGGTGGTGGCATTCTGAGCCGGCACCACACGGCAGGCAATATATATACTCCACGTCAACTGTCTATGCTGAAGTACTCTAAATTACATATAAATAATCCGATTTCTTTTAGATTTAACGGCGGGTAAAACAACGGGGCCCAGATAGTAATTAATAAAATTGAATTAGATTGGAAAATTCAACGGCATTTTGGCAACCATAATTAGATTGAACCCTTTCATTATGTGTAATTTTTTATTGACGATGCATTTCAATAATAATAATATGCCGTGTGGTGCCGGCTTGCCGTGTGGTGGCTCTGAATATCACCACCCCATCTCCTCCCGTGGGTGTCGTAAAAGTCGACTAAGGGATAAGCCGGAGGATGGGCAGCAGCGTCCTTCGAGTACATTAACAACTCAACTGCGATCGCCAACTCGTCTGCCAAGCGTGGCGATTATGACAAAACCCCCCAATGAGCCCACAACACACTCATATCAGTCGTTGTGGTGATCTTTGGGGGAGGCCTGTGTCCAGCAGTGGACTTCACTCGGCCAAAATGATGATGATGATTTTAATAATATACCTAACTTTAACACTTCAAAATGAGATGAAATTTATAAATGCACTATACTAAAAATATATACAATATTTATGACTTAAATTGCTAACAATTAATGAAAATAAAAAAATATCGCATGAATTCACACGCGGTAGAAGTGAAATCGACAATAGGGAAACTATAGAAACGTGTTCTATCTCATTCTCTCACAGCCTAAACCCTATAAATATATTTATAGTTGTCTCTCTTTTGTTACGCGTTTTCGTTTCATAAAATCCAAATTACACCGTCCCAAAAAAAGGTTTCAATTCAAATATAGGACTGTACAAACTAGGCACTTCAGCGTCAAAGTACTCCTTCTCATCGCTGTCAGCCGGTGACGTAACTAGAAGAATAAGCATAGCTGCGTTGAATTAATGCTCGCCATTATTTATCTTTTTATAAAGAGGATGACTATGGTGACAGGCGTCGTTACAGATTTCAAAAAGTTATTTTATTTTATCTACCGTACAATTTTAATCAAAATATTTTATTTGGCTGAATACGAATGCTGCAAAGTGTTCGAAACGTCAGGAAAAATAAAACAAAAGTATATGCGATAGAATCCATTTAAAAGTGTTTTATTATAATGTGTAATAATCGAGAAAATCTAAGACATTACTATTCAATACATAAGTTAATTATTTTAACGAAATGCGCTTTATTTCAATTGTCATAAATAGAAATAGAAGTTGGACATTTTTTGAGACTCCAAATGTAGTGTATTTAAACTAATATGTTTAAATACACTAAATGTATTGAAACTAATAGTATGCTATCCCCATAAATTTTCTTCGTTTATGGTAAAAATACAGTTCCCGACAAGACAAAACACTTAATTATGTAACAGTTAGCGTGCAGACCGCATCGATCGGTGCCTTAATAATTCATCGGTGGATTTTCCATTGACTCACTTTATGGTAGCCACGAAAACGTAACAGAGGTCGTAAAATTATTTTTCTTTAATGTTATTAAACATTAATTGTTGATTGCATCTGATAGCTAAAATGTAATTTATAGTACCTATTTCTATGTTCAGTGTTTATTTAGCGAGAAAAATTTAAACCTGTATGGATAGCGTAATACAAAAGTAACTTTTAAAGAAATTATTGATTTAATTTGTATTGTATTTGATATATTAAGAATATTATTCATATACCTAGTATAATATGAGCAAAATTTTGTTTGTAATTAGAAAGAAAGAAAATTGATTTATTTTGCTCTCACACATTGACAATAGACGGAAGATATAAATGTGACGATAAAAAACATAATTTTATAAAAATTATGTGATACTCATCTGTGAGACAAAATTGAATTTAACTCAGCATTGTGCTTTTTAAAGAAAGATAGAAAAGAATTTATTGGCACAAACAATTACAATGGCAAACAAAAATACGATGATTGAATAGAAGTGCCAAAGGATCATCAGCTCAGCATGATGTCAGGTGGCAGTACAAGGTACCACTACCTGACGCTGATTTTCAGCTGCAGCCCACGAGTGCCATACGCTCGAAATTAGGAGGATATCTGTAATTCATCATCATATCAGCCATTTATACGCCCACTGCTGAACAAAGGCCCCAAAGATTTCCACAATTGTGTCGTCATTTTGGGGAATATTTGGCAATACTCACCACGCATGGCAGGCGGGTTGGTTAGCGCAATATGACTAATATGCCACAGAAGGGACGCAGCTGCCCATCCCTCTGGTTAAGAGTCGCTTAGTCGCCTCTTACGACATCCACGGGAGGATATGGAGTGGTGTTATATTCTTAATCCGGACACCACACGGAAAATCTGTAATTGATATAATTCAATATGCATATTATAATGTGCGTAAAAGTAAATCTAAAGTATAATCTATATGTACAATTAGTATGTATATAATATAATGATACGTGTATGGTATACAATATAGTAATAATAAATCAATGTTGCGATGCATAAAATGTGTGTAGAAAAGAAAAATAAAGCAAACAATCCATTATAAGATAAATAATAATTGATCGGACGACCAAATAAATAAAACAAGATCAGAGAATAGGCGGTGACACAATAATGAATTATCAAATTCTGTATTTAATGTCCACGACATGTTTTTCATTAACGACCCATACAGTGTATCCATGATTAATAATTGTTTATTCAATTCCAATGTTTTATTTATATTCCATACCATGTTCAGATTAAAAATATAGCACCACTCTATCGCTAAATGTCATAAAAGGCGACTTTAAGCAGCGTCTCTTCTCTGGATACAGCAGCTATACTGCGCTAACCAACCTTTTTTTTTATTATTGGTGGCCAGTGGTAATTCTACATGGAACTTCCTTCACCCTGGGGAAGGGCGAAGGTGTATGCTGGACTCCTACCGGCTAAAGCCGTTGTTTCCGTTGTTATGCTAACTCATATATTTATGTTGTTACCAATTTTTATACAAATATCGAAGTACCACGCAGACTCAGTCGCAGACAGTAGATAAGTAAAATAATAATTTTGAAAATGTTGCAATTTAATTTAATAGAACAAAATACATCTCTTTACCATAACACGGTTCATGAAACTGTTTCAAACATACTTATTATGCTTTGCGAAATAGAACAGTTATTTAAAACAACAGACCCTTTAATGTTTATTAGACAGTAAAACTTTGAGAAAAGGGAATACCAAATTGAATATAATTAAGCACAATGGCTTCGACGGCACGGTTGGTGCAGTGGCTGATACAGTCGGCTGCTCGACCGGGTCGTGGGTTGGATTCCCGCACGGAACAAATATTTGTACGATCTGCAGGTAGTTGTTCCGGGTCTGGGTGTATTGTGTGTGGAATTTGTATTTGTAAACGCACCCACGACACAGGAGAAATCCTAGTTTGGGGCAATGTCTTTAAAAAGAAAAAAAAAATTGTGTAACTATTTTATGGACACCCAAAAATTCAGCCTGTATTGATAACGCCCATACAGTAACGAATGGATACAATCACGACAAAAACACGCTTCGCTATCTTATTCAAGGTACAGGTGAATACAAAAGTGTCTTGTTTGTACACCCTCCAGAAATTACTGATAGGTAATATCGTAATATGAGCTTTTAAACCATACGTAATAAGGCTTACATTCGAATAACAAATATGTGAGTGTATAATTGTATTGTTAAGAGTAATAACGTGCTAGTAATTAAATTAAGAAGAACTTTAACCAAAGCAGATAAAGTTTGAATTGGAATGACATGAAATTAAGTATAAAATGGTGTTGTTAGATAATAATTTAACACAAACCATTTTGGTTTCACCTATAATTTTAGTGAAATTCAATATGTTTGTAGGCAACAAAAAAATATTTTGTATAACAGGCTTTTGTTTAACTTGCCTTGTTAGTATGGGTCAAATCTTGCAACTGAATTTTTAAACAGTTATCCCCGACCGATTGAGCTGAAATTTTGCATACACGTTTAGTTTGGATGACAATGCATGGTTAGCTAAGTATTGTCATTCTAAATCTAATATGGCGGACTCCCAAATATAGGGGAGCGGTTATGTACCCCCATGATATGGGTATCAAATGAAAGGGTTTGCTGAGAAGAATACAAATATAATGAATAAAAGCTTGTTTTGAAAAAAGATTAAACTTATTAATTTTATTAATGCTGCTATTACTGTGCATTAGCGACTTAGTAACGGATGTGCGGTGCTACGTACGGCTAACCCTGGGTAGCATTACAATTGTAATGGGCTTCTGCCGGGGCGCGGTCTAATACAGACAAAGCGTACACCCCACCCCCGGCTAGAGGTACGAGGGGTTTGGGGTTTTAGCTGGTAAGAACGTATGCCCCTCTGCCTTTCCTAAGGCCAAGTCCATAAGGATTTCCCCACGACAAAAAAGGCATCACGTAGACGCTTACTGGGTACCAGGTGACTCTAGTGTGTTCTTACGAGGACCTGGAGCCCCTTAAGTGGCGAAGATGACTGCTCCAGTGGTTTTAGCAGGTAGAAGTCATACCCCTACGCACTTCCCTGGGGCTAAGGAAGTTCATGTAGAATTTTCACTGGACACCAATAAAAGAAGGTACCAGGTGAAATATTTGCATGTATCGAAACGTTTATAAAAAAATTATACTTTCCACTTGAGGGAAACCAACTTTTTTCTCTCCAAAACAAATTAGTTTTGACATCTAAAAAACCTTGTACATTCCCTTCACTTACTCCAACTTAAGGCCTTATATATAGCGAGGTGATGTTCATTTACTACACAGACGTTAACAAAGTGTCTAAGCGAGCTGCCAGCCAATCAAGTGACAAAGGAGCGAGGAAGCTGCCGCAAAATTGGTATTGGACTAGAAAAGCAATTCGTTGAGAAAATGGATGTAGACTGATTAGTGAGGAAGCTCCTTTGTGAGTAAGGTAGTAATTGCTCTGAACGTTTGACTTGACGTTTTCACGTTGTGTCGATATTTTACTTGCAATGTACCTGGTAGGTGTGTGAACATCGTTGCTATAAGGTGGGGGGCCCTGGGTTCGCTTGTGCGTAGCTTGGGGAATCTGCGTACCCACACCGAGCGACCCAAGAGAAGGCGGTAGCACGCATGTGGTCGCGCGCTGCCGCAGGACGCTTTGGGGGATCCTTTACAACCCCCTCCGAGATGTGTCTATGGCACCAGTGGGCGGCTCTAGTGTGATCTTACGAGGACCTGGAGCCCCCTTCGGTGCCGAAGATGACCGCTCCAGTAGTTTTAGCCCGTAGGAGTCCATACCTACCCCCATCGCCCTTCCCGGGGTGAAGGAAGTTCCATTAGGGAATTTCCACTGGACATCAATAAAAAAAAGACAGGTAAAAACGGTCTTATTGCGCCTAAATTAAATAAAGTTATGAATATCATCAACCGTCTCCCCCGTAGGTAAAAGGCGACTACGGGATTAGCCGAGGGATGGGCAGCAGCGTCCTTCAAGTACATTAACATTAACTGCGATCACCAAGCTACTTTTTTACTTTTAACAAGCGTGGCAATTAAAGCAAAATCCGTCAATGTGTACACTTTATTCAGATAAAATTATGAATGATGAATTGACGTTAAAGAAATTAAAAAAATATATTAATAAGTTTCTTAAACAACCCATAAAACACATTATTTTTGTAGGTATTTTGCGATTTCTGACGTTTTTTCAGTGGATATGTTCTAATGAGGCGTCGCATGAAACACAATATTTCCGTTTTCCCCGAATAGTAGTTTTCATACCTTGTCCTTAAATTATTTAATTTATTTTGTTTCATTGGGCGCATCATTTTTTTTTCTTTCTTTAAGAAAACATTGCCCCACCCTAGGATTTCTCCTGTGTCGTGGGTGCGTTTACAGACATAAATTCCACATACAATACACCCAGACCCGGAACAACTGCCTGCAGATCACATATTTATAGATCATATTGGAACATAGTGACTGGTAATTTTTTAAATATTTATGTTATAGGTAGACCAACTCATCTGTGAACCAAAGAACTGCGCTACTGGCAATGTAGTGTATTTTTTTTGAACAAATTTATTTTACTCGTTTTACAGTAGAGTGATGCCGTGTGGTGCCGGCTCAGAATACCACCACCCCATTTCCTCCCGTGGGTGTCGTAAAAGTCGACTAAGGGATTAGCCGGAGGATGGGCAGTAGCGTCTTTCGAGTACATTAACAACTCGACTGCGATCGCCAACCCGTCTGCCAAGCGTGGCGATTATGGCAAACCCCCCCAATGAGGCCACAATACAACTATGTCGGTTGTTGTGGTGATCTTTGGGGGAGGCCTGTGTCCAGCAGTGGACTTCATTCGGCCGAAATGATGACAGTAGAGTGAATTGGCAGAAATCGTCACGTAAGGAAAAAGCATTATAGCAATATAGCATAGCCTTCAGGCGATCATTCCCTCTCTTTGTCTTTCTATTATATACAATCGTATGTGTGTGTGCGTAGATTATCGAGATTCGAGCAGCAAGCATTGAGCGCGGTCATCTGTTAACCTCAATCTAAACACGTGTAAATCATATTTAAACAAATTTTTTGGTGTTGTTTTAATTCACACGGCATTTATATTGTGTCAATATTGCAAGTATAGAACTTAGTTCCTGACAGGGGTACCTCGACCGCACTTTCTTTTTGTACGTTGTCTCGCAGGCATTTCAGGGAAATATGGCTGCTTAACTGGATGATTTCTGGTTAAGCCAAAAGAGGCCTATGGCCACGCATGATGTATAAATACTATATACTCACTGTGCCCGACGGAATTTATCATTATGATCTCATAATAATTTTAAGTTACTACCTAAGTCCAGTTGTGTAATGCAAATAAATGATTGAGTTTGATGTATTAAATATAAGGCAATTGTTGCCACACACATTGGGTGTATGGGGCCCAGAAAAACTACCTGTAGATCATACAAATATTTATTCCGTGCGGGAACCGAACGACCCAGAGCGCAGCAGCCGAAATATAATAAAACAAAAATAAAATATAAAATAATATAAAAATAAACAAAACGCTTTTTTTATTTATGAAATAAAACGTCTCATTTTCTCACAGTTGCAGTATAATACGTGCAAAATCTGTAAACACTGGATGGCATTCATTTTTCGTGATATGTTACTGAATAACGCTTATAGTTCACATCGAGCCGCAACATTGGTCGGCCCGTGACTAAGTGAACTCCGGGCAATTACCCTGCTTTTATGTGACTATTGTAGAGCGCGGGCACTTATATAAACATCTTAGATTTAAACTGATAATTTTCATGATTATCTGAGGCCAAAACGGCCAATCTTCACCCATCCCTTTTATTAATATAGAAACGTTATGGGCGGACGCCCATAGACATCTAGATGATAAAAGCTGTCAATTTTGTTTTGCTGAACTCATCTTGAAGCAGGTATGATGGTATTGGTAGTAAACGCTACTACATATAAATGAATAAAAAATTGCATCTACGCGTAGAAACTTACGCTGGTTGAAATATTTAAATAAAAAATAGAGCTATGCTAAAGAAAAGTATTGTTTGAAACTATATATATATATACTTTTTTTTTTTTTTTAAACTTTGCCCCACACTAGGATTTCTCCTGTGTCGTGGGTGCGTTTACAGACATGTATTCCACACACAATACACCCAGACCCGGAACAACTACCTGCAGATCGTACAAATATTTGTTCCGTGCGGGAATCGAACCCACGACCCGGAGCGCAGCAGTCGACTGTATCAACCACTGCACCAACCGTGCCGCATTAAATTCAATTATTACAAAACAGTGCACAACATAAAAACTTCATGTTATTTGTAAAAGAATCGGGGCCTCGGTCTTATAAAAGGCTGACCGTGTCTGGAGCAAAAAAACACCCGACCGTTGTACCGCCCTCGCCGCCGAGGATGCCCGCCTCACCGAAGTCGCGGAGGCCTATCGCCGCGTCACCTTCCCGTTCAAGTTAGCACTTCTCCCTCCCGTCTCTTGCTCGCGCCGGCCCGTGCCGAGCCTGTAGCTTTAAATGTCCCTTAAAACAACTTAAATAATACCGATCCAGCTGTCCCCAAAACAATAGCTTGTTATCCCCAGCAACGCCCTAAGCCGAGGTCCGTGTCCCGCAGGGGGCGCCCTTAGCGAAAGTTGCTTAGTTTTTAATATTTAATTTAAGCCTCGCTGGAGGCCTCTTTTGGCTTCGCCAGCAAATGACCGGTTAAGCAACCACATTTCCCAGAAATGTATGCGAGAAGCCCAACTCACATCAAAGGAGCAAAAAATTCTGGCTGGAGGCCTCTTTTGGCTTCGCCAGCAAATGACCGGTTAAGCAACCACATTTCCCAGAAATGTATGCGAGAAGCCCAACAAAAAAAAAACAAAAAAGGAGCAAAAAATTTCAATTTTTCCCCAAAGGTGTATGAAATCTCGTTTGTTCAATGGGTTTGGAAAAATGATGGTTGTAATTCGCTACGACGGTTGGCTATGATGGATGGCTATGATGGATGAGTGTAATTAATATAGGGGTATTTTCAAAAGACCGAGATCCTTAAAAGTTAAGCTTACTGTTGAAAAAACGCTTCAACGGTTACTTAAAGTTTAAGTGTGTTAGTTTAAGAATCGAGGCTCTCATAGCCAGCTGAACTCTCTGTTCGGTATACTCAAAGAATTAAGTGGGATATAAATATTCATCATCATCATCATATCAGCCACAGGACGTCCACTGCTGAACAAAGGCCTCCGCCTCAGATTGCCACAACGAACGGTCACATGCCGCTTTCATCCTCATTTATCATCATCATCATTTAAATATTATATACATATATATCCGCGTGGTGTCCGGATTAAGAATATCGCACCACTCTCATCTCCTCCCATGGAGGTCGTAAAAGGCGACTAAGGGACTCTTAACCAGTGGGATGAGCAGCAACGTCCTTTCTATGGAACAGTAGCCATTCTGCCGCCTACAAAATAAGTGGACTGCAAACAAACCGCAAAGGGCTTAATTAACACCTAAACGTAAAAACTTTCCAAACCTTTCAGAAACATTTTATATAACATTAAATAAATAGAATAAATAGTAATCATTTCATCCCCTAAAAGATTTTCCAATATTGTCTAAGCAGTAAGTATAGGCTATGGATCCAATCCCAACTTATAATAGAACATTTTTAAATTGATTTCTTTTTACACATGATTGGACTGAAATCACTTTGGGGGCGATTAAAGATTCTTTTTATTTAAACACTCGAGGGTTGGAAGCTTCTTGTGTATTCCTTTATATTTTATGGTTAAGTAGACTTTAAAATGGAATCTACATTAAGCTTTTTTAGGTTTGGTTTATACTGGGTGTAAACTTGGGAAGAAGTTACACATAAGCCTATAATAAAAACAGGAAAGTCAGTTATCTCGGAAGTAATAGGTTCCAAGTTTACTATTTTTGAGCACGTAATGTACCGTAAACAACGCGATCAAAATGTTACGTGATTATTGTACTATGATGTGATATTATTATGCTACTGCGAGCGACGGCCTCATCCGTGAACTGTAGCGAAACTACAGCTGTTCAGTTTTTATTTACATTGCAGTTTTATGTAAAAGTATTTTTTTATTCAGAATTCATCATCATTAGGATAGACGAAACTTATTATTTTCAGTACGAGTTCATTAAACTACAAAAAAATAATAGAAATTTCATGAAATAACTGACACAAAATTATAACACTGAGGGATCCAGATTTGTTTTGTTTGTATTGCTTGTTATTTTTTTTTAAAACGTTGCCCCACACTAGTATTTCTCCTGTGTCGTGGGTGCGTTTACAGACACAAATTCCACACACAATTCACTCAGACCCGGAACAAATATCTGCAGATGGTACAAATATTTCCGTTCCGTGTGGGAATCGAACCCATGACCCGGTGCGCAGCAGCCGACTGTATCAGCTTCTGCACCAACCGTGCACTTCAATATATTCTGAATCCATGGTGCGGTCGTGCTTGAGCTTTCTTTACGATATCATTTACAGCCGTTATAATACTAGAAGTTACCCGCCGTCGTCATCAATCATCACCATCATTTAAGAAGAAGGAAAAAGCAGAAAAATACAACAATTCTTTCAAATTAAAATATTGTGATAATGGTTTTTTGTTACTGTAATTCAAATGAAATATCCTAATATCCCATATTTTACAACACCGACACGGGTAGTGATAGCCTAGTGGTCGAAGGCTTGCCTTCCATACTGGAGGGTCTGAGTTCAATCCCCGCCCGCACCCTTAGACTTTTCTTGATTTATGTGCGGATCAAAATTTGGTTATCACTTCCGTTAACGGTGAAAGAAAAACATCGTGAGGAAACCTGCACACTTGAGTGGACTGCAAGATGTTCTCAATTGTGTGTGCAGTCCGCCAACCCACACTACGTCAGCGTGGTGGACTGGCCCGTGCCCAGCAGTGGGACAGTAATGAGCTGATTATGACTCGATCCACGACATAATCTCCCTTTACTCCAAATGTAATTAGAATCCGTTCAGCCATTTGAGCCTGATGGAGCCTCTTATAGACACACTTTCACATTTATGTAAAATAGTAATAAGTTAAGGTAAAGTAAGGCCTAACCTTTCTCATCGTGAGGAAAGGCCCGTGCCCAGCAGTGGGACAGTAATGAGCTGATTATGAATCGATCCACGACATAATCTCCCTTTATTCCAAATGTAATTAGAATCCGTTCAGCCATTTGGAGCCTGATGGACCCTCTTATAGACACACTTTCAAAAACGTTGCCCCACATTAGGATTTCTCCTGTGTCGTGAGTGCGTTTACAGACATGAATTCCACATACAATACACCCAGACCCGGAACAACTATCTGCAGATCATACAAATATTTGTTCAGTGTGGGAATCGAACCCACGACCTGGAGCGCAGCAGTCGACTGTATCAGCCACTGCACCAACCGTGCCGTCAGAATCTCTAGAAATAAACTATTGGACCGCGAGCAAACTCCCGTGAAACGACTGGATCTAATTCAAACACGGTGTTAATTCCGGTGGTTCTATCAGAAACATGACACAGAAGCACGTACAACGCTCATTGCATTAGCATAGGAATTTACTACGAATTACAGAGAACTTGCAATAAAACCTCTATTGCCACCACCTGGCG
Organism: Diloba caeruleocephala; assembly: GCA_947459985.1. Lineage (NCBI taxonomy): Eukaryota > Metazoa > Arthropoda > Insecta > Lepidoptera > Noctuidae > Diloba > Diloba caeruleocephala. The sequence goes on along the minus strand of OX381615.1, from coordinate 2,526,074 downwards.
AATAGCCACTATCAGCGTTGGTAATTCGAAAATGAAACCAAGTCCGAGAAAATTGCAAGCGAGTTGGTAATGCACCAAACCACCCCATTTGTACCCTGAACAAACTCCATTGTACAACCCTCTATCTTGCCAATTTTCCCGTAGACTCCCCTGTGATTAGGGCTCGCCCACAATACGACACCTCGCTGTTCGTCATAGTTTTCAGTTATTCTTATACTGTTTTTGTTGCATGAAGGCTTTATGATTTATTTTCGCTGCGTTATAGTTTGAAGAAATAGTAACCAAAAAATGTTATTAATATTTCGGCCGAGAAACATCCACTGTTAGACACAAGCCTCCCCCAAAGATAGCCACAACGACCGGTATGAGTTTGTTTTGTGTGGTCATTGGGGGGTATTGCCATAATCGCCACGCTTGGCAGACGGGTTGGTGATCGCAGTTGAGTTATAAATGTACTCGAAGGACGCTGCTGCCCATCCTCTGGCTAATCCCATAGTTGCTTATTACGACACCCACGGGATGACATGGGGTGGTGGTATTCTTAACCGGCACCACACGGTACTAAAACATAATGATAGTATTCTATTTAAAAACTTTAATAAACGCAAGTGAAATGATTAATTTTTCTACGAGTGGTAATATTTAACCGCTATTACAATATATACGTGGTTTTATCTAAGTTGCAGCAAGCATATCCTATCCAGGGGTTGTTTGAATTGCAATAGGGCCCTGACCCTTTTCTAACTTTAAATAAACCTGTACTAGGACCATGGTGCCACTTTAGATCTAGTTAAAGTCACTGACCGTTGTCCGTGTGGTGTCCGGATTAAGAATATAGCATCACTCCAACGAGGTCCCCCCTTGGAAGTCTTAAAAGCCGACTAAGAGATTCTAAACCAGAGGGATGGACAGCAACGTCCCCTTTGTTGAACAGAACCTTTTACCGCCGCCTCCCAAGCGTGGTGAGTAGTAACTGGCAAATCCCCCCGAAAGTCTGTGAGCTTTTATTCAGCAGCGGCATTCCTTTGGCTGATATGATGATGAAAGTCACTGAGATGCCTCCTAAATTATGCCATTTCTCAGATTATGCCGGCCTAGTCCAGGGCCCGCTAGCCTAAGCCCAAATCTGCATACATACCCCAAATCTGCATACATATATGATAACATTGTAGAGCAATGCATAAATAGACTTTGATCAACTTACCCGCGACCCTGAAGTCATAAAATATAACATAGTAGTTTCGAACTGAACATCTGCCTTGTGGTGAGCACCACGCCTGCGCATATCAATTGTAATGCCACCCAGGGCTAGTTTTGCGTGGCATCAAACTGCACTCGTCACGTCAAGATATTATGCCCAGTCATTTTACCCTTCCTCAGCCCTTCAAACTAAAACAAAGTAATGTTTAATCCACTGCTTGGTGGTATTAGGTTGAACCATTTTTTTTTATTGATCCTGTGGATATACTTTATGTACTTCCTCCCGGGAAGGGGCGGAGGGGTATGCCAGACTCCAGGTAAACCACCGGAGTGGTCTTCTTCCGCACCGAAGGGAGGCTCCAGGAACTCGAATAATCTCCATCTAGAGCCACCCAATGGTGCCACGCATTTAGGCACATCTCGGAGGGAATGACTGTAAAGCGGTAACCTCTCTCTAGTGGGGTAAGGTGACTGTAAAGAGGCCACCCTCCCAGGCACCTCTCGGGGGAATTGCCTTATTTTTGAGCAGAAAATTAGCTCTTTAATACTAAAAAGCAATTTTACTCAAAATCGCAAACTACAGTAATATGCTCCATCCCTAACCGGCTGCTAGTCTAGGGACAAAAATATCAATAAAATAAATGAAATCGTCTCACTGAGTGCCGCGAGGGCTGACAGCGCTGCTTAGTTGCTCCGATGTTTTACTATGTACTTATGACACGTCAGATTGAGCAGGGGTGCAATTCTCTAAACTCAATGATCCATAAATCCTTGAATACAGAATTGAAATAATCTTTCTTTCTTTCTTCTTTCAAATAACGGTGATAACCTAATTTGGTATTCGCTAAGACTGGTCCTCATGGCTTACCTTCTGCAATGTGTCCTTGAATAGCTTCAATCATGTCTTAGCGAATATCGAATTGTTTTTATACCGTTATTTAGATTCTGTATTTAAGGATGTGTGAATGTTTGAGCTTAAGGAATTGCAACCCAGAATGTTTTTTTAAAATTTATTTTTTATTTATAAAACGTTGCCCCATACTAGAATTTCTCCTGTGTCGTGGGTGCGTTTACAGACATGAATTCCACACACAATACACCCAGACCCGGAACAACTACCTGCAGATCGTACAAATATTTGTTCCGTGCGGGAATCGAACCCACGACCCGGTGTCTCAATTGTCTCCTTGATGTTACATTAAGGGTGTAGTCACATACAATCGGCAAGTAATTTAATTTGACGGCATGGTTCGCGCAGTGGCTAATCGATCCCTACACTAAACAATTATTGGTACAATATACAGATACAATATATAGATATACAGATATGTTTCGGGTCTAGGTGTGTGTGTGCAGCGTGGCTGCAATGGGCGGCTCTAGTGAGATCTTACGAGGATCTGGAGCCCACCTTCGGTGCCGAAGATGACTGCTCCAGTGGTTTTAGCCGGTAGGAGTCCAGCATACCTGTTCGCCCTTCCCCGGGGTGAAGGAAGTTCCATGTAGAATTTCCACTGGACATCAATAAAAAAAGGTGTGAGTGCACGTGAGATTTATGTCTGTAAATTGTACCCACAACATGAAAATCCCTAGCACAAGGCACAGTGTACAATAAAAATATGAAACTTCATTTCGTGGGAACTAGGACAAACCGTGAACCGTAACGAAAACGATTAGATCGCTTTGCCTTAATAAATCTCCGGTGTCGTTTTTTACCTTATACTGAATAGTGAGCTTTCTTGAGTTTGGGTCAAAGGTCAGCCGAGGAGGAGTAGGAGAGGTACCAATAAAAAGAACGATTCGCTGCAACAAACATTTCAAGGTAAAACAACAGTTGTGCACCCCGCTACAGCCTAATGTTTTGGTTCGAAACGATAGATTTTGGTACTTTACAGAAAATAAACTACAAAAAGTATATTCACCAAAAAAATCATGATGTCAGCCGGTAACATTTCAGCCGAATAAAGTCCACTGCAGGACACAGACCTCCCTCAAAGATCACCACAACGACCGACATCGGTATGTTGTGTTCTCATTGAGGGGTTTTGCCATAATCGCCACGCTTGGCAGGCGGGTTGGCGGTCGCAGTTGAGTTGGTTGGTTGGACGGCACGGTTGGTGCAGTGGCTGATACAGTCGACTGCTGCGCTCCGGGTCGTGGGTTCGATTTCCACACGGAACAAATATTTGTATGATCTGCAGGTAGTTGTTCCGGGTCTGGGTGTAGGGTGTATTGTGTGTGGAATGCATGTCTGTAAACGTACCCACGACACAGGAGAAAACCGAGAGTGGGGCAACGTTTTAAAAAACAATGTTAATGTATTCGAAGGACGCTGCTTCCCATCCTCCGGCTAATGTGATACCCTTAGTTGCCTTTTACGACACCCACGGGAGGAGATGGGTTGGTGCTATTCGTAGCCGACACCACACGGTAACGGCTTGCTGAGCTATAAAAAAATCAGTGGCCAACTATTCAAAATATACACGATGTATGTAGTCTTCATGTTATTTAACGAAACAATCTTCTTGGATTAATTAGGACTACAAAGAATCGTGCTCCTACATTTTAAAATGTTCTTAACAGTAAATGCTTTTTACTTTTTAACGGATTATGGAGTCTAGCCTAAATATCAGAGGATGGCGTGGTAATTATGACCACATAAAGAATTTTGCTAAGTGTTGAAGTCTGACAGTCCAATGATTCACAAATCAATCAAGAATTGGCTACGAGATATATTACTGAATTCTGTTTATATTGCTCACCTATCAAGATTATGATCCACCATCGCGTTGCTGTTCAAATATTGTAACTTTCGATGATTTATCATGATCATAATATCAGCCAACGTGCGTACACTGCTGACCTGGCCTCCCATAGAAATCTCCAGAATTGTGTCGTAATTTTGGGGGGAATTTACCAGTACTCGTCACGCTTGGTAGACGTGCTATTGAGCGCAGTATGGCTACTGTTTCACCGAAGGGTCGCTGCTGGCCATCCTTCTTGTTCCATGTATCCATGGCATGCTATGGAGAAGTGCTATATTCTAAATCCGGATACCCTGTGCGAAAATTTACAATTCGAAGATTCTTAGTCATTCAAATGGAAAAGAATATTGCATTAATGAATTCATAATACCAGTTCCTTTCATTGATAAAGTAGTAACAAATACGAAGACTACAAAATGACAAGTTGAGCATGAAACTATTAGTCTTGTAAAACGCTTAGAACGAAAGGAAAGTCAACGCATAAACGTCAGGTGTATAAAGTAGTTTCTTGTCATTCAATAGCTTCAGCCATGAAATGGAATCGCCAAGTTAATGGCTGTTGCATTTTGCCATCAATTTTGCCATAGTAGCTTATCCCAGGCTGTGTGGTGCAAGGGATGCGCGTCATCGGTATTTAAAAAGGTGGGCGGTTTTTGTTTGTCAAAATAGAATTTTGTTAGTAAGAAACACAGGATACGATCCTTCAAATATTTTTGGGAATTGCTCCTGAATGAATGTGAATACTTTTTTCAGAAGAAATTTTTTTTTTGTTTCTCTATAATAGGGTTTCTTCTGCGTCGTGACACCCAGACCCGAAACAACTATCTGTAGGTCATACAAATATTTAATCCGTGCGGGGACCGAATCCGGCGACCCTTTGCGTAGATTGCTTAGCCACTGCTAAACTGTGCCACCAAATCTACATCAAAGTATGCATGTTATTCGTGGGGTTCCCGGCAAAGAATACACCACCCCTTTCCACCCGTGGGTGTCGCAAAGGGCGACTATGGGTTAATAGTAGCCACTATACTGATATGCTATTATCAGTATAATCGTCTCAGCCGAAAGACCACCGCTGGACTTAAGCTTCCCCCTATGATTGTCACATCGACCTTTCTGGTTTGTGTTGTGTGCTCATTGGGGGATTTTGCCATAATCGCCGCGCTTGGCAGATAGGTTGGCGATCGCAGTTGAGTTATAAATGTTCTCCAAAGATGCTGCTGCCCTTCCTTCGGCTAATCCCATAGTCACCTTCTACGACACCCACGGGATGAGATGGGGTGGTGGTATTCTTAGCCGGCACCACACGGCTAATATTATCAGTACAGTGGCCTACAATAACCTTTTTTTTAAATTTTGGCTCAGGGGAAATTCTTCATGAACTTCCTTCGCCCCGGGGAAGGGCGAAGGGGTATGCCGGACTCCTACCGGCTAAAACCACTGGGGCGGTCATCTTCGGCACCTAAGGGAGGCTCCAGGTCCTCGTATGATCATACTAGAGCCGCGCCCACTGGTGCCACGCCTATAGGCACATCTCGGAGAGGGTGACCGTAAAGCGGTCATCCCCCCGGGGGGCCTACAATACCTACACAGCCAAATAAGCAAAAAAACGATTTAAACGAAACTCTACAAGGCAGTACCCTAAATATCCGGGCATAAATCAATTACAAAATCCTGTTCTGAATATAATATTTAGCTCAAATTTAATATCCTGAAATTCTCGTTTCTCTAAACTTACACCACAATGCTAGCCACAGGGGGAGGCTAGACTCAAGGGTAGGGGGTGTTTATAAAAGCTTCAATTAATTACAGCACAGGTGAAGCCGCGCGAATAAGCATGAGGGATTTATATGAAAGTGGGCGGTTTTATACATCAAACCAAATTTTATTTTGTTTATGCATTGAAAATGAAAGGTTTATTAGAATTTTAACATCATGAAAGCATTTCTTTTACTTATTCGGACTTTTGCGATATATCTTTTGTATTGTAAGAAGATTTATTTTTCTTTTGTTTGTACTAGTTTTAAGTTGTAAGTAGAAGATTTACGTTTTTATATTATTAAGTTATGCCTCTGTAGCTTTTTGCGCGTCTGTAACACTATTTTCATATTGTAATAAAACACTTAAACGGATTACATCGCGTATATTATAGATTTTTGTTTTTCCTGACGTTTCGAACACTTTGCAGCATGTGTGGTGGAAAGAGAATCGATATGTACTACCGAGAATGTTTCGTGAGGCTATTTGTATTAGAAAACATTCTAATTTTAACAGAGAAGATAGTAGGCAGGTACCACCAGTTGGAATCCTGTTATTAAAATAATAAATTTCCAAACAACATACCACATCAAAAATCATTAGGTAAGGTAGGTGAGTGATTACTGCGTGAATCGAAACAATTTTTGATTAAAATTGAACGGTAGATATAATAAGTTTTTGAAATCTGTAACGACGTCTTTCACCTTAGGCATCCTGCGACCAACAAACATCTATAATATACGCGTGTAATCCATTTAAAAGTGTTTTATTAAATAATTAATAATCGCGAAAACCTTCATCATTTCGGCCGAAAGAAGTCCACTGCTGGACACAGGCCTCCCCCAAAGATCACCACAACTCCCGATATGGGTGTGTTGTGGGCTCATTGGGGGGTCTTGCCATAATCGCCACGCTTGGCAGACGGGTTGGCGATCGCAGTTGAGTTGTTAATGTACTCGAAGGACGCTGCTGCCCATCCTCCGGTTAATCCCTTAGTCGACTTTTACGACACCCACGGGATGAAATGGGGTGGTGGCATTCTGAGCCGGCACCACACGGCAGCACGCGAAAACCTTAGACATTACATAACTATTTTCATATTTTTCTTTTTACCTTTTGCGCCATGTACTGTAGAAGAAATCATTCCACCGGTGCTTTAGACATTACAGCGCTCCTGTTTAAAGGCACTGTAGCTAGTGAAATAACAGGGTTTATGCGACTGAATAACTTGAATGTCTCGAAGTGACAAGCGCAGTGTGTGTAACAGTAAATATTATGGACGCAATATTTCATTTATTTCTTTCTTTTCTTAAGAAAACGTTGCCCCACGCTAGGATTTCTCCTGTGTCGTGTGTGCGTTTACAGACATAAATTCCACACACAATACACCCAGACCCGGTACAAATACCTGCAGATCATACAAATATTTGTTCCGTGCGGGAATCGAACCCGCGACGCACCAAGCGTGAAAAACACGACGCTTACCGCCCTTTGCAATTTATAATTATTTATTCATAATTATTTACAATAGCTTATTGATCTCGTAACCACGCGGTATAAAATAAACCTTCACGCAACTTTTATATTGAGTTATATAATAATATTTAATGAACAATTTGAAAATAGATTGATAATTCGCCTGTGAAATTTTGTGTTTAACAAGCCTCCGTAAGACTAATAATTATAGGCAGACCTGACGCTCACACCGGGCGAACAACATGGCCATATCGTCACGATTTGTATTTTAAAAAAAAACGGCGTATAATTGTAATAGTTCCGTGTGGTTCCCGGCAAAGAACAGACAACCCCTCTCTACCAATGGGTGTCATAACAGGGGACTCTGGTGATAACAATATACTTCGACTTGACAATGGCAATATTCCCATGATAAACACTTACTGATCACATCTAGCAGTAGACATTTACGGGCTGATGTGTATGACACGTACTACTACATTTTTTCTTTTTTTTAAGTGAAAACTACTTTTAGCTTGGTACGCATATTTTTAGACGATATATATTCTCTGGACTGTGACACCGTTGCGAGACGCTATTTGACGTCTATGTGAAGTGAAAACTTCTTGGTTTCGCAACGCGGCGGGAAGCGCGCGCTTTTTGTGACGCGGCTCGCACCGCAGCCATATAATATAGTATTCTATTTTGTGAATTTGATAAATAAAATAAAAACATTTATTGCTATTATTTGCCGTGTGGTGCCGGCTCAGAATGCCACCACTCCATCTCCTACCATGGGTGTCGTAAAAGTCGACTAAGGGATTAGTCGGAGGATGGGCAGCAGCGTCCTTCGAGTACATTAACAACTCAACTGCGATCGCCAACCCGCCTGCCAAGCGTGGCGATTATGGCGAAACCCCCCAATGAGCTCAAAACACATCCATATCAGTGGTTGTGATGATCTTTGGGGGAGGCCTGTGTCCAACAGTGGACTTCATTAGGCCGAAATGATGATGATGATGATGATGATTTATTGCTATAAAATTTTCACTTCTGTCGGCACTCCCGGAGTGCACCCGTATTTTTTTTATAATCTTATAAAGTGTGTTCTTTTTCCGTGGGCGCTGTCTCCGATCTATACAGAGGTGCAACGTCCTTCTGAGTGCATCTTTCGCCTTTTTTTTGTTGTTGGGCTTCTCGTAGACTTTTACGTGAAATGTGGTTGCTTAACCGGTCGTTAGTTTCTTTCGTCAGCTAAGCGCGGTTATTAATTGCCATTTTTCAGTACGGCATCTGATCATTGTAACGGTAAATTGGGAGCGCCATTTCGGTCTGCCGTGTGGTGCCGGCTCAGAATACCACCACCCCATCTCCTCCCATGGGTGTCGTAAAAGTCGACTAAGGGATTAGCCGGAGGATGGGCAGCAGCGTCCTTTCGAGTACATTAACAACTGCGATCGCCAACCCGTCTGCCAAGCGTGGCGATTATGGCAAAACCCTCCAATGAGCCCACAACACATCCATATATGGTGATCTTTTGGGGAGGCCTGTGTCCAGCAGTGGACTTCATTCGGCCGAAATGATGAAAAAAAAATGATGAATTCGGTTTGATATGATGATAATTGCGCGACCATTGCTCTTCACGCTTGTTCACTGCAGACGTGCTGCCAATTTCAGACCATTAGATTTAGATTTCCTCACAATGTTTCGTTCACCTTTGAAGTTAGTGGTGATCTCATATAATGATTGTTCTTGTTGTTCCGATATATTTGTTCGGGATTGGTGAGCTGAACAATTAGATGACTATGGTTGACAGGTTATCAGTAATCACTTTGGATGTTTCTAAATATTTGGTTACCGTGGCTGCCACTCCATATGATGCTGACTCCTTAAATAGTTATAACTATAAGTACAGAATATGGGGATTAATTGGAGTGTTAATTTGGACAAAACACAATGAGACACAAAGAGAAAATATATTCAAGAATACCTTTTAGATAAATCATAATTGAACAAGCAATTAAGAAACGTATAGGAACGTATCACAAAGGTATATAAAGTTAAACACATTTTCTATTGTGATTGGATTTAAATCAATTGCAAAGGTAAGTTAACTGTTCTTTATACTTTTTTAATACGAATGTTAGTAATTAAATGCTTTAGGTGTGTTTGTGAATTGATATATCAAGGTTATCATGTATGTGGGTATTCCGTGTGGTGTACGGATTAAGAATATAGCACGACTCTATATCCGCCCGTGGATGTTGTAAAAGGGACTTGAGTCCCTTCCCTTTTTTGACTGGAGTCAGAAGAATGGGCAGCAGCCTTCCTTCTGTGGAAAGCAGCCATTCTGCGCTTACCAACCTGCCTGCCAAGTGTAGTGAGTATTGGCAAAATGTCGACACAATTTCGGATATCAGCAGGGAGGTCCTTGCTCAGCAGTGGACGTCTTGTGGCTGATATTATGATCTATTTAATTTATGAATGATTGTCAATTTTTTATTCTTGCCTTGCTATAAGAGCAAGTTTCTTTTTAAGTTAAAAATAAAATTAAGGTTTCATTGTAAAAGAATATATTGAAGGGTACTTCACGAGTGGGTACTGCTTTTCTAATTAAGATTGTCCCTCTCTTATTGAGACCTCACTTGAATTAAATTTAATTTTCTGCTCAGACCATACTTAATCATTACTTGCGAAGAAATTAAAACATTTTGAGGGAATGGATTTTCTTGAAGTACCTATTAATGGAGCCTTTTTATGTGGACTTGGTTTACCCGACTTTTAGCAATCACAAGTAAAATAGTTCGTAAACTTAATACCTTTATTTGTTGTTCGAATTTTTTGGGAACATTACTTTATTTATTTTTTATTCTTTTTTATTTATGTACACATCTGCTTTCAAGAAATGCCTTTAATCAGACAATTTTTAAATTTAGTTTTTTATTGGGCCCAGTAGTACTTGAACTTCCTCCACCCAGGGGAGGGGTATGCCTGACTCCTACCGGCTAAAACCACTGAAGCGGTCATCTTCGGCACCTAAGGGGGGCCAAGTCCTCGTATGATCACACTAGAGCAATCAGACATAGCCAATAAAAACTAAAATAATACTTGTTTATCTAACAAAAACGAGTATAGGTTATAATTTTGCTGCTTCAGAATTAGGCTTAGCTAAAACTCCATGGAAAATACCAACATCTATCACCGACAATTTTGGGAAAATCTGAATCTTTTTCCGTATTTTTAATTTATTCATCAATTGCCGTGTGGTGCCGGCTTGGAATACCACCACCCCATCTCATCCCGTGGGTGCCGTAAAAGGCGACTATTGGATTAGCCGGAAGATGGGTAGCAGCATCCTTCGAGTACATTTATAACTCAACTGCGATCGCCAACCCGTCTGCCAACCAACTGGGCGATTTTGGCAAAAACTCCCCAATTAGCACACAACACAAAACGCACATAGCGGTCGTTGTGGCAATCTGTGGGAGGCTTTTGTCCAGCAGTGGACGATTTTAGGCTGAAATAGATGATTTAATTTCATATTGACGGGACGATTGGTGCAGTGGCTGATACAGTCGGCTGCTGCGCTCCGGGCCGTGGGTTCGATTCCCGCACGGAACAAATATTTGTATGATCTGCAGGTAGTTGTTCTGGGTGTATTGTATGTGGAATTCATGTCTGTAAACGCACCCACGACACAAGAGAAATCCTAGTCCCACACTACGTTTTTATAAAAAAAAAAGAGAAAGATTATTATATTAAGATATGATAATTATCATAAAATAAATATATACATAATTTTGGGAGGCATTTGCCGCGACTTGTCACGCTTGGCAGGCGGGTTGAACAAAAGGGATGCTGCTGCTGCTGTAATTAACCAGTGTGTGTTACCAGTGATGATATATGGCACACAGACGTGGTCTAATTTCATATATGTACATGGTACTGTAGAAATAGTAACTCTGATTGATTGGGTAGGCGTGTTTATAGGTACGGGAAAGAACGTATGTATGAGCTTGGTATAGAAACACTTATTATTTCTATATAAATTTATTTATATAGAAAATAATACACTTCGCTTTTTCTACATTCGACCACCGTACTGATGGCCGGCCGAATTCATTTTCTTCATTTATTTTCTCTATCAAAATGTTCTCATGTAATTATTTTAAATAATATCTTTTTATTCTTTGCGGCTAGGATTTTCTCCCAAAGAGTTTGTACTATATTACAGTACTATGGGCCTCATAAGAAAGCTCAAGGTCTCTCAGCGAGCTATGGAGAGAGATATGCTTAGTATTTCTCAATGCCGACGATCGTATCAGAAATGAGGAGACCCAAAAAATAACTTGCACATAGCTGGTTGAACATCAGGTTAGGCCGATGCTGTAAAAAGGTTCTCGAGTGGAGACCGCGCACATGAAAACGCAGCGTGGGATGACCTCCAACGAGGTGGGCAGAGGACCTGGTGAAGGTCACTAGGAGTCGTTGGATGCAGGTGGCATGTTGTCGGTCATTGTGGAAATCTATGCCGGAAGCCTCTGACCAGCACATAATGTTCTATGGCTGATTAAAAATACAGTAATGACTTTCAACTGTAAATAATAATAATAATCGTTTATTGATAACCTTTCGTGACACTGTTACATATGAGCCCTGCCTCCTGAACTAGGTTGTTAGCCTGTATCTTAGGAGACAGTTCCTTCCCTAGTTACATTTATACAACTTTGAAAGAAACAACAAAATATTGCTAAAGAAATAAATAAAAAAGTAATAACTACTTGGCTGAATGCGTGCGTGTTTGTGTGTGTCGGTGTGAGGATGTGTGTGTGTGTGTGTGTGTGTGTGTGTGTGTGAATGCGTGTGAGTATTTTTTCGTGATGTATTTTAATTTATTCCCATTTATTTACAGATGAAATTATTAATCCTAACGCTTTTCGTCGTAGCTGTGACGCAGGCCGAAGTACACTGGGATCGAAATGGAATGTACAGGATCATAGAAACGGAACCCGTAGAGGACATCAAAGTAGTTACTGAACCTGTAAAAGTACACAATGTTGAGACTGACCCCGTTAAAGATTGCGACATTTTGACCGACCCCGTTAAAGAATACGAAATTTTGACCGACCCCGTTAAAGAATACGGAATTTTGACCAAACCTGTTATAGAATACCATATTTTGACTGGTCCTGCTATAGAACACAAGATAAGCACTCGCCCTATTGGAGGATACGAGCTCATAGAGCTCGAAGGCAATAAGTATTCTAATTACCCATATCCATACCCATATCCTATTACTGACCCCAGATTTTCTCCTTACCTTGTTCGTGGCTACGCACCTTTTTATTATGATTACAAACAAATTGTACATTAAACAAAGATGTTTAATAAAAGAGATGTTTTCTTTTTAATTTTTAAAACGACGATAAACTTAACTGTCTAGCAAATTAAACCTAGTTGGTAATCGCAAAAGAAAAAATGGGAGAAAGGTGTGCTGAGATGGTTTGGCCATGTCGAGAAAATGAATGAAGAACGATTAACGAAAAAAGTGTATAAGGCGAGCGTGAATGAAAGTGTTGGAAGAGGTAGACCTAGGCGGACGTTTCGAGACCAAATCAGGGACGTTTTGGAAAAAGGCCAGGTCAAGAGTACCCTAAACCGAAGAGCATGTATGAAGGGAATAATGAAAGTGGACGAAGCAAAACAAGTATGTAAGGATCGTAGCAAGTGAAAAGAAGTGGTCTCTGCCTACCCCTACGGGAGAGAGGCGTGATTATATGTATGTATGTTTGGTAATCGCAGTTACAAGCTTCACAGATAAACATCTATTTCAGCACCTCAAGAGGCCAAGGCAAAACATATTGAGAACAAGCCTGTAAACGATATTTTGGGTTTTGTCATCGGTACACATCATCATTTCAGGCAAAAAACTTACCTGCATGGAAATAGACATGGCCTCCCCGAAGCATCGCCAGTACGACCAGTCTGGAATTGTATTAAGTGCTCATTGGGAGGTTTCTATTATCTTTTTTTTAAAACATTGCCCCACACTAGGATTTCTCCTGTATCGTGGGTGCGTTAACAGACATGAATTCCACATACAATACACCCAAACCCGGAACAACTATCTGCAGATCGTACAAATATTTGTTCCGTGCGGGAATCGAACCCACGACCCGGAGCGCAGCAGTCGACTGCATCAACCACTGCACCAGCCGGTTTTGCCATGATCGTCACGCTGCTCAGGAGGATTGGCATTCGCAGTTGAGTTGTAATTACTGTACTCGAAAGACGCTACTGTCCATGCTCTGGTGCCAGTACGTATACGACACCCACGTGATGACATGGGGTGGTTGCTATTCTTAGATGGTACAACTGCACCTGTTTGCATACATACATCATATTCATACATATTTTGAGCGTGTAAAAATAGTCGTAATATAAAAGAAATTCATACATAAATGCAATCAAGGTATACAGGGTGTCTAGTAAATAACAAGACATTCTGCAGGGGGTGAGAGCTTGAGTCAATGCCTACCAAAAAAACACAATATATGTTCAGCAAAATCTTACGGATTTACAGTAGTACAAAATTTTAGTAGTAGAAAATTGTACTATGAAAATTGATATAAAATTGTATTTCTTGAAAACATTTTAGTTTTTAATAGAATAAAGACTTATCAATGAGTAAAGTAACTATTCACAAATAATTTGAGGTAAAAAAAAACTAGAAACGGAATTTTTCATTACGAGATGCTTAAAAATCTGTGTCAAGGTAGAGATTTTTCGATATTTCGGAAAATTTTGTACTGCTGTAAATCCGTAAGATTTTGCTGAACATGTATTGTTTTTTTGGTAGGTATTGACCCAAGCTCTCACCCCCTGCAGTATGTCGTGCTATTTACTGGACAGCCTGTATAATAAACTACCCAATCGCTTTAAAGATTTACCTGTGACGTTTTTTAAAAGATCTCTAACCAAATGGCATTTAGGTAAATGTTTTTATAGCCTTAACGATTATATGAAAAATCAATAAATTGTAATTAAAATGACAGTATTATTTATTAAATTGTAATTATTGATGATATTAATGCTCATTCATTTAATATTGTTTTTTGTTATTTTATTTTTAGTTTGCACACCATTGTCATGGTATCAATGTACCGAACGAAGGCTCAATTTAAATATTTATACTGTACAACTACATTCTTGCAAATAAATTATTTGAATTTGAATTTAAAAAGGTTCTCTACACGAATAATATAATTATACAGTTTGCGTACATAGGCTGCACTAAAAGTATCGGGAATGGAATATTTCCACTGTTCCTGTCATATTAAAATCTTTTTAATTGAAAACTCCTTGGTTTTACAAATCGAATACCATTTATTTATTTAAAAAAAGATTCACGGTCTTGTCACAAGGTTTTGTCAAACTTGTTTAGTCGTTGAGAAAATGGAATTTAAAAAATCTTCTGCATTTGATGTTCTGTAAAACTAGGTACACAAGGTACATATTTGGCAAAAAAATTTGTGGTCCTCCTTAAGTGTCCTATATTAAGTTTTGAATAAGTTGAACACCGAACAACGTTGATAACACAGAATTGATTAATATGAACATCGTCCATCGTTGCCTTATTACATGACATTGGCGAAATTGTGGAAGATAATCTACAGAAGCCATAATTTAAGAGAAGAAGAAGAAAATGGAATTGACTCGAGAAAATTCAAGAGCGATGATTTATTATGACTTTCGAAGTGGTTTAACACAAAAACAGTGTTGACCGGATGATTTCTGCATTTGGTGATGAAGCCCCATCCAAAACCACAATTTATCGCTGGTTTGCTGAATTTCAACGTGGACGTGTCAAGCTCAGTGATGATCCTCGTCAAGGTCGTCCAAAAACTGCAGTCACCCAAGAAAACGTTGATGCTGTGCGTAAGCTGATTGAGGAAGATCGACATGTGACATACCGCGAAATTCAGGCAACTTTAGACATTGGCATGAGTCAAATACAAATAATCTTGCATGAACAATTAGGTGTAAAAAAGTTGTTTTCCCGATGGATACCGCATTTTCTATGTGAAGAGCAAAAAGCGGCTCGCGTTACTTGGTGCGTCAGAACTCTCGAAAGATTCCACGCAGGATCCTCAAATGCTGTATACAACATCGTATCAGGTGACGAATCCTGGATATATGCGTACGAACCCGAAACAAAAACCCAGTCACGAGTTTGGGTGTTCGAAAATGAGTTAAAGCCAACAAGACTTGTTCGTTCACGGAGTGTTGCAAAAAAAATGGTGGCCACGTTTGTCTCCAAAACCGGCCATGTTACGACTATTCCTCTTGAGGGACAAAGAACGGTTAATGCAGAATGGTATGCTAGCATTTGTTTGCCACAGGTCGTTTCTGAACTCCGTAGAGAGAACTGCAACCGCCGCATCATCCTCCATCACGACAATGCGAGTTCTCACACCGCGCACAGAACAAAAGAGTTTTTAGAGCAAGAAAACAGAATTATTAGACCATCCGTCATACAGCCCCGACCTAAGCCCTAATGATTTCTATACTTTCCCTAAAATAAAGAATAAATTGCGTGGACAGAGATTTTCATCACCTAAAGAAGCTGTGGACGCCTACAAAACGGCCATTTTGGAGACCCCAACTTCCGAATGGAATGGTTGCTTCAATGATTGGTTCCATCGTATGGAAAAATGTGTCAAATTTCGCGGAGAATACTTCGAAAAGCAATAAATACATTTTTAAATAGTAATGTTGTGTCAATTCCTTGATTCCCGAAATTTTCAGTGCCGCCCTCGTATGTTCTGCTTGTTCGTGTGGTTCCCGACAAATAATAAACAATTTTCATAAAGGCAAACCGTCCGTTCCGTGTGGTGTTAATATTAATAATAATAATAACTGGCAACACACTTATCGAGCAGTCAAATTTTTTCCTATCAATATATATTTTATTTACAAAATTTATAAAAACTACTTACATATACATTATAACAATAGATAAATGAAATAAAAACCGATATGAACGAAATAAAAGAAATAAGGTAACCGAAATCTGGAACAAAATAAATTAATTAGAAATGACAGCGAAATACATAATGACAGAAGACATATTGGAGATGAAAATTTTATAAAAATGATAATAACGGAATTGGATTGGAAATGCTGACTCGCAAAAAAGCCAGAGAATTACAAAATGCACGCCCACCACCCTCGGCCTCGTCGCTCAGCTCCGCCTCGCAGCCACCGGAACCCGCCTCAACAGTGAGTGCTGTGGTATTGGCCGCTGCAGTTGCGTCGAGCTCGAGCGACGAGTACTTTTCGCCGCCGACGTCACCAACACCTACGCGTCGGCGAGGAAGAGGCCGACCGCCGGCCAGCTTGGGACCTCGAGGCCAACCGGCCCCGAATAGGGTCCCCGCTGCCGATGGAAATGTGCCGCGCATGAGATGGACACAGTCCATTAACGAAAATGTGATGCGCGCGTACTATGGGGCAACAGAGGGGGGAACTAACCTCACGGCGTACCGAGATAGGATGCTCTCTCTGTTTCAGGTGCTTGAGCCAGCAATCAACGTTTCAGCCCAACGACTGTCGGATCAAGTACGAGTCATTCAACGAAACCATAGGTTGGATGACATCGTGCTTGACAGGCTTCGTTCAGAAATACAATGTAGCCGTATTATCCCAACCTCGTCGGAGACTGCAGTTCATTCGGAAGTCCTTATAGTGAACCCTCTGCAGCACAATAGGACCGATGAGGAAGATGATGATAGGGCTACAAATGTAAGTACCCAGTGCAATGAACAATTGAGGAACGCGTTGGAGGATGCGATTGGGAAGTATCGATCCATGACGCCAGAGCAAAGACCGCGTTTACCGCGTTTGCCTATGCACAAACGAAATAGAGCGCTAGTGTGTGCCCTGGATACGCTGTTACCTAGGTATTTAGATAACAGCGAAGACTTGTACGATACACATTCGATTTTGTATTGCGCTGCCGTAGCGGCATGTCGTGTAGCTCACGTTAAATTTGATATACCTGACGGAGCTGCACGACCTAAATTATCTGTACCGGCATGGCAATGCAGAATCGAACGTCGTATTGACGAGGCCAGGGTACTCATTGGCAAGCTCATCTGCTTCAGGGGGGGCAATAATCGCCCAAGGGTAATGCGCTTTGTGAAGCGAGCATTCTTGGGGACGGGTATAAGTCCTCAAGAATATGCATCACGAGTCACAGAGCGCATTGACTTCCTGAAGCAGAAAGTTTATGCATGGGCAAACCGTATCCGACGGTATAAGAAACGCGTGGAGCGATATACCCAGAATCGCATGTTCCAAAGTGACCAAAGGTGGGTATTTAGAGCCTGGGAGCGACCCGTTCAAAGTGTGAATGACGGGCCACCACCAGATGATGACGCCACGATTAAATTCTGGCGCAACATTTGGTCGGTGCCCGTCAATCACACTGAGGGCGATTGGATGCAGGAGGTTGAGCGAGTGTGCGAGCCAATACAGGACATGGGGGCCATAACTATAGACGCTCAAGATGTGGCCAGTGCAGTCCGTCCAATGCCAAACTGGAAACCTCCGGGGCCGGACGGACTGCACAATTTCTGGTTAAAATGGCTCCGAAGCTCGCACGCTTGCTTGGCGTCTCAATTCCAACAGTCCGTAGAACGTGGGTCGCTACCACAGTTCCTAACGACTGGTGTTACCCACCTGCTCCATAAATCAGGTAGCACCGCGGAACCCAAGAATTATAGGCCTATCACCTGTCTACCGACAGTCTATAAACTTCTTACATCCATTTTGAGAATAAAAATTAGTCAACACATTGATAATAACGCTATCATGTCTACTTCTCAAAATGGATGTAGGAATGGGTCCCGCGGTACTAAGGAGCTACTCCTCATTGATATGACTATCTGTCAACAAGTCCGCCGTAACCGAAAGAATCTGTCGACATGTTGGATAGATTATAAGAAGGCCTACGACTCCGTGCCACATACATGGCTCATGAGGGTGCTGAAGTTGTACAAAATAAATACAACCCTGTGCACCTTCTTGATGTCATGTATGGGGCAATGGAAGACAGTTCTTCGCTATCCGGGATGTCGCCAGATTCTGGGAGATGGTGAGGCAATTTTTATCAAGCGTGGTATATTTCAGGGTGACAGCCTCAGTCCATTGTGGTTTTGTTTAGCTTTGAACCCTCTTAGTAATCTACTAGAGGGGTCAGGGCTAGGCTATCGATTGCGGAGAGACGGTCAGGTTATTTCCCACTTGCTTTACATGGATGACTTAAAATTATTTTCTCGCACCAAGTTGCAACTGATGGAGTTACTGAAAGTGACTGAAACATTTAGTAACTCTATCAGGATGGAATTTGGTGTGGAAAAATGTGCAGTCATGCATGTGAACCAAGGGGAAATTATAGAATCCGAGGCAATTGAACTCTCGGATTCTGTGAGCCTTCGATCTCTCTCCTCAATCGAGACCTATAAATACTTGGGTATGTCGGAGGCGTTGGGCATCAATGAGGCTGACATGAGGCAGACGTTGAAGGAGCGCTTCTTCGGCCGCCTGAAAAAAGTATTAAAAAGTCTTTTATCAGGCGGTAACAAGGTGCGCGCCTTTAATGGCTGGGTCATGCCAGTTCTCATGTACTCCTTCGGCATACTCAAATGGACTCAAACAGAACTGGATGCCCTGGATAGGAGAGCCCGCACATTGCTGACTGCAAATCGGATGCATCACCCACGATCTTCGGTAATGAGACTGTACATCCCGCGGAGATGTGGGGGTCGCGGCTTTTTAAATACAAAGACCCTCCATAACCGTGAGGTGTGCAGTCTTAGGGAGTATTTTTTCCATACTCACGTGGGGATGCATCGAGATGTAGTGGCAGTGGACAGCGGGCTCACCCCGCTTGGTCTGGCAAAAGAGAACTGGCGCAAACCTGTAGTCATCAGTACCAATGACCGCAAGGAAATATGGCAGAGCAAGGAGCTGCATGGACGTTTTTATCGGGCCCTCCATGGTCCCGATGTAGATTTTCCAGCATCAGTATCCTGGTTACGTTTTGGAGACCTCTTTGGAGAAACCGAAGGTTTTGTCTGTGCGATTATGGACGAAGTTATCATGACGAACAATTACCGGAAATATATTGTTAAGGATGGTACGGTTGACATTTGTCGGGCATGCCACCGTCCGGGTGAATCCATTAGACATATTATTTCTGGTTGTTCTCGTCTTGCTAACGGCGAGTACTTGCACAGGCACAACCAAGTAGCCAGGGTTATACACCAGCAACTTGCGCTGAAATATAAACTTGTGGCCTTTGAGGTACCATACTACAAGTATATGCCCGACCCAGTTCTCGAAAATAGTCATATCACATTGTACTGGGACCGGTCTATCATCACTGATAGGACTATTGTCGCTAATAAGCCTGATATAGTGATGATAGACCGAGTAGAGCGCCGCGCAATGATTATTGATGTTACCATCCCGCATGATGAGAATCTCGTGAAAGCCGAGAAAGAGAAACAAATAAAGTATCTTGACCTGGCACACGAGATTGTCGACATGTGGGATGTTGACTCAGCAATCATTGTGCCGATAGTCGTTACGGTCAACGGCTTGATCGCCAAGAGCCTCGACCAACATCTTAAGAGGCTCTTGTTAGGCGGCTGGATCAAGGGCCTGATACAGAAAGTGGTTCTCCTTGACACGGCACGTATTGTCAGGAGGTTCCTCTCTCTGGAGCCCTAACCACCGGCAGCTTGGACCCTGTTCCCGATGCCGGTTGGTCACTATTTTTATATTTTTAAATATATGTTTTTATTTTTGTTTTATATATATATTTAAAAATGTAATAATATGTATACTAAGAAAATAAAGGAAATATAAATAAAATATTCGGATTAAGAATATAGCACCACTCCATCTCCTCTCGTTGGATGTCGTAAAAGGGACTAAGAGACTCTTGTAAACCAGAGGGATGGGCAGCAGCGTCCCTTCTGTGGAACAGTCACTATACTGTGCTCACCAACCCGCCTACCAAGCATGGTGAGTATCGGCAAATACCCCCCGAAATGATGAAACAATTGTGTTTGTAAATCTATGGGAGAGGCTTTTGTTCAGCAGTGGATGTGTAAATGGCTGAAATTATGGTAAAGGCAAACTATATCCCTGAATGAATTTGAATTTGAGGACTAAACTAATTGTTAGTGTCCACTTCTCATCGCCGTAAGTCATGAAAGTTAGCGGCCTCGAGACAGTGGCGCGCTGTGTTCTACGTATACCTCTCTCAGACGGCATATGGATGGGACCCATCAGATCAACTGACGGTCCGTAGCCTGATGGGGGTACGGCGAACTCGCGAGTGAATACCCACCTCCACTAAGAGGTTGGTCAAAGAAACGTCGTGGGGTTTGGCTGGTAAGTCCTGTTCGATCTGTCGCCATGCGCAGGGCAGGGAAAGACCGGGACGATTATGCCAGTTACAAAAAAAACACGAATGGAATACAAAATTTGTCTTCCAAATTCAATACTGCCTCTGCTGCAAACCGAATAAGGGAAAAGTACCTATTGTACCAACGTTATATCACGCTTATGGTTCCTTGATGGTCAAACCGCTTCAAATTCGCGCGTTAAAATTATTCATTTCAGCCGAACAAACTCCACTGCTGGACACAAACCACAACAAAGATCGTCACAACGACCAGTCTGGGTGTCTGTTGTGTGCTCACTGAGAGGTTCTGCCGTAATCGCCACGCTTGGCAGTTGATTTGTAATATACTCGAAGGATGCTGCTGCCCATCCTCCGAGTAATCCCATAGTCGCTTTTTACGACATCCAAAATATGAGATGGGTTGGTGCTATTCGTAGCCGGCCACACGGCATTCAAAAGTACCTATAATTATCTTAACACCTATTGTATACATGTTCCTGTTTGGTTGGACCGGGATTTAAAATCTGTTGTAGTTATACCAGGTTAGTCGGAAACGGTGTACTAAGCCGAAAGGGTGTAATACTAGGGATGATTATGAGCAACTTTTCTTCTACGACTTTCCCCAAAAAGTCAATAGTTACAGAGTTATAGCTGTTCAAACTTTTCATGAAAAATACGCTGACACAACCCTATCGTCTGCTGTGTCTTATATTTAACGTCATATTTGGGTTCACAGATATTAACTTTCCGACAAAGGATTATTTTGGAAAGAAAATAATAAATCAAGCCCTGACCGCTATCATCGACTACAATATGACGGATTATAATAAAAAAAAAATTTAATCGATTTATAAGATGAGGCATTTACTATGATGCAGTCATCAGTGACACTTTAAATTGGCCGCGGTTTATACACCCTTTCCAACTAACGCAGTATAACAAACTCGTCCGCAATATTTACATAGTCTCAAGTTTTCATTACGTGAGGCTTCTGTGCAAGGTGTAGGTATTAAAGGATTCAACTATTTATAACACTGCTTGAAGGATGAATGAGGATGAAGTGCTTTGTTTACGCCTAGTTTACGTGGAAATTTATTTAAGTAGAGGCCGCTAGATTTACCTTAGACTGCTTCACTGCCATGGCAAATAAATTAATTATAATATTATTTTATTATGTTTCTTTTTTACGCCTAGAATTCTAGAATTTTCTGATTATGTCGTTTACCATAATATGTATCAATCAAATATGTAATCTCAACAATTATTTTAAAACAGGCCCCATGGAATTGCTTGCCAGCTCGTCTCGATAGAACTAACCAATTAGAATCGTGCAACTTGTATTGTAACGTTTTACATGTGCCAGTAATTGGTTTATTTGAAACATATAACATAAATTATTAATATTATATTATTGTCTTAACACATTGACCCATATTTTTCTCCGTATATGTTTTACAATAATTTGTACAATCAACATTGTATTCTCAATTATTTTAAAAGAGTATCCATGGAGTTTCTTGCCGGCTCTTTGTGAATGTATCCGAGTGTGAGTGAACTAAGTATATCAGCAGTAACATGACCAAAGGCTGATCAGTATACCACTACATTATGAGAGATCTTCTACCTGAGAGGAGATAAAAGGTTCTCGGTTTCCACGTAGTCTACGTGTTTTTGAGGTATATTGAGACTGAGGTTTAACATTTTGATTCTATTTGAGGGTATATGTTTAAGGTGTTATTTAATTTGTTATATAAATGTGAGCAGAGACAGCAAACATTCTGTGAGAGAGCTGAATTAAAGGTTCGCGTTTGACAGATCCTTTTTTGGCGGAGAAAATGCCTAACGCATGCCACGCCATTTGGGGAGACTGCGTGGTTATGTGGGGCTTGCACCCACTAAAAACTCCGCCATGTTACCTGCATCCGCTTTTTGATGGGCCACGAGAACTGCATATATACTACTTTCGCGGCCCATCGGCTGTTGACGCACGTATGCGCCTACCTGTACGTACGGCGATGTATCTAGGACATCGCCGCAACTCGAGAGCCGTGCAATGCAGGCGGCAGACTCCCCAATCTACCGCCCGCTGGCTAACTTTTAGGGCGGCATCAAAAGGGCATTACGCCGCCTACGCCGACCTGTCCGCCTGCGACGGATCGGGTCAGCTAGGGCGCGTTTGAGGATCGTTTGACAGATCCTGCCTTAACGCCGCTTATCTTTGAGTAAGTTGTGGTCATATTGCAACATGGAGTATTTTTAAGAACAGTATGCAGTATAGAGGTTTATCTTATCGTAAGGACATCCCATTCTTTATACAGTTCCACTGTAGGAAAGCGGAAGGGGAGACCAGCAGCCACCTTCAGTATTGCACGGTGTGCTCTCTCTACCTCTATGAGGTGGGACTTGGCAACACCTCCCCAGGATGAGATACAACAATCAATCAACGATGGACATAAGGCATGATAGACCATCTTGATAACTCGACTGTCTGCAGTGTGTTTTAGGGTTTTAAATATATATATTAATTTACGTAACCAAGTCACAAGGATCTTTATATGCGGCTTGAAGGTTAGCAATTGGTCAATAACAATGCCCAGTTATTTGATGTTGTCAGTCCTTTGTAGAGTGGTGCAGTTCATGTAAGGATCGGAATCACTAGTCTGAGCGGTGATGATGAGAGACTCTGGAGGGAGTAGGTTTGACCTATGTCCAAAAGCTATGTATTAAGTTTTAGTAACGTTTAAACTCAGAACATTCGATTTCAAACATTCACTCACTCTGTTGAAACCCTTCTGTGCAACATCAAATACCTCATCCCACGTACCGCATTAAAAATAGAGTGCAGTATCATCAGCAAACGTGATTATTTTGCCATTATGGAGCTGGAGTTGGCAAAGGTTGTTGATATAGACCAAGAATAACGTTGGGCCGATAATGCTGCCCTGTGGTACACCTAAATTGACAGATAGTTCATCGCTAAGTGTATTATCGATCCTAACTCTTTGTCTTCTGTCTGAGAGATAACCCTCCATCAACCTTAAGGAAACACCTCTTACACCAATGTTTTCCAATTTTTGGCCAAATTAATGTTTACTTATTTATTTTTAAAAAAATTAAGCACCAAGTGCGGTGCCGGCTCAGAATGCCACCACCCCATCTCCTCCCATGGGTGTCTTAAAACTCAACTAAGGGATTAACCGGAGGACGGGTAGCAGCGTCTTTCGAGTACATTAACAACTCAACTGCGATCGCCAACCCGCCTGCCAAGCATGGCGATTATGGCAACACCCCCCAATGAGCCCACAACACATCCATATTAGTGGTTGTGATGATCTTTGGGGGAGGCCCGTGTCCAGCAGTAGACTTCATTCGGCCGAAATGATGAAGCACCAAGTGCAGCTCTCAAATGCAGAGACAAATCACCGGGTGAGGCCGGTATTACGGCTAAGCTGCTGCGTGCAGGTGGAAAACTAGTACTACGGATTTTGATTAAACTTTTTAATGACATCCTCCTTCGTACCTGATCGCCACATGCTAATGAAAAAGCGCGGTGGCCACTGTTCTTTACAAGAAAGGGTACTGATTTGTCACTGCATTTGAGAGACAGCGTTTTTTTTTACTCGGTGCTTAATTATTTTTATAAATAGAAGAATATAAGAAAGAAGAGTCTTTCTAAGTTCTAAATTGAAAAACTCAATGTAACCGCCTCACCCACCAACTGTGTGTGTGTTGCCGCTCTTCATCGCTGTCAGGTCGATGCTCAATACGTAGAAGCGCTTAGGGAGCTTTAGGATGCAGCTACTACGCAGGTCAGAATACATGAACTAACTGACCCTATGTCGATCAAAAGGAAGTGAAGGAGACACCATTTCTCCCAAGCTCTTGTCGCTGTTTTGGAAGTGGTGAAAACACTCAATGGCATTTAAGTGGGATCAATGGTGTCTATCTATCACACCTTAGATTTTTAGACGATTTAGTGTTAATTGCTAAGACCCTGGATCATCTTTAAATGCTCAGAGATCTTTATGATGCTTACCTGGAGATTGGTTTGAAGATAAAATCTCCAAGATGAAATGTCACGGTATAACAATAATTATAACTTAATACATAGGCTGCACTAAAAGTATCGGGAATGGAATATTTCCACTGTTCCTGTCATATTAAAATCTTTTTAATTGAAAACTTCTTGGTTTTACAAATCGAATACCATTTATTTATTTAAAAAAAGATTCACGGTCTTGTCACAAGGTTTTGTCAAACTTGTTTAGTCGTTGAGAAAATGGAAATTTTGAAATGAAAAAAAAAAAAAAAATTTGGCCAGCGATATTGAAAAAACTTCTGCATTTGATGTTCTGTGAAACTAGGTACACAAGGTACATATTTGGCAAAAAATTTTGTGGTCCTCGTGTCATATATTAAGTTTTGAATAAGTTGAACACCGAACAACGTTGATAATACAGAATTGATTAATATGAACATCGTCCATCGTTGCCTTATTACATGACATTGGCGAAATTGTGGAAGATAATCTACAGAAGCCATAATTTAAGAGAAGAAGAAGAAAATGGAATTGACTCGAGAAAATTCAAGAGCGATGATTTATTATGACTTTCGAAGTGGTTTAACACAAAAACAGTGTGTTGACCGGATGATTTCTGCATTTGGTGATGAAGCCCCATCCAAAACCACAATTTATCGCTGGTTTGCTGAATTTCAACGTGGACGTGTCAAGCTCAGTGATGATCCTCGTCAAGGTCGTCCAAAAACTGCAGTCACCCAAGAAAACGTTGATGCTGTGCGTAAGCTGATTGAGGAAGATCGACATGTGACATACCGCGAAATTCAGGCAACTTTAGACATTGGCATGAGTCAAATACAAATAATCTTGCATGAACAATTAGGTGTAAAAAAGTTGTTTTCCCGATGGATACCGCATTTGCTATGTGAAGAGCAAAAAGCGGCTCGCGTTACTTGGTGCGTCAGAACTCTCGAAAGATTCCACGCAGGATCCTCAAATGCTGTATACAACATCGTATCAGGTGACGAATCCTGGATATATGCGTACGAACCCGAAACAAAAAACCAGTCACGAGTTTGGGTGTTCGAAAATGAATTAAAGCCAACAAAAATTGTTCGTTCACGGAGTGTTGCAAAAAAAATGGTGGCCACGTTTGTCTCCAAAACCGGTCATGTTACGACTATTCCTCTTGAGGGACAAAGAACGGTTAATGCAGAATGGTATGCTAGCATTTGTTTGCCACAGGTCGTTTCTGAACTCCGTAGAGAAAACTGCAACCGCCGCATCATCCTCCATCACGACAATGCGAGTTCTCACACCGCGCACAGAACAAAGGAGTTTTTAGAGCAAGAAAACATAGAATTAATAGACCATGCGCCGTACAGCCCCGAC
Source organism: Diloba caeruleocephala (assembly GCA_947459985.1). Classification (NCBI taxonomy): domain Eukaryota; kingdom Metazoa; phylum Arthropoda; class Insecta; order Lepidoptera; family Noctuidae; genus Diloba; species Diloba caeruleocephala. Next base: position 2,500,009 of record OX381615.1, on the reverse strand, counting down.
CTAAGCCCTAATGATTTCTATACTTTCCCTAAAATAAAGAATAAATTGCGTGGACAGAGATTTGCATCACCTAAAGAAGCTGTGGACGCCTACAAAACGGCCATTTTCGAGACCCCAACTTCCGAATGGAATGGTTGCTTCAATGATTGGTTCCATCGTATGGAAAAATGTGTCAAATTTCGCGGAGAATACTTCGAAAAACAATAAATACATTTTTAAATAGTAATGTTGTGTCACTTCCTTGATTCCCGAAATTTTCAGTGCCGCCCTCGTACTTACTTACTAGAAACGGTTTGTATTGGAATAAGATCTGATTCTTTATTGGTACATTTAATTTTATTTCGTATGGGGGTGAGTCGCTTACCTGCTTATCGGGGAAGCCACGAAGCCTTTTATCGTTATCAGTGAATTTCATAAACCAGTTGAATTTACGAATAGTTGGTTTGTCTATAGTCGGTCTGTGTGTCTGTTTGTTCCCGCTAACCTACGCGACTTTCACTGGCAGATAGCTGATGTTATAAGGACTAACTTAGGCTACTTTTAACTTTAGAAAAATAAATAGGGCTCCGCGCAAAAACATCCAAGAAATCCAATAGGAATGTTTTTAATGTTTCTAACATACAAGTAGGTGATGTCAAGTGTCTATGTACTCTAGTGCCGAAATACTCTAAATTATTCATAAATAATCAAATTTATTTTAAATTAATCCGCGGGTCCCAGCTAGTTTATGATAAAAATAATTGAAAAACAAGAGAATTTCAATTATTGCATAAGTTTAGCCAGAATTTAGAGATATTTTCCACTTCATTACAAACATAATTACAGTTTGAAATCTCAATTCACTTAGCTGAATTGGTAAAACAATTAAGAAACAGGCGTCATTTACTTTTAATAGTTATATAATAGATTAGGTCATCTATATAGTGTTTGGTTAAAATGTAATACATTATCTGTGTTGTATAGAGCGTAGAAGGGCATAAGAAGGAAGTTTTTATAGCTAATATAGTAAAGGTAAGAAATTTTACTTATGAACTGTGTTGTTATAAAATATTGATAAATATTGGTGCAGTGGCTGATACAGTCGGTTGCTGCGCACCGGGTCGTGGGTTCGATTCCCGCACGGAACAAATATTTGTACGATCTGCAGGTAGTTGTTCCGGGTCTGGGTGTATTGTGTGTGGAATTTGTGTCTGTAAACGCACACACGACACAGGAGAAATCCTAGTGTGGGGTAACGTTTAAAAAAAAGAAAAAGAAAAAAAAAACTGTTAAAATACGTTATTTTTGGAATATCTTTCACGGAACAATATCGTGCAATATATAATATTTACCAAGCAGGAGTTTACACAAAGAACTCACAGTTAAAACCTTTTAGCCTTCTACCCATTATGCTACAGCTCGCAAATAAAAACTTCGAGACTAATTTAGACTAAACAATATCTTAACGCATTTAATTTGCGAACTGTACATACATACATATATACCGTGTGGTGCCGGCTACGAATAGCACCAACCCATCTCATCCCGTGGGTGTCGTAAAAGGCGACTAAGGGATTAGCCTGAGGATGGGCAGCAGCGTCCTTCGAATACATTAACAACTCAACTGCGATCGCCAACCCGCCTGCCAAGCGTGGCGATTATGGCATAACCCCCAATGAGCACACAACAACACCGATGTCGGTCGTTGTGATGATCTTTGAGGGAGGCCTGTGTCCAGCAGTGGACTTTATTCGGCCGAAATTATGAAAAAATAATAATGATGACATACATACAAAAAGTTATAATAAGTGTGAAAAACCATGTTTTTTTATTTTACTTATTAGTGCGATTGCTACATCCAAGAAATAAGTTATTTAACAATCTACAACATTCTTAAGATTTTTTATTTTATAGATGAAAATACTAATCCTGGTAGTCTTGGCAATTAGCTACGCAAAAATCGAGGCGAAGCTGCGAGCAGATAAGCCGATGGGAATGGAATGGAGAGCCGAATACGGCAGATATCCGGTATATACCTTCGCACCCTCGAGTTTCGTGTCGTTTCCGGCCGACGTCTACGAGTATCAGGGCGACCGGCTCGAGTATCCGAGTGACCGCTACGAGTATCCAGCCTACCACTACGAGAATCCAGCCTACCACTACCAGAATCCACGGTACCCCTACAAAAATGTGCCTTTGAGGATCGTGAAGACATTTAACCCGGAATATTTCTATAAAAAATTCGGATATTATCCATAAAATTGATTGATTAAAGTGATTAGTATGTCTGTTTTTTATTAATTACATGCTTTACCTATTTAGCGTCCTTCGAGTACATTCATAACTCAACTGCGATCGCCAACCTGTCTGCCAAGCGTGGCGATTATGGCAAAACTCCAAATGAGCACAAACTTGTGGTAATCTTTGGGGGAGGCTTCTGCCTAGCAGTAGAGGTTTTCCGGCTGGAATGGTTGATAACCTATTAAAAAAATTCAAATAAACCAATTACTGGCATTTATGAAACGTCTACGTAATTTAAATTGCTTAGTTCCAATTAGTTGATTCTATGGAGAAGAACTAACTTAAGACTTTATCAACACATTGCTGAAATATAAACATAGCAGCTATAGAGTACAAAGAGCACCTCACATATAATTGGTTACCAGGGAAGCCACATGTGCAGAAAGTAGCTAACGCCATATGTCCCTATCGTCAACATAGTCCCTAACCCTGTAGTACGCATTTTTTATGAGAATTGTTTTAACGCATGCCTTAAACAATGAGCGGTCATAGGGGATACATTGCCATAATCACCACGCTGGGCAGGCGGATTGTTAATCGTCCGGGAGGATGCTGTTGCCCATACTCTTGATATCAATCCTAAGTCGCCTTTTACCACACACATGGGTAGAGAGGGCGGTCTATTCGTTGCCGGGAACCACAAAAAAATATCGTTATGAGTAAACACTAACTTGATTAGATAGCAAAGCTTGCACACGTAAGTAGCAATGTAGGTATTAATGATATATGTTTAGTACTTACTTTGATTTGATATGCCACATTTAAAATAACTGCCAAAGTGCTACGTATAATTTTGTCTAATTTCTCCAAAAGTTGTTGGTGTTTCCATAAATGCGAAGATCGGAGGATATATGTCAATTTGGGACCCAAACAATTGTATCTAATCATAGTAAATGCAGAATGTATATTAATTTTGAATAGTCTTTCCGAAATAACATTAAAATTTTGAATTTTATCCTTAATAAAAGTTTCAAAAGATTCATCTAAAATAGGAGACCCTAGGAGATGAAGAGAATTTCTTTCAATAATTTTTATGTGTTTTTTTATTGTATTAAACTTTTGTAATGATGGCCTATCAGTCATATTATTAATATAAATGTCACATTTTGTTGAGTTGAGGTCCAGGCCAATAACGTTGAATTTATTTAATGTTATATGTTTAGTACTTATTTTGATTGTGTCTTTTGCCTGGCTGTATTGGCCTGTCATGCTCACTAAAATGTGGCGTTGTGTATCGGGTCGTTCGGTTGCCTTCAATATGGTCGAGCTAAGCGATGCTGATTCATGCGTTATGCTCGTGAACGGGTGCCGTCTGTTGGGACTGGTCAGTCATTAACTGCTACGGCAAATAAATTATTATTATGGTATGTTCCATCTTTAGACATTAACCTACATTTTTCTCGGTATATTTATTTATTTATTTATTTAAACTTTATGCAGCAACAGTACATAGGCGGACTTAATGCCGTAAGCATTCTCTACCAGTCAACCATAGGGTGATATAGAGATAACAAGGCAGGCGCAACATGTTTAAAATAAACATGAAATGTAACAAATGTTACATTAAACAAAACTAAATTTATGAATAATAATATACATACATACATATCTATTAGAAATAAATAAATAAATACATACATAATTATATCATGAGTCTTTGAAAAGGTGTTAAGATAATTCTGCTAACGTTTTGTTAAAAAGTATTCACGAACTTTCCGCTTAAATGCATATATACTCGTAGCCATCCTGATTTCCGGAGGGAGCGCATTCCAGAGAAGTATAGATTGAATATGAAAGGAAGAGTGTAGAAAATCAGAACTATGAGAAGGCAAGTGTAGGAGAAGATTGTTAGAAGAACGAAGATTCCTAGAGTGAGTAGAAGAAAGATATTGAAAGTGAGTCATAAGATAAGAAGGAGGGTTGGGAGAGTTGAGTAGCGAGAAAAGCGTAGTCAACGCACGCAAACTTCTTCTCTGGCGAATAGGCATCCACTTGAGCTGAGACCTATAACTTGACACATGGTCATATTTACGCAAGTTAAAGATAAAGCGGATGCAGTTGTTGAGGACCCTGTCAAGCTTATTCAGTAAGTCTGCGTTCAGGTCAAAGTAGCACACGTCACCATAGTCAATTATAGGGAAGATTAAAGACTGCACGAGCGTTACTTTTGTCGTTTCAGGCAAAAAGTTTCTTAGCCGGTTAAGGGAGCGTAAAGTACCATTGACTCTCTGACTTGCACTAGAAACCTGAGTTTGCCAATTCAATGTAGAGTCAAGATGTAACCCGAGATCTTTTATACTGGGGCTAAATGGAATGATGGATCCGTTAAACATAATGGGTGAAAGAGAAGTAACCATCACTTTACTCATCATTCGTGAGCTTCCAATTACTATGGCCTGACATTTCGTAGGGTTTACAGACACTCCAAATCTATCAGACCAATGGTTTATAGCCTCCAAGTCAAGGTTTAATTCGTTTATAGCCTCCGACAATGTCTCCACCCTCGTTGCTGTGTACAATTGGAGGTCATCGGCATACAGATGATACGCACACTGAAGACTGTGAGTAATACAATTTATGAAGATAGAGAATAACAACGGGGAAAGAATACCGCCCTGTGGAACGCCAGCTTCCAGTTCTCGCCAACTTGAAAAACTCTCATCAACGCGAACTGACTGCTGACGTCCCCGAAGATAGGAAGTGAACCATTCCAGCACCTCAGGAGAAACCATTAGATGGGAGAGGATAGTGAGGAGAATATCGTGACTGATGGCATTAAAGGCATTGGAGAAATCAACCAATACCAACACCGTGACTTTGGTGTCCTCCATAGCTTCTCTAATGTCACCAGTCACCTTAAGGAGGGAGGAAATTGTACTATGTCCAGGCCTGAATCCAGACTGGAAAGGACTTAGGAGATTGTTACTGTGAACAAACCCAGCAAACTGTTTATGTACGCAAGCCTCAAGCACTTTAGACAGGAAAGGGAGAATAGATATGGGACGAAAATGATTAGGGAGGGAGGGATTTGAAATTTTAGGTAGTGGTCGTACGTAGGCTTTGCCCCATAGGGATGGGAATTGTCCGGAATCGAGGGAAAAGTTTATAATGTGGGAGATTGGTAGTAGGAGAAAATCCAGGATAAAAATAACCATAATACGACTGATGTCGTCGTAGCCTACAGCCTTGGATTTGATGGATAGGATAATCTTTTTGATTTCGCCCAAGGTGGCCGGAGAAAAGTGAAAAGGTTCAATGTTAGGAGTAGATAGGCTAGAAATATAGTCCACCGTCTGAGACAAAGTTAGGTGATCCAAATGACAAGTGGTGGTGAAATGAAGGTTGACATCGTCTAAGCCAATTGTGTTGGGGAAATCCGCATGACGTGGTTTACCGATACCAAGAGTTCCGAGGAACTTCCAGATATCGGCAGAAGAAGAAGACGTGATATTATTGAGAATATGGCGGCGTTTAGCGTTGCGTATCATCTGGTTACACCGGTTTCTAGCTGTTTTGAAGAGGATCCAATTTTCATTGGAGCGATTCTTTTTAAATGTACGAAAGGCTCGATCCCTACGCCTCATAGCTATTTGAACTCCTTCCGTCATCCAAGGAGCAGGTGGACGCCTAAGTTTCACTTTCTTAACGGGAGCATGGATATCATACAGTTTAAGGACGGTCAGGTTAAAAATACTCACCTTATCTTCTATATTGGCTGCTGCTGTCAGATGTTCCCAATTAAGTTTAGAAGCATCTTGTCGTAACCTTTCTACGTCCATGCGAGCAAAACAACGCATGTGCAGTACTTTAGGGAGAGGTTTAGGAGGTTTTAGGACATACGAGAGGAAAATAAGGTCATGTTGTGAAAAACCGGGCGCGGGATACTGGCCATGGGAGGAAACAAGAGATGGAGTGGACGTAAGGATTAAGTCGAGCCAAGTATCGTCACCAGCTGTATTGCAGTGAGTAGGTTGTAGTGAAAGGACATAGAGACTAACTGACTCGACAATATGAAGGAGCTTTCGGGAACGGGTGGTATGGTGAGTAAGGTCTGTATTAAAATCGCCCATGATGACACAATGTGCATACTCTGACCCTACAGATTCCAGCGCTAATTCCAGGTTGGAGAAATAGTCCACAGTGGGTGGACAATATACAACCCCAAGAAGGGTTTTGACCCCTTTTACGCTAATCTCCAGAAAGAGGTACTCTGCAGAAGCAGAGTAGTTTGAAGGGAAAGTAGCAATAATTTTAAAGGGGAAATCACTGCGAAGATATATTGCAACACCACCCCCTCTCTTTCCAATCCTGTCATTCCGAACAAGAATAAATCCTGGAAGAGGGTAAGTGGTAGAAAGAAGATGAGGTTTGAGCCAGCTCTCAGAAATCAGGACGGCATGAACATTAGCGTCAGAGAATGTGTCCAACAAGTCACTGTAATGACTAGGCACACTTTGTGCATTAATATGACACACATTAAAATGTCCTTTGTGTTGACTAAAGTTTTCACGCACAAAGTCACCAAGAGTACCTGTCAGGGAGCTAAAACTTGCATTAGCGGATGAATTAGTGGATTCATTAGCAGAGTAAAAAGAATCAGTATCAGATATCATAAATAATAATAATAAAATAAGGATATATAAATATTATATAAACTTGCAAGTAAATTATTGCAAACGTGTTATCTTTAGGCGCAACCACTATCTCTGCACCACCCGCCAGCCGCACCAGCACTCTACATAAAGAACCATTAGAAAACAAAAACGATAGACACAAACATATAAATGTGAAGTAATTTTAGAACGATTTAAACAGATGAAATAAAATATAGAAACAAACAAACATGGAACGAAACGCATAACTTTTACAAACGTGGAACAGTGGAACTTGGAACGTCAATCTGACATTTTATTTTGACAGACTGAGAGCCTGACATAACCTCAATAATTATTTAAATGTATACACCACAGAGTACCTTTTATAAATCTGAGAGTATACACCAGAAGTGAAAAATAAAATCGTACGGGGGTAGGTGATTGTGTGTCATAGATTTATGACTGATTACAATATTATATAATAACTGACGACCCAAATACCACTGCTTATACTAGAGAGACACGTAAAGTAAGTTTAAATGCTTAATTAATATTTCGTTCTTCAGTAACAAATAAGGATTATGAACACCTAATTTTTACGCGTTCCGCTTTCAGGTCTGCTGCCAGTTTCGGCTGTTAATTCGCCTGACTTCTTGGGATACTTAGAAAGCAAAGGGCTGAGTTCATCCATAGAAGAAATTTTATGCCGGCTTCCATCGGGAGATTTAATGATTATAACCCCATCCTGAGTCCAGCAGGCTTGCATCCCGAAGTGCAGACGCGCCTTAGCGAAAACTGTCTGCCTGGCCCTAGTCAGAAACTCTTTAACAGTGACCATGGAGCCCTTCAACCCTGACTTCGCCTTCCAAACAGCAGACTTATGGTCAACATTAGAGAATCTTACCAGAATAGGTCTGCTCCCAGGACCTTTGTTAAATGCTCCAAGCCTGTGACATACGTTGATGGAGGATGGTGTGATGTCTTTCAGGGATAACTTGTTTTGTAGTGTATCCAAGATCAGAGCCTTGCAATCTTCCTTCTCTGCTTCAACAACCCCAATGAAAATAAGTGCTTTTCGTCGAGTTCGGGTCTCTAATCCATAAACTGCCCTGGAGCACTCATTGATCTGCTTCCGAAGCAGTCCTAGCATACCGAACATGAGCTCTCTAAATGAACAGAACTCTTCAGCAATCTTAGCAACGGTGTCCTTTGCAGTTCCGACACATTGGATCTGTGTCTCTAGCTCACTCATCTTCTCAATGAAGCATTCCTCCAAGCTCTTCTGGGCAGATTGAATGTTCTCAAGTTGAGACATTGTGTTAAAGTGTCAAAGTTAATTAGTGAGTATAACAGTGCAAGTGATCAGCTAGCAGGTGGTGGAATATGTCCTTATATTACATAGAATTTTTCACCAACGTAAGTACTGCTTATTCAGTGGTTATTGCTCTTATTATTGATGATAATATAGTCAAAAACTTTGTAAATATATTTTTTATGATAATAGATAAATTAAATACGTCTAAACTTTTTTGACACCTACCGCCGAGAAAATGTTATACAATCATTTTTGTATCAATCAGCATTGTAATCTCAATTATTTTAAAAGAGTATCCATGGAGTTTCTTGCCGGCTCTTCTCCATGAGATCGACTATTTGGAACCGTGCAACTTAGATTCTGACGTTTCATAAGTGACAATATTAGGTTTATTTAAAATAAAAACTTTGACTTTGACACGGCTACATATCAAGCTATATATTTCCAGTACAGGCTAATCTCTCATTGTACGGAAAACCTACACAGTGCGAGATCAGCTAATACTGAAGAGTTATAGCTCGATGTAGGTATATGTTGATGATGCTTACGTATAGTTATGAAGAAACACGGTCCCGACGTTATCTTTTCTTTTTTTTTTTTGTGGTCAGCCTTGTATCCGAGTTGTTCATACCCCGAAAGGCTTTGGCGTAACGATTTCTGTCTCATGGTAACAAACGGGACTGATGGTTTTCCGTGCTCTCTGAAGCACGGGTATGGAGGCGTTTAGTTCAAATACCCGGTCACCCATCCATAGATTAACCGCGCTATACGTTGCTTAACCTCGCCAGTCGTTTATCGATTAGAGAGTGCTGGCTATTAGGGACAATTCGCCGAAATTATCAAATCTATAATTCTGTGATAACCTATTTATTTTAAATTTAGAGTAATTTGCATGTTCAACATTTCGTTCTTCGAGCCGACGCGATGGTGTAGAAACATAGACATGCATCTCAACGTGCTCACTTGTGCCAGAGTTTCGCCAACACATATAAATTCTAGCACAACTAAAATTGCTAGTCTGGAAACTTTCAGCTCGGTGTAACTGTTCGTTTAGAATACATTAGAATTCTTTGAAGATATGCAATTTTATTCCTGTAAAGTTTATCAACAATGTCGGGGTGGCGGCAGAAATTCGTTTCTATTTTTCGATGTGTTGGTCAGAGATTGGAATCTTACGCTGGATGTAGAGAGGATATAGATACAGATATTTCGGTATAAAAAATGTAATGTAAAATGGGGCAGACTGCTGCTTTATAAGTTGCAAGTTCGGCCTCATATAGAGTACTGCAGCCATTTATGGGCGGGATTACCTTGATACCAGCTAGGTCCTTTTAATTCGGTACAGAAGCGTGCAGTTAGGATTTTCGACGTACCCAAGCTCACAAGCAACCTAAAACCCCAAGTCTGAGGAGATACTTTGCCTCTCTGTGTGTGTTTTACCGCTTGTACATCGGAGTGTTCTGAGGAATGGTTCGATATGATGCCAACGGCTACTTTCTACAATCGCACCTCCCACCATCGGCGGGGAGTTCATCCACATACCCTAGAGCTTAATGTTAAAGCTTTGCCTAGCCTAGAGCTTTGTGTTAAATACTACCTTGCGAAAACACGCATCTCTACAGTTTAATCGTGACCACCAGGCAAAACGAAGATCCAAGAAGGTGTGTCCCGTAGAGATGCATAGAACAAAATTAGCCAAACGACATTTTCGGGTCCTCGCAAGTCGGATATATAACTCTGTAAATGAGCAATGTAATATCTACACCGGCAGTGGTTTTGAGTGTAAAAGGAAAATTAGTAAGTGGATCATGACTCTTAGCTATGAGGAAGTGGAAAAATTATTGAATTTATAGGGTTTACACTGTTATCTTCAGTTCACGCACCCAAATTCCCATACACACATACCCCCTCACAACGCACGCACACAATACACACACTAACAAAATCCATACACATACGCACTAACATAAACACACACACACACAGTAACGCATGCACACTCACGCAATACATACACACCATACTACATTGAGGTTCTTAACTATTTTAACTTAACTTTCTTATTTAATTTGTATTTCTGTAATTTAAATCTATCGCATTGTATACTGCTACCAAGTATTCACTATGAAACCGCGAACATATTGTATCATCTTATCTAGTTCTATATTAGAGAGCCCTGACACCCATAACACAAGTTTAATCTTAGCTTGGGTGCCAGAGGTATATCATCATAACGGCCATTTATACGTCCACTGCTGAACAAAGGCCTCCCCCATAGATTTTCACAACTGTGTCATCATTTTGGGGGGTATTTGCCAATACTCACCACGCTTGGCAGGCGGGTTGGTGAGCGCAGTATTGCTACCGTTTCACAGAAGGGACGCTGCTGCCCATCCCTCTGGTTTAGATTCCCTTAGTCGCCTTTTACGACATCCATGGGAGGAGATGGAGTGGTGCTATATTCTTAATCCGGACACCACACGGAATGTGGTATATAATTCTGTGAAAATACAATTTATAGGATGAAATGTATTGTAAACTACGTAGTGACTATACTCTTCTAAAAAAAAAAAAAATATTGTAAAACTGGTTAATAAAGATTTTATTATTATTCTCTTTATTTATTAATGGTCTCGCACCGTACGGTTTCAGAGGAACTTCTTCCCGCGCACGCTCAGACTGTGGAATCAGTTCCTTACCGAAGTTTTCCCAAGAGACTACAGCATGGGGCTCTTCAAAAAGGACGTCAAAAGATTTTTACAGCGTCGGCAACGCACGGGGTACCTCTGGTGTTGCAAGCATTCATTTATGGGTTACGGTAAACGCTCGAGTCCGTGTTTATTAACAAGTTGTAAAATATAAAAACTGTTATTCAATAAGTTTTTGTTGATGAAAATAAAATAATTATCGTGTTAATTAGATCATCTTCAACAGTGGACATATAAGGGTCGATGCGTGTGTATCTGTAATATTGTGTCGTAAATTCATCATTTTGATTTTGATATATATCATATGATGGTGATATGATGGCAACCTTTTTAGTTTTCAAAATGTTAATCTCTAAATTGTGTTTTTGTACGCTTATTGTTCGTTGGTACCTATTGTGCACAAAAACATCACTTTCTATCAGCGTATATAAACTTACATTTTTTACTTACATATGTAAGTGAAACATCAAAATGATGAATTTACGACACAATATTACAGTTTTTTTTTTTTTTTTTTGGTCTCCTCACATACATTTCTGGGAAATGTGGTTGCTTAACCGGTCATTTGCTGGCGAAGCCAAAAGAGGCCTCCAGCCAGGCTTAAATTAAAAATTACAGATACACACGCATCGACCCTTATATGTCCACTGTTGAAGATGATCTAATTAACACTATAATTATTTTATTCTTATATAGACAAAAAATAAATGTGTGTTATCAGAATAAAATGATTTCTTTCTTTATTTCAATAATTTATCCGAAAAACAATCTTAACATTGTAGTTGAAAAACATGTTTTCCGACACATTCCAACTGCAAATATAACTTTGTATGCACAATATTGAAATATTTACGATGTTATTTTCATTCCATAGGTTTTCCGTCTATAAGTAAAGGACCACTATATATGAATTTTTCTGAATTTTAGGCTCTGTAGTTTCGGAAATAAGTCTGGTATGGTAAATGTTCGCCTATTTTCTTATTTAACTTTTAAGCTACTGACTTTACAATTACAAAATAAATATATTTGGGACGCTCCCAACAAACCCATCTATTTGATATGTTACACGGTACAGTTTGCAAAAACTCTTAAATTTTCTATATAACTCCCCTAAAGTGACCCGAATATAAAAAAAAACATTTATTTAGTGAATCGTAGCGAAATAACAGCCGTTAAATTTTTATAAACATCGCTGTTTTATGTAAAAATAAATAGTTTTTATTTAGATAGGCGAAAGCAATTATTGTGTACTGAAATCAGTTAAATAACAAAATTCTAACACTGAGGGTTCCAGAGTTATATACTGAATTCATTCTTTGAGCATGATTTCTTTGAGTTTTAATAATAATTTCGTACACGTAGATTGTTCAACGACACACAAACCATTATAGATTTCTGATTTAGCAGTCTAATTAAAGAAGCAGGTGTGGGGAATTGAATCGTTTGAAGCGGAAGGCGTCGCAGGAAACTTTTAAAGTTGCCGTCTGAGTTTCCGACTTGTGGGTAACGAGAGTTCGGTGTGGGATTTTGAAACATACTATATTAGCAGAAGTAAGAAAACCTGCGTACGTACCTTCGTACGGGTATAAAATGAGGGATCGTTTCTGCCATTCACGGATGATTCTGGATTTATTTCCGTGTTGTATCCGGATTAAGAATGTATATAGAACCACTTCCTCTCCGCCCGTGGATGTCGTAAAAGGTGACTAAGAGTCGCTAAGCCAGAGGGATGGGCAGCAGCGTCTCTTCTGTGGAACAGTAGCCATACTGCGGTTACCAACTCGCCTGCCAAGCGTGGTGAGTATTGGAAAATAACCCTCAAAATGACGACACATTGTAGAAATCTATGAGGCCTTTGGATGTATAAATAGCTGATATTATGATGATGATGTATGTATTTGGTATTCAGCAATTAATAGACCATCTCTCTTAACCCGTCAGTGTAAATAAATCTTTCGGAGAAGGCTAGCAACTTCCACAAAAAAATCGCTACTCGGAACCCTTGAATTATCTATATTTGCCATTTCAGGAATTGTCCGATTACACGCTACAGATTGTGACATTCTGAAACCAGTATTCTTGCACTAAATATCAATAATGATAAGGCAGTTTAGGAATCGTTATACATGATATGTAGATAAAAATAAAATCGCTCAGTTAATGCTTACATAATACAATGTTTGGTGCGACATTCACATATTTGTTTTTATAAATGAGGTTTTGAATCTATTCTTACACTTTCAAAATTATGAATCAGATTTACATGCAGTAAACTCTACAACTGACGGTATTTAAGTATGTCTATACCTTAGGCCAGTTCCAACTATGCTGATTGGCTTATCTTTTTACCACCGCACAATCTACTCCCATGTGAATTATAGCTCGTGCTGACCCGTTTTAATTGCAAAACCTTGCGATTACCGTTTAAAATCGATGAGTCTTGTTTATGAGAGAGGACAAGCTTTGTCTACTTTTTTACAGCCTATCGATCAGCAAGCTACGTTATTGGCAGTAAAAGAGGATCCTGAAACAGAGGTGGTAAGGATGACCGCTCCAGCGGTTTTAGCCGGTAGAAGTTGCATACCCCTTCGCCATTGCCCGGGCGGCGATAGTACATGATGTATTTCCACCGGATTAATAAAAAAGCTATCACTGTAACCTACTGATTGTCCGTTGCAATAAAGTTCACTATGTTTATCGGACAAATCGGTATAATTCATGCAATCATCATCAGCCTATATCGGTCCACTGCTGGACATAGGCCTCTCCCAGCGTGCGCCACAACACCCGGTCATCAGCATTCCGTACCCAGCCGGACCCGGCAACCTTCTTCAGGTCGTCCGTCCGTCTGGTCGGTGGACGCATCACACTACGTTTACCCATACGCTCCATACGGTCTCCACCATAGGACTCGCCTGCTCTATCGGACATCGATCCTTCGACAGACGTGGCCAACCCACTGCCACTTCAGCTAATTTGGTGTGCTATGTCGATCATTTTGGTTCTCTTCCGAATATCCTAATTTCGGATTCTATCCTTTAGAGAAACTCCGAGCATAGCACGATCCATAGTCCGTTGAGCGACTTTAAACTTGTAGACTAGTCATCACAGGTAGGATGCACTGGTTCGAAACTTTCGTTTTCAGACATTGCGGAATACAATAAAAATAAAAAATAACATTCAATCAACATTAATACATATCGTAGTAAAACTTGACACAAAATAATTTTATTCCAAGAACTCCACAATTGGACCAAAAATATCACATAAAAATCATTAAGCTGGTACTACAATCACTTCGATTCTCATGTCAACTCATAGTGGAAGACACGTGTCATCTATTTCCGGGGAAATCTATGGAAATCATTTTTCCTTTTTCTGATACGGATATTATTGTACTATTGTGTAGTGGTTCACGAGGGGTAAATATTTTTGCACGGTACAAAATGCGAACCTTAGCGGGACGCCAGGCAGATGTGAGATTTATGTCTATATACTGTACCCACGATACAGGAGACAATACTGGTGTTTTTAAATAAATTACCAAAAGAATAACACTGCTGAATGTGTTAAAGAACCTGACCCAATAGATCTCCCTAATGTAAAACTTCATCTAAATTGATTGAAGAATGGTCAGTGTGTTGACTTAACATTACAGTTTGTCAATGCAAATGCAAATAGCTTCATGTAGTAAATGTCATTAAAATGTAAGGACTGCCAGTAAATGCAGAACTGAGAAACATGTAATAATAATAATATATACACAACACTATAATTTTCTCTCAGTGTCAAATATCACTACACTTTAAGAAAGGTTAACACTTTTTACGGTAATCACTTCACTATGTCATTTTGACTCCCGTTTTTTGAGCTGATCGAGAGATCTGAGATTTCATCTCCTTCATCTCGTCTTCTTCTGCCTCTTGTATTTTGCGGACCCTCCCTTTGTTTTCTCACTGTCGTCTGTCACCAATCGAACATCAATGTTACAGACAGTGGCAGTGCTAATGACGATCACTATATAAATCACGATATAGTGATGAACATCATGAGAAGATAATATTTCTAGCTTAAAACCATGTGCGTGCACCTAACAATGAATGAAAGTGTTTCTTGAAATCTTAGAATAAAGAAAACTACTTAGAGTTTTGAAATGGTTGAGTTAATTTATTTATCAATTCTCAACTCTTTTTGACCTCCACTGATTTTAATGTCGACATTTCATTAATACCTGTTGTTCTAATCTCGCACTAATGTATATAAATCCACCATTTTATATACATTAGTAACATATGTTCCTACGCACTATCTCTGCAAGTGCTTGGAGAGGATTAAATCCGCCCGCCAAAATTGTATCTTAATTCCTCTAGCAAACGGCCATTAATACATTTATGTAAATAAGCCGGCGGGTCCGGGTACTAGGGGTCGCGTTAAGAGCTCTTTAGGGCTAAGCAGGACCGAGACCTCTTGATGGCTACCCGTCCCAGTAAAAATGTGGAAGCGACGTCCAAATTTTTTACTTATGGTAGGTATCCTTAACTTTGTATTTGTTCTCTCTTTTCTGTAAGAGGCACTTTATATCCGGTAAATCAGCGTGTACAGATATCAGACAGTTATATTCATCATTTCGGCCGAATGAAGTCCACTGCTGCACACAGGCCTCCCCAAAGATCACCACAACGACCAGTATGGGAGTGTTGTAGGCTCATTGGAGGGTTTTGCCATAATCGGCAGACGGGTTGTCGATCGTAGTTGAGTTGTTAATGTACTCGAAGGACGCTGCTGTCCATCCTCCGGCTGATCGCTTAGTCGCCTTTTACGACAACCACGGGAGGAGATGGGGTGGTGGTATTATGAGCCGGCACCACACGGCTTGAGCCGGCACACACGGCTTGAGCCGGCACCACACGGCTTGAGCCGGCACACACGGCTTGAGCCGGCACCACACGGCTTGAGCCGGTACCACACGGCTATAGGCACAGTTACATTACCATTAATAAACTAAAGCTTTTTATAAGTTGTATCATATAGCAAAAGCCCGGCTATGTAAGTAACATCGTAGTATCAGATAATATAGGGACAAAAAATAGTGTTTTAACATACATTACTGTGATCCGATTTGAAGGGTACTGTGTCTAGTGAAATAATGATGTATCTTCTGAATGACAAATATATAAGGTTAATTCATAGATTTGGGGGGATCCTTTACAATACTCCCCGAGAATTGCTTGGGGGTGACCTTTTTGCAGTCGCCTTCCCTCCGCTAGAGGGGGTGACCGTCTTACAGTCATCCCCACCGTGATGTGCCTAAAGGTGTGGTACCAATGGGTGGCTCTAACGATGACCTGGAGCCCCCTTCGGTGCCGAATATAACCGCTCCAGTAGTTTCAGCTGGTAGGAGTCCAGCACACCCCTTCGCACTTCCCCGGGGCGAAGGAAGTTCATGTAAAAATCCACTGGTGACCTATTAAAAAATAAAAATTTATACATAGATGTCGTTGCTGTTCCCCTGATATAAACAGAATATAAGTGAGAATGTACTGAAAACTTCAGGAAAAGTGTAACTTAAGTGAAAACTTAGGCCTATAATAAAAGTAGGAAAGCCATCTTGGAAATAATAGCTTACAGATTTTGAAATTTTTGAGCACGCAGTGTACCGTAAACAACGCGATCAAAATGTTACGTGGTACCATGTACTATGATATGATATTATTATACTATTGCAAGCGATACTCACCTCCGTGAAACGCGAACGCGTATCAACAGCCGTATAGTTTTTATTTACATTGCAGTTTTATGTGAAAATAAATAGTTAATTGTGTTTTTTATTCAAAATATACTGAAATCAGTTAAACAAAAAGGTAAAATTCTGACGCTGACGGTTCCAGAACCATGTACTAAAACCATGGTATTAGTTTTCGTTACGATGCAACTTACAATTATTTTTCTTGTTCAAACAAGTAAAATGTTTATATAACCATTAATCTTTCCATCTGAGCTTAACATAATACTAGGTGTTGTTGGTTTTAACACGATAATTCAATAGCAGAGTTGTCTAGACCAACAAATTAGATCAACCAACTAGAAAAAAGCAAATATTTCAATGTCTCAAAGGTCAAACAGGTGACAGCCCTAGGTCGTTCCAATGTTCAGAGACACGACGGTGGGTGAATGTGTTTACTTAGGCCATGTCCACACGATGTTTTTGTAGCGATACGATGAGGTGAGGGCACTTAAGAGTAATTTCGGAAATTTAGTGAAATTAATGAGTAGGTAAGTTGTGTGTACTTTTAATTTGGTTTAATATAACCGAGATAGAGAGAAAGAGATGGAGAAAGGGTACTCAGCGTGTTGTTCTATGACCAATGCCACACATCAAGTGCCTTAGAAAAAAAGATTTTCAAAGATGACAAAAAATACCCTGAGGTAATGAAATGAAGTTATATTTATTTTAGCAAGTAGGTTTCAAGAAACACTCATTCGTCAAATTTGAATGAAGCCGGCATTTCGTGCTGAATGCCTTTGGAAAGAAACGGTGAAACAAACTTAAGGTTTCTGTTAAGCCCAGAGATATATAGGTACAATATTAGGCGAGAAAAATAAGAGGCGAGACGTCTAAAATTTTTGGAGAATTATTGGCCTTTTATAATTATAATAATAATAACCCCTCTGGGCAGTCGTTAACCCCTCTGGGCAGTCGTTATCTCACCATGGGATAAGGTAGTCCTGGAGGGCAGATTAAAGCAGCTGCTTGATTTCTTCCTACCTTATGATAAAAAATAAAAAATTAAGTATATCGTAAGAAAAAAAAAGTATATTAAGTAGCTTACAGAACCCAGGGCAGTTTGTGGCGAGCTGAATGTGAGTGGTGACACTGCGTACCCGAATGCTCCAGAGAGTCGGTCAGGGCCTCGTCTCCGGCTTGCCTTCATTGGTTGGAGTGGTACCCCATGAGTGCCCGTAGGATTTTCAACTCTGGCTTGCCTTAGTTGGCCAATCAGAGGGGGGCCGCCAGAGCTATATGCTCGGGGGTGGAAGTGTCTAATGGCGTAATAACGGGGAAACCCGCTCCGAGTCTTCGAGACGCGCGATGGTGAAACCGGTGCCGCACCTCTCTACACCCCTAGCCGCTCACACCGGTGTTGCTCCTTGTCGCCTGTAGTGGTGGCTATTTAGGGGGCCCATCTTGTGAGTGGCAAGTCACCGTCTGCCACAGAATTTCACTTTAAAGGTTGAAAGGCAGGCGAATTTTTTTTCGTTTTTCTTAGTATTAAATCCATTTAGCACCCATTGCAATAGACTTATACTTGTAGTTTCCATTTCATACAATAGTTTTATACCTCCGGGGACAATCTGAGAATGCATTTTATAGTGCAGCCATGGAGAGTCCCCGGTTAGTGTCCCATTACGTTTTAGATTAAAATTCTCTAAATGGCCTCTGCCTGTTGGACCCATGTCCCCGCGTAAACCTATCAAAAGACCGGGACAAATTAAATTGAAATTTGGTATACATATGGATTTCTGTGACCCATATATATAAATTTTGAATATGGGGGGTCACTTTTGGGGGCAATATAGAGAATTAGAAAATTGAGAATGATATTAGGTCTTAAATATGTTTGATTCATAATTTTAATATCAACAGTTTTAAAGTTATTTAAGAAAATGGGCGAAAATGTACCTTTTTTTATCCCACTTTTCTCCGAAACTACCGAGTCTAAAATTATGGGAAAAATATGAAAAATAGCTCTGTGTATAGATTACAGGAAAACCTGTAAGAAGTTTATAGTCTTAAAATAACATGGTAAATCTTTCAATAGTGTGCGTACAAACTTACGTTTGCAGTTGGAATGTATTGGAGAACAGGTCTTTCAACCACATGTTAAGTTAGTTCTTGGGATAAATTATTAGTACCTACAAATAATTAGTACCGGTTAATTTTACAATTTTGCTGTAGAACACTTGTCAGAGACACTTTAAATTCTCTGTGATTTAGAAACGCCCTTTTCCGACCAAGTTGGCCTAACCTTATACCAAACAACAACTTGCACTTAGGCGTCGTCAAAATGCAGTGTTGCCAATGTGAGCCGTAGTGCAATGTCTAACCATTTTTTCGAATAGACACATTTAACAAAATATTTTTATTAATAAATATAGGAACATAGTCTTAGATTTTAGCGATTATTACACATTATAGTAAAACACTATTAAACGGATTCTATCTCGTATATTTTTGATTTTCCTGTGGTTTGAATACTTTGCAGCATTCGTGGCTCAGGATGACTAAGGTGCCAGCCCTCGTCACAGATTATAACTTTTTAAAATACGCGATAGAATCAGTTTAACAGTGTTTTATTATAAATGTAGGAACTTTAAGTTTTTTTTCAACATAGTCCTCCACTAGAATTCTCGTGTATCGTGGATACAGTTTTCAGACATAAATCTCCACCTGCAGCTACCATGCCATATTTTCGACATTGGTGTATAATCTGTGGTGCCATCGTACCTGAATCTAAATTACATTTCTTTATAAACATGTTATATAGTTAACTTATTTCAACACTAACGAGATTTCGACACGACACGTCACCACGCTTTGCAGACCAGGGATGCTACGGATATGGAATTTCGGTTATGGATAAGGATATTTAAATATTTTATGTTGGTTTCGGTTACGGATATGGGATATTAAAATATTTCTGATATTCAGATAATTTCGGTTATAGATTATAATATTTTAGACTAACTTTTATCTGCGATTTTTTAGAAGCAAATAAAAATGCAAAGTATCATTTAGTGAATATATCCGTTTATTTTAAGAAAAATCTATCTTCATAGATAGCTTTAATATAATTATTTAGAAGACGCGTTAAGAAATATATGAGCTAGGATTCTGACTTCTCTTTGGGGGTGACCGCTTTATAGTCACCCTCTCAGAGATGTGCCTATAGGCGTGGCACCAGTGGGTGGGTCTAGTGTGATCATACGAGGATCTGGAGTACCCCTTCAGTATCGAAGATGACCGCTGCAGTGAAAAGCTGCAATAAACCGGCATACCCTTTTGCCCTTCCCCGGAGCAAAGGAAGTTCATGTAGAATTTCCAATGGACACCAGTCAAAAAGGGGGTCGATGTACTTACGTGTTTCTTTATCTCTACTCTAGTCGGCAATGCAACTAAATTCGTTGAATCGAAACTGCTGATGAAAGCATTTTGCGCTACGCGACACTTGTCCAGTGTAGAGGTGTTAGGTGACCTTACTATCGAAACAGCGTTATGTAACAACATTACCTCCGCAATTAATTAATTTATGGTTTTATCTGACGTCTCCAAGCAAACCAGAAACGTTATGTCCTTCAGAAGCCTGGTAACATCAAGTTGGTCGAATGTGATGGGTGGCAACCTATGCAGCCCCTTCGCTATGAAAACAGGCACATCGTCTGGATCGTTCAACTTTAACAAGGTGATGACGTCCTGGTTGCTCTTCTCAGTTCCATTTCTCCTGCGTGACGATTGCATCTGGTCAACCTTTTAAACTGTTTGGAAATTTCAGTCTGAATAAATGTTATTTCCTTTCTTATCATATGAGATTTAATAACTAATGTGTCGAGTGGACGAGCGCAGTGTGGTGCCACGCGAGGATAGTTCTGAGTAGCAATACTTTATTATGAGCAGGCATGACGTTTACCATTCTCTGTCACTGATTTAGATAAAAAAATTACCAGATAATTCGTTTAGCTAATGAAACAAACAAACTTGTATCACAAACTCAGAATACTCTCCGAAGAACATGAAGCTAGCATATTAACCCTTCGGTCAAAACAAATGGTTCAGTCTGAACTATGATAAACTTTACTAATAACTATAGGTCAATCTTGAGATCAGTTAAGATATAGTCGGCAAGCGATTTATGTTATTGTTTATTTTTCTTTTCAACGTTATCTTGGCCTATTGCCAGTTTACTTTTGATTAAAAGATTTGGTAGCGCGCACCGTATGTCACTGATACCGTCTTTTACAAAACAAACGATTCTGATAATGAGAGTGTTTTATAATATAATCAGCATCATCATCATATCAGCTAAAATACGTCCACTGCTGATCAAAGGGTCTTTCCTATTGATTTCTAGCATCCTTTTAACTGTAACACAATAATCTATAAAGTTCAAACACTACAGCTTGGCGGAGAATATATGGCACTGGGGTGGGAGCTACGCAGTTGGACTTTTGCAATAAGAGACCTTTTTCTTATTGATCACCAGCAGAAATTCATCATGAAGTTCCTCCGCCTCGGGGAAAGGTGAACAGATGCCCCTTCGCCCTTCCACCGGTCTCCTATGGGCTTAAACCTCTGGGGTGATCATTTTCGGCAACTAAGGCAAGCTCCCCCTTCAGGTCCTTGTAATATTATACTAGAACCGCCCATTGGCTTTTAGGCACATCTCGGAAGCGAAGACTGTAGAGCTGTAAGCCCCGGAGCTACCACTAGCGGAAGGAAGGCGACTGTAAAAAGGCCGTCCCCCAGGCACTTCTCAGGGAGGATTGAAGCCTCGCTGTGCACTGGAAGTGGATTCTACATTTTTTTGGAATGCAGCCGCCTAAAACCACTTGAGTTGTCATCTTCGGCACTGAAGGAAGGCTCCAGGAACTTGGATAATTTCCAACTAGATCCAACCATTGGTGCCATCCCTGCTTACGTAGCGAACATGCTTGTCGTGAAGATATTCCCTGATGATACCCTACTACGGGGTACTAGGGTGTACTGATGGTGAACCAGCCCCGCCCTAATCGCGCCCCACGGGATAGGGTTAAAGGCATTGACTGTATCAAGACTGACAGTCAACGTCACCCCACCCCGCCGGGACACTGCCTGTTCTGACAGAGAGCGGACGTGACGAATCGCGTTGATGGGTGGTACCTACCTAGTTGGACTCTTGCAATAAGAAACCTACCATGAGTGAACATCATAATTCAGCAGTAAAACCTCATCAGATCATTCTCTCTGTTGAGCTATGGTAGAGATGGAGTAACTTCTACTTAGCAAGCAACTGTGCTGCATTATGAATAGCTTTAACCAACGCCCGCTCTACACTTGCACCGCACTGCCACAGTCTATGAGATATTACGTCCACAAATCAGTGGCACATCTCGGGGGCAGGCAGAAGTTTGGCCATTACTCCGCGCATCACTGCAGCATCAATAACAGGCAGCCAAGTAATTTAAACTGTCCAACGGTAAGATGCACGAATACGCTTGCCAGTGTTACACTTCAGAATTGATTAATTTGACGGCACGGTTGGTGCAGTGGCTGATACAGTCGGCTGCTGCGCTCTGGGTCGTGGGTTCGATTCCCACATCATTTCGGCCGAATGAAGTCCACTGCTGGATACAGGCCTCCCCCAAAGATCACCACAACGACCGTAGTGGGTTCATTGGGGGGTTTTGCCATAATCGCCACGCTTGGCAGATGGTTTGGCGATCGCAGTTGAGTTGTTAATGTACACGAAGGACGCTGCTGCCCATCCTCCAGCTAATCCCTTAGTCGACTTTTACGACACCCATGGGAAGATATGGGGTGGTGGTATTTTGAGCCGGCACCACACGGCGTACCACTGATTACCTATCGATTCCCATACGGAACAAATATTTGTATGATCTGCAGGTAGTTGTTCCGGGCCAGAGGTCGATCAAGGGATCTTGCCCGATCCGGAGGAGGAAGCGTCGTGGTTCCGGAGGACGATGACGTCAATATGCGACGCATCTATGCCCCGGGCCAGGCGCTCCCGGCGTACGGCAGTGCACCGGGTCCGGACGGCATTCCGGGCCGCGCGTGGGTGTATGCGCTACAGTCTCTTGGGGACCGCTTGAGGCGGCTGTTCACCAGTTGCCTCCGTAGTGGCGTGTTCCCGTCCGGCTGGAAGGAAGCCGGATTGGTTCTCTTGAAGAAGGAAGGAAGGGCTGCAGAGTCTTCCTCTGCATACCGTCCCATTTGCCTGCTCGACGAGGCTTCGAAGCTATTCGAAAGAATAATTACCCGAAGACTCGTTGAGCACCTGTCGCGAGTTGGCCCCGACCTGGCCGAAAGTCAGTATGGCTTCCGGCAGCAGCGGTCCACCATTGACGCGATTCTTCGCGTCCGCTCGCTGGCGGAACAGGCAGTGTCCCGGCGGGGTGGGGTGGCGTTGGCGGTCAGTCTAGACATCGTCAACGCCTTCAACTCCATTGAGGGCGCTATTAGGGCGGCACTAGTCCATCATCGGTGTCCGCCCTACCTGCAGGGCATCATAGGGGCCTATCTGCGCGATAGGCACATTCGCTACGTGGGCAGGGACGGTAGCGTAAAGCGGAGGGAGATTACGTGCGGGGTTCCGCAGGGGTCAGTTCTCGGCCCTCTCTTATGGAACCTCGCCTACGATGCGGTCCTGCGTGTCGTTCTCCCTGCTGGCGTCAGCTTAGTCTGTTACGCTGATGACACTCTGGTGTTGGCCAGCGGGGAGTCCTTCGAGGGAACCATCCGGCTTGCGGAGCAAGCGGTGGCAATTGTCGTGGCAAAATCCACGCCCTGGGTCCTACGGATAGCGCCTCAGAAAACCGAGGCGCTATGGTTCCACAAACTGCCGAGAAGCAGAGAACCACCCAGTTCGTGGATACGCGTTGGTGACGCGCAAATCGGGGTGGGCCGGTACATGAAATACCTGGGGCTCACCCTGGATAGTCGTTGGGGCTTCGAAGAGCACTTCCAGCGCCTCGTCCCCCGAGTCGAGAGGGTAGTGGGTGCTCTACACCGGCTGCTGCCCAATCTCGGGGGACCATGTGAGGAAGTTCGCCGTCTCTACGGAGGAGTCGTGCGGTCCGTGGCCCTCTACGGGGCGCCTGTATGGTCAGCTCGACTATCAGGCGCCCAGCGCTGCAGAACCAAAATTCACGGTCTGCAGCGCAGAGTGGCTATCCGGATCGCACGAGGATACCGAACGGTGTCCTACGAGGCGGCAACTCTCCTGGCGCGTTTTCCGCCTTTTGACATCCTGGCGGAGATGGATGCGTGGGTCTACGATCAGACACGCTCCCTCCGCCAGAGCGGCGAAGGCGCGCCTCCAGGGGCGTTGGACAAGCTGCGGCGAATAGCTCGGCGGCGCGCACTTGTAAAGTGGCGTCATCGCCTGCGGATGCAGTTTGCAACCAAGCGCGTCGTCGAGGCCGTCCTGCCGCTCTTTGGAGCCTGGCTCAAAAGGCGAGCGCGTCACCTACCGCCTGACGCAGGTACTCACCGGGCACGGTTGTTTCGGCGCGTACCTGCACAGGATAGGACGCGAGGCCACGGCACAATACCACCATTGTGATAGCGACCAGGACACCGCACAGCACACGCTCGAGGCGTGCCCTGCGTGGGCCGCCGAGCGGCGGATCCTGGTCGATCGGATCGGGCAAGATCTCTCTCTGCCAGCAGTAGTGTCGGCTATGTTGGCAGAGCACGAAAATTGGAATGCAGTGGTCTCCTTCTGTGAGAGCGTCATGCTGCAGAAGGAGACCGCAGAGCGGGATCGGGAGAGGGCCGATCCCACTCGAAGAAGAAGGAGACGGCGCCGGGGTAACAACCGCCCTGGCGCCTAATTCCGATACGCCTGAAAACCCCTGCCGTTGCTATAAGGTGGGGGACCTCTGGGTTCGCGGGTGCGTAGATTGGGGAATCTGCGTGCCCACACCAAGCGACCCAAGAGAAGACGGTAGCACGCATGTGGTCACGCGCTGCCGTGGGACGCACTGGGGTATCCTTTACAATCCCCCTGGGGGGGTGACCGCCTTACAGTCACCCTCTCCGAGATGTGCCAATAGGCGTGGCACCAGTGGGTGGCTCTAGTGTGATCATACGAGGACCTGGAGCCTCCCTTAGGTGCCGAAGATGACCGCTCCAGTGGTTTTAGCCGGTAGGATTCCGGCATACCCCTTCGTCCTTCCCCGGGGCGAAGGAAGTTCATGATGAATGAAAAAAAAAAAAAAAAAGGTAGTTGTTCCGGGTCTGGGTGTATTGTATGTGGAATTTATGTCTGTAAACGCACCCACGACACAGGAGCAATCCTAGTGCGGGGCAACGTATTAAAAAAAATGAGCATAACGTGGAATTTAAGGGCATTACATTGCCCAATGGCCTTCATGATTTGGTCTCTGAACTAGCATCTGTTACTTTACCGCCAACTACCGACACATCAACAAAATACTGTAAAGATTAGGCAAAAACACAGATGTGTCACAGTATTTTGCTTATTTTTTATTTGCACTGAGAGACCCTAATACATTTTTTAATAACAAAACAGTTACAATGATGAGTTTCACCAGTTATCTTAATTAACATTAAGTGTTACGATATTATTACATAAGAAGGTCTGATGATGATCAGGTAAATACTTACCGGATCTCAGTGACGGGAACTAATTAGGATGACCTAGCTTTCGACAGTTTTTACCTGTACAAGTAGCGACATACGAAATTCTAAAGTAAACTAAAAGCGAAAATATTACGGATAGGATATATCCACACTGGAGCCGCCCATTGGTTCCACGTCTTTAGGCAGATGTCGGAGGGGTGACTGTTATGCGTATACCCCCTCTAGCGGAAGGGAGGTGACAGTATAAAAGCCTCCAAGGCACATATCGGGGGGATTGTAAAGGATCCATGATACTTCTTGTACATGACGCTATTACAGATGGTAGACCACTGCACTCCAATTTTCAGGTTCTGCCAACATATCCGACACAGGGCAAGGCAGCTCAAATTTAGATGCAAATTAAGAATAAATCATTTCCCGTCCTTTTTTACAAAGATATCAATTGACATCAATTGACCGGGAAATTGTTTAGATAAAAGAGAATAACTGAATATAACGATAAATATTTTCCCTATTCTTCCCTCCTTGTGGAATTGTTTACGGGTTCGCGTATACTTTAACAATCGGGGTGCATTTATAAGAAGTTTGCTTGTGTTGGGGGAA
Organism: Diloba caeruleocephala; assembly: GCA_947459985.1. Lineage (NCBI taxonomy): Eukaryota > Metazoa > Arthropoda > Insecta > Lepidoptera > Noctuidae > Diloba > Diloba caeruleocephala. The sequence continues at coordinate 2,474,128 of OX381615.1, read as the reverse complement.
GAACATGTATGGAAATATATTGAATTTATTGACGCTCCGCTGCGAATCCGTGATGCAAAAAGTGTTTTTATGTTTTTTCTGTTTTATTTTACTCTGTGTTTATATACACATACACGCATTGATCATAGAACTGATGGCCGTCGGGCGAAGTGGTACTCGATTGTACTCATACCGAGTGACCCCCGGGGAAACAGCGGTGAGCACCTGGTCACGTGCCGCCGTGTGCGGCGCGCACAGCGCACAGCGAAGCTTCGGGGGATCCTTTACAATCCTCCGAAAAGTGCCTGAGGGGCCGCCTTTTTACAGTCTCCTCCACTACAGGGGGTGACTGCCTTAAAGTTATCCCCTCCGAGATGGGCCTATAAGCGTGGCACCAATGAGCGGCTCTGTTGTGATCGTACGCGGACCTGGAGCTCCCCTTCGGTGCCGAAGATGATCGCGCCGGTGGTTTTAGCCAGTAGAAGTGCCCCTCCGCCCTTCTCCAGGATGTGGGAAATACATAATGTATTTCCAGCGGGATAGTAAAAAAAAGGTGAATTCTACCACTGAAACAAGGATTAAACCACTATAATATTGGCAATATTTTGTTTGCAAGCAAAATATTATTGTTTTATGAAGATTATATCTATCTTCTTCTTCTCCTCTTAGATTATGGCTTCTGTAGAGTATCTTCCACAATTTCGCCAATGTCAAGTATAAGGCAAATCTGTACATTTCTCAAAAGTCGTCCTGCGACCACGGCCACGACCGACCACTGCAAAGTGTTCGAAACGTTAGGACAAACAAAAATCTAAAATATACGCGATAGAATCAGAAAGTGTTTTATTATAATGTGTAATACTTGCGAAAATTTAAGACATTACTGTGGAAGGTACTCTACAGAAGCCATAATCTAAGAGAAGAAGAAGAAGAGAATACCCTTGGCTGTTTGTTGGAACGGCTGGATTTGGCAACGAAACTTTTATGGAATATTTAATTAAATATTATATCCATTTTTGCTTTTTAGTCATTGACTCAAGTTAAGCTCGCAGTCTTTTAGAGCTGGCTGAGTATAAAACCGCGCCAAATTTCTTGACCGCTAGGTATACGAGGCGAGACTGCGCAGTAGAAAATGTTGGCGGGCACACATCTCAACCCGCGCACCCAGCACTTTCGCACAGTGCAGGACTATAGAATCAGTTTTAATAGTACTTTTTCTTCATACCGACTTAAAAAAAATGTTACACGGTACAGTTGGCAAAGCTTTATTCTTAAATTTTCTATATTGCCCCCCCAAAAAGGACCCTGTTATGGATATTCAAAATTCATTTATTTACGTTACACGTACGTATTTGGGTCGCAGAAATCCATATGTGTACCAAATTTCAACATAATTGGTCCCGTAGATTCGGAGCAAATTGGCTAAGGGCAGACACACGAGTGATCCTATAAAGGTTACGCCATTTTTTCCTTCGGACGTTCAGAACCCTAAAACGATGTTAGGGTATGTGGTGAAATGGACCTCACATGCAATAAAAACAACATTTAAGACTAAATACAGCATGAGTGAAGTGCTACAAAAATCATCATCATCATCATTTCGGCCGAATGAAGTCCACGGCTGGACACAGGCCTCCCCCGAACATCACCACAACGATCGATATGGGTGTGTTGTGGGCTCATTGGGGGGTTTTGCCATAAGCACCACACTTGGCAGACGGGTTGGCGATCGCAGTTGAGTTGTTAATGTACTCGAAGTACGCTGCTGCCCATCCTCTGGCTAATCCCTTAGTCAACTTTTACGACACCCACGAGAGGAAATGGGGTGGTGGTATTCTGAGCCTGAACCACACGGCATGAAAATATGAAGGCTAAAATATTTTGTCATTGAATTTCTAATGCCTCATTTGCGGCAGCGCGACGGGCATTGTATGAATATTTATACTTTTTGTAGGAGAACATTAATGTTTTTTTAAATGCAGTATTTTAGTGTGAGAAATGTCTAATGAGAACGTCATTTATCAAGTTGTCCTAGGTTTAATTTAATTTCTATACGGATCGCACGAGGATACCGAACGGTGTCCTTTGAGGCGGCAACTCTGTTGGCGCGCTTTCCGCCTTTTGATATCTTGGCGGAGATGGATGCGTGGGTGTATCATCGAGATGTGCCAAAAGGCACCTTTTTTTTTTTTTTTATTGGTGCCCAGTGGAAATTCTTCATGAACTTCCTTCGCCCCGGGGAAGGACGAAGGGGTTTGCCGGACTCCTACCGGCTAAAACCACTAGGGCGGTCATCTTCGGCACCTAAGGGAGGCTCCAGGTCCTCGTATGATCACACTAGAGCCGCCCACTGGTGCCACGCCTATTGGCACATCTCGGAGAGGGTGACTGTAAAGCGGTCACCCCCCCAGGGGGATTGTAAAGGATCCCCCAAAGCGTCCCACGGCAGCGCGTGACCACATGCGTGCTACCGTCTTCTCTTGGGTCGCTTGGTGTGGAACCGAAACCGAACCGAACCCGTGCCAAAAGGCACCTACGGGTGGCTCTAGATGGAGATTATTCGAGTTCCTGGAGCCTCCCTTCGGTGCCGACGATGATCACTCCGGTGGTTTTAGCCGGTAGGAGTCCGGCATGCCCCTTCGCCCTTTCCCGGGGCGAAGGAAGTACATGAGGTATTTCAACCGGATCAATAAAATAAAAAAAAGGTTGAATTTAATTTATGCCAACTAGATTACTTAATGACTGAATATTGTTGTTATAGATATTTGTTTTTCCTGACGAAAGTACATCCACGGGTGATGTATTTGTGCTATATTCTTAATCCGGACATCACACGGAGAAAAGAAAAGTAATACTAATGTCGGGACTAATTCATAATAAACTAAAGGACTAAACCCTTAATACTTATATGCCTAACTATACTATACACACTATGCTTACATAATAATACCTATTTAAAATATAACTATACTAAACATTTGAAGTTACGCATAAAAATATGACCTAGTGCTTTTAGTCCCAAACTATTGCATTAACCTAATTTATTTGTCTGATATTTAGTCTGATGACGGATTGGTTACGGGGCCGGCTTCTGAGAAAAGGCTATACAAATTATAAATTTCGTTTTGTTTTTGTGGTGGCAATCTATAATCTTTAATCTACATAATTACTAATATTTTTCACTTATATTTAATGTTGTTTATTGTACTTTTAATGTATTATCTATATTTAAATAACGGTAGTAAATTGGGACGGACTGAAAACCAGCGATGGGCAGTGTTACGGCTATGCTGCTCAATGTTCAACATTTTGCTGAGACAGCTCCTTTTGCCACACTATACAAACAAACAAATTTCTTATTATTTTCTTGTAATTTATTTGTGTTAAATTAGTGTGGTAATAAATGCTTTCTTTCGTCTTTAATTAAAGTGACACCTGCAGTACACGAGAATGTTTACCACAGCCAACCTCGTGGCCGCAAATAATTCGGTGATATTTGCTCGCACGGACAATGATAATCCGCGCACGTCTCGCGGGATGACAGTGAGATCATCTGTAAAGCCCTAAAACAAACGTTTATGTGGCCGTGTTACGATGGCGTGACCTGTTTAGTTCGTTGTTGATGGACATTTGGTTGTTACGAACTAGAGAATTAAGACTTTGTTTTTTATGCGGCCTGGTTACGAAATGAACATCATCATTCGCCTGATGATGAGCGTCACACGTACGTATAACAACTGTAACACTAATCTTGATACTTTACTTGCGTGGCAGAGATTACTCCCTCTGGCAGAGGGAAGGCGACTGTGTAGATCATTACCATAGGCTCATCTTAGAGGGGATTCATAAGAATCTCCCCGAAGCCTTGCTGCACACACTGTGGAACGTGACCAGGTGGGTGCCACGATCTTCCTGGAGGTCGCTTGGTATGAGCGCGGTGAGTCCCAACTCAGCACACCTTTTTTTTTTAAGGGGTATGCCGGACTCCTACCGGCTAAAACCACTGGAGTGGTCATCTTCGGCACGTAAGGGAGGCTCCAGGTCCTCGTATGATCACACTAGAGCCAACTCAGCACACCTACGATTCTCTAAATGGTGGCAGCGGCGGTTCAGACATGTGACAAATAGGCACCGCCATTGGGGAGGTTGTTACCACGGTAGCTTGTCCTCCTTCTTGGAGTGGGATCGATCCTCTCCTAATCTCGCCTTGCACTCAAATTTTCATGCTTTTCTAGCATAGCCGATACTCCTGCTGGCAGAAAAATATGAACAAATTAAGTAGTTAAAATAAGGGTTACAATTTTTCCCAGATATCTCGATAACTTTCAAAATAATTACCATTTAAAACAATGATCCTTGTAAATTCAGGAAAACCGATTGATTTCGAATCGATTGAGTCCTCTCTCCTGTTTTAATGCACTTTAACCCAATTTTTTCGAATTTCATGTCTCGGTTAGCTTAATGACACTATTTTGCCCAGATCCCATAGTGTGCACACACATAATGTCTCGAAACAATGAACAGAATACAATTGTCAATTGTTATTATAGTGTTACTTTTTAAAAACGTTGCCCCTCACTAGAGTTTCTCCTGTGTCGTGGGTGCGTTTACAGACACAAATTCCAGACACAATACACCCAGACCCAGAACAACTACATGCAGATCATACAAGTATTTGTTTCCGTGCGGGAATCGAACCCGTGACCCGGAGGGCAGCAATCGACTGTATCAACTGCACCAACCGTGCTGTCTGAAAGATGACCTCGCGTATGTTCCATTTCGATATATTGCAGGGTTCAGAGTAAATATACTTTACGCAACGAAGGGGGCGAGTAACAGCTAGGTTGGAATAAATTGTTCTCAGCCAAGCTCTTGTCGTCTTATATCTTTATCAACTGTACGATGCAAGAGATCTGCAATCCCCAAAATAGTTTGTTAGTCAAAACTTCAAGAGGTGACAAACTAAGAAGTCACGTTTACCTTATAATCGAATATCGTTTTCATTGTGCTAGGCAATCAGCATTCAACTTGCTGTGTTTTTACATTCCAACATTAACAAGCCCAATACAATTTCTTGTATTACAAAAGTCGACGTCAAATATCCAGCGCCGTTTTTCTGGAACTTCAAAACCCCTGCTTTAACAAATACGATATTCCCCTTCAAATTTGTACAGTTTGGCCAATTTGTGCTCAGAGATTAAGCTTGTTATAACAAGTATTTATTAATGACGACCCGACGCGTAATCAAAACATTTTTGTAAAAATCTCGACGAAATTGGGCTGAGACGAAAGTGATGCCCGCGGGCTCTTGAATACTTTAGAAAGACAAGAAAGTATGACTAAGGAGCTGTTTGTATTGTAATTTTTATTTGATTACGATGAAATCAAATATAATAAGACCTTGTGATATTCATGAAAAAGAATTACAACTTCAGAATATTATTCATATTATAGCTTTTTGATATCACAGTCTCATAGATTACAGTTCTGTTGTTTTATTTTCACTACTCATTAATCAGGCATCGATCAATCTATTCATCCTCTTCACAAGGAGATACTTCTCCCGAGTCACTTTAGTCGCATATAGATCATCTTAACATCTAAGGGATGTTCACTGCTGAACAAAGACCTTTCTTATAGATTTCGACAACGTGCGCTCACCTGCCACCCGCATCCAACGGCTCCCAGCAACCTTCACCAGGTTGTCCGTCCATCTCGTTGGAGTCGTCCCACGCTACGTTTTCCGGTGCGTGGTCTCCAATCGAGAACCTATTTGCCCCAACAGCCATCAGTTCTACGAGCAATGTGCCCCACCCCACTTAAGCTTACTTATCCTTACAGCTATGTCGGCAACGTTTGTTCTTCTACGGATCTCTTCATTCCTGATTCGATCTCGTAGGGAAATACCAAGCATATCTCTCTCCATAGCTCGCTGAGTGACCTTGGGCTTTCTTATGAGGCTCATAGTAAGTGACTACGTGTCCGTGCCATATATCACCGCTGGTAACATCTAGATAATTGCCGCAAAACAATACCAATTAAAAGATGCATTATCGCATAAATAATTATATGTATAATAATATCAGCTCTTAACTGACCCACTTCAATGGAAAGGCGTTTTCTCATTCAGAAAATAAACGAGCTTATTGCTTGCTCACTGCGTGTTCGCGTTTATAGAACATTAGATTTAGGTAATCTCAATGTTTTTCTTTATAGTTAAAGTCAGTAGTGTCTAAGTTTAACTAAGAAAGTATCATATGATATTGAAAAAGTCTCATTAGTAACCCGTAACTTTATCCTTAAAGCGCGAGCCCGTAAACCTCCGATACTCTATATCGCCTCCAAAGAAGTATATTGAGTTGATTACAACCACAATATGCGACATATAATCAAAAACCCTTCAAGAATATCGACTCGCTTCATGCATTATCTGTTGTCGTCACATCACTACACCGTGGTTATAAATTCCACTTTTTTATGTTGACGCTAAGAGTTCGACGTTTGAATTTTTTAATGGACGCTAAGTAATTTCGCAATTTTTTCACGACAGGGTTTTATTAAAACTATTATTAGCAGTGAAATTTACTTGCTTAATTTAAATTGCTCGTTCTACGTTCTCGAAATTCCACCTCTATTAAACGTTGGATGGGCTTTCATAGCTGCGAGGCGTTTATTTTCCGGAAAATTCCGGTTAGAACTGGTGAGTACCGCACTGTACCAGAACATAAATGCGAGACGTGACAAGTGTGTACGTGACCTTAATCTTGTTACACACATTTGTGATAATATCTTGCAATAACTAGATATTGCGCGTCATAAAGGTTGACGGATTGACGTAGTGGGTACAACACCCGCTTGGGTGGCAGATCTGTTTGGTTGAAGCCGTATTAATATTTTGAAATAATGTATAATTCCGTGTTTTGCCCTCCTCCCGTGGACGTCGTAAACGGTGACTAAGGGCCTCTAGCCCTTTGGGCTGGACAGTTGCGCCACCTTCAGTGGAACAGTAGCCATACTGAGCTCACTAACCCGCCTGCTAAGCTATCAGTTTATTTTTACTCTAGGATATCTCCTTTGTCGTGGGTGCAGTTTACAGGCATATATTTCACATGCACAAATACCCAGACCCGAAATCACTATATGTAGATCATGCAAATATTTGTTCCGTGCGGGGATCTAACCCGCGACTCGTTGAGCAGAAAGCTAATTGCTAAGTGGCGTCGAATGGTTCACACACAATGTTCACCGGTGGACATCCTTTGGTTGATATGATTAAATATTTGTAATGTTGTAGTATTGCCTTAAAAATATACAAGTTAGAATTCAATGCATTTAACAAAAATATACATACTTATAATAACAGAGTGTACCATCAGAGCTGAAATCAGGATACCTATAAGATAGGATAGGTATAAGAAAAGCGGTGTGTATATGGTCACGTACCGCTGTTTGCGTAGCACAGCGCATAGCGAGGTTTCGGGGGAATCCTTTACAATCCCCCGAGAAGTGCCTGGGGAGGTGGCCTCTTTACAGTCGCCTTCCCTCCGCTAGAAGGGATGACCGCTTTACAGTCATCCCCTCTGAGATGTGCCTAAAGATGACCACTCCGGTGATTTCAGCTGGTAGGAGTCCGGCATACCTCTCCGCCCTTTCCCGAGGTGAAGGTAGATGATGTATTTCCACCGGAAAAAAAATACGGGATTGGTATAAGAGTCATAAACACGTTCGCCTACTGATAGTCTACTACACTGTTTGTATATTATAGTCCAATCAGTGCTGGTATTTATGTACTAGGTCCTAGTTCTGGCTATAAAAGATGACTTCACTATATAACTGTCGTATTTAGACTTCGTCAAACTTGAAATCTTAGTTGACGCTAACTATACCTACGGAAGTAATGGACTTTCATGTGTTGACCACATATTATGTACATTGGTACTCATAATAGATATATTCAATCGTTGTTATTGGTATACCAATCGCCAGGTTTCGAATAATAAAAAAGATGTTCGGTAAAAATCTAATCCATTAAGGAAAAATGTGACAAAAGCACACAAATTATTCCCTACATACAGAAATCACGTTGATTATGCAAATACACTCGAGCCATATAAAGTCATACTTCACGCAGCAATGATTCCGAATCACATTGATTGTGTCACATCAGGCGTAACTTGTACAAAGGCAGAAAAATCATGAAGTCCCATCTTTCATGTTTTGATCAGAAAGTTTTTCGCTTTTGTGAATGAATAGGGAATCCATGGGAGTTCCTTTGTCAAACAGCAGGATGACTGAGTTGAATAATCAAAGTGACGGGGTCCTTTGAGAGAGTCGGTAGCTACATCGGAATATTGTCAGTTAAAATGTTTTTTGGGGTCCCAATGGGAGCTAAAGTTGGACCGTTGCAAAATCTTGTTGACGAATTCATACTTGGAAATTTTAATAAAACTTCAATTCTGAAGTATCTGTACAAGCTCGTAGACATCTGCTAGGCTCGCCCACTACTTCCATAGAATAACCTTAAAGGCTGACGCTACAATTAGCATACTCGTGGGGCGTATTGCTGATCACAATGGCTTTTTACCATCTTTTAACGAATATTATTCATTAGTTACATTTGATTACAACTACGAGAAGAAACTATCTATGAGTCTATGAGTCACAGTCTATGAGGTACTACAAGGAGATCACGTACAGCTAGAGTTAGGTTGTCGTAAAGGTTAAAAATAAATCGAAGTCAAACTTACAGCTTCAACGGGATTGAATTCCTAACATTAGTTTTAACGGATTACACGGCGTAGGTATATATTTCAGTGCGATATATAGGTTTGAAAACATCAAGACACTGTGAGTGATTACTGCGTACATCGAAACAATTTTTGAAATATCACTGACTCACTGACCGACTCCGACACACTGTAAGATGCTTCAATATTTTTCTTTTATAACGGGTGCCTCAGGACGCCGTTTATAACTCACTAGTGAATAATAATCGTAGAAACCTAAGACTAGGGATAGAATTGGATTTGTTGACCGATCTTTCAATACTTTACGATACTTTTTTGTAAGCCCGAATTAATAATAAGATTTAATGATATTCTTTTTCACATTCTCTCATCATCATTTCGGCCGAATGAAGTCCACTGCTGGACACAGGCCTCCCCCAAAGATCACCACAACAACCGATATGGGTGTGTTGTGTGCTCATTGGAAGGTGTCACATTCTCTATATTGCATATATTGGGGTGAAGTTTTTGAAGTGGAAACTAAATGGGCACCCTAATTCATCCATCCTGCGTCGCACCGCTGGATTACATAACCCTTTGATACAGCTGCCGCAAGATCTTTTGCGTTTGCGTCATTGTAACCGGATAATAGTCATTCAGTAACAGATTAAATTCAAGATATTTGACATAGTGGTAGTTGATGTTGTTAGGCAGCAATACTTCGATCTGTGTGGTGTAAAATATTCCGAGTGGTACCCGGATTAAGAATACGGCATGGCTCCATCTCTTCCCGTACATGTCGTAAAAGGCGATTAAGGGTCTCTAAACCAGAAAGATGGGCAGCAGCCTTCCTTCTGTGGGACATAGCAATTCTGATTTCATCAACCTAAGCTTCTCACTAGGCTTGACAAATTCCTTTAAAATGATGAGACGATTGTGGAAAGGGGAATGCCTATTGTGCTTAGTACCATGGGGCTAGAAGTGGACAATCAAATATTCTAAATGTGTTTCAGTTTTTAGTTTCGTAAATGTGTAATACCTATATGAGAAAAATCATCAAAAAGTACGCCACGCCATTACAATGAATACACATTAAAAACATGTAATTGCCGAGAAAGATATTTGAACGATGTGCATTGATTTGTGTCTGTGCCTGACTATTGATATTTTTGTTATGTTTGTATTATTTTGGAATAAAACTTGACTTCAAAATAATCTGAAAACAAACAGATATCACATTCATGATACGCGCGAACAATAAAGCAATTAAATGATATTAACTTTGAGTGACAAGTGACAAACGTCACTAGTGATGCCATACTAAAGTCTGAAAATCTTTACCGAATAATCGATATAACAGTGATAGAAATTAATATGTTTTATCTGTAATATTTGTAAACATACAGTTAATTTTTATAAAACTATAAGTAACATTAGATTTTATTAAATAAACTGCAAGAAGTTTAGACTGATGGAATTGTTTTACATAATAAAAAGAACGAGAATCGATTCAAATGTTGTTGCCAGTAATAATATTTGTTTCATATATAATGGGTTATCAATCGCAATCCCATTAAAATCCAAAACTTGTAATGAACTACTAGCGGACTCTTGACTAGGATTAAAAATCGCATTGGTTTTTGTATAAATTAATCCATAATTCAAATAAGTCATATTGGTGTGTTCACGTTTGGGCCCAGAATGGGCAATCCCCTTTATGTGGAGGCCTTTGTTCATCAGTGGACATCCTTTGGCTAATATGATGATTAATCTGAATTCATAGATTTCGATTATAGATCTATTTTTTTGTAAATGGAATATTTCATCTTAACATGTTGCTCTCAATGATAATATAATGTTTCGTACATATATAAGTGAGTGATTCATCACACGAAAATAAATAAATACGGAAAAATAGACGATGAAGACTAGTATATTGTATAGCAGGGCCTTGAAAAATTATTCTAATTCGACGGAATAAATATAAAATTGACGGAAATTAATGTTACGCCCGATTGTAACATTTATAACCGTAACGTCATATATTGTAGTTTTTTGCTACACTTGGCTACAGTGGAAATATGTACGCTATACCGGATAAGTCGGAAAGACATTACTAAGCCGTGGCCAATTTAAAATCTCACTGCTGACAGTTTCACAGTAAATGCTTCATCTTATACAATTTCTAATTCATCAATTTTTTTTTTAACTTGACCCCCCACTATACGATTTCTCCTGTGTCGTGGGTGCATTACAGACACAAATTCCTCACACAATACACCCAGACCCGAAGAACTATCTGAAGATCATACAAATATTTGTTCCGTGTGGGAATCGAACCCACGACCCGGAGCGCAGCAGCCGACTGTATCAGCCACTGCACCAACCGTGCCGTCATTGTAGTCGAAAGATAGCGGTCAGAGCTTGATTTTATTATTTACATTCTGAAATAAAGCTTTGTCGGAAAATACAAGGTGTGTGAACCCATTGTGTAAGACACAGCTGATGATAGGATTGTGTCAGCGTATTTTTCATGCCATGTGCCGTTTTAGCCGTGTGGTGCCTGCTCAGAATACCACCACCCCATCTCCTCCCGTGGGTGTCGTAAGAGTCGACTGAGGGCTTGGCCGGAGGATGGGCGACAGCGTTCTTCGAGTGCATTGGCAGCTCAACTGTGATCGCCAACCCGTCTGCCAAGCGTGGCGATTATGACAAAACCCCAATGACCCCAACCCAATGAGCCCATAACACACACCATTTCGGTCGTTGTGGTGATCTTTGGGGGAGGCATGTGTCCAGCAGTGGACTGCATTCGGCCGAAATGATGATTTTTCATGAAAAGTTTGAACAGCTATACTTCTGTAACTATTGATTTTTTGGGGAAAGTTGAAGAAAGTTGCTCATTACCACCCATAGTATTACAGCTTTTTGGCTTAGTACAACCTTTCCAACTAACCCGACATAGCCATGCTATTCGGTAACGTGTTAAAGGGGCAAGTTTTTGTATTATGATGTAAAACGACTCTTCTCAGAAGTAACACTTAGTGAAAATCTCTTCGATCTATTCCAAAAAGGAAATAAATAATACAACGGTGCTTTAAGAAAATGTAATACTTCCTAATAAAGTTTGCGTAAACTTTTCCTTCTCAGTAAATACATTTTGAGTTATAAAATTGAAAAACACAATATCAAGCGGAACCTTTGTTTAAAAGCAGTTCATTTTTATTATTTCTCTAGAAGAACATCGAGAGCTTTGGAGTAACGAGAATTTTTCGAATAAAGTTTTATCCACATCGGAGTGGCAAGTTGGAATGAAACCGAATATTTTTCAGTTTTTAAAACCGCAGCTGAACTTCGGTGGGAGATTGTGATAGTTTTTAACTTATTTTGTTCGACACGGTTTGTTCAAACTGTTTCATTGTTGGGGTTCACAATCTTTCAGTCTAGTTAAATGTCTGCATTTTCCTAAGTAAAGATTATTATAATCACAATATAATGTGTGTCTTGTGCTAGATGTTCTCGGTTATTGGTTGTCCATTTGTCTTCCAACGGATGTGAAACACGAGGAATTAACTGTATCCCTCTAAAGATTCCGCTGAAGAAAATTCGTGATCATAGCCTGACCAATACCGCTGTATTACCTTAGATTTACGCAGGGATGGACCATGGGCTGTTGAATGTGGATCTTTTGCTACATTCCAGATACCATTCCATGGTCAGCAGCAGCTTGGTAAATATAAAAGACACGTTTTGATGTCTTGTGGCTGGATATCGTGCTTGTCACTCATATAAAAATATAAGCGATGATCACGCATTTATTTATTTCCATCCCATCATTAGTATACAAGTCGATTTAAGCCCTTTATAGTTTTAAATATCTTGTTTTGTAGAAATTGTGAAATTTCAGGTTATTGATAAAGAATAACTCCCTCTATCTTCCTGTGGATGCCGTAAAAAGGGATTATTGAGGAGGATAGATAGTAGCATCTTACTGTGCTCGTCATCGGCCTAGCAAATGCTTTTCAACAGCCTGTTTAGAACTTATGAGTTTATGATAATTATTCAGTCTAGACATAAAGCTCTGTACATATCACCGATTTATACTTCCCTTCTATAAATTTCCTGTATTATTTCATAGCTTTTACTGACTAACGTATTGATTAGAAACTCGGCTCTTTGACATTAACGGTTTTGATAATATTACCTTACCAAAGGGCCTTTCAAAGAGAGTTTATTTTTTACGTAAATAAAGCTCGTCACATTTTCGGGAAGGTTAATTATTTTTGTTATTATATTACATAAAGTAAGACTTGTAAACTTTCAGTCTTGAACATGTACCCTCTTCTCATACACGCTTCAATAAATGTCACAAAGAATTCTTTCCCTATTTACTATTTATGTATTTATTTACTTTTTATGTCTTGATAGTAAGACAGTAACCTACTCTAAAGAAGCAGAAACTATACGACATATGGATGGTCACATAAATATAGCATTATTTATTGCTTGTTTCAGACAGTCCCGGGCGTGCGACGGCGGCAGTTTGATGGGGCGGTGACGCAGCATGGGCCGCGTGCCGCTTGCCGCACTGCTGCGGCTCATCATCATTGCAGGTGGGTTTAAACCAGCGATGAATTGCGTTCATTGCAATTAATTCAACCTTACAACAGATAGTTGCCTACATCGTTTGGCTTCCTTTGCGATGTGTTTGGTGTTGCGCAATGGTATCAGGGGTGCAATTCTCTAAGCTCAAACATCCACACATCCTTGAAAACAGAATTGAAATAATGGTGATAACCCGATTTGGTATTCGCTAAGACTGGTTCTCATGGCTTACCTTCTGCAACGTGTCCTTGAATAGCTTCAATCATGTCTTAACGAATACCGAAACTGTTTTACACCGTTATTTAGATTCTGTATTCAAGGATGTATGGATGTTTGAGCTTACGGAATTGCACCCCAGGAGTTAGGAGTTTGGTTTTTCTCCCTGAGACGTTATTTATTTATTGGATTCACTTTTCGCGTGTTTTCTAAACTTTATATCGTATTTTATACGGGTGATAATGTCTTAGGTTTTCGCGAGTATTACACATTATAATATATAGATATACATATAGGCGATAGAATCCGTTTAAAAGTGTTTGATTATTTTATGGATGATTTGAAATTGATTTTAAGTCCTATGTCTCTCTCTTCACGGGTTTATATCCCCTGTGAGGGAAAACCCGGTCTTTTGATAGGCTTCCGCGGGGATAGGGGTCCAACACGCAGAGGCCCTTTAGATAATTTTAATCTAAAATGTAATGGGTCACTAACCGGGGACTCTCCCTGGCTGCACTATAAAAACGCAGTCTTGGATTGTCCCCGGAGGTGTAAAACTATTGTATGAGATGGAAAGTACAATTATGAGGTCTATTTCAATTGGTGCTAAACGAATTAAATACTTCTAAAAACTGAATAAACGGCGTCTGCCTTTCAACATTTCTAGTAAAATTCTGTGGCAGACGGTGACTCGCCACTCACAAGACGGATCCCTAAATGGCCACAACTACAGGTGACAGGGAGCAATACCAGCGTGAGCGGCCCGGGGTGTAGAGAGGTGCGGCACCAGTTAGACATTAGACACTTCCACCCCGAGCATATAGCATATAGTGCAGGCACTCATGAGGTTCCACTGCAACCGACCAATAAAAGTAAGCCGGAGACGAGGCCCTGACCGACTCTCTGGAGCATTCAGATACGTAGTGTCGCTACTCACATTCAGCTCGCCACAAGCTGCCCTGCGCTCTGTAAGCTACTTAATAGGTCTCGTTATGATATACCTTTTTTATATCAAAAGGTTATTGTCTACCTATCACCATCATCATCAAATCAGCCAAAGCACGTCTACAGCTGAACAAAGGCCTTCCCCATAGACTTCCAAAATTGTGTCTTCATTTTGGGGGGAATTTGGCAGTACTCACCACGCTTGTTAGGCGGGTTGTCGAGCGCAGATTGATGCTGTTCCATAGATGAGACGCTGCTGCCCATCCCTTAGTCGACTTTTATGATATCTACGGGGGAGATGGGGTAGTGCTACATTACTTATTATTATCTACCAAAATTTCACTCTAATTGTCTGGAATGCTTGTCAAACGAAATACATTGTTCACTTACGAGATCATCACCGTCATTTCAGCCGTAAAACGTCCACTGCTAGACAGAAGCCTCCCCCAAAGGTTGCCAAAATTATCGGTATGGGTTTGCGTTGTGTGCTCATTGGGGGGTGTCTTGCTATAATCGCTACGCCTGGCAGACGGGTTGGCGGTCGCAGTTGTGTTGTTCCTCCGGCTAATCCCAGAGTAGCCTTTTACGACACCATGGGACGAGATGGGGTGGTATTATTCTTAGCAATCACCACACGGCCAACTTACGCGACAATAAACTTATTAATAAAACCTCTTTACCCCTAAAATTGAGTATCACGCCAATGTAAAATAATAATATCTCGCGCTTAGTTTTCCAAGAGCTTTTATGCTAATTAGAGGTAATATTATAACAAAGGTAACTTCAGTGATATCTTTAAACAGAGTATAATAATGGATAAGGGTATTTAACCCATTTCCAACTGAAGGTAACCACAGACCTTACGTGTTTTGCTTTAAAAGGAGGCCCACAGGAAGCAGGTGCGTAATTAAAATATAATTAATTTGCATTTTTCAAGGGAAATTATAAAATGTTTAAATCCTTCTTATGAACACAGGTTTACTTTTTAAATAATTAATCCACGGACAAGGTACAGAGTTTCGGACAAGAAATTTAATTTTGGATATTAATTATAGCTATGTTCGAATCGCAAAATCACAGCATTTTCATCAAAGATTGCTTTTTGGAGCGTAAGCAAACATGGTAGCCGTATGTTAGCATCAATTGTATCCTCGTTAAGTAGGAATGGGAAAATAGATATGAACAAAGGCCATACATATAATTATAACATTATAGCGGGCTAACAGGTTTAAAAAAAGACAAAAAAAACTTACATACTTTTTTCATAGAGTTAGATAAGCAAACATTTTGATTGTTCAATTAGGTCGTTTAAAATTGGATCTATGTCACTAGAACTACTCTAGAAAACGCATCTCGTGGGCGTTATTCATCTCATTCTTCAATAAAATAAAATAAAGTAGACTCGACTTATCGCGGGCTGGATCGAATAATGTTGCAGGCCGGACTTAGCCCGCGGGCCGCCATTTTCCATCTCTGTCATAACCAATCAGAGATCACAAGGAACACGTTAACGCTGCGCTCACGAGATGCTCACACTGCAGCAACGCATCCACAATCATATGGGTCAATCACCTTCTTTTTGTGCATTTGTTTTATCTGCTGTAAACGATGAAATAAATAAATAAGTTACAAAAATAATTTACACTATTGTATAATTATCTGTGTGCAATCCATGTGGTGTCCGGATTAAGAATATAGCACCACTCCATCTCCTCCCATGGATGTCGTAAAAGGCGACTAAGGGACTTTCAACCAGAAATATGGGCAGCATCATCCCTTCTGTTGCACAGCACCTATACTGCGCTCACCAACCCACCTGCCAAGCGAGGTAAGTACTGGCAAATTTCCCCCAAAATGACGACCATGTAACCGGTCGTTTATGGGAAAGCCTTTGTTCAGCAGTGGACGTCCTTTGGCTGGTATGATGATGATGTTGACTGTAGTTGCGTGAAAATTAGACGTTTATTAAACCCTTAAACTAAATTTAATAATGATAAAATACTCGAATTGGTCAATTTTGTAGTAATGATGACTACAAAACTGGCTGGAATTCCTGTTTTTCTTCTACACAGTTTGATGGTTTTCTCCCATTGTTGGGTGTAGGTCTTCTCGTTTTCCTTGGATTTCTGCTTTCCTTATCGATGTCATCTGGCCGTCGTACTGGTTATTGCCTTCCATATATTCTGATGGTTCTTGAACTCCATTCCAGAACATTCCTATACATGCTATTAGTTTTCAGATATTCATATATACATTATCTATCCACTACATCGTACACTCTGCGACGACCCTTATTATGTAGGTCAGTTCGCATCCAGATCTACAAAGTTTGGATTACAGTCCCAGAAGATGGGTGCCAATATAGCAAGCTCCATATTTACACTCTGCGACGACCCTTATTATGTAGGTCAGTTCGCATCTGGATCTACAAAGTTTGGATTACAGTCCCAGAAGATGGGTGCCAATATAGCAAGCTCCATATTTACACTCTGCGACGACCCTTATTATGTAGGTCAGTTCGCATCCAGATCTACAAAATTTGGATTACAGTCCCAGAAGATGGGTGCCAATATAGAAAGCTCCATATTTACCACGCTACTTGTAGCTGCGAGGTAATTTTGTTGGTGGATTTCCAGGATTCTACTCAACAAACTAAGGCAAACAGGACACACAAATTTATATGCACGATGTTTGTGTGTAATCGGTAAAAGTCTCAGCTAACAGCCCAATTGGATGCTCCACGGTGTGTGTTTTTTATACATCTTTATGACGATACGAGCAAGGCGTTTACCTAGTGGTAAACTTCATTCAACCGTGTCTGGATTTAGAATATAGCACCACTCCATTTCATCTCATGGATTTTGTATAAGGCGACTAAGGGACACTAAACTAGAGGGAGCGGCAGTAGCGTCCCGTCCATAGAGCAGTAGCCATACTGCGGTCACCAACCCGCGTCCCGAGCGTAGTGAGTATTGGAAAACACCCCCCAAAACTACGACATCACTGTGAATATCTATCGGGGAGGCTTTTTTCACCAGTGGACGTCTGTCCTTTGGCTGATATGATGAAGCGTCACGCTTGCCCATAACAATTATAATGTTATTCAGGTCTCTAGTCCTGCGTGGCACCACACTGCGGTCATTACCTCGAGACATTAGTTATATAAGAAAGAAAAAAGCTTCATTTTAGGATCGCACAGGAAATTACACATAACATAAGAAAGAAATAAAATGTATTTATTGGCACAAATAATTAAACAGGCAAACAAAAACATACCAATAAAATTGATGTGCTAAAGTTAAAACATTATAACATAACTGAGGCAACCAGGACGAGGCCTAAAAAGGCCCCAGCCTCAGCATAATGCTGCGACATTTAAATGAAAAAATGCCACAGCGCTGGTTTTCTGATAGGACCAAGACAGTTGTCTATATATATACATAGTCTCTTATGTCCAGTAATTTCATCAGCTACAGTCCCCTTCAAACCGGGACACGTTTTAAGTTTAAACACTATTGCTCGGCAACAGAATATCTGGCACTGCTGTATTACCTCTTTTCATTGGTGACCCGTTAAAATACTTCATGTACTTCCTCCGCCCGGAGGATGGATGGTGGGGCGTGCGGGACTTCTACCGGCTAAAACCACCCGAGTCTTCGGCACCGAAGAGGGGCTCTATTTCGGCGACAAAATCAAAGTAAAGCTACCCATTGGTCCTTTGCCTTTAGGCACATCTTGAAAAGGATGATTGTATAGCGGTCACCTCCTCTAGCAGAGCGGAGGTGAATTTATTCTTACCAAAAAAACCACCCACCTATCCGGCATCATCTAATAAGAGACCTGCTATCAGTACACATTCGTATTAGTACCTCAGTTTCCTCAGTTTGTCCCGTCTCATGTTATTGTTAGGCAACGATATGCATGTCTGATCTTTTAATCTTATTTCTATATTTTTAAAGATACTACTTGTAACAAAAAATATATACGCTTTAATACTGGGAGTATCGCCATTGATTGTTTCCTAGAATTGAATCAAATGATCCCAGGTCGTACCACCCTGTACTGGAGGTCTGAGCAAATTAATGTGTCTGCCTCGCCCTGTCTATTAGACAAGTTGGCTCCGACACTATTTATTATATGAAGAGCTTTAGGCGGTAAAGTAGCGGTGATTTTATTTCCCTGAAATTGGTGGAAGGAAAAGGGAATTTGGAACTGAAAAAGAAGTTAGTGTTGGTATTAGATTTGTATAATTTATTTAGATAGATAGCTTTTATGTGATAGGCATGAAAACCAGCAAAATATTACCTGGTGATAAGTAGTGACTGTTCCAATGGATATCAGAAATCAAGACAAAAGTCTTTAACCAGTGCATGTTACCAGTGATGACATATGGCAAAGAGACGTGGTCACTGACTATGGGTCTCATAAGAGAGTTCAAGGTCACTCAGCGATCTATGGAGAAAGCTATGCTTAGTATTTTTCTAAGAGATCGAATCAGAAATGAGGAGTTCTGTAGAAGAACTTAAGTTGCCGACATAGCTGAAAGAATTAGTAAACTGAAGTGGTGATACGCAGGGCAGATGCTCAGATAACTGATGGCCGTTGAAACGAAAAAGTTCTTGAGTACCACACTGTGTGCGTACCGGGTGTGCAAACGCAGCTTGGGACGACCTCCAATGAGGTGGACAGACCTGTTGAAGGTCGCTGGGAGTCGTTGGAAGTGGGCGGCGGGTAACTGGTCATGGTGGAAATCTATGGGAGAGGTCTTTGTTCAGCAGTGGACATGATGATGATGATGATGCTACCGACCTAAGGCTTAATATGGTATACCTTGTACTCTGGTAAATTCACTCGGATATCCTGCCCTTTACCCGGATGTTAATAAATAAATAAGGAGTGATCATGGCCATAGTCTATTGCTCTACTCATCAAAGACATCAAGGACAGCCACTGCTGAACAAAGGCCTTCTTCGTAGATTTTTACAATTGTGTCTTAGCTGCCATGTGGTGCCGGCTCAGAATGCCACCACCCCATCTCCTCCCATGGGTGTCGTAAAAGTCGACTAAGGGATTAGCCGGAGGACGGGTAGTAGCGTCCTTCGAGTACATTAACAACTCAACTGCGATCGCTAACCCGTCTGCCACACGTGGCGATTATGGCAAAACTCCCCAATGAGCCCACAATACACCCATATCGGTCATTTTGGTGATCTTTGGGGGAGGCCTGTGTCCAGCAGTGGACTTCATTCAGCCGAAATGATGTGTCTTAATTTTGAGGGGATTTTGTAAGTACTTAACACGCTTGGCAGGTGGGTTACTCTGCTAAAGAATGGGACGCCGCTGCCCATCCATCTGGTCGATTATCCCTTAGTCGCCTTTTAGGACATTTACGCGAGGATCTGGAGTGCTGCTTATATTTTTGATCCCGGCAGCACAAGCAAGATTATCATCTTACGGCCAAATACTGAAACACCAGTTAGTATTAAATCCCGCTTAAACTATTCGAAAAACCGTTTTCAGTAACTGGCGATTCAGTATTCGGCCGTTAGTAGGCAAACCTATTTAGTACAGCTGAGTTAGTAGCAGAATAAGGAGCCATCTTACTATAGGCTCTAACAAATGTATTTTATCTAATAGATTTGAGTAATGTTCAGATTCTGGCTATTAGTGTATTTATTACATTAGACTCTAATCCAGATACAGCAGTTTTTTTTATTGTTTTTAAAAACATGGGATTTCTCCTGTGTCGTGGGTGCGTTCACAAACACAAATTCCACACACAATACACCCAGACCCGGAACAACTACCTGCAGCTCGTACAAATATTTGTTTCCGTGCGGGAATCGAACCCACGACCCGGTGCGCAGCAGCCAACTGTATCAGCCACTGCACTAACCATGCCGTCAAATTTATATTATCAAGACTTTCTTGAGGCTTTACGCTTGAATATTTTCCTGTTGCTTTTGAAATGTTCCATTCTATGAAAATAAATAACGAAACACCTGATTTATCTAAACAGCACTAAGAGATTTCCATTTAAGTTAAATCCCTCGGTTTCCTCGTTAATTTGTTGCGCTTCACATTACTGTCAAAGGCGCATTTAAATGGCGAAGGATCTCTGTATGCCGATCGTCGGAGAGGATTCTACAGACATCAATTATGGTTGGTTTTATTCAGGAAATGTTAAGAACTTGTTTCCTGAGTAAAATCGAATTTTACGTTCTTTCTAGATGTTTTATACTAAGTTAATTGTATAACTCACCTTCAACTTCAGCAAATTCACCTTTTTCGTTGGTGTAGGAAAAATAAAATAAGGTGAAGCTGTTTGTTATCTTTCGAGAATTCTTTTCGTTCAATCTCAAAATGGTTGGAGGATATCCATTAGAATAATTGAAACATGAAAAATTCTGTGTGGTGCCGCTAAGAATACCACCACCTCGTCTCACCCCGTAGGTGTCGTAAAAGGCGACTATGGGATTAGCCGAAGGATGGGCAGTAGCATCCTTCGAGTATTTTTATAACTCAACTGCAATCGCCAACTCGTCTACCAAGCGTGACCATTATGGCAAAATCCCTCGAATGGGCACACAACACAACCCATGCCGGTCGTTGTAGCAATCTTTGGGGAGGCTTCTGTCCAGCAGTGGCCGTTATTTGGCTAAAACAATGAAATAAAAAACGGATGGTTTTATGACGAAAGAATTGTATGTAATGTAGGTAATGGGTGCCCGTTTTTATGTGGATATGTTGTATAGCGCACGTAGACGCTGTAACTAGGTATCATGAAAAAAAGTATATACATATAATCAATTGAACTAACGTGGTGTATTTCGCTTAAGTTGTTGGATTTAAAGAATTAGATGTTTCAAAAAAAAAAAATATATATATATATATATATAATTAGATAGGTATAATTCACACCAAATAAATTAAATGGCGGGTGAAACCGCAGTCCCCAGGACATTTTTTTTCTTCATTTAAAAGAACGTTGATACACTAGGATTGCTCCTTTGTCGTGGGTGCGTTTACAGACATGAATTCCACATACAATACACCCAGACCCGGAACAACTACCTGTAGACCCTGTGACCCGGAACGCAGCAGCCGACTGTACCAGCCACTGCACCAGCCGCGCCATCCAGAAAGTAATTTAGTCAGTCGTATTTAATTATAATTATACATACAAATATCCATGTTCGCCTCAAAGGAAGACGAGAATGTTTGAGAATATAAAATATGTTACCAATAAACATTTGCCGAACCGATATCAGCTTCATGCGTCATAGATTTTATACGACATCATATCGGGCCTATCACAGGCGACGCCCATATCTACGACCTTGTTATAGGCAATCGACGTTGACACGCCGAGATTAATCAGGATAATAATTTGCTACATATTGAAGTCACCTCAAGGGAAATTATGTTCTGAATCATACGTGAGAAGTTACTATGTTGTTTTGGCAATTGAATTGGAGATAGGAATGGGAGAGGTGCGTACGGGTCTCGATTTTATGATATTCAGTGCTTTTTAGTGTCATGAGAAGCTACAAAATCATTCTTAGGATGTTTTCATTGTATCCTGGCAAAATCATCATCGTCATCATCATCAGTCAAAGCACGTCTATTGCTGAACAAAGGCCTTCCCTATAGATTTCCATAACAAACGGTTATGTTGTTGTTATGTTACCGGTTTTACGGCATGGTTGGTGCAGTGGTTGAAACAGTCGACTGCTGCGCTCCCGCACAGAACAAATATTTGGACGATCTGCAGGTAGTTGTTCCGGGTCTGGGTGTATTGTGTGTGGAATTCATTTCTGTAAAACGCACCCACGACATAGGGGAAATCCTAGTGTGGGGCAAAGTTTAAAAAAGAAAAAAAAATATGCTTGGCATTCAATTTTTTTTTTGTATCTCATCAAACTTGGTAATAGAGTTCTGTATTATAATTTAGCCAAATAACGTCCAATGCTTAACATAAGCCTCCCCCAAAGTCTGCCACATCGACCGGTATGGGTTTATGTTGTGGCATTGGAGAGCTTTCCTATAATCACGAAATTTAATCACCGCACTTGAAAGGTGGGTGGCGACATTCTCGACGGACGCTGACCGCCCCGCCCATGCTCCGACTAAAAACACAGTCGCCTTTTACGACACCCACGGGATCAGATAGTATGGTGCTATATTTATCTGACACCAAACAGTAATCGCACATATACATAATTACATATATAATAACAAAATTAGATTCTACAGTTGTCATATCAGTGATATAAGCAGGGCAGCCAACTGGTTGAATGCTTGCTGGAAGGCATGGAAGGTATGGAATTACAGGAGGGTCAGAGAGTCTCTGAATTTTCGGATTCACAAACGAATCAGAATTTGATTATCATTTGTGTTAACGGTGAAGGAAACCAGCGTGAGTGAAACCTGCACATCTAAGAGGGCTCCAAAAATGTTCCCAATGGTGTATGTAGTCCGCCAATCTGCACTAGGCCAGCGTGGTGGACAAAGGCCCAACCTTTCTCATCATGAGAAAAGGCCCGTGCTCAGCAGTGTGACAGGAATAAGCTAATTATGAGTTGGCATATCACAAGAAACAAACCACAAAACCCTATTGATCGATCCCGTAACAAATGTTCTTCCTTACTCTTATTTACCTTTAGTTGCTTGAAACTAGCACATTTTGCTACTATTTTCTTTGTTTACAGCGAAAAGTCTCGAACTTAATTCAACACCGCCTTTTTCCCATTTAAAAAGATTCACAGCATTAGAGCATTGTCAGTCCATTTCGAGGCAAAATTGAATTTAGACTCGCAGAAGAATTGTTTTATTTTATGCCACCGTAAAAATACTGTTCCCGACATTCAAGTTCATTATAAATGTTATTCGTTTAACACAAAGGGCTTGTAATTAGAGCGCTTGCAAACATAATACGAGGGAAAGCTCTGTACGTTCGCCGCGTTATCCGGCATTTGCATTTAATGGCAAAATATATGTAAATTTTGATGTACGATGTATCTCGCTTCATGCATTTTGAATATTTTAAACGTTTTTGCTGGATGTAAATTTATTAAATGTATCAGGACAGTATAAAAGTGACTTAATAATAATTCTGATGTCGTATTTTTGTTAAAGATCCTATCAATTCATAAATTTGAGGAGAGACTTTGCTTCTCTCTGTGTGTTCTAC
Organism: Diloba caeruleocephala; assembly: GCA_947459985.1. Classification (NCBI taxonomy): domain Eukaryota; kingdom Metazoa; phylum Arthropoda; class Insecta; order Lepidoptera; family Noctuidae; genus Diloba; species Diloba caeruleocephala. Next base: position 2,450,464 of record OX381615.1, on the reverse strand, counting down.
CGCTTGTACAACGGACAGTGTTCTGAGGATTATACAGTTTTTTTGACATGTGATTTATATTAGTATTTTTACGTTATATTATTTACATAAATTTTTGACATATAAGTACATTTTAGTACTGTTGTAATTTTTGAATTTTATGTGTAGATGATGATGATGTATGTATGAATATTGTATATGACAGACTAACGTGTTGCTGGGGAGTTTATTGCGCCGTTTCTTCTCCCCAGCTTAAACACTAGGAAGCGGTGAAGGGTAGGCTTATGGGGTGCTGTCTAATGTTGACGTTCAAAAAGAACTAATAATTTACTCTATTTTGAATAAATTATTATTTCATTTCATTTCATTGGGAATTGTTCGATATGATGCCAACGGCTACTTTCTACCATCTCACCTCCCACCATCGGCGGGGAGTTCACTAACTTCCTCCCGCGCACGCTCACGTTGTGGAATCAGCTCCCTACCGAGGTTTTCCCAAGAGACTACAGCATGGGGCTCTTCAAAAGATTTTTACGGGGTCGGCACGCGCGAGGGATTCCTCTGGTGTTGCAAGCGTTCATAGGTTACGGTAACCGCTTACCATCAGGGGGGCCGTATGCTTGTTTGCCACCTTAGTGGTATAAAAAAAGTTTACGTCATTTGATGGTATGGGTGGCGCGCTGGCTATGCTATGATTTTGATTGGATTTCTGCGCTACGGTTAACAGTTTCAAGTTTACAGATACTTGTTCCGGGTTTCGGTGTTTGTGCATGTGAAATTTATGTCTGTAAACTGTACCCGCGGAAATCGGATGTTTTAAAAATAATTTAGCATCACAGCGCCCGCCTGCGCTATTGCTTCGTGTTCAATTAGCATTATTTCTGACTTTCTTTGTTTTCCTTAGCTCAGCTAAGGGTCGCAGCGTGATGTTATATAGCTTATAACCTTTCTCAAGACTGGGGCTATCAAATGCAAAAAGATTTTTCAAATCCGATCGGTAGCGCCAGATATTACCGCGTTCAAACAAAAAACAAGCAAACTTCAGCGTTATTATAGTTATGTTTTATATCGACCGTATTTTTCTATTAGACAGATATTTGTGTTTAATATAATTACATTGAACGAACTTCTAAAAATGCCGATTTAGACAAAACATGTTATTATTTTAAACAATATTGAATATTACACATATTTTATCATCATTTCAGCCGAAAAACGTCCACTGCTGAACAGAAATCTCCCCCAAAGATTGCCACAACGACCGGTATGGTTTTCTGTTACGGGCCCATAGAGGGTGCCGTAATCGCCACGCTTGGCAGGCGGGTTGGCGATCGCAGTTGAGATAAAAATGTACTCTTCCGGTTATGCCCATAGTCGCATTTCACGACACCCACGGGATGAGATGGAGTCGTGGTATTTTACGGTTTTACCATGTAACTCATATCATAGTAGGTCAGAGCATAGATATTAAGCCTTTACCAGCTTAAAAAAGTGTTTTCACCAAAAACTCGTAAGCGGCTCTGCATGTGTAGAGTTCATACATCAAAAACTGCATATAACATTTTTAATAGTGATGAAAACCTACAAAATCCTCCAAGCCAAATTCGGGATTAGGCGGAAAAATCTGACGGAAAGATTGGCCATGCCACCGAAACTCGGTAGGACTATCCGAATATTTATAAAAGACTAGTCCTAAAGAAAAAAGTGGATGCTTCGCTGATCAAGAATATTATGTGTTAATGTGTATATTTTTTCTATATATATCATTTAATTTTCGTTTCTTTCCATTGAAACTTAACAAAACTAAAAAAGAGATTGTTTTATCAAATTATAAGAAGTGGTTGTTTGAAAGTCTTTGAAAATAAGATGGTTTTTCATGACCAAACGTTTTTGAATTTATATAATATTATCTTTGAAATTCCTCATGAACAGCCTTGCTCAAAGATGTTGCTATTTAGATGAATACTGGCTTTTAATATGGAACTTGCATAGACTTAAATGTCCTCAGTTTGAAGGAATGATAACGAGGTTATTGAAAAAAAGACCTTAAAAAATCCCCTTGAGATAAACCTAGCGCCAAAGTCGCCTCCTCTATGCTAGAGCGTGACCTGTTTACATCCTCTCCAAGAGCTGGCGTGGCACCAATGGGCGGCTTTAGAGCGTTAGTTCTTAAGATACCCGTTGGTTTTAGCCAGTAAGTCATACTACTTATTAAGGCGTACCCTTGGATCCTCTCTTAAGGGGCATTGGACGCTGTATGAGCATTTGCAATGCGGAAAAATGTACAAGGAACTAAAATCGAACGCGGACTTTGTTTATAAGTTTAGATTAAAGATTATAAGCAATTATAATTCGGGACAACTTTAATCTTCCTGTACTATAGCTGATAACAAATATGTCACCGATACGCTTAAAATTATACTGTTGACTAGCTGGGACCCGCGGTTTCACCCGCGTTTAATTTAAAAGAAATGTAGAGTACTTCGACATAGACACTTGACATAGATATATTGGATTTCAAGGGATTTAATTTTTTTATGCGGAACCCTAATTATTTTTCTAAAATATAAGTAGCCTAAGTTATTCCTTATAACATTAGCTATCTGCCAGTGGTCCTGGTCAAAGGTCCCGTCAAAATCGGTCCAGCAGTTTCGGAGATTATCCGGAACAAACAGACAGACAGACAGACGGACAGACAGACGGACAGACAGACGGACAGACAGACGGACAGACAGACGGACAGACAGACAGACAAAAAATTCAAAAATAGTGTTTTTGTTATATGTAACGTACATACTTTCATATGCATTTAGTAAAAAGCTGTTATTTTGACATTACAAACAGACACTTCAATTTTATTTATTTGTATAGATTTAGAATTTATGAGTCGGACGCCACAAGGCGTTATTTTTATCAGGTCCCGTTTTAAGAAAAGCGATTTGTTAATACTTATAAAGAAACTACTACCGCTAGGGCATGGTACCGGTATGAGACCGGTTGATAAAATGAGATATACATAGAACGCATATTTATAATCTGCAAATGTTGTTCCCAGGTGGTGCCAACTTCGTTAATCCATACGTGAGCGAAGACCGCGTCGATCTCAACCAAGTATGGGTAGAGATACCCACAACTCTCGTGGCCTTGGGGGGCGACGTGCACATCCGCGTTCACGGTGCCTCAGGAGGCGGTCTCAAAGCCCGCATCGCTCGAGAAGACGATGACGGACGAACACTCCTGGCTGCCATGCCTCTAGCACTTGACTCCGAAAGCCGCATGACCCTACCTTGTGGCTACTTCTCCAGAGGAGGCACTTACTACCTAGAACTTATATCTGATAAGGACCCTTACTTACCAGATTATGATAATGTGACAGAAGTCAAACATGATGTTGAAATGAGTAACATAGTTAAGAGAGACGTTAGCGATGGCAGTCTTATGGAGACAGGTGATAGTGTGGTTAAGTCTTGGAAGTTTGATGTGTTGTGGCCGTCGGCGAATCTAGATGTTACTCCAGAACAAATACAGACTTATCCGGAGAGGCAAGTGATGGCTATATTGGAGTTCCCGAGGGTCGTGTGTACTCCCATTGAGTCGAGCGCGGACTTTTGGCTGGAATTGCTGTACTGCGGGCATTCGAGTGGCGGTGCTGTCCTGTGCGATGGCAAGAATACCAGCTCACACGCTCATGTTTTATATTCTGAACAGGTAAGATTTCATAAAATATTTGGCCTTTCACTAGCAGCTAGATAATCTGCTGTTAACGGCTGTTTTTGTAGATCTTAGCAATTTAAGACGGGTTTCAATGTTTTGCTAATTTGTTCAAAGGTGCAGAATGTTAGATTGAAACTTGAAAAATATGTCTATCGATAATTCTTCATTTATTCTATCAGAAAATATGAAAACCTGCCGAATTAACGCAAGCAATTTGCAACGTGTTTTACACCTTCAAGGTTCCCCTGGACCTGGTTAATTTGCATGACATACCATTAGCAAACAACTAAGAATATATTAATATTTTATCTCACATATATCGGGCACGCCTATGTACCTTGAGCTACAGATACATAAAATACTATATTGGTTTATATAGTTTCAGTTTGATACTTTAGTTTGGTAGCGTAATAGTGTGTACTAGCGTATCATCATCATTTCGGCCGAATGAAGTCCACTGCTGGACACAGGCCTCCCCCAAAGATCACCACAACCACATGTGGGCTCATTGGGGGGTTTTGCCATAATCGCCACGCTTGGCGGGCGGGTTGGCGATCGCAGTTGAGTTGTTAATGTACTCGAAGAACGCTGCTGCCCATCCTCCGGCTAATCCCTTAGTCGACTTTTACGACACCCATGGGAGGAGATGGGGTGGTGGCATTCTGAGCCGGCACGTATATATGTAGCTAATCATCCCCTTTGTTATTTTGTATAAATGTGAAGCATTTAAAATAATTAAACATATATGAGTATGACAGACTAACGTGTTGCGGGGAGTTTGTTGCACCGTTTCTTCTCCCCAGCTTAAACACTAGAAAGCGGTAAAGGGTGGGCTTATATGCGTGTTATCTAATGTTGAAAATAGATTGTAAAAGAACTATTTTATAGTCTATTTTGAATAAAATATTTTGAATTTGAATTGAATTCTTCTTCTTTTCGTGCAGTATGTGGCCAACCTTGTGTCAGAGTTATTCAAGCCTCCCAAATAAAAACAGGCAGAACCAATGATTTTACATTCCAGTTACCAGTGATGACATATGGAACACAGACGTGGTCACTTACAATGGCCCTCATAAGAAAGCTCAAGGTCACTCAGCGAGCTATGGAGAGAACTATGCTTGGTATTTCTCTACAATATCGTATCAGAAATGAGGAGATCCGTAGAAGAACCAAAGTTGTCGACGTAGCTGAAAGGATTAGTAAACTGAAGTGGCAATGGGCGGGGCACATAGCTCGTAGAACTGATGGTCGTTGGTGCACAAAGGTTCTCGAATGGAGACCGCGCACCGGAAAACGCAGCGTGGGACGACCTCCAAAAAAAAAAAAAAAAAAAAAGGTGGACAGAGGACCTGGTGAAGGTCGCTGGGAGTCGGTGGATGAAAGCGGCGTATGACCGGTCGTTGTGGAAATCTAAGGGGGAGGCCTTTGGTCAGCAGTGGACGTCCTGTGGCTGATATGAACAATGAATGATGAACAGAAGTACGGAGACGCTCAATTCAAACAACACTATACGGTCACCTACCCGTAGACTGACCGCGTCAAGCGTTGCTTAACGTCGCCGAAATTTTACCAATCATTGAATGCAACTGGCGAAAAGCGCAAGTAACGCCGAATATAAGGGTTCAAGACCTCTCTCTACCATTATGTCTTTTTGTTGTAGATGCACGGGTTCCCGGGTCGTCGGACGATGACATTGCGTTGCGAGCTTTTTGGTCAAGCAGGGGACTATGCGCTCACACTGCGACCAGCTGCCGCTGCCGGTCCTCAGGACCTGGCCACTGCTTTTATTAAGGTCTGTATTTTTTCCTATAAACATATAATAAAAACTTCTTGCTGGTTTAAGATATGTGCAGCGAGCTAAGGGTACTGTATCAGGGTGAGAGAGAGGAAGGTCCTTTTTACCGACTTCAAAAAGGAGAAGGTTCTCAATTCGACGCGTATTATTTTTATGTGTGTACACCGATTACTCCGAGATTTGTAGACCGATATAAGCAATTGTTTTTTTAACTGGTGCAGAATGCTTTTGATTTGGTCCCATATAAATTCCATTACATTTAATTGAGTAGCTTTTAACCAGCTTCAATAAACAGGTTAATTTGACTGCGCTTATCTAGATGATGTCTTAATAGTTTCGATTCCTCTCAGATCAGAGAACCTATTTGAAACATTCTTATTTTTAGTGTTAAATATAGATACCAAATTGGAAAAAGTTCTTACACTAAAAAGAAACAAATCAAACTTTTTAACAAAAAAAACACCGACTCCAAAACCCCTACACGATATGAAAATATCAAAACCACTGAAAAGGAAAAAAAAAACAACTTAATTTATGAAGTCGGGCGGGGCCAGGTATGCCCCAACCATGGTTCATGCAGACCAACGAAAAGTTATATTTTATATGGGTTTTGACGTCGGTATTCTTTTTACCGACTTCGAAAAAGAGGAGGTTCTCGATTCGATGCGTATTTTTTTTTTATGTATGTACACCGATTACTCCGAGATTTGTAGACCGATTTGAGCAATTCTTTTTTTAAGATAAGTGATTATGGCATTATGAGCGCGCATTGTAATGATCATTGGGAGTATAAGTGGCGCGGGTACTTTTCTGGCTCAGCCTCTAAGTGGTGATTCTAAATTCATCATCATCATCATTTCGGCCGAGTGAAGTCCACTGCTAGACACGGGCCTCCCCCAAATATCACCACAACAACCGATATAGGTATATTGTTGGCTCATTTGGGGGTTTTCCCATAATCGCCACGCTTGGCAGACGGGTTGGCAATCGCAGTTGAGTTGTTAATGTACTCGAAGGACGCTGCTGCCCATCCGGCTAATCCCTTAGTCGACTTTTACGACACCCACGGGAGGAGATGGGGTGTGGTGGTATTCTGAACCAGCACCACACAGCAATTTCTAAATTCATCTATCATCAATCTATGTCATCATCATTATACCAGCCAGAGGTCATCCACTGCTGAAGTAATGGCCTCCCCATAGATTGCCACAACGACTGGTTAAATGCTGCCCCCACCCAACGACTTCCAGCGACCTTGACCAGGTCGTCTGTCCACCTCGTTGGAGGTCAATCTATGTAGATTGAAAATATACACACTTACTCCAAAACTTAGGCTTAAATTCAAATTCAAATAAAAATCAGAAACTGGTCGTAAATTTCTCGATTACGTCTTTAATAATTTGCGAAAAATGTTTGTTGGCGGTAATCAAAATGAAACACCATCCGACTTCTGCTCTCATAAAGAGCCTTTTCAAATGAACACCTCTATAAATATTTACAGAGGCACAGGTTGGCAGGGTAGCCATGCATTCGGAGTTCTGAGGGACTGTCCAAATGTTTGTTAAGGATTCGTCCTGAAGTAATGTCTTAGGTTTTAGCGATTATTACTCATTTTAATACAACACTTTACGTATATTATATCGCGTAAATTATAAATATACGTCGACAAGACAGACAGATATACATCGCTTAGATACAGTCATACTGCGACCACGAACGCTGCAGTGTTTGAAACATGAGGAAAAACTAAAATCTATAATATACGCGGTGTAACCTGATAAACTGTGTGTAAATACCCGTGTGATGCCGGCTACGAATAGCACCAACCCATCTCATCCCTTGGGTATCACAAAAGGCGACTAGGGGATTATTAGCAGGGGGATCGGCAGCAGCATCCTTCGAGTACAGTATCAACTCAACTGCGATCGCCAACCCGCCTGCCAAGCGTGGCGATTATGAGAAAATTGAGGTGGTGGTACTCAATTGCACTCACTGATAGGTAACCGAGCGACGGGGTTAAGCAACACTTGGTGCTGTCAGTCTATGGATGGGTGACCGCATAGTGGCATTTGATCTAAGCATCTCCGTACTCCGTCACTGTTGGTCCCGGTTGTCATTAGACGGCAGTCGTTAAGCCAAGTCAAGTTAGAACTAAACTTAAACTGTGAATATGAACAGTCTGCGCATCATATTCTGTGGGAGTGTGTTCTTTGGCAAGATGAACGCAATATTATGTTCGACAGCTTGCAAGTTACATCCGGAGTTGTTTACTATACAGACCTTGTTGCAACTAGGATGAATTTCCGTGCGTTCAGGCGTTTTTGCCATACCTACTATTGGAATCAGTCACAATAACTTACAACATAGGCTCCGTAATTAAATATTTATAAAAATTTTGTACCCGTGGTGCTTGGCAACTAGGCTTATCCTAGTTGTACACTCCCAATTATTGTGCCTATGGCCAAGTGTTTTCTCTGTCTCCTGCTTGCTACGGAGGGAAGTGGAACGTATATTCTTTCCTACTCCTCCTTTTTCTTTTCTGATTAAATTCGTTGCGAGTTCCAAGACAGTTCTTCATTTCTCTGGGACACACCGACCTTCATTGGTCGGTGTTCTTTTCGGTGGTCGCCATTGTAGATTCTGGCTTACAGGAGTTGCCGTGGTTGGCAATGAGTGGGGGCCTTGTCCTAAATAAAATTAAAAAATAGTCAAGTTAGGCAGCTTGATCAGCTCTGACACCAGATTGGCCAGTGACCATACGATAAACAAAGACGGTAGGACTATAGTAGTATATCACTGGCCATAGGGTGAACACATGTCTGGCTATAACGGTCACTGATAAGCATCTAAGTATAGAACTCAATAGCTATGCGTTCGTTATTTAGTACGTTATTAGTAAGTTTATATAAGTTAACCAGACCTGTGTCGTGTGGTGCCGGGTGCCGTGTGGTGCCACCTAAGAATACCACCCTACCCAGTCTCATCCCGTGGGTGTCGTAAAAGGCGACTATGGGATAGGCGGAGGATGGGCAGCAGCGTCCTTCGAAAATATTTGTAACTCAACTGCGATCGCCAACCTGTCTGCTAAGCGTGACGATTATGTCAATATCCCCCAATAAGCACACAACACAAACGCATACAGGTCAACTCGCCCTTAGACTTTGGGTCAGGAGCAAAGTTTGCACACTTTATGAAAAAAACAAATTCATCCAATTGTGTTATTTGCAATAAAATTGAAGATGTACATCATTTGCTGATGGAATATGTCCGGAATAAAGATGAACGCGACTCACTGCCGGACGAATTTAAACTAAATAGGCTGGATGTAAGACTGATTCAAGGTATTTTATCAAGGCCCAAATCGGAGGCAGCTAAAAAACTTTGTCGTTTCGTAACAGTCGCTTGCCGCTTGCCGCTTTGTTGTGTGGTGCCGGCTCAGAATGCCACCACCCCATTTCATCCCGTGGGTGTCGTAAAAGCCGACCAAGGGATTAACCGGAGGATGGGCAGCAGCGTCCTTCGAGTACATTAACAACTCAACTGCGATCGCCAACCCGTCTGCCAAGCGTGGCGATTATGGCAAGACCCCAATGAGCACACAACACATCATATTGGCCGTTGTGGTGATCTTTGGGGGAGGCCTGTGTCCAGCAGTGGACTTCATTCGGCCGAAATGAACAGTCGCTCAGCAGTAATTCGTTTCGTTAAAGTTAACTACTATAATTAAGATTATTTATTTTTGTATGGTATGAATTATTTTGTAATAAGGTATGATTTACATATCCTTATTGGATAAAAATCCCTAAAATAAGATAAAAAATAACCCTACTGGTCGTTGTAGCAATCTTTTGGGGAGGCTTCTGTCCAGCAGTGGACGTTTTTAGGAAAGGCTTTCTAAGGCTGTTGCTGAAAATCAGCGCTGATGGCTCGTTGAGATGCTACAGTATTATGCTGAGCTTCAACCTATGTTTTGCGAAGATGCGACGCACAATTTCCTTAAGACCGTAACTTATGTAACCCTGCCCTGTACCCTGTATTGTAGGCACAGACTAGGTAGTAAGATACTTCGTATATTGTAGGCATTGTTTTTTTTCTTTTTTGTATTTGTTTCTTTTTCGACCACAGACAAAAATGTGTACTCTTTGGTAAAAAATATTGTTGTTATATTTTGACTGGATACCAAGTCTTTTGGCCATTTTTATTATAACGGTGTTGCCAGCGCGGATACGCGTTTGGTTTCATGAAGTGTTAGTTTTTAAGCGTATAATTATTGTAGTATGTAGTATCGATTTTAGCTATGTCGTTAGTAATGCCTTATGTAGAATTTTTACGTTTTAATCTGTACTTGTGCGTCGACGTTCGCCGCAAAAATAAACTGTTTTTCTTTCTTTCTTTCTTTCTTTTTACGGCTGAAATGATGAAGCGGACCTCGTGCGTTTCAGGCAAAATCTAGTTCATTCCTTTTTTTAAACACCCTAGAGACGAGCAATTCATTTGCTTGGTGGTAAGCATTAAGCCTGCCTATAAAATTGTAATGCTACTCGGGAGTAGTCCTGCGTGGCACCACACTGCGCTCGTTACCTCTAGACATTCGTTAGCATACTTCTTTGTGCTGCATATTGCAATCAGAAAACCGTTTCCCGGAACCTGGATTGTGACAATATTTACGAGTAGCCTATTTAGAGATCCAGTGTATAACAGGCTAATAAAGTAAACTCTAGAAATTACCAGGAAAAAATGTAGAATAAACTAGAAGATCAGGAGTCATCTCCCGATCAAACGAACGTGTAAACTATTGAGACCTAATTTTTCTTCGTGTTTTTTAAAGGAATATTGTGTGGTTATTCTAATTCTTTCATATTTTATTGAGCAGTTTGTGAAAGATGTATGGAGATTGTGTTGAACTCTGAGTAAACTGAAAGCAAAGGCCGCTGATAGAGATTGATAGCCGCTTGTCTACAATGTTTTGTGTTTCACCATTAATATTTTGTGGTTCTTTTTGAATGAATCTGGCGGGTCTGATTTGGTTTTTTGAATAATGGCGTTCGATCTTTGATCAGAAGAGTCTTTTTATTTGAAACAATGTAAAAGTACTCGGGTTTTAGGGATAACTATAGTCCCTGAGAAAGCATGATAGTAGAATCAAGCTGTATCATTGTTCATGAAAATTAATATTGCTTATCTTGTACGATTTAGTTTTAATTGTAAATTTGCGCAGTGCTACAAAACACTGATTTGTTGTTGATGATGAGTTTACTTTTAATTATTTTGATCAATATAATCAAAATAATTAAAAGTAAAAAAAAAGATTCTATATGCTCGTTTCATCAATTGCAAAAAGTAAGCAAAGTACCTGAATCATAGATATCATTTCGGCCTAATGAAGTCCACTGTTGGACACAGGCCTCCCAAAGATCATCACAACCACCGATATGGATGTGTTTTGAGCTCATTGGGGGGTTTTGCCATAATCGCCACGCTTGGCAGGCGGGTTGGCGATCGCAGTTGAGTTGTGAATGTACTCGAAGGACGCTGCTGCCCATCCTCTGGCTAATCCCTTAGTCGACTTTTACGACACCCATGGGAGGAGATGGGTGGTGGCATTCTGAGCCGGCACCACATTTTAAGGTTTAAAAATTTAAATACTGCCGATGTAAAGAAAGAAAGAAAGAAAGAAAACACATTTATTCAGCACAATAAAACTGATAGCACAAAATGAAAATTTAACAGCCATATTTATAGATACTTAAATAAAGACAAACGTACCATCAATATGATCATGCCGAAAGGGTTACCAACTCAGCATTTGCTGGGCGTTGCCCAGCGCTGATTTTCAGTTGGCACCCTTGCAGTGACATACGGACGGAGGAAACGTAATATTAGGTTAATAACTATACCATATAAAAAATAATAACTAAAATGCAGTGGGAAATAACATGTAATAAATATATTTAAAAGTAGAACAGAAATAGTCAAAAATATTTAAACATAGTAAGTATAATCGAGAAGAAGGTTTATTGCTTTTCAGTAGCAGACAAAAATATACATATATATATACATGTACATATGAAGTAAATGGGTAGGAAATGTACCATTCAATTTCGCTCGGACGGCGGCACGTCTATAATATTTCTTTATTAGGAAATTGAGTGCAATATTTAAAATCATTTAATATTCTCAAAATACCTGGCGCAGCTGTCTTGTTTCTCTACTCTGTAGTTCTTACGCACTCATGCTCAAGAACTCAAGGCAGGCCCGGTAAGTATTTTGTATAAATAATAATAATGAAATTTAATCTTGTAGTTTTAATAATAATAATGTATTTCTTATATTATATTAACTATTAAAAATCAATTAAAATAGAATCGGTAAAAATAATTATAATTGTCTATTTGTAAGATGTATAACCTACCTAGTAGGTTCACCATTAATACAAAATGAATAATATAAATAAATAAAAAATTGTCTATTGAATTGAATAATAAATTATTGATTATATTAAATTAAATAAAAGATATGTCAGCATTAACCATATTAATTGCAATTTGAGATTCAAGAATAAAAAGTTTGAGCTTGGATTTAAAGGTATTTATATTTTGCAGGTTCCTAATCGGTGGAGGGATGTTGTTCCAGCATTTGGACGCTGCATACCGGAAACTGCCTCGGAATGTTGCAGATCTGTGGTGTGATATGGCCGATTGCTTAGCACACAGTCTACCCTCACGTTGTCGGTGACTATTTACCCACCTAAGCTTCGAGTGCAGGTATGACGGGCATTTATGCTTGATGACACCGAAAAGAAGGCAGGCCAGATGGAGTTTGCGACGCGCTTTCATTTTTAAAATGTTGTGTTTGTTAAAATATGCTGTAACGTGAGTTCTTGGTGGTACATTAAAACAAAAGCGAGCGCATGCATTCTGGACTCTTTGTATAAGCCTTTCGGTGCGTGCCAAGATACAGGGACCAATAACAGTGTCTGTGTAATTTAACTTTGATAAAACCAAGCTTTCAACTAGCTGTACACGCAACTCCTCACTTAGGTATGGACGCATTTTATATAAAACTTTAAGGCGGTAAAAACAATTTTTGACGCAGTTTGAGACATGTGTTTCAAACTTGAGATCTTGATCCATAACTAGACCCAAATTTCGTGCTTCGCTAACGCGATCAATATTTTCCCCCCTCATAGTCACGTCCAAACTTCGTGGTATTTTTTCTAACTGACTCTTAGTTCCGAAAACAATATATTTTGTTTTGGCAGGGTTAAGGATGAGAGAGTTCCGTTCAGACCAACCTACTATGCTTTCGAGATCATCATTGATTGCTTTGACAGCAGTCTCGTAATCTTGCGGTTTAAAAGAAAGGTATATCTGAACATCGTCAGCATAGATATGATGTTGGCACTTTTCAATAACTTTCACAATATCGGCACTATACAATATGAACAGGGTAGGCCCTAAAATTGATCCCTGTGGAACGCCTTTAATAACGGGCGTTGTCTTTGATAACTTTATATAGGATCCATTTGTATCGCGGATTTCAACCACCTGGGCACGATTACTAAGGTAGTTATCAAACCATTTTATTGTTGATGCATCAAAGCCGTAATATGTCATCTTTGATAATAACAGCGATAAATTTATACAATCAAAGGCCCTAGAGAAGTCCAATAAAACTAGTACTCCTCTGTCTGCTCCGACACAGGCTTAAATTTAATCAAAAGGATATCCATTTGATTTCAACCGAGAAAAATATTTTACAACATTGTTTCTTCAACCTCTTCTTCTTCCTTATTTTGTAACATTAAGATGAGTGGATGGGAAATGATTATATTTTACAGCGGTCGTTATACAAACTTCACCGATACAATCTACATAAAAGTTTATGTATAATAAATGGGCCTTGGTTGTGAGTGTTGTATTCTATTATTGCACGTCGACAACGTTTTCATGAAGCAAATAATTTTATCTGTAGGTACAATGTTTTTTTAGCGAAATCCTTGGAATTTTAAATGAATAGGTATAGATAAAATATTTTTAAAACCAGCTTTTGTTTATAAGTATCGAACTAAAAAGTATAACATAATATTGAATGAATAAAGGTTAATAGTAAAGTCACAGGAGAACCCCACTCACTAAGATTTTTTAAATATTTATTTAAAAGGCTTTAGGCTTCAGTTTGAGTAGAATGACGTTTCGCGTCTCAATCTTTAAAGAAATATATTTATAAGTTACTTTTTAGAATTGGAATTCATTTAATAATCTAAATACTTTTACGCCGTAAAATGGGGGGAATAGAGACAAAACTCAAATTTATGATGAATTAACTAGTATATCGTTATGAATATGCCTAGGGAGTGTAGTCTAAAAACTAAAGACCTGCTAGTAATGTCTAAGATTTTCGCGAGTATTACACATTATAATAAAAAACGTTTAAACGGATTCTATCGCGTACATTTTAGGTCATCCTGCGACCTCGAACCCTGCAAAGTGTTCGACACGTCAGGAATAACAAAAATCTAAAATATACGCGATAGAATCCGTTTAAACGTTCTTTATTATAACTAAAGCCTTGCTAGTATCTTGACAGCCAGTTACAGTAATCGGAGGAATCAACGCTGCTACGAATAGCACCAACCCATCTCATCCCTTGGGTGTCGTAAAAGGCGACTATGGGATTAGCCGGAGGATGGGCAGTAGCGCCCTTCGAATACATTAACAACTCAACTGTGATCGCCAACCCGCCTGCCAAGCTTGGCGATTATGGCAAAACCGAATGAGCACACGACCCAAACCAAGACCGGTAGTTATGGTGTTTTCCTTTTTTTTAAAAACGTTGTCCTGCTCTAGGGTTTCTCCTCAAACGGGTCGAGTACCCGTCTGAGAACGTTGATCGCGTCTAAAATAAAATGCACTCGATCACTCGTTTGAGTGATGGCCTATTTGGAGCGTTGCAATGTTTGGTAAGGGCCTATCTAACGATTTAAATCTTGGATATTAAAGTCTTATTATTACTTTTACCAGGCGGACTGGTCAGAACAATTCGTTCTGAACGTGCACGGTGGCTCCGTGTTCCCATGCGGCGATGGAGTTAGGGTGCTGTTCCAGTATCCTGAGTGTGTTCTGGAGGGGGCTGACAGAGTCAGGGTCTTCGGGCGAGACGCTGACCGTCTGCGGTATGTTGCTGAGAGAAGAGTGCGCAGGTAAGCATTAAACATTAAAATAGGGTATCGAAAAACTACAGCACAAAAATAAAATTGTACTCCGGGAGTGCCGACAGAAGTGAAAACTTATTTTGGCGCGTTAGGAGATTTTATCTCATCCAAATATGCGTACCGCGCTGAAAGAAGTTTTCACTTCAAGCGTCTCGTAACGGTGTCGCGAGTCCAGAGATTTTATCTCATCTAAAAATATGTGTACCGCGCTAAAAGAAGTTTTCACTTCAAAAAGCTCTTCAATATAGGGAAATTTTCCTTCTTTGGCTTTATTATCTGAAGGACACTGGCAATGTAATTTGTTACATAAAGATATCAGCTATAAGCTGTCTTAGTTTTAATTTGACCGATACTGGCATATTCAAGATATATCGAATTAAATCTACGGTTAGGTTATGTTATAGATTATGCTATTTAAAACAATAACAAAATCTATATCGTTTGCCTAATAACCTATTTCGTTTGATTCCACGGGGCAGCTAAAATTGTTGGAAAAATAACCCGAAAATTCAATTATAACACAACACAATATTCCACTTCCAATTTATTGACTCCATCGATAAGTCGATGATTTTGCCAATGTCAAGGTTGGATAAAACAACATGTAATAAAATAACACTTTTTTTTAGTAGCCTTTGATTTATTTACAACATATTATGCATTGCCCTTGAAACGGCCTTGAAAAAAAATTTAAGTGTTATTTCATATGATAAATTGTCATTTTTATTTTAAACAGAATTTGATTTGTGACGCAATGCCTTTTAAGCCATTTGCGCCGGCGCGGCGGCGGCGTAGTGCATCACCACAAAAAATACAAACATTAAAAAATAAGAATATTAATTTATTTACAGTCTGAGTTTAGTAAATCTTAGTTTATTTTTGAATATATGGTTCATCACAAAATAAATATTTTTTCTTACTATTTTTTATTCCTGTACCGGGTGGGCCCAAATGGGCGGTTGTAGATAACGCTTTAATCGATATTGACCATAAAAAATACTTGAAAACGAAAATTTCCTTCGAATGCAAGTTCAGAATGATAAAATATGGGAGACGTGGAAATAGGTTCCATGCCTTCCATAATTCTGTCAACTATTAACGTAATGCAGTTTATAGTAAGCTAAATAATTAATATCGTTAATTAATTTGTGACCATAATCATCTCGCACAGAAATCCCCATCAAATCCCTTCGTGTTTAATGAGTGATACATATATATATATATAATTTGTGCATTCAGGCCATAATTTGCGGTTTAATCGGCTTATTTGACCACACAATCATTGGTGTTGCTGTTGTTAATTCGGCAACCGGGATAATATTACTTGTCGAGGTGCTAAGGTCTTAGTGAATTCTATCCTATTCCTAATTCCTTCTTTAAAAACTTAATAAAATAACATTATCTGTGCTCTTAAACGAGTGATTTGTCTATGCTATTTCATTGTTATCACATTGCGTTTTATTTTACTACATCACTTTCTGTAATCATAATTACCTAAAATGTATGTATGTATCTATTATATAATATTGAGATATGTTTTAAATAATAAGTATGTTAGATTAGAGCAGCTCATCACATCATCATCACATGGGCCATTTATACGTCCACTGCTGAACAAAGGCCTCCCCCATAGATACCACAATTGTGTCATCATTTTGGGGGGTATTTGCCAATACTCACCGCGCTTGGCAGGCGGGTTGGTGAGCGCAGTATGGCCACTGTTTCACAGAAGGGACGCTGCTGCCCATCCCTCTGGTTAAGATTCCCTTAGTCGCCTTTTACGACATCCACGGGAGGAGATGGAGTGGTGCTATATTCTTAATCCGGACACTACACGGACGAGAGCAGCTCAATCGCAAGCATTTTTGTCGTCCATATAATCTGAAACTCATTTTACATAGTTTCTTTTTTATTACGTATTTCAATTTATTTAGACTAAGATTTTAATACCTCTTGGGATCTTATTGTAGAAACTTATACGTTTGCACCTAAATGAATTACATTTTTTTTGGAACTTGGACATTGGCATTACCATAGTTTCTTTGTTTATTTGTAGTCAATACTTCAGTATTTTATTATTTACTGGCTATGTCCAAGAATTCGTCACCGTGGAAATTGGGTACTCATACAAAGTTAGAAAGCAATTTCTATTGTTTTACTTGAACATAAAAGCAGTTTGTCAAAAACTTATTTACATAATCCTTTAACTTTCTATATACTGTGTTTTTCTAGGGGCCAGCACACAGCGACTTTCGACTGTCGTCTGTTTAGCGAGCGGTACCCGGAGTACTGCTTCGTGTATGTATCGCAGGCAGTTACGGGAGCAGTGGCTGATGTGAGAATGGATTGCTTGCCGACGCTGCCACTTTCAGGTACTGAATAGGGAATAGAATCACGAAATACGTTAGTTCAGGTAGACCTCGCATTTTGATATTAATATGCCACGCACGATAATAATGTTGCCACGCACAGCGCCGTGCACTTAAGGAAATTTTAAGTTTGATTTTCCTAAGCTCATAATCAGCAGTGGAAATTTAGGAGAATATATGGTGGTTGAAGCAGTTTGCCGTGTGGTGCCGGCTCAGAATGCCACCACCCCATTTCCTCCCATGGGTGTCGTAAAAGTAGACTAAGGGATTAGCTGGAGGATGGGCAGCAGCGTCCTTCGAGTACATTAACAACTCAACTGCGATCGCCAACCCGCCTGCCAAGCGTGGCGATTATGGCAAAACCCCCCAATGTGCTCACAACACATCCATATCGGTGGTTGTGGTGATCTTTGGGGGTGGCCTGTGTCCAGCAGTGGACTTCATTCGGCCGAAATGATGATGATGAAGCACAAATAGAAGAGTACCTAGCTACGGTAGCTAGAAATGGTGTTATCAAATAATGAAAGTATTTCAATAACGCAAGGAATTAAAATAATACCCGTGTTATACACAGCCGTGTGGTGCTGGCTCAGAATACCACCACCCCATCTCCTCCCGTGGATGTCGTAAAAGTCGACTAAGGGACTAGCCGGAGGATGGGCAGCAGCGTCCTTCGAGTACATTAACAGCTCAACTGCGATCGCCAACCCGTCAATCGTGGCGATTATGGCAAACCCCCCAATGAGCCCACAACACACTCATATCGGTCGTTGTGGTGATCTACGGGGGAGGCCTGTGTCCGGCAGTGGACTTCATTCGGCCGAAATGATATACATAATGTATGTATAATTCTCCCAGCAGATGGCGGTGCGGGTGGCTGGGGCGCATGGTCCGCGTGGTCGACGTGTCCCGCGCCCGCGCACTGCTCTACGCGCACGCGCAGTCGACACCGCTTCTGTGACTCCCCGCCCCCAGCTTATGGTGCTAAGTATTGTGAGGTAACTAGCCTCTATGCCAACTGCAGCGACACTAACTTTATCTATCATCATGATTGCTTTACGGTTTTTGGATTTTGTGATTAAAAAAAAAAAAAAAAGAAAATATAGTACTTAAACTAGTTGAACATTCGATTATAGTACTTAAACTAGTTGAACATTCGACTAGTTTATTTCCTAGATAGGACAGCGTTTCTAGTTGCCGTTATTCATTTGACGATAAAAAAAAGTAGTCCGACGTCGATAAATCAATCGTTTATTCTAAATAGACTAAAATACCTTTTTGAACGTCAAAATAATATAAGACAGCCCCTAAAACGCCCACCCTTCACCGCTTCCTAGTTTTAAGTCCGGCGGGCTGATTACGTAAGTCGCAGACGCTTTGCGACAGGCGTAAATCGCGCAGACGCCGTTCTTAAACGTCATTTTGGTATTACGTATTTGCCGAAAGTGATTAAGCAGGCGAAGATCGCTGATGCACAGTCTGTTGGACGATCAATGCACTAAAAATTGCATCCTCGGCTTTCAATTTCAGGCCCTTGTCCACTAGGAATCCTTAGCTGCACGATAGCTGCTGTCGCGTCTGCTGTCGCTATTTTTAGCTAATACGGGTGCGGGAAAAGAAACAGCGAAATAAACTCCCGGGCAACACGTCTATGATATTTTTATATTGAATTATGCCTTTATCTCTACATCTATACAAATAAATAAAATTGAAGTGTCTGTTTGTAATCTATATCTTTATCTTCTATCTGTATCTGTGTACAAATTAATGCAATGTGCATTTAGCAAAAAGCTGTAATCTTTACATTACAAACAGACACTTCAATTTTATTTATTTGTATAGATTCAACGGCGAGTGAAACCGCGGGTCCCAGCTAGTATATATATATATTTATATATTTTTTTAAAGACATGTTTCCCCACACTAGGATTTCTCCTGTGTCGTGGGTGCGTTTTACAGACATAAATCCCACATACAATACACCCAGACCCGGAACAACTACCTGCAGATCATACAAATATTTGTTCCGTGTGGGAATCGAACCCACGACCCGGAGCGCAGCAGCCGACTGTATCAGCCGCTGCACCAACCGTGCCGTCAAATTATTTTATTATATATAAATATATATATTATATAGTTATTTATTAATTAAATAATAGCAAAAGCGTTACTCGCAGTAGTTTGGCATGTTATAGCCACATAGTTTCAATTAGCACACATTCTTATACAGTTAAATAATAAAACGATAAACATAAAAGCATGAAAAAATAATACTATGCCTTCATGAACCAACTGTTTATCTGTGGTCTATTTAATATACAATCTATGCGTTGACAATGAAGAATAGTTAAAAAAACTGTTCGTTCATTCCGGTAAACACTAAATTTAAACATAGGCCTCAGACTGTAAGGGTTGGGTTGCTTTTTATAAGGGAAAATAACAGGTACATGTTATGGTTAAACAGTAACAATCTTAAAGTAAAGAAAAAAATTCAGCGCAAGCACGTACGTACGTCTAACTGGGGTTTTTTACCCTATCTTAAGTTAAATTTAATTATTATAGAATAATTAAAAATATAACTTATAATTTAAATATTATAGAGCTCATTTGATGCCTGCTAAATAAGTTGTGCCGCCGTGTGGTGCCGGCTCAGAATACCACCACCCCATCTCCTCCCATGGGTGTCGTAAAAGTCGACTAAGGGATTAGCTGGAGGATGGGCAGCAGCGTCCTTCAAGTACATTAACAACTCAACTGCGATCGCCAACCCGTCTGCCAAGCGAGGCGATTATGGCAAAACCCCCCAATGAGCCCACAACACACCCATATCGGTCGTTGTTGTGATCTTTGGGGGAGGCCTGTGTCCAGCAGTGGACTTCATTCGGCCGAAATGATGAAATAAGTTTAGTTTTGATTTGTTGCTTCAAAGGTGTAGAAATGAAACTAAAGCAAGGAGAGCTACCAGTTTCACATTATTTTGTTACAGAAAATAAACGTCTGAAACGTATGTCAAACGTTTAGTGCTTCGGGCTCAATGATTTAGATATTTGTTTAGGTTCTTATCCCGTCTATCTAAAATTATTCTTCCTGTGTCTGCTGGTTTCGAAGAAATGTGAGGCTATTCGTCTTTTATTACTTTCACATATAATCAATAGCAACAAATTATTTAATATCATAGTATCAATCACAAACTCTTATGGTGTACAAAAATCATAAGACAAACGTCCAGAGTAAAAAATTAATACTCAAATTCTAAAATCGTAGACAGAGTAAACAACTGTTTACGTCTAAAATAGAGTTGGGTTACGTAAGAATGAACCTTGTTTTCGTTTATGAACGAATTCAATGTTACCGGTTGCTAAGTAACACGTTTCATGGCAACCAAGCTATCGATATTCGTCCAACCCAGCATTTTATACGGTTTCTCTTTATTTTGTTATTTATTTTATTTGCTATACATTTTTAATAAAATGGCACCTAAAAAAGACAAAGTCAAGAAGGATGAAGGAGGAGGAACATTTAACGAAGTAGACAGAACATTTTTGGAGCTTCAGCTAGCTGAGTGTAACCGGAAGGTAGCTAGACTAAGAACCGCTGTTGATGAGTACGAAGTCCGTAATGAAGAACTTCAGAAGTCATACGAAAAGTTGGATGAAGATAGGGCTGATATTATTGCCTTTTTGAAAAAGATGCTTTCTGTAAAAACTGAAGAAAACAGTGAGCTAAAGGAAAAAGTAAAAGGTCTCGAAGAGATCAGAGAGATTGAAAATGAGCACTTTAAAGAAACAACCACTGAGCTGGAAAAAAACTTTAAAATAATGAAAGACCAGCTTACTTCAGAAAATAAACTACTAGCTGGAAAACTTAACACTTTAGAAGAGTTTAGGGCTATAAGAGACGATTTGATGAGAAAGTTTGAAAAACAAGAGCACGATTTTAAAGAACAAGAAATGAAATATAAAAGAACTATTTATAATGCCGAAAAGAAATTTATTATTGGCAAAGATCATCTGAAAAAAGAAATGGAAGCTAGGCTTCTGCAATTGGCACAAGATTTTCAAGATGCAACTGAACTAAGAGTTGCTGCGTCTACGCATAGAGTTATTAGAGAAAATATAGCTATAAATAATGAGTTAGATAATATTCTGACCTCTCAAGCAAAATTAGCTGATCAAAATGAGAAGTTTAAAGAAGGTATGAGAGCTGCTCGTGTCTCTCAGGAGTTGGCCGAGGAAGAAAGAGATACAGCGATTTCAAAGAGTGTGGTACAAGTAAAAGTTATTGAACATCTAACACTTGCATTTGAGGATATGAAGAAGGAAAAGGGCTTATATAAAAGAAAAAATTATGACTTTGAAGCATTAGAAGCAAAAATTCAGAGACTGACTAAAGAGAATGACAATCTTTCCCTGCAAGTTCGTATTCTTGAACAAAACTTGCATTCTAAGTTGAGTGACCAAAACAAAGCAATTGTGGAAGCATCAAAAATGGCTAACGAGCGCGACAAGCTAAAAAAAGTTTTAAAAGAAGCAGCGTTTGCCATCCAAGCTGCTTTAAAATTAGACAAATGGGCGACAATAGATTCCACGCGAGAGGTTGTGGATAGGCAAGCCGTACTGTCACATTTTCTTGAAATCATCTCGCAGTTCCGTGACATTGAGCGTTCAGAATCTTTGGGCACCATTGCTTCATTTAGTAAAGTTTACGAAGAAGGTGACCTTGGTTTTGTACCTAAACCAATGACAAAGAAGTCCTCGATAAGGTCTTCTTTTACTATGTCTGTGAGACACCCATCGAAAGAGTTTACGAATGGTGAAAGCTCGAAGTCATCGTCAACGTCTGCGCTAGCCAGCAGCATTAAGACTATACCAAGTATTCAAATATTACCTCCGCCTACAGATGAACAGCCTGATTTAGCTGTGAAGGACAGTATAGACTCTTTAGTGGTTTCTTCTTTAACGAAATCTTCAAGTGAAGATGTCGAAATCCAAGTCCGGGAAGAAATTGATAAGCAGTTAGCCTACAGTAAGCTTGAGATACAAAAGTCTATAATGAAGGATTTGGCCTACTCCCAAATGTCGATAAAGAGGTCACAGATGCAGCTAGACACTATAAAAAAAGAAAGATCTCAAGCTATTACAGATATTGATGATAATAAAACACTGAAAGAAAAGGAAGCGGAAGAAGTAACAGACGCCAAAGGAACAAAGACACTTGACGAGGATATTGTATCTGAGGAATTACAGTACGAGGAAATAAGTGAGCAGGCAAAGATTGATGTGGTTTCTGGTGACAAACAACCTAAACAATCGATGCAAAAGGAAGAAGGTGCCGCCTAAAACTATTGTTAGATGTTTTATATCACATTTTTGTTTAGAAATGCTTTTTTGGGGTGATCTTTTTGATAGCGTGATTTGGAGTATCTATTATTTTATTTTTGTTTTTAATTTCCTAACCACTTATAATTGTTTATCTTCGATATATAATATTGATTTGGGATAGTTAATTTTGTTTTTTCATCATAGGAGACTATTATTATAGGTTGTATTAGATTTATATATGTTCATAACGGCCATTTATACGTCCACTGCTGAACAAAGGCCTCCCCCATAGATTTTCACAACTGTGTCATCATTTTGGGGGGTATTTGCCAATACTCACCACGCTTGGCAGGCGGGTTGGTGAGCGCAGTATTGCTACCGTTTCACAGGAGGGACGCTATATATGTTACTTCGTAGTATCTAAAAGCGAAAACCTTTTGGAACTAACAATATAGTCTTGGAATAGTTTGGTTTGGTAAGAAGTAAACTAAGAACCTGGTGATGCAGTGATGCAGCAGTGGACCGTCAGAGGGCGAATCGATTTATTGATCATCGTTGCGTTTTAGGTTGAATGGAACGATGTGCCGTAAACGAATATGAACGATTTATTACTTAATATTATTTTTACCAAGTCTGCACCTCCAGACTAGTTTCTTTAATGCTTTCACGGTTATCGCCTGGTAATGTGAAAATTATTATATTCCAATTATTAAATTGTTTTCTTAATAGAAGATAATAAATATTACACAGGTCAGGGATTTAAATCATTTAATTAATAATTTCGTTTGAGATATTGCTATTGATACGAAGCCAGAATCAATAAAAAAGTAAATATCTTTGTTTGCCAATGTAAATTAAATTTTTCAAACGCTGCGTCCTAACAAGTCTATCATATGTTAGAGAGTAGAGTCGCGGCACGCACAACCTCTTCCTCTGGCCTAAATGATTCACCGACATTCTACTCAATATTTCAAATTAATATAATAATTTAATTTAGCGCGTGCTTTTAGTATGAACTTCAAAGCGTATGATATTCATTAATGAATCGAATGCGTTGATGGACTAGAGTATTACAAATTATAAAATGACAAAAACTTATATGTATTTAAAAAAAATTGTGTTTAATCGATGATTTGTAAGTTGTATTTACTTATATTAATAATATGAAAGTGTATCCTTCACATTTTAGTTTTATTCATTCTATTCTACCATCTGTTAATGCTCACTGCTCAAACCCATGCGTCATACAATCTATGGAACGAATAAATTTAACATATTTGTAGCGCACATAATATTTGCTATTGATGTCGTATACTTTTGGACATAGCGTAACCCTAAAGGAGCCTAATCAAAGCTCTGCCTGCTGGGCCCTACATGCAATATCTCTATCGCCTGTATAGTGTGAATGTATGCAGAACTAGTTTTCCCAAAGCGGAGGTAGTCCAAGAGGATTTCCCCACGTAAAAAAAATAGCACTAGCCTCGACAGTTTTAACCTGCATAAAATAATAAGAATAAAAGAGTGGTATTGGTGTGAAAAATGGCTCCAAATGCGTGAAAGCTAGCCTCACGAAAATTTTAAGAGAGAACTATAAGTGCAAGACAGAGGTTACTAGTTACTTTCACATGGCTTGCTACTGGGGCTAGCTACGAAGATTTAAAATATAGAGCTGTAATTTCGACACAGCTGTTATCTAAAATCTTCAAAGAAATATATCAAGGTGAGTATCGTATCTTTAAATAAAACAGCCACATTTGGTCATATTTATTCATATTGTTTTTCAAGGGAGACAAAGCAAAATTAAGTATTCTTAAAATCATTTAATGTACCTATCTCTATTAATAATAAAATAAATCAAATTATTTCTTATCTTCATATATATATAAATTACGTGTCACGTTGTTTGTCCGCTATGGACTCGTAAACTACTGAACCGATTTTAATAAAATTTTGCACGCTGTGTGCAGTTTTATCTCACTTAAAAGATAGGGTAGTTTATATCTCAATTTGTGCCAGCGTGCCAGCCGTGTGGTGCCGGCTCAGAATGCCACCACCCCATCTCCTCCCATGGGTGTCGTAAAAGTCGACTAAGGGATTAGCCGGAGGATGGGCAGCAGCGTCCTTCGAGTACATTAACAACTCAACTGCGATCGCCAACCCGCCTGCCAAGCGTGGCGATTATGGCAAGACCCCCCAATGAGCCCACAACACATCCGTATTGGTGGTTGTGGTGATCTTTGGGGGAGGCCTGTGTCCAGCAGTGGACTTCGTTCGGCCGAAATGATGATATCTCAATTTTAAATCGCAATATTATTTTATTGCGAATTATTTGTTTATTATCTGACAAAGAGTCATAACTATCTGTTAGTTCGATATGATTCTAACAGATGATGGTATGAGGTAATTAGTTGACTGGATTGAGTATGTACCCATTAGATGGCGCTATGTTAAAAGTACAAACGTTTTATGTAAGCTACGATTTATTAGTATAACCGGCCACGTGTTGCTGAGGCCAAAGTATAAGTTAAATATAGGATAGTTTACATCTCAATTTATAATCGCAATACTATTTTATTGCGAATTATTTGTTTTATAATAAAACACTTTTAAACGGATTCTATCGCGAATATTTTAGATTTTAGTTTTTCCTGACGTTTCGAATACTTTGCAGGGTTCGTGGTCGCAGGATGACGGATGACTAAGGTGACAGGCGTCGTTACAGATTTTAAAAAGTTATTTTATCAAAAATTAGACGTACAATTATTATCAAAAATTATTTCGATGCACACAGTAATCACTCAGTGTCTTGATGTTTTTAGTGTGGTATTTAGTTTGGGACTTTATTATTTTAATAACAGGATTCCAAACTTTTGCGAGGGTGGCACTGAAAATTTCGGGAATCAAGGAAGTGACACAACATTACTATTTAAAAAGTATTCTCCGCGAAATTTGACACATTTTTCCATACGATGGAACCAATGATTGAAGCAACCATTCCATTCGGAAGTTGGGGTCTCCAAAATGGCCGTTTTGTAGGCGTCCACAGCTTCTTTAGGTGATGAAAATCTCTGTCCACGCAATTTATTCTTTATTTTAGGGAAAGTACAGAAATCATTAGGGCTTAGGTCGGGGCTGTACGGCGGATGGTCTACTAATTCTATGTTTTCTTGCTCTAAAAACTCTTTTGTTCTGTGCGCGGTGTGAGAACTCGCATTGTCGTGATGGAGGATGATGGGGCGGTTGCAGTTCTCTCTACGGAGTTCAGAAACGACCTGTGGCAAACAAATGCTAGCATACCATTCTGCATTAACCGTTGTTTGTCCCTCAAGAGGAATAGTCGTAACATGGCCGGTTTTGGAGACAAACGTGGCCACCATTTTTTTTGCAACACTCCGTGAACGAACAATTTTTGTTGGCTTTAACTCATTTTCGAACACCCAGACTCGTGACTGGTTTTTTGTTTCGGGTTCGTACGGATATATCCAGGATTCGTCACCTGATACGATGTTGTATACAGCATTTGAGAATCCTGCGTGGAATCTTTCGAGAGTTCTGACGCACCAAGTAACGCGAGCCGCTTTTTGCTCTTCACATAGCAAATGCGGTATCCATCGGGAAAACAACTTTTTTACACCTAATTGTTCATGCAAGATTATTTGTATTTGACTCATGCCAATGTCTAAAGTTGCCTGAATTTCGCGGTATGTCACATATCGATCTTCCTCAATCAGCTTACGCACAGCATCAACGTTTTCTCAGGTGACTGCAGTTTTTGGACGACCTTGACGAGGATCATCACTGAGCTTGACACGTCCACGTTGAAATTCAGCAAACCAGCGATAAATTGTGGTTTTGGATGGGGCTTCATCACCAAATGCAGAAATCATCCGGTCAACACACTGTTTTTGTGTTAAACCACTTGGAAAGTCATAATAAATCATCGCTCTTGAATTTTCTCGAGTCAATTCCATTTTCTCAACGACTAAACAAGTTTGACAAAACCTTGTGACAAGACCGTGAATCTTTTTTAAAATAAATAAATGGTATTCGATTTGTAAAACCAAGGAGTTTTCAATTAAAAAGATTTTAATATGACAGGAACAGTGGAAATATTCCATTCCCGATACTTTTAGTGCAGCCTATGTACCTGCCAGCCATCTTCTCTATTAAAATTAGGATTCTTTTCAATTTCAATTTTATTATTTGTTTATTATCTGACAAAGAGTCATAATTATCTGTTAGTTCAGTAAGATTTCTAACAGATGGCGCTATAATGTAATTAGTTGACCGGATTGATTGGACTCGGTAGGTGTCACTGCAATCGGGTTTGCATGTACCTGCCCGTGCGAAGCCGGGGCGGGCAGCTAGTATAATATAACATTTCCCATGTTACTTCATCATCATCATTTCGGCCGAATGAAGTCCACTGCTGGACACAGGCCTCCCCCAAAGATCACCACAACCACCGATATGGATGTGTTGTGGGTTCATTGGGGGGTTTTGCCATAATCGCCACGCTTGGCAGGCGGGTTGGCGATCGCAGTTGAGTTATTAATGTACTCGAAGGACGCTGCTGCCCATGCTCCGGCTAATCCCTTAGTCGACTTTTACGACACCCATGGGAGGAGATGGGGTGGTGGCATTCTGAGCCGGCACCACACGGCAACCGGCACCACACGGCATGTTACTTCAATTACCTTCAAAAATAATTGGAGATTCTTCATTCAAGTATGCTTGACAACCTCCACTGAATGAGTATATTTGTATTTGGTAATTGATTTATATTAGTGGTCTGGGATGTCGAAAGTTCAGAAGAAAGTTTCAGGGATCAGTATTGATGGGATACAGGGGATGAAATTAAATATTTATAGAATATTTCTAGATAGGAAGTAGGCGAGCTTGAGGCCGAGGCATGAAGTGAGATGGTAAGAGAAGAGCTAACTCCAGCATTGATGTCGCTCCGCTACTGTAACTGATCCGCCCAGATGAAGACTCTCTAGCCTCCGCATATTGTAGCCAAGTGGAATGAGAAGTCGTACTTCGCAAATGAAGTAGCGTAAGCCGCACTCGCACCAAAAAATTGACAGGGGAAAAAAGAGATCACGAGGCAGAGGAAAGAGAGTCCCGCGAAGAAGGTGGCGCTCGTCTTTGGTACTTACACACTATCACTATATATACACACATACACACTATATAGTTGAACTGTCAAAATGCATGCGATTACGATTGCGAGTGTGGTATGCAATTAAGGGTAGTTTTAAACATTTCTTAAGCGGCCTACTCAAAGCACTGCCTGCAGGGCTCTACAAGCACTCTGTGAATGTTTGCAGATGAGAGTGCCGAGATTTATCTTAAGAAAGAAGAAGAAATATAGTTCCCATTTCATTATTTCCAACTCTCTACATCCAAAACATTCATTTAAAAAATGTCACGCGCAGATTGGTTTTCTGATTTTATTCCAGAAGAAAGATAGCGATCTTTTTATCGAGATTGAAATGTTTCATTACCCTAATTAAACCTTATCATCAATGACTTAAATGAATTTTGGAAACCTTCATCAATCATCATTTCGGCCGAATGAAGTCCACTGCTGGACACAGGCCTCCCCCAAAGATCACCACAACCACCCATATGGATGTGTTGTGGGCTCATTGGGGTGTTTTGCCATAATCGCCACGCTTGGCAGGCGGGTTGGCGATCGCAGTTGAGTTGTTAATGCACTCGAAGGACGCTGCTGCCCATCCTCCGGCTAAATCCTTAGTCGACTTTTACGACACCCATGGGAGGACATGGGGTGGTGGCATTCTGAGCCGGCACCACACGGCATAATTGGAAATAAATTGGAAACCTTGGCCTGACGGATCTAAAACCTGAAAGTTTAGTCTGGATGCGGAAAGTGCAAAACCAAATATTGTAGGGCGACGTGAAATGCCTATGAATTTAGGCTGCTTGGCTAAGTTGTTATAAATTAGTACAATTTCTAAAATATGCGACACAAAAGAGATACAAAACAATGAAATCAACTTTATGTGTCAAAGAGTTCGATCTCTTTTTATATCACTCAAATTAGATATTATGACGGGTCAAACGTCAACTCATTTGTTTTGTGTTAGTTCACTAGATTCTCATAGTAATTATTTTTGTTGCTAGAAGTACATTCCGGAAAAATGGCACCGAAAAGGGATCAAAAGAAAGATGATACTCTCGGGGGCGTATTTTCCGGAGTTGAAAGAGAATTGTATGAATTGCAGTTAGCTGACTGTAATAGGAAAGTAGCTCGCCTCAGAACAGCTGTTGAAGATTATGAACTTCGTAATGAAGAATTGCAAAAGGCTTACGATAAACTCGATGAAGATAGGGCTGATATTATAGCTTATTTGAAAAAAACCCTTAATGTTAAAAACGAAGAAAACACAGAGCTAAAAGAGAAAGTGAAAGGTCTCGAGGAATTTAGAGAGATTGAAACAGCACAATTTAAAAAGAAAATCACAGAATTAGAAATAAATTTTACTACGATGAAAGACCAGTTAACCTCCGAAAATAAACTACTAGCTGGAAAACTTAATACACTTGAGGAGTTCAGGGCTATTCGGGATGACCTGATGAGAAAGTTTGAAAGGCAGGAGCACTCTTTCGAAGATCAAGAAATGAAATACAAAAGAATGTTATATGATACCGAAAAGAAGTTTATAATTGGCAAAGACAAGTTAAAGAGAGAAATGGAAGGGAGGCTTTTGCAATTAGCACAAGAATTTCAAGATGCTAGTGAATTGAGGATTGCTGCATCTACGCATAGAGTCATTCGAGAAAATATTGCTTTGAATAATCAACTGGATAGTCTTTTACTGACACAAGCAAAAGTAGCTGAACAAAATGAAAAATTTAGAGAAGATGAGAGAGCCGCGTGTGTTGCTAGAGAAGTGGCAGAAGAAGAGAGGGACAAAGCAATCAATAAAAGTATTGTACAGCTTAAAGTTATTGATCAATTAACGACAGCGTTCCAAAATGTAGAGAAACAAAAAGCATTGTATGATAAAAAACAATTTGACGACGATATATTGCGAAAAGGTATGCAAAAATTGTCCAAAGAGAATGATAATCTCATACTACAAGTTCGTATACTTGAGCAAAACTTGCACGCCACTTTGGGTGAGCAAAACAAATCAGTAGTAGAAACAGCAAAAGTACTTAGAGAACGTGAAAAGTACAAGCAAATATTAAAAGACTCAGCGTTTGCCATACAAGCGGCACTTAAATTGGATAACTGGTCTACATTGGATCCTTCGCGTGAAATACTAGACAGAAAAGAAGTATTAACAAGTATCCTTGGGGTTGTAAATCAATATCTTGATGCAGCTCGAGCTGAATCAATGGAATCGTTGACTTCACTTGGCAAAATTTATGAGAAAGGAGATCTAGGTTTTGAACCTAAGCCGCTTTCAAAAAAGTCACTAGTATCTGCGGGTGGCTTTATAGATGCGTCATTAGATTCATTCGAAGATAAACACAGCTCTGTATCTATCAGCTCTGAAGAATCGTCACTTGGAAGTGTTAAAACTATGCCTAGTATCAACTTGGTCCCGCCAGGAGAGGAGTCTCCACCAACTCCTAAAGATAGCCTCCCATCGTTTACTGTGACGTCATTTCATTCGAGTGGAAGCGGTAGTGAAGCGGAATCTAAAGTTAGCCTTGAGGATGCGAATGATATCTCAAGGATGCTGGCAATCAGCAAGATTGAAATGCAGAAATCTGTAATGGCTGATCTAGCATACTCTCGATTAAGTCTACACTCTCAGTCGAAGCAGTTAGGAGATAAAGCGAAAAGGTCTAGCACATTGTTTAAAGAAAAAATACTTTCAAAACTGGATGAAGACGTGGAGGCTGTAGAGGGTGAAGCCAGTGCACAAGTAGAATCTGTAGATGGACAAATTGTAGGCGAACAAGACGGTAGCGAATCGGTTGAGAGTGAACAGGGAGAGAGTACTGACAAGTAGGATAAAAAAGGAGAAGAACCAAAACTTGCTTGAGAAGGAGAAGAACTAAAACCTGATAGAGAAGGGAAAAGTCCCAAGTAGCTGACTAACAAAAAAGCGGTGCGGAATAAGTATTGGTATTTAGTTTGAATAGGTATTTTATTATTTAGATAGTCTGTTTGATGTATTTATTTTGATTATGTTAGCGTTTATTAAACTTTAATATGAGTAAGTATACATTTTATTTTAAAAAAAATAAGCTTACTGTAACTTGTGAAAGTGAAAATTCATATATCATGCTATACATTAATTAAACTATTACGACGTCTTCTGCCACTATTAAAAGTATTCTGGGTGCAGTATACATCATCGTCGGCATTCTGGTTAATAATACACTTCAGTGAACACACACACGAACTAAGAATGTTATCATACGGCGGAAATTATACTAAACTAGCTTTTGCCCGCTGTTTCGCATGCGTGAAATTTAGAAATGTATATCATGCAATTGAAAACATGCAATAATGACCTGAGCTTTTGTTAAGAACTTGTAATAGATGTAAAGGGACGATCATAATATATTTCAGAATGACACGACCTATAGGCCTGGCGCATATTGCATCCAGCCCAGCTAGCCGAGTGCCACTCGGACACTGACGGCACGATTGGTGCAGTGGCTGATACAGTCGGCTGCTACACTTCGCGTTGCGGGTTCGATTCCCGCACGGAACAAATATTTGTATGATCTGCAGGTAGTTGTTCCGGGTCTGGCTGTGTTGTGTGTGAAATTTGTGTCTGTAAACGCACCGACGACTCAGGAGAAATCCTGCTATGGGGCATCGTTTTTAAAAAGATATATAAGTCAACATATGTAGGTAACGGCTTTGCGTGGAGATCGCGACAATCATTGGCGCAGATTAGGAAAAATACAATGTTTCATCTGAGCTGACCCTTAACTTCACGTTTTGCCAACGCAGCCATACCGTGATGTAATTCGATAGTAACGCCATCTAGTTGGAAGAAACAATAAGTACTTAAACTTTATAAATTTAATAATTATAAAACTAAGTAACCCAGAAACGTCGTAATGAATAGAATCTGTTATCCTTTATTTAAGGATAACAACACAAATATTTTATCACGCTTTTTGGCTTACAGCTCACTTTTTAATCCGAAGTAAAATCCTTAATTTCGTATTGTTTTAACTACTTTTCACCGCGGATTCACGAGTGAGTTCTTACAGAATAGCATTGCTGATCATGATCATATCACCAGATGTCACAGTGGCTGTAGGTGCGACATAATGCGCGCACCTCATTAGTTGAAGATGACGTGATCTCACTTCGGTGGCCAATGAGCTGTAATGGCCAAGGACTTCTTCGTGGCTAAGAGACTGCATATGTTGCCATCAAAATGGTATTCGGCTCGCTAAAATTGTAACCGCTTTGACTTTCACGTTTTTGGCTAAATTCACAAACAGTTTTTCATAATTTATAACAAACCTCCATTTACCAATTTATTAACTATTTGTCGACTGTAATATTATGATCGGTATTTGCCATATAAAGTCATCACCACAGGATGGCCACTGTTGAACAAAGGCCGACCCCTTAGATTTCCACAACGAGCGGTTACCTGCCGCTCTCATCCAACGACTCCCAGCGAACTTCACCAGGTCGTCTGTCCACCCCGTTGGAGGACGTCCCACGCTGCGTTTTCCGGTGGTTAGTCTCCATTCGAGAACATTTGTGCCCCAACGGCCATCAGTTCTACGAGCAATGTACCCTGCCCATTGCCACTTCAGTTTACTAATCCTTTCAGCTATTTCGACAACTTTAGTTCTTCTACGGATCTCCTCATTTCTCATTCGATCTCGTAGAGAAATACCAAGCATAGCTCATAAAGTAAGGCATTATAATTCTCTCATGTGATTCTCTCATAAAAAATTATCACCAAGCCACGTCCAACGTTCCAACAGCACGACAAACAAATCTGAAAAGGTTCTGAAATAACTAACTACAAGCACTAGAAATTTGTTTCGTATGGTTCCCGGCAGCGAATAGACTACCTCTCTCCAACCATGGCTGCCCTAAAAAGCGATTAAGGATGTCGAGAGAGTGTATTATGTGTGGAATTTGTGTATGTAAACGCACCCACGACACAGGAGACATACTAGTGTGGGGGTAATGATAAAAAGATGGGCAACAGCATCCTCCCGTGTGCAAATAAGCCTCGCTGTGCACTGTCCTGCGCACACGGTGACACGTGACCACGTACGTCGTCCTGGGGGTCGCTTGGGCGAACAACAGTGACCTAAGCGTCCCCTTAAAGCGACTTTCGCTGGATTTGACCTTTGGATTTCTCCTGCGTCGTGGGAACAGATTACAGACACACATCGAACATGCATAAACTCTGGGTGTTTGTTTTGTTATTATCGGGGATCGAACCCGTGACACGCTGACCAGCAAGCCTCTGCGCCAATCATGCCCTTAATAAATGCTAGGACTACAAAAGTTCTTTCTTCCAGGGTCAGGCAGTGGAGTTAGCAGCATGCGAGTGTGCCGCCCGACCGTGGGCAGGAGATTCTACAATGGTGGTGGCAGAAGTTGGTGCGAGGTGTCGATGCGGCTGTGTGCTGCATCTTGCGCCAGCTGCGCGACTTTTGGCCGGGTCAGCAAGGGCCTGTCCTTCTAGATCGTTCTGGTTGCTTCAGGTAAGTTTAAACAGAACTCTTTAACGATATGAACTAAATTTAGGTAACGTTTAGTCCTTTAGCAAAATTATGAAATCTCCGTCAATAGCTATAGGCTAAATACTGTCATAAGCAAACTATGGGTGTATTCAAACTGCAAAAAAAAGCATACGGGTCCTGTCAAACATAGACGGCATAGAAAGTTGCACCACATTTCATAGAACATCACATTCTAACACTCGTTTCTCTCTATATATTTGAAATATGCCTCTTTGTCAGGAAACACACATCACTTTTAAACACGCTTTTATTAGCTAAGTATGTATCTATCTATGTATCTATGAATCTATGAATCTATCATCATCATTTCGGCCGAATCAGGTCCACGGCTAGACACAGGCCTCCCCCAAAGATCACCACAACGACCGATATGGGTGTGTTGTGGGCTCATTGGGGGTTTTGCCATAATCGCCACGCTTGGCAGACGGGTTGGCGATCGCAGTTGAGTTGTCAATGTACTCGAAGGACGCTGCTGCCCATCCTCCGGCTAATCCCTTAGTCGACTTTTACGACACCCACGGGAGCAGATGGGGTGGTGGTATTCTGAGCCAGCACCACACGGCAATGAATCTATGAATCTATGTATCTATGTATCTATGAATATATAAATATGAAATGAATTCATGAAAAAAAAAAAATTAACTCGATTTTCATCCCCTTCTAAACGTCGGATTGATTTGAAACTTCGTACACTTATCAAGGACTGATGACAATGCAATCATTTAAATAGTTTGTCCCATTATCCTTGCCAGGGGTACAATTCCTTATGCTCAAACATCCATACATCCTTAAATACAGAATCGAAATAACGGTGTAAAACTAATTTGGTATACGCTAAAACATTATTGAAGCTATTCAAGGACACTTTGCAGACGGTGAGCCATGAGGACCAGCCTTAGCGATTACCAAACTGGTTTTTCACCATTATTTCAATTCTGTATTCAAGGATGTAAGAATGTTCGATCTTAGAGAATTGCACCCCAGGATCCTCAGGATTAGCGATTTTATAATCTTTGATTCCCGGAAAAAATTATAAATTCATCGCCATACACGAACTTGCGCAAAAAATAATACCTCCATAAGATGTCGATTCAATTTTCCGTGGGAAGAGTGCGATGAGACTCGAATAGTGTCTCATTCTTTAGATGATTTTATCCGTAATGGAGGGAGAATTTGTTTACTTAAGCGTCGAAAGGAAGATGCTTAGGTAAATAATTACCACCCGGAGTTATTGAGACTACGGACAAGCAACATGGACATTCAGATCAGACAAATTATTTTCACTTTTTCATAACTTTGTTTTACTCTGACAGCTGATGTTGATTGAAAACAAATAAATAAGTACTTTGACTTTGTCCATCTCTTACCGTGGATGTCATAAAAGGCGACTAAGTGACTCTAAACCAGAGAGATGGGCGTCTCTTCTATGGTACGGCAGCCATTCTGCGCTCACCTGCGAAGTATGGTGAGTACTGGCGCATTCCCCCAAAATTGACGACACGGTATCTAGTTGGTCGTTGATGGAGAGGCCTTTGGTTGATATTACGATGATCAATATGATTAAAATCATTAATTCAAAACGATATAGTATCTCAACTCTCTATATCAAATTCATAGACACTATAACTCCTCTATTAGTAACTGATACCAGTGTAAACGCTTCTCTACTGAATTTGTGTCGCTCGCGCAAGGAAGTAATTAAAACTTGCCCGTTTTCGAATTGAGGTCGCTTTGTCGATAGCTACCCGTTTTAACAAATTAATATTGTTCCGGATACAGTTTACGGGATATTGAAGTTACTGGCAACTGTCCATTAACTCTAAATGCCCTGGTTGAACAAATTTGTTGTGAAGCTCTCTAAAAGTTAAATGTTTTAAAATTATTGCCAGGCCGAGGTTAAATAGATAGACTGAGCAGTAAAAGTTCAAAATATTGTTTATTCTTCAAATGCAAACATATTTTTTCATTAAAGTATTTGTAAAAACAAATACCATTAAGGTGGCTATCAAGCAAACAGCTCACCCGATGGTAAGCACGCTCAGGTTGTGGAATCAGCTCCCCACTGAGATTTTCCCAAGAGACTACAGTTTTTTTTTTAAACGTTGCCCCACACTAGGATTTCTCCTATGTCGTGGGTGCGTTTACAGACACAAATTCCACACACAATACACCTAGACCCGGAACAACTACCTGCAGATCATACAAATATTTGTTCCGTGCGGGAATCGAACCCACGACCCGGTGCGCAGCCGACTGTATCAGCCACTACACCAACCGGACCGTCTAAGCTCTTCAATATTTTTACTGGGCCGATCTCTGGTGTTGCAAGCGTTCATAATTTGCGGTAACCGCTTACCATCAGGCGGGCCGTATGCTTGTTCACTAACTTAGTGGTATAAAACAGCAGTTACCTTCACCTGTAAACGTAAGTACAAAAAGGTACGCGTTGCCAACGCTGAAAAAAAAACCTGCCATTTTTGAAGAGCTCCAAGCTGTTGTTTCTTGCGAACTATTCATTCTGAGGCGTTAAGATTAATTTTGTCCGGATTAAGAATATAGCACCACTCCATCTCCTCCCGTGGATATCGTAAAAGGCGACTAAGGGAATCTAAACCAGAGGGATGGGCAGCAGCCTGCAGCCTTCTGTGAAACGGTAGCCATACTGCGCTCACCACCCCGCCTGCCAAGCGCGGCGAGTATTGGCAAATACCCCCCAGAATGATGACACAGTTGTGTAAATCTATGGGGGAGGCCTTTGTTCAGCAGTGGACGTATAAATGGCCGATATGATGATGATGATATGATGATGCCCAAATGTACGCAGGAGGAAGGTTCTCTGAAACCACACGGTACGAGACCAATTTGGCTCTTGAGAAATTATGTGGATGAACTCCCCGTCTATGCCAAAAGGTGCGATTGTAGAAAAGTAGGCGCTGGCATCATATAGACCTCTTTAGAACACTGGCCATTGTAGAAGCGGTAGAACACACATCATCATAATTATCATATCAGACAAAAACTTGATGAACAGAGGCCTCCCCATAGATTTTCACAATTGCGTCGTCATTTTTGGGTGACTTTTCCAGTACTTACCACGCTTGGCAGGTGAGTAAGTGAGCGCTAATGAAAGCCTCATTTCCACAGAAGACACGCTGCTGCCCTTCCCTCTGGTTTAGAATCCCACAGTTGCCTTCAACGATGTTCACGGGAGGAAATGGAGTGGTGATCTTTTCTTAATCCGAACACCAGATGGAATAGAACACACAGGTGGGCAAAATGTCTCATACTTAATTTTAACATTTTTTAAAGGTACGGTCAACGCCGTGACCATGCGATAGATGCAATGTTTTGTAATAAACAATAGTGTGGGGCGTCGCTTTATGGAAGTGTTGTTCAGTATATTAACCGCTTACTGCTTTTGCGGTATCGTCATCATCATATCAGGCCATAGGACATCCACTGCTGAACAAAGGCCTCACCTTTTTTATTGTGTTTAAGACTATTTATTCTAAAGTGTTTTAACGTTATCAAATGATCTTTAATTATTGTTAATCTCAATTCTTTGCAAGAGTTCTAGTACTCGTAGTTTTAATAGCTACTACTCAATGTATAACAAAGGCTGTAGAAAGTTCGCAGACTTAATTCTTTTGAAAACATCTGTCTGCGATGTAAATAAAGACATAACGTTTAAATATTCTTTTGGATGAGAAGTAAATTAGTAGAAGTTAAAGTTTTTTGTGTTAATGATTACAGTGGCGCACAGTTTGCGTTAGTTGAAGCGGGATTAAGCGAGTGTCGAGTCAGTCGGATGCTTGGACCTCCGCGAAACTCGATATATTGATGCAATGTGACGTTATCTATATATTTAATTATTTGCCATGTAATGCCAGTTAAAAATCACCCCATCTCATCCCGTGGGTGCCGGAGGATGAGTCGTTATAGCGATACCTGCGTCCTGCAGTAGACGTTTATTGGCTAAAATGATGATGATGATAAACGTTATCTAGAGATTGGTTCCAACAATTGAAAAGCCGAAGACGTTCATCGGATAACGGTTATGTTAATCACATCACCACGCTGTAGCTTTTTGAGGCGTGAGCGGTTGGTGTGACTACAAAAACGAGAAGAAAAAGGTTAGCAGATTAAAATGTGAAGTTATTTCGACCACCTTGAGTCTTAAAATAGATTGCAGCTTGGGTTTAGTTCCCAAGAAAGAGCTGGATGGAGAGAGCTATGCTTTGTGTTTCTATACGAAATCGAATGAGAAATGAGGAGATCCGTAAAAAACTAAGGTCGCCTAAATGAATGAAATGAAATGAAATGAAATGAAATAATCATTTTTTATTCAAATAGACTAAATTATTAGTTCTTTTGAACGTCAACATTAGACAGCACCCATTAAGCCCA
Organism: Diloba caeruleocephala; assembly: GCA_947459985.1. Lineage (NCBI taxonomy): Eukaryota > Metazoa > Arthropoda > Insecta > Lepidoptera > Noctuidae > Diloba > Diloba caeruleocephala. The sequence continues at coordinate 2,412,940 of OX381615.1, read as the reverse complement.
CCCTTCACCGCTTCCTAATGTTTAAGCTGGGGAGAAGAAACGGCGCAACAAACTCCCCAGCAACACGTTAGTCTGTCATATACAATATTTATACATACATGTACACAAAAAATAAAAAAATTACAACAGTACTAAAATGTACTTGTATGTCAAAAATTTATGTAAATTAAATATAAATGAAACGTAAAAATTCTAATATAAAACACATGTCAAAAATCTGTTTGAATTCAATGTCAATAAAAAGTGTATAAAATAACAGATGTCAGTTTTTGTATAAATTAAAAAAAAAAAAAAAAAAAAAAAATATGCTGACTGTACCTAGCGAGCAGCTCAGTCCCAAGCTTTTTTATCCTCAAGACAATCAGAAATCTTATAATATCCTTTATTACAGAGTTTAGATTTAATAAAAGTTTTAAATTTCTTAAGCGATAAATTTCTGACTTCAGTGGGAAGTTTATTGTAAAAACGTATACATTGACCCATGAACGAGTTGCTTACTCTGTGGAGACGAGTACAATGTACAGCTAGATTGTGTTTATACCTGGTGTTTACACTGTGAACATCGGAAATTTTTACAAAATTTGAAATGTTTCTGTGCACATACAATAAATTTTCATATATATATTGCGAAGCAACAGTCAGAATATCAATTTCTTTGAATTTTTCTCTGAGAGAAACCTTTGGACCCAATTTGTAAATGGCTCGAACTGCCCTTTTCTGTAATGTGAAGATGGTATTAATGTCTGCACAGTTTCCCCAGAGAAGAATCCCATATGACATTATACTATGAAAATAGCTAAAATAGACTATTCTGGCTGTATCTTCATCAGTAATGTTCCGAATTTTCTTAACGGCGTAGGCTGCCGAACTAAGTCTACTTGACAACTTGGCAATATGTGGGCGCCACTGCAATTTGGCATCTATAGTTATCCCAAGGAACACCGTTGACTCAACAGGGTCCAGCTCTATTCCATTCAGTAGTACATTGGTATGTAACTGTCTGACATTAGGCATTGAAAATTTTACAAATTTTGTTTTTTTCTCGTTAAGGAGGAGATTGTTTACATTAAACCAATGGACAACTTTAGAGATTGCATCGTTAACTTCGTCAAAATTCTGTATTTGTCGCTGGATTTTAAAAATAAGCGACGTATCATCCGCGTACAACACAATCTCATGATTATGCCTTTCGTAAAAAGGCAAGTCATTAATATAAATGAGGAACAAAAAAGGGCCTAGAATTGATCCCTGTGGAACGCCCATGGTGACCGAAGATCCTGGAGATCTCTTACCATTAACATCAACCTTCTGAATTCTGTTGTTTAAGTAAGAAGTCAGAAGGTCAAGAGCCTTATCCCTAAATCCATAATGGTGCAATTTCCTTATGAGCGTATCGTGATGTACGCAATCGAAGGCCTTGGACAAGTCACAGAATATACCAAGAGCGTCTTGCGAGTTCTCCCAGGCCTCGAAAATGTTTTTCAGCAATTCCACGCCCGCATCTGTAGTTGAACGACCCTTGGTAAAACCGAACTGTTTTTTGTGAAGCAGGTCGTGCTTGTTGAAATGTCTCAACATTTGGTTCAAAATAATTTTTTCAAAAACTTTACTCAGCGTAGGCAGTATCGAAATAGGCCGAAAGTTTGTGGGATCTGATGTGCTACCAGATTTAAACAGTGGAATTACTTTACTGTGTTTCATCAGGTCAGGAAACGCACCAGTTGCGACACATGAATTGAACACAGTTGCTAAATAAGGAGATGTTATATCAATTACTGATGAGACGGTCTTAACTGACAAACCCCATAGATCTGCAGTTTTTTTTACATAATGAAAGTATTAGTAAGTGGCAATGCTTGCTCGTAAAACTAATGGTCGTTGCAGAAAAAAGTTCTCAAGTGGGGACCGCGCACTAATAAATACAACATAGGACGGCTTCCAACGAAGTGGATATCTATAAAATAGGCTAACAGCTCGAGGGTGGTCCCATTTAAGTTTAGCGAAGGTCTGATTACGATCTTCGGAGATAAAGAAGCGACTCTTCAATGGATGATAGCAAATCACCCGAATTGCAGTAATCACTTTTCTATGTATTGTTTATGCCACTCAAAAAAGAAAAAGAAATATACTTTAAAAAGTAAAAACCGAATTCAAAAATATCCAAATACCAATCGCAAACTATTTTATAGTTTGCGCTTGAGAATGTGATAGAGCCTCAATATTCAAACATACTAACTTTCAAACTTATAATAGTGGAAATATTATCAAGTAACCACAAAGAAAATCAAACCATCACAAACTGTAATTAATTGCCATTTGTTTCAAATCGAAACTTGGGCAGTTAGAGGCAAATCTGAAACCTCTACCACAACAAACTTGTTATAGCAAGTTCAAATAGCCAATTCCCAAGTGTTCAAAGCACTCAATCAAAAGTTTGGATACGGTACAGCTTCGCTGTAAGGTCAGATGAGTCATTTTCTCGTTAAGCTTCGTTGTACTAAAAATACCATTATTTACAATTGGTGATAATTTTGATGGAGATTAGACAATAGATACACTTCACACTTCAGTAACATAAGATGTACAGATGACACACAGACATCAGCTCGTAAATCTCTGCTGGACTTTAGCCTCCCAAAGATCACTACGTTGAGCGGTCATAAGGTATATTGCCATAATCACCACGCATACGGGAGGATGTTGCGACCAATCATCATCAACAACAATTGTTATCAACCCTTAGTCACCTTTTATGACGCAAATGGGTGAAGAGGAATGATCTGTTCTATGCAATTATTCTATTACATTAGTTCATATTGTTGCATCATCAATATTATTTTCACTATGAAACAGTATCTAGGCTTCGTATAATTATGATCTTGTTTGGCATAAATATTTTGGAAGATCTCACTATTATAAAAGTATATTTTATTTTATTAAAACGTTGCCCCACATGAGGATTTCTCCTGTATCGTGGGTGCGTTTACAGACACAAATTCCACATACAATACACCCAGACCCGGAACAACTACCTGCAGATTATACAAATATTAGTTCCGTGTGGGAATCGAACCTCCGACCTGGAGCGCAGCAGTCGACTGTATCAGCCACTGCACCAGCCGTGTTGCCAAAAAAGTCAGTCGCCAGTGTAATAGGGAAGAATATAGTTAGCAGTGGGTCAAAGGCTAAAACTGAATTTAACAGACAGCTTTATCTTAATAATAACGGAGATTTCATAATTCATATCAATCGCAAAATCTGTTCGGGTAGATGACCAACCTGTTTGATTTTTACTGAAAGTAAGATATTTCTCTAGTTATACCAAACTTCTCATATTTAAAATTCTAAAAAGAAACATGATTTTTATTACATGACCCTATCGCTCCTCTCTCAGCTTCACTTCTGACCATATCTTTACTCGAAATAGATTATTTAGATAAATTTTCGTTGGTTTCTCGAACTGTTCCAATTAAATATATATTTAATCAAAAGTTGCTGTTTATTCATCTAAATCTACGTTCAGCCATTCATTGCTATTATTGTCTGATTAGAAATCAGTGCTTCAATTGTATGTAACTTTAACATTTAAATACCAGAATACAATATGTTTTCCGACCATCCTTTGTCGTGAAGCTCTTTTTGAGTTATTTCAGTAATTTAAAGATAATACCTATTCGCTCACAGATTAATAATAAGGTCAGTCTACTGGTGACCACGGTCAATGCAACTTTATCGAAAATACGACGAATTATTATTTCAGTAGATCAATCAGTTTTCTTTCATTTAAGCTTTTACAATTCAAAATTGTTTGTCGTTTCAAAAGTCTCTACCCCATTAAAATAATTCGGCAATATTAATATTCCATGAATTCCTTCACAAAAGTGGACGTCCATTCATGGTTTCATCCATCATCTCGTTATTCCTTGTTTTTGTTCTAGGCTGAAGAAGGCCTGGTGGTACGGCTACGGATGGAAGCAGTTCGGCTACCTTGCGCTGGACAGTCTCTTAGGGCTCGAGATGGTGATTCCTTAGGATCACCACTACTGGCCTCTTGGGATGGACCTGATAGTACAGGCGTGGTAAGTATATTTTGTAATTTTTAATATGATACTTATTATCCCTGCTGAGGAGGACATTTATGAGTATACATGCAAAGATAAGATAGACACAATATCTGAAAAATGGCATGTGTTAAATTTCAAACAATAAGTGCCGCTGTAAACCTTTGCGTGTTGAGCTAATTATGATATAGCTACATCCTTGTTCATCCTTTCACCGAAAAACGTCCACTGCTGGAAAGAAGCCTCCCCCAAGGATTGTCATAACGACCGGTATGGGTTTGTGTTGTGTGCTCATTGGGGGATATTGCCATTATCGCCACGCTTGGCTTGGTTGGCGATCACAGTTGTGCTATAGTTGTACTCGAAGGATGCTGCTGCCCACCCTCCGGCTAATCCCATAGTCACCTGATACAACACCTACGGAATTAGTTGGGATGGTGGTATTCTAGCCAGCACCACAAGGTATCCGCTTCTTCACCTATTTTATTTTACACCAGTCATTACCCGGCCACTTCACTAGACTTAAATTATATGTACATACATGTCTTCTGAACCCTTTATTTTTTAATGGTGTACAATGCAAATTCTACATGAACTTCCTTTGTCCCGGGGATGGGCAAAGGGGTATGCCGGACTCCTACTGGCTAAAACCACTGGAGCGGTCATCTTCGGCACCGAAGGGGGGCTCCAGGTCTTCGTAAGATCACACTGGAGCTGCCTATTGGTGCCACGCCTTTAGGCACATCTCGGAGGGGATGACTGTAAAGCGGTCTCTCTCTCTTGCGAAGGGAAGGCGACTGTAAAAAGGCACTTTTCGGGGAGGATTGTCAAGGATCCCCCAAGCCTCGCCGTGCGCTGTACTGCGCACACGGTGGCATGTGTCTACGTGTGCGCCGCCGTCTTCCCGAGGGTCGCTCGGTGTGAGCACGCTGACTTCCCAATCTAACCCTACAAGATATCGAAAATGCAGGAAAATTTAAGTTTAAATTCTTGTTTTAATCCCTAAAATTTCCATTGAAATCTGAGAGCCGTTTCGTATTCGAGACAAACTTTCAGACAGGCGGACAAAAATTATAAATACGTACGGTCATTTATGATTGGGCATCGTATAAGTAACATATTTCACCAAAATATTGGCATTTATTTTGAAATCACAGACAGACACTTTAGGTTTATTATACTGGTATAGATTGATGATCATCATTGTAATAATTATGACGTCATGGATTCAATTTCTGAAATAGTATTTTGCTTGTCATTAATACTTACATTATTTTTAATGTTCTCCTTCATTTTTGCATAGACTACAGCAGACGTGGAAACCACGACAGACGGCAGCGGTATGATGGAGATAGCTGGTGGCCGTCGTATCCTCGTGGAGCTCAGGTCCGGTGATACCAGCGACCGATGTGCTGGTGGATTCCTCGCTCACGCTTCGCAAATTGGTATGATAAATAACTTCATGTATACCGTTAAAAGAAAATTGTGGTCAATACGATGTTGATTTCAATTAAAACACAATTTTTCATAATCACAGCAATGTTGACATACCAGTGACAATGGTGACGTGCGCCCGTCATTTACAAGTCTCTAAAGGGGCCTACTCAAAGCCCTGCCTGCAGAGCCCTGCACGTAGCTCCTGCCGCAGGGTGTTTTGCTCCACATGACCCTGCAACTCATTATACATCGAATGTCGTAAAGGTGTAAACTCGTCCGCTAGATTAATAAATGTGAATGTAAGTTTGTTTGTTATGTTTTCACGCGAAAACTACTTAACCGATCATCATGAAACTTTGTGCACATATTCTTGGAGGTATTAGAAGTAACATAGGATACTTTTTACAGAAAAAAATGTTTTTTACGAAAGTTAAAAAAATGTTTCTATTGTAATGATATCTGATACTTATTAAATGGCTTAAATGCGAGCGAAGCCGCGGGTAAAAGCTAGTAATCAATATTTTTAAAATGCGTGCCGCAATGATTGACATTTCATATATGGCTATAAACAAACAAAATGGCGGCGCGCGGCGTAAATCGGCCCGATTGCATTACAAACGGTACGACTTGCAGTGCGAGTGGTGGGGAGATCGCCTTGTCGGCTCACAGAAAGATACTGCGGCTCTGCCGCAGGGAACAGATTATAAATATCGGCTCTGCAAACATCCACACTGTACAATCCGGCAGCATGCAGGGCCCTGCAGACATGGTTTTGAGTAGGCCCCTTTAGTGTTAGTTCTCTCTAACAACTGTTGCCATGCACTTACCTGTTCGTAATTAATTATTTGTAAATACCTACATCTTTGAAATAATCTGTTTAAAAGACCAGGTCCAGTTATCACCAACAAGTTGTGCATAGTAGACAAATTTCTCAGAGACACGACGAAAGTAATCTAGCTAACTCGAACATCGCTTTAATAAAAGTATGCTTATCTTTTAAACAGAGCAGATCCGCAACGCGTCAGCTGCCTGGGCATCAGTGGGCGGTAGTGGTGGCCTTTGGTGGCGTAGCGGCGCTGGTGCTCGCGCTGCTGCCGTTGTGTTAGCTTCCACTGCGCTACTAGCTGCCCTGTGCCTTGCGCTGCATTCTGCACATCGCACCAGGGCGTACCAACGAGCTGCTGATAAGGAGTCACTCACCGACAGTGATGGTAAAACTATTATAGTCTACTTTATACGAACATGAGTTACATCATGTATTAGCAGCGCTCTGAATTGCAGTTGAAGAGTTGCACTGCGCACCGCACCTGCATTTTTTTTAACGTTGCCCTCACACTGGGTTTTCTCCTGTGTCGTGGGTGCGTTTACAGACATGAATTCCACATACAATACACCCAGACCCGGAACAACTACCTGCAGATCATACAAATATTTGTTCGAAATCGAATCCACGACCCAGAGCGCAGCAGCCGACTGTATCAGCCACTGCATCAACCGTGCCGTCAAATTCGTATAGTAAACAAGACAAAGGGCATCTCACCAACAATACAATACTCTTTATTGTACACCATACATAACAAAAAAAAGGAGATCCAATACATAAAATTACATGTACAGAGGGCGGTCTTATCGCACTCGGCGATTTCTGCCCGACAACCTTAGGATGGACAGATTTGCTAATAAAAAGAAAGTGGTAGTTCGTGGTGTATGGTGTAGTTACTTCATTGCCATCTGAAGCAATTAGATATACAGAATATTGCATATTCAGTGTGGAGTCCGGATTAAGAATATAGCACCACTCCATTGCCTCCCGTGGATGTTGCAAAGGGACTAAGGAACTCTAAACCAGAGGGCTGGGCAGCAGCCCCTTGTGTGTAACAGCTGCCATTCTGCGCTCACCAACCTACCAAGTGTGGTGATCACCGGTAAATTCCTCACAAAATTACGACACGGCGTGTAACACGTCGTGGCGGAGGCCTTTGTTCAACAGTGGACATATTATAGCCGATATTAATGATTATGATGGTGATGCCGTATATCTCCGGTCACAAATAGGGCTACTTTATCTCATGGGTATCGTAGAGGGAGACTAAGGCACTTTGGAACATTTGCAATATGACTAACATGACCCGGGCAGGAAGATCAAGCCGTTCTGGTTTCCTAAGGATGATGCAAATTGTGGTACCCAATATACCAACTGTGATTTATTTCTCCACTAGTCTCACATTCTTATCCTTATTCATAACATTCGCATAACTTTAAAGACAGGCTGGTGGATAAGCTCTAGCGTGATCATACGAAGACCTGGAGCCTCCCTTGGGTGCCGAAGATGACCGCTCCAGTGGTTTTAGCCGGTAGGGGTCCGGCATACCCCTTCACCCTTCCCCATGGCGAAAGAAGTTCATGAAGAATTTCTACTGGGCACCAATAAAAAACGTGGTGGATGAAAATTCTAAGCAAACACGTGACTCTAACATAGATGGTCATTACTAGTGTGCGCGTACTGCAAAAAGGATTAAAAACGTTTTCATTTCCAGCATGTTCTGCATCACTTGAACTCGGTGGAGCACCGACCGGCTCCCGAAGTACTCTCCTATCAGAAGTGGTCGGTGGTGGAGTGTCACTTCGACGACTCCTTCCTTCTGGGAAAACCAGGCATACCAGACTCAGGGACTCGGACAGGGCTTCTGAAAATGTAGAGCAGAGGTAAGCAAACATTATGTCTTAAATGGGAGCCAATTAAAGCTTCAAGGTTAAGTAAAACTTTTTAACAAAAAATATAGCGACTTCAAAATTCCTACACGATATAAAAATATTAAAAGCACTGAAAAGAAAAAATACAAGTTTATGAAGTCCTTTTCCGGGGTGAAGAAATTAATTATGTATTTCTACCGGATCAATAAAAGAAATAAAAGGATGTAGGCAGTAAACTTTGCTAGAAAAATGCCATTAAAGACCTAAATTAAATTTTATTGCTACTGGTATATCTATACAAATAAATAAAATTGAAGTGTCTGTTTGTAATGTCAAAATAACTGATTTTTACTAAATGCATATGAAAGTATATACGTTACCTATAACAAAACAATTTTTAAATTTTTTGTCTGTCTGTCTGTTTGTTCCGGGTAATCTCTGAAACGGCTGGACGGATTTTGACGGGACTTTCACTGGCAGATAGCTGATGATATAAGAAATAACTTAGGCTACTTTTAATTAGGGTTCCGCGCAAAAAGATAAACCCTTGAAAACCAATATATATATTCTATGTCAAGTGTCTATGTCGAAATACTCTAAATTTCTTTTAAATTAAACGCGGGTGAAACCGCGTGTCCCAGCTAGTAGTATAATAAAACACTTTTAAACGAAACATTCTAGGTACATATCGGTTCTCTTTCGCGAGGACTTGAGGTTGATCAAAACGAAGATAATGGTTAGGTTTGCCTAAGGCATTTTCACAAGCTGCAGACTTTGCGGAGCGTCTATGCTTGACGTCAGCTATATGTTCTTTTACTCGAGTGGCTATGCTACGCTTTGTTTGCCCTATGTATGATAAACCACAATCACAGTCAATCTTGTAGACCCCTGCATCTTGTAAAGGTATGTGACATTTCACCGGTTTGAGAAGTTGGCTAATCTTCTTATGCGGCTTGAAGTAGGTTTTAATAGAAGCACGCTTCAAGATATGATCAATCTATAAACGGTAAAAAAGCGGGTCGTCGACCAACCGTGGCGGGTTTCGGGCGGCTTCTGCGACGGGGATGTGTAGCTCTCAAATTGTTATTTAAAAGAACTTACTTCACATGGTTAAGCTCCCCTGCCAGATGGTCGGCGTCACAGAAATAAAGACCATCACCAGCTCCACAGTATAAGCCAAGGAGTGAATTCAGTATTCCTTTTCATAATATTGAATAAAATGCACATATCGCTTTTTGTGCACAAAGTTTTTAAGCTGTCTAAAAGGAGAAGATATTTGCTAAATATGTAGTTACAGAAATATCGAACATAAAGTAAAAATAAAAATGTAACAGTGGGTTCAATAATATCGCAACACCGAACAAATAATATAATTTACGGATTTTGTTACGCTAGGAAATATATATGTTGGGCCAGCCAAGAATAGTACCACCCCATGTCATCCCGTGGGTGTCTTAAAAGGACATTTATAACTCAACTGCGACCGACAACCTGTCTGCCAAGCGTGACGATTATGGCAAATCCCCCCAATGAGCACACAACACAAACCCATACCGGTAATTGTGGCCCTCTTTGGGAGAGGCTTCTGTCCGCCAGTAGAAGTTTTTTGGCTGAAATGAAGAAATTTTTTTAACTACGTAGTAACAAGATGCTAACCAAATATTACTATGAATTCTTTAGCAAATAATGTTAATAGATGCAACTTTTGAAAGCAATGTAGAAATTCTGCAGCGATATATTAAATCCGAAGTCCTTTTAATATATAGCTACAGACTCTCAACATTGCTTTCAAAAATTTCTAACCTATTTTTCATTTTCATTAAAGACCACTCGAAATTCTCAAAGAGAACCCTTCAACGGAGTGAGAGGAAAGAATAATTAATTAACAAACACTCAACGCTTTGGAAGTACGTTGTTAACTATGAGTCTATTGTTTGAGCACGTATCGGTATATCGCAATTTAATGATGTTGTGTATTGTTTTGTCGCTAATTGCCATAATTGTAGGTATATTTCCGATTTAGTTTAGGGGATCCTTTCATTTAATAAACACTTGTTTCGATGAAGTCTGTGGTTTTGTGTGATGATAATGTTTTATAGTCAGTGTGGTGTCCGGATTAAGAATAAAACACCACTCCATCTCCTTCCGTGGATGTCGTAAAAGGCGACGAAGTGACTCTAAAATAGAGAGATGGGCAGCAGCGTCTCTTTTATGGAACAACAGCCATATTGCGCTCACCAACTGTACTGGCAAATTCCCCCCAAAATGACGTCACAATTGTGGAAATTTATGGGTGAGGCCTTTGTTCAGCAGTGGACGTCCTTTGGCTGATATAATGATGATGATGATGAATGTTATAGAGATTTTCACATTAATAGTACAGCTATTCTGGAGCCCTGATCATAACAGTGCAAGACACAAACACTTCTTAAAATCATAAAAGTAATTGAATTCGACCATCTTAATCAACACCACACTCTATATAGAGACGAAGAAGACCCTGGTACAGACATCGAAGCCGACGCCGGTGACAACACAAGCGTCGCCAGCGCGGATAGCGTTGCGAGTCAAGCTACAATAACTCCTGAAACAGTGTCATCAAGTAGCGCGCCTGTTGCTCGCAACAATATCCCACCGTCACCGCTGAGGAGATCGCATACGGTGTCCGTGACTAACGTTACTGTACCACAGGTAAGAAATCAACCCAATATTCGGCATCTTCTAAAAAGCATATGGCTCTTTGAGTTATTATTTTCGTTTTTCTGGAGCAGATATTATTATGAGTGTAAATGCTGCATTCATTTCATTCACTTCTAAGAGCCTTATTATATCAAACACTTTTAGATGTGCTACGTGTGGGCTATCGATGGTAACAGTGCTAACTATATTTAATCGCATACGTAACGTTTTTTTCATACGAGCGTATGAGTCGGTTTTCTTTTTGTTTTCTATAACTAGGCCCTAAGTTCTTAAGCTTGCTTCTTAGTTTAAAATCTTCTTAAATATTCTAAGGTCTCCCCGCCACCCGTACAGTCAACAAGCAATTCAATGGCAGTAGAAATGAGCACCAGTACAACCAGTGTGAGCGAGAGAGACAGCTGTAGCGAGAAAGACAGGGACAGCATGTGGGACAAGGACCGGAGTGAGAGCCGAGCATCCTCCTCTACGTCCGCCGCTACGCTAACCAACGTGAGTGGTAGTGTGAAGTGATTGTTCACGTTTATCAGAAACTAGCTTCTGAACGCAACTTTGTGTGCGTAAAAGAACAAACCTATCATGGTCTTTGCTTTATATGGGATCACATACTGTAAATCAAGCAGTATTACATACATAAACTGTCAAAGATCAAAAAGTCAGATTATTATCTATAAAACCTATAATAGGCTCTAAATACCAACAACGCACCTCTTCCCGTGTGTGTTGTAAAATTCGACTAAGATTTAAGATTCGCCGGAAGATGGGCAGCAGAGTCCTTCGAGTACATTAACAACTCAACTGCGATCGCCAATCCGTCTACCAAGCATGGCGATTATGGCAAAACCCCTCAATGAGCCCACAATACACCCATATCGGTCGTTGTGGTGATCTTTGGGGCAGGCCTGTGTCCAGCAGTGGAGTTCATTCGGCCGAAATGATGACAAGGACCTGGACAACTAATGATACGAGGTGATGACACTAGTCCTGGGTAGCATTATAATTATTATCAGCAGGCTTGACGCTTGCTACCTTTTTATATATTTCTTTTTATTGATCCGGTGGAAATACATCGTGTACTTCTTCCACCCCGGGAAAGGGCGGAGGGGCAGGCCGTCCTCCTACCGGCTAAATCCACCGGAGTTATCACCTTCGGCACCGTAGGGAACTCCAGGAACTTGGTGCCGCGCCTTTAGGCACATCTCGGAGGGCGGTCTGTAAAGCGGTCACCACCTCTAGTAGGGGAAGGCGACTGTAAAAAGGCCACCCTCCCAGGAACCTCTCAGAGAAATTGTAAAAATTCCCCTGGAGCCTCGCTATGCGCTGTGCTGCGCACACGGCAGTACGTGACCGCATACACACCGCTGTCTTCCCGGGGGTCGCTCGGTATGAACACGCAGATTTTCCAATAAGCGCGCTCGCGACCCCCAAGGCCCCCCGCCATATACAGACGACAGGGGGCTCAGGCATGTTGGATACGGGCACCGCGGCGGTTGTTACCTCGGCTCCGTGACCTCCTTCTCCGGTGAGTACCTGCGTCAGACGGAATGTGACGTACTCGCTCATTTGGAGCCAGGCTAGGTGGCAAGACAGCCTCAACGATGCGCTTTTGCGCGTACTGCTCGAGTGCACGCCGCCGAGCCTGCCGTCTCAAACTTTCGAGCGTCCTTGAAGGCACGCCTTCGACGCTTTGGCGGAGGGAGCGTGTTTGGTGACACACCCACGCATCCATCTCCGCCAGGATATCAAAAGGCGGAAAGCGCGCCAGCAGAGTTGCCGCCTCAAAGACCGTTCGGTATCCTCGTGCGATCCGTATAGCCGCTCTACGCTGCAAACCTTGAATATTGGTTCTGCAGCGCTGGATGCCCGAGAGCCGAGATGACCAAAAAGGTGCCCCGTAGAGGGCCACGGACCGCAAGACTCCTCCATAAAGGCGGCGAACTTCTTCCCTCGGTCCCCCGAGATTGGGTAGCAGCCGGTGCAAGGCTCCTACTATCCATTCGAACCCCTGGATCGGTCGGATAAGACACTCGAAGTGCTCCTCGAAGCCCCAATGACTGTCCAAGGTGAGCCCCAGGTACTTCTTGTACTGGCTAACCCTGATTTGCGCGTCAATAACACGTATCCACGAAGTGGGAGGTTCCCTGCTCCGCGGCAGTGTATAGTACCATAGCGCCTCGGTTTTGTGAGGCGCTATCCGCAAACCCAGAGCGTGGATTTTGGCCACGACAGTTGCCACCGCTTGCTCGGCAAGCCGGATGGTTCCCTCGAAGGACTCTCTGCTGGCTAACATGAGAGGGTCATCAGCGTAACAGACCAAGCTGACGCCAGCGGGGAGAGCGACACGCAGGAAAGTACTAGTCTTCCTAGTACTCCAGTGTTATGACTTCTAGGCTTGAGCTACAGGGGAACCTTCTTACCTATAGTATATCCTGAAAGACCGAAATTCTAGCATTTCGGTCCCACTCCATTAATTTATAAATATGGTTATATAGTACAGGTAAAAATAAATTATGAAGCTAAAAAGATTGAGTATGACTCGAAATTATACAAAGATTGATCGACTTTGAAAAAATGTCCATCAATTTAATGTGACTTGTGGCTTGATGACTCAGACTGACCTAGCCTAATCTATACAAATAAATAAAATTGAAGTGTCTGTTTGTAATGTCAAAATAACAGCTTTTTACTAAATGCATATCCAAGTATATACGATACATATAACAAAAAAAACGATTGTTAAATTTTTTGTCTGTCGGTCTGTCTGTCTGTCTGTCTGTTTGTTCCGGGTAATCTCCGAAACGGCTGGACCGATTTTGACGGGACTTTCACTGGCAGATAGCTGATGTTATAAGGAATAACTTAGGCTACTTTTATTTTAGAAAAATAATTAGAGTTCCGCGCAAGACCCTTGAAAGCCAATATATATATTCTATGTCAAGTGTCTATGTCGAAGTACTCCAAATTTGTTTTAAATTAAACGCGGGTGAAACCGCGGGTCCCAGCTAGTATTTAATGTAAATATTTGCGATATTTCAATAACATAATCATTTAGGTGACTTTTTTCTCACTTGACAGTCTTCCTTCTAAGCTTCATGAAGTTAGACGATGGCTACTGTGTTACGCAAAAAGATCGAAAACTTGTCTGGTAAAAAAAAATACCATTCACTATACTGTAGCTAACGAGCTTGCGCTTATTGAACCAGTTTCTTCAAACAGAAGAGACAATAAGCTTAGAGATTAAATTCCTCCACGAGACTGAACGAGCCATTATGATGAAGAAATTGTATTAGACTGTGATACCCGCGATTTTATCCACAAGTGGATCAATTTTGACCCTTAAGGGAATTGCATGATGCAATAAATTGTTTCTTATGTTTTATTTCATGGCAATATGGTAGATACCTCTCTGTCAAACTTTTTAATCCGTGCAGCTGTTTGAGTGTATTTGAATACATTGAAACATACGAACATTTCCGTGTGTTATCTGGATTAAGAATCATCACTCCATTTCCTCCCGTGGATGTCGTAAGAGGCGTCTAAGCGATTCTTAACCAGAGCCATGGGCAGCAGCGTCACTTCTGCGGAACAGAAGCCACACTGCGCTCTCCAAGGTAGATGGTACCAATAATGATGAGTACTGGCTGATTCCCCCCATCTCTGGGGGCTTTCTGATGGAGGCCTTTGTTCAACAGTGTTCCTTTGGCTGAAATAATGATGAAATTTTTACATTTATAATATTCGTGAAATAGTAAGATTAATTAAATTATGTTTTAATAAATTAAATTTATGTTAGCCATCTTGGTATTTCTCTACGAGATCGATTCAGAAATGAGGAGATCCGTAGAAGAACTAAAGTTGTCGACATAGCTGAAAGGATGAGTAAACTGAAGTGGCAATGGGCAGGGCACATTGCTCGTAGAACTGATGGCCGTTGGGGCACCAGGTTGTTCGCGCACCGGAAAACGCAGCGTGGGACGACCTTCAACGAGGTGGACAGACGACCTGGTGTAGGTCGCTGGGAGTCGTTGGATAAGAGCAGCATGTGACCGCTCGTTGTGGAAATCTAAGGGGGAGGCCTTTGTTCAGCAGTGGACGTCCTGTGGCTGATATGATGATGATGATGATGAAATTTGTTTATTTTTATTATGTACAACTATTTTCTTCTTCTTAGGGTTGGTATTCACCTGCACTTAGCGGTGTGTCTGCAGCTAAGATCCGTGACAATCCCAAACATACAAAAGAATCTTGCAACCGTCGGCTGCTGAGGTCAGACCTCAGCCTTACTTCGCACCCTGAGATGGAAATAGACTACTATGATTATGAAGTCAATAATGCTGGTAAGATCTTACTAATAAAAATGATTTGAGTTAACTTCAGAGGTACGCACGGCTACATATCAACCTATTATTTCCAGTATAAGCTGATCTCGCATTGTGTTGGTTTTTCTGTACGATGAGAGATCAGCGTAAAGTTGATTAGTATATAATAAAACACTTTTATTTTAGAGTTTATTTATTTTAGATTTTTGTTTTATCTGCCGTTTTGAACACTTTGCAGGGTTCGAGGTCGCAGGATAACCAAGGTGACAAGCGCCCTTAGGGATTTTAAAAAGTTATTTTATTTTATCTACCGTACTATTGTAATCATTGATTAGTATAGCTTGATATATAGCTGTGTTTTTTAGTCTAACATAATATATTTGAGCCTAATAAACCCTGTGTTCCGGTATTACTCCTCAAGATGTCAGTTTGTTGGAAATAGCTGGAGCCATATAAGTGTGGTGCCGGCTCAGAATACCACCACCCCATCTCCCCCTGTGGATATCGTAAAAGTCGACAAAGGGAGGCCGGAAGATGGACAGCAGCGTCCTTCGAGTACATTAACAACTCAACTGCGATCGCCAACCCGTCTGCCAAGCGTGGCGATTATGGCAAAACCCCTCAATGAGCCCACAATACACCCATATCGGTCGTTGTGGTGATCTTTGGGGCAGGCCTGTGTCCAGCAGTGGACTTCATTCGGCTGAAATGAATGAAAATGATGAAATATCAAAGCGCAGCATAGCGGTAGAACGTAAAACATGCAACTGTATCATGCACTTTGCGCTACCCAGCTAGAACTAAAGATCAAGACAAAACAAATTAATATAAATAAAATGCCGAGCCTGTAGTATTAAATGTCCCCTAAAAACATATTAAATTATATCGATCCCCAAAATTATAGCTTGTTACCTCTCAGAAATGCCTCAAGCCGAGGTTCGTGTCCCGCAGGGGTCGCACTTAGCGCAGTTGCTTAACATATAATAATAATTCTTGGCCTGGCTGGAGGCCTCTTGGCTTCGCCAGAAAGTTCGGTGAAGCAGAGACATTTCTCGGAAATGTCTGCGAGAAGCCCTAGACAAAAAAAAAGAAAAACCACTATGGTCATAATAGTGTTTATTTATATACGGGAGTAAGTGCGTCACGTCTGAGTGAAAAGTGTTCTTTATCTGTATGCATATTCGTAATAATATGGTCATAAAATAATTTAGTATTGTGCTCATATAACAAATTAATTCATTAATAATCAAAACATATGAAAATCAAAACATTTTTTTCAAATAACGTGATCCTTATGACCTACTTATTGTCCCCTTAAAATTAAGTTCACTATATTGTTGTATATTGAAGAAGATTTCGTTATATAAAACATTACACTTAAAAGTATAAAGCAAAAGGACGTGTTTCTAGAATAATATACAAGTCCTTTTGTTCAGCAGTGGACCTACTTTGGCTGATATGATGAAGATGATAGGAGTTGGACTATTGTTACATACAGAGGTCCTGAAAGTAAAAAGTAAAACTACTTAATATTAAAATTGGAAGGAATCTAGTTTTTCCACTAGGACAGAATCACTGTCAGCCTTCTAAATTATCTTAAAAGGAACTCAATTGGCATTTGTCACAGGTTCAGTTCCTGGCTCGTACTTGGGAATGGACCCAGCATTCTTGGTGTGGATACCGCCGCTTGAAGAAGGCGATATTCTGAAAGAGATGGATGAAAATCAAGTACCCATTTATGAGGTATGTATGTATTCAGTTCCAGAAATATATTAGGATAGGATGGTTTTACTTGCGTTTTCCCGATCATATATACTGCATGGCAGATAATTAATTATCAAATAAGTACAAATAAATGTCTACCATTAATGACACAAATTTGAACTGCTATATTTTCATTTTTACAGGAAATTCTTCCTAAAGGTCTTCTTCCAGATCCTGGCAGCAACACAGAATCTCCAGAAGACAGGCCATCAACGAACACTCTCAAAAGAAATCCTGACAATCGAACCAACAGATCCACTGAGTCAATAAAATCGATCCGCAAAGTCATTGAAAAGGGAAACTTAATACACCCACTAAACTTCAGTATAAGTGATTTGCAAAACTCGCCAAAACTGTCAAAGAGAAATAAGAAGAAGAAGGTTGAAAGTCCAGTGACGATACAAATGAAAGATTTAACACTAACCAGGTCTCCTGTCAAAGTACATAGAAAAGATAATCGCAGTGACTTCGATACGTCGACTTTAAAAAGAGTAAACGAGGCAAAAGAAAAAGATACCGACACTTTAAAAAGAAATGATTTCACTGATATAAAATTTGCCGATGAGAATTCCGATTCATCGAATGAAATAAAATTTGTAGACGATTCACCAGATAGCAATAGGATTGTTGATAGATATAATGTTAAAACCTAATTAGGATACTCCGTTTTAAAGTAATTTCGTTCTCGATGTTGAAAACTGATAGACATATGCCTATTAAATCTACCCTTTAAAACTAATTCCAATGATATAAATCCGAATTGTAGATTATGAATTTGCAATAGCATGAAATCACGAAAATATTGAAGTTCGTCATAAAATATCTTCAAATTAATAATAAATCTGAATAATATTTCATCAAGATCAAATTTCTTTAAAAGTCATATAAAATCGAATAATACAGTAATGATCAACTTGGTTATATCTAAAATTTGAGCTGATAAAAGTGTTTCTATAAAAAGGGGTAATCTTTTGATTTCATTATAGAATAATGCCATTTCCCATTAGTTGAATGTAAGGACCAATCTGTGAATAAACCAACATATAGCTCTCATATCATCAAATCATATTTTTCAATGTCATTCTACCATTTACTTACCTTGTAAGGTAGTAACACATTTAGGCAATAGAATTTTATAATCAAGGTAATCGTTCGTAGTGTAGTAGAATTCACTTGACCGTCATTTATATGTAGGAAAATACTTGGAATACAGAGAAAGGAATGTGTCTAAATACCAGGAAAAATATTCTATGCAACAAATTACCTTTTGAAGTATTTTAATGAACAAAATCTATTTAAAGTCAACATTCCTTTCTTCCAATTTCCAAGTAAATCATTATTACACGCATTGTATAAAATCATTGCATTTTCTGATTGTTCTCGTATAAAATGTATTTAGGTTTACCTGTTAACAATAAAGTTACATTGCTGTGCCCATGCTGCCAAAGTGTAGTTTATGTAATAACTATAGTTCAGTCATTAAATAAATTAATTTAAACATTTATTAGAAGACTGACATCGGGCAGTGCAATAATTATATTCGTATGTCTAATTTGTGTTGCTGGATCTCTAAAATTCTAGTCATTTGTGTTAAAAAGTATCTATTTTTTTTCATGTTTTGCATTTGTAACGAAACACTTTTTCAGATTACTTCATTTTTTATTTAATATTTATGTACATACACTATAACAAATAGCATACACACATTAAGATACTGCTTATTTTGAAATATATTTTGTCAGCAGACCGGTAACGGAAGCCCCCTGTGAAAAATATTTTTTATTTTCAAGTGGGCTAAAATACTTTTACTATGTTATGCTTCTAAAACTTAAACAGTTATTTCAAGTACTTCAAAATATAGATAGGTCTCAAAAAGTCAAGTTTGGAATAACCCGTAAAATATTTTCAGTCCGTAAATAACAACTAATGTGCATTTCGCAAATATATAATACATTTATTTAATTATTAAACTAGCAATAAGTGTATTGTTTTTAATATTATTGTATATTTAAGTATTTGTGTTCGTACATTTAGTTACACACATTGTTTTAATGTTTATCTCGTGGAAGCTCTATTAAAGACATTATTATTTTGTAATTTGATCATTGTCTTTTACTTATGAAACCTTATCATTAACAGATAACAGGAATACCCCTAACGAGAACCCAAAGGATAAGGGAAGATATTTTAAGCCCTCAATCCGTACAACAACTGGTTGAATCTACGGGCATGCATCGGTGTCACCGGTTATTTTTGAAGTGAAAACTTCTTTTAGCGCGGTACGCATATTTTTAGATAAGATAAAATCTCCTGACGCGCCAAAATAAGTTTTCACTTGTGTCTGTCTTCACGCACTAGGTCTGCGGATAGCACCTCAAAAAACCAAGTCGCTATGGTTCCACAAAATGCCGAGGAGGAGAGAACCACCCAGTTCGTGGATACGCGTTGGTGATAAACGAATCGGAGTGGGCCGGTTAATAAAGTACCTGGGGCTCACCCTGGACAGTCGTTGGAGCTTCGAAGAGCACTTCCAGCACCTCCTTCCCCGAGTCGAGAGGGTAGTGAGTAGTAGTAATGAGTAGTGTAGTAGAGCCGGTGTAGTGAGTGCACTACACCGGCTGCTGCCCAATCTTAAGGAACCATGTGAAGAAGTTTGCTATCTCTACGCGGAGTTCGTGTGGTCCGTCGCCCTTTAGGAGGCCCCTGTATGGTCGGCTCGACTATCAGGCAGCCAGCGCGAGTGGTTATACGGATCGTACGAGGACCTCTATAGTACATAGTATATCTACGCTAGAGCCCCACAGGCTAGGCCACTTGGCCTTTCTAAACTTATGCCATGATAACCAATCATTCGCCTTCCACATTTACCATCATCACCACGCCATATAACATCCACTGCTGAATATAAGCCTCCCCCGAAGTTTCCCTCAATTATGTCGTCATTTTGGGGGTATTTGCCAGTACTCAACACGCTTGGCAGGCGGGTTGGTGAGCGCAGTACGGTTAAGTAGTATTTTCAATCCGGACACCAAACGAAACATTCTTCATTCTACAATCAGTCCACCCCTATCTGAAGGTTTTACAAATACAAAGTTCAGGAAAATACCAATTCGTTTCACCCTTATCTGTAAATTATAGGAAAACAGCACTTTTATCAAGTACAGTACTTCACAAGTTGTAAGAGTCAACCATACGAATAGCTAAGGGCAAGTTAGTTGCTACAGTGGTCCAAGAAAACTTACACAAAGTTACTCCAACTACACAGTTGTACAAGAGTTGTTTTTTGTTTTACTATAGCAAGTCACATGGAGGGCGGAGCGGGTTGTACATATGTATATGTATATATATATATATATATTACCGTGTGGTGCCGGCTCAGAATACCACCACCCCATCTTCTCCCGTAGGTGTCGTAAAAGTCGACTAAGGGATTAGCCGGAGGATGGGCAGCAGCATCCTTCGAGTACATTAAAAATTCAACTGCGATCGCCAACCCGTCTGCCAAGCGTGGCGATTATGGAAAAACCCCCCGAGTAGCCCACAGCACACACATATCGGTCGTTGTGGTGATCTTCGGGGGAGGCCTGTTTTTTTTTTATTGGTGCCCAGTGGAAATTCTTCATGAACTTCCTTCGCCCCGGGGAAGGGCGAAGGGGTATACCGGACTCCTACCGGCTAAAACCACTGGAGCGGTCATCTTCGGCACGTAAGGGAGGCTCCAGGTCCTCGTATGATCACACTAGAGCCGCCCACTGGTGCCACGCCTATTGGCACATCTCGGAGAGGGTGACTGTAAAGCGGTCACCCCCCCAGTGGGATTGTAAAGGATCCCCCAAAGCGTCCCACGGCAGCGCGTGACCACATGCGTGCTACCGTCTTCTCTTGGGTCGCTTGGTGTAGGCACGCAGATTCCCCAATCTACGCACCCGCGAACCCAGAGGTCCCCCACCTTATAGCAACGGCAGGGGTTTTCAGGCGTATCGGAATTAGGCGCCAGGGCGGTTGTTACCCCGGCGCCGTCTCCTTCTTCTTCGAGCGGGACCGGCCCTCTCCCGGTCCCGCTCTGCAGTCTCCTTCTGGAGCATGACGTTCTCACAGAAGGAGACCACTGCAGTGTCCAGCAAGGGACTTCATTCGGCCGAAATGATGAATGAAATGATGAATGATTGAATGATACAAAGCGCCAGTTGCATTCACTGATCGGTGACTTCAAGCTATGCTTGGCGCGGTCACCACACACTTATTTTATATGATAACGTAACGTTTAATTTATAACTGGTCCTGTGCACGCTGTGGCCATCTTTAATCGAGGCAGTACACGTGTCTAAAACTATGTAGTTGTGATATGTCATTGCTTATGTATATCCTTTCTTGGAGGTCCAATAAATAAATAAATAATATATTGAAAGTCCAACAAAAAAATCGTAACTTCTTAAATCCAAGTTCTTTTAGGATGATGTGAATTGGATTTTATGAAACGGAAATGTGTAACGAAAGAGAGACAACTACAATTGCATTTATAGGGTTTAGGCTGTGAGAGAATGAGATAAAACACGTTTCTATATAGTTTTCCTATTCCCTACTGCCGATCGATCGTTCTCGCTCTTGTTTACCATCTCCATAGTGTATTCATCTCAATCTCTTACAAATTAACCAAAATATAAAGTTTCACTTCCACCGCGTGTGAACTCAAACTTCACAATATTTTATTGTGTTATTCTGCGACTGCTAATCAAAGAAAGTAACCAATTCTTGTTTATCCTATTCCATAAATCACGGCTAAAACTGAACAGGTGGTATTTTAATATAAATAATTCCAATCTCCCCTGAGATCCTGTATCTCAAGTTTACGACGGACGTTTATCACGTAACTCCTTCTTGCTAGCCTAGTTGCATAACTTAGAGAAACTATTAACTACGTTCCTCAATATTGCGAAGAGGGGCGACGCGCAACGCCTAATTGCTTTTAACTTTAAAGGCTGTATTTATCATAATTTCAGCCCAAAAACGTGAACTGCTCAGGACATAGGGTTCCCCCAAAGATCGCTACAACGACCGGTTTAGTTTAGTTTAGGGATTTTGCCATATTCGCCATGCTTGACAAGCGGGTTGGCGATCGCATTTGAGTTTTGAATTTACAACGCTATTCCGCAGAAGTGACGCTGCTGCCCATCCCTTTGGTTTAGAGTCACTTAGTCTTACGAAATCCACGGGAGAAGATGGAGTGGTGCTATATTCATAATCTAATGCGCTAATAATATGCGCTTACAATATCCGGTGAGGTGCGTTGCATCACCACATTCGCGTTCGCTCGCTTCATACATTGTGTACAAAATCCTCATCTCAAACTCGCATAAAGAAGCTTCGCTTCTAAAACTAGGTATTCATGACATACGGATAACTATCAAGCTATTTTCATCAGGGCTTAAAGACAGGAATTTAATATCTTCGTGATAGGAAAGTGAGCAATTAGGTTGCATGCCCCGCATACCCGAGCCAGGCATGATACGTTTACTGAATTATGTAACTGGGCCAAGCGATGCGCTAACGGTTAGAATTTATAAATTAGGTTTTAGTGTAGAAGGGATATAATAATGTGGAAGATAATTATCAAACATCTTAACATTTATCTTTTATCTATACAAGGCCCCCGTGCCTATGATTCCCAATCGTACTTTACGTAGTATCTTACGTTAGTTTACGTCTGTGTACTTTATACTTTTGAATAGCAATCAAGTACGTTAGAAACTTGATGTTTTGATTGGCTAACGGATTCTAAACCAGAGGTATGGTCGGCAGCGTCCCTCCTGTGGAACAGTAGCCATACTGCGCTCACCAACCCGCATGCCATGCGTGGTGAGTACTGGCAAATTCCCCCCAAAATATCGACAAAATTGTGGAAAGAGGCATTTCTTCAGCAGTAGACTACCTATGGCTGATATGATAAAGATATTAAATAACTAATATCTGGAGGTGATGAGCGTAGTTTGGTGTTACGTAGTACTAGTCCACGGTAGCATAACAATTGTTATGCCCATAACTTGTTATGCCAACTTACCACCAGCCGAATATCTAACAGTACTATAAATAAAATAAAAAAGTCCCGTTCTACGGCTCCCAAAGAGCTATTATCATCATTTCAGCCAAAAAACACCCACTGCTGGGCAGAAGCCTCCCCAAAGATTGCCACAACGACCGGTATGGGTTTGCGTTGTGGGCCCATTGGGGAAAACGGCAGACGGGTTGGCGATCGCAGTTGAGCTGGAAATGTACTCGAAGGACGTTGCTGCTCGTCCTCCGGCTAATCCCATAGTCGCCATTCACGACACCCACGGGATGAGAAAGGGTGGTATTCTTAGCCGGGATCACACGGCATGAGAGCTACTAATGTAGCTGCAAATTAGAGTTGAGTCGCTCGCGACCGAGATATATAAAAGATATATATCTTTCTCAAAGAGCCAGTCTCTCACTCGCTCACTTTCATTGTAACTTAATCTTTGAATCTTTTGTATCTGTGTCTGGGCTAATTATTGGAAAGAGCGACTGAGTGGAAAGGTTAAAGTTATCTACATAAATTTTGTCGCTCTAATCTAGCCACGTGTTAAAATCATCGTGTATTAATTGTGCATACTGCATACTGTGGCCTACAAATAAAATTTGTATTCAATTCAGTACGTCGCAAAATTCGCCTCTAAACGAGAGAGCGATTGATTCGAATCTTACTCAATAGATCATATCTTCGTATCCCGCTCTTCGCTCTCCGCGAGGCGACAGAGTGACTGAGCGACTCTGATTTACTGAGCGAGTTGGGATCTAGACATAAAAGAGTGATATATATCTTTAGATCCTAAAGATATATATCACTCCTTTCTTTTTGTTGATATACTTTGCGCATCTCTACTGCAAATCGCAGTAACATAATTATCATCCTCCAAGCATAGTCTCGGTACTGTCTTGCTCGCACACCAGGTGCGCTCTCACTCGTACATGGTGTGCGAACAAAACTGTTTTACTTTAACTTTCTAACTGCATTAGTAAATTTGAACAGAATAAAGATCTCTCACCAAAACCTTGTTCGTAGCAAGTAGTTTGCTATTTGCGCGAGATGTTAATTTAGTTCGCATCTCTTGGGACTGAGTACACGAGAAGTTCCATTACGTACGCTAAGTGGGATTTTGTGCTATTGTTTCTACTTGTTTGGACTTGATTACGGTTTAAGGAGGAAGTGAAAAATCCCAACATAGGACAGACAGTCGATATGTTTAAGTAAAATGTCACGAGATGTTGAGATGTGAGTTTAATATTGTCCGTAGGATACCTGAGAACCTGTTTTATAGATACCAGTGACTTTTCGTTTTTATTATTTGTGTTCAGTGAAAATTCTACATGAACTTCCTTCGCGCCGAGGAAGGACGAAGCGGTATGCCGGACTCATACCGGCTAAAACCACTGGAGCGGTCATCTTAAGCACCGAAAGGGGACTCTAGGTCCTCAACAGACGGGGTGCTAGGTCAGGAAACCTCCACGTGCGCTCGGTGGCTGCTGGTCCCTCTTGATACGTCCGGGGGGAAGAGCAGTTGTCGGGCCGGTGCACCCTGGGCACCGGGCAATAACTTCTCCACTTTTTGGAGGACCTTGTTGTCCGGTGGCTAATATTCTGACAGGGACGGGCCCAATTTTGGGCTGTAGGTAGGCCGTAGGGTGCTTCTCCGTTTCCGGGGGAGCATGAGCGGGCTAACGGCGGGCTCGGTGTGCACTCACCCTGCCCCGAGCAGGTAGTGGGAGGACTCTCCTTCCCTGCCACCGTCGATATCGTAACCTCGGTTGGAGTGTCGTGGTCACGTCTCGCGGCTCCGACCGGGACCGAGGATCTTGGCTTAACCGCCCGGATCGCGAGGAAGAAGGCCTCTATAAAAATTCCCCGAACCCAAGCTTTGCGTGCGGCGAGGGGTGCATGGCTGATGGGAAGTTCAGTCGCGAGCACGCCATCCCCAGGACCAGCGGCACCTGAACAAGGGATACGCTTGCCCGGGTACAGGGGGCACTGCCCGGGTCGACCGATTATTTCCCCCATACTCGTGGGACTTACTATGATAAAAACCTCAAAACCAAACAAAACAAAGAAGGTGGAGAAAGAGAAGATGGGAGAGACTGTGGGTTCGCTGTCGGAGTCCGACAGCGTCCAGATGGATATGGGGTCGGATGCCGGCTCCGTGTCCGGTTCGGGTGTCAGGACCCGTAGTGCGCGTAACTTGCGCGCCAATGCGCGTGCGCTCGCGGCGCTGTCGCGTCCAGGCACGCCGTTGCCGTTGGGTGGGGTGAGTGACTCCGAGGAATCCTTGGACCCTCGGAGTTCACACGCCTCACTCAACATGTGGTTGGGTGTTGAGGGCCGCAAACGGACCCTCCCAAAGACGTCTACGGGGTCGTCCCCTGATGTCAAAAAGTCGGCCCGAAAAGAGTCGGACGTCGAGAGGCTGGAAAGGGAGAACGCGGCCTTGCGCTCCCAGCTCGCCAGCCTCTCAGCACAGATAGAGAAACTGACGACGGAGGTGGGTTGCCTTCGTCGTCAGAGGGACGCGAATACGGGCTCCAGTAGAGGTGTCACTCCGGCGTTTTTGCCGCCTGATGCAGAGGCCGAGTTTCGGCGATCCATTGTCCTCGAAGTCGGGGGGATGATGGACGCCAAACTGGCGGCCCTAGCAGAGCGGCTCCCGTCGGAGAAGCGCCTGCGCCCGCCATTGGCAGCGGATACACGAAGGCAGCAGTCGACGCCGCAGACAGCCACGTATGCGGCCGCTGCTAAGGGAACAACGGGCGCGGTGACGGCTGCAGCCTCAGCCAAGACACAAATGCGCGCACCAACGACTCAACCGCAACAAAAAGGGAAGAGCGGGGGTCGCGGTGCGGCCAAGGGTGCCGGTAAGGGAGACCGACAGGCGACAGCTGCCGGAGCTGCGGCAATCAACACATCCGCGCCAATCCAGGTAGCAGCCACCGAGCCCGAGTCCTCACAGTCCGCAATGGAGACCACTGAGGGGTGGTCCATTGTGGGCAGGAAGAAGAGACAGCCCCGGCCTTCTCAGGCCCAGCAGCAATCTGCAGCTGAGCAGCCAGCACAGTCTTCCCCCCACAGCGGGGGAAGGCGACGTGGCAAACGGGGCGGAAAGAAAGGAAGAAAGGGGAAGGTCAACCTCCCCAAAGTTCCCGCATCAGCCGCCATAACGGTCACGGTGCCCGAGGGCTCACCCGACACAAGGTTGGGTGAAATCATGACCGCGGCTCGGCGAAGTATTAGGCTCGCCGACCACGGTATCGGTCCGGATACCGTGACCATCAAGAGGTCAGTCAGCGGCGGAATGGTGCTTTCCGTCGCTGGCGAGGATGGCGGCGCGAAGGCCGATAGCCTGGCTCGCAAAATGCGGGAGGTGCTCACCCCCATATTTGACGTGCATATTGCACGTCCAATTAAAATGGCGGAGTTGAGGGTATTGGACCTGGACGACGCCGTCACCAAAGTGGAGATCGCAGATGCCATAGTGGCGGCGACGGCGTGTTTACCCGAGGATGTCAGGGTGGGCGAAATTCGTCGCTCACCGATGTCTTTGGGTACGGTCTGGGTCCGGATCCCACTGGAGGCGGCCAAGAAGCTGGCGTCTACCTGCCGTCTTTGCGTCGGTTGGACGTCGGCCAGGGTCGAGGTGTTGGCGGCACGGCCATTACAATGCTTCCGATGCCTCGAACTTGGGCATGTGCGCCTCCGGTGCACCACACACGGGGGGGTTGACCGGAGCGACCGGTGCTTCGGATGTGGCGGCCAGGGCCACAAAATTCGGCAATGCCAGGCGCAGACAAAAAACTGCCCTCTATGTGCGGACTTTGGCCTTCCGGCCGAGCACAGATTGGGCTGCAAATCTTGTGCAGCCCAGAAGAGCAGGAGGGGAAAACCAAGCCCCCCTGCCTCGGCCGAGGGGCTGAAGAAGTCTGCGCCGGCGGCACCGGTCGAACGCTCCGGCTCACTGGAGGCGATGGAGGCCAATTAAGGGTCCTCCAGGGCAACCTAAACCACTGCCGCAACGCACAGAATCTGTTGCTGCAGACTGTTGCGGAGTGGTCGGTTGCCTTGGCGGTTGTGGCAGAGCCCTACGGCGTCCAGGAACACCCTCGCTGGTTCGGGGGCGCCGGGGACTCCGTCGCTATATATTGGTCTGGAGCCGAAGGTGAGCCGCCCTGCTCCCTGTTAGACAGGGGGCAGGGCTTTGTCGTAGTAGAGTGGGGACCTCTGGCAGTAGTGGGCTGCTATGTCTCCCCCAACGTGTCTCTCGCCGACTTCGAGGGATACCTGGACGGGGTGGCACGCAGCATTCGCTGTAACTGCTCGCCCCGTCCAGTGCTCGTCCTGGGGGACTTCAATGCTCACTCTAGAGCTTGGGGCAACCGTCGGGACGGGCCGAGGGGGAGGATAGTGGAAGACTGGGCGGCGTCACTTGACCTCCGATTGCTGAATCGGGGGTCCGTTAGCACCTGCGTTCGGTGGCAGGGGGAGTCGGTCGT
This sequence comes from Diloba caeruleocephala, assembly GCA_947459985.1. NCBI lineage: Eukaryota > Metazoa > Arthropoda > Insecta > Lepidoptera > Noctuidae > Diloba > Diloba caeruleocephala. The sequence goes on along the minus strand of OX381615.1, from coordinate 2,385,414 downwards.
GGACCTGACATGGGCGGCTCCTTCTGTGGCCCGCATGGTGTCGGGTTGGCGAGTAGCGGAGGAAGTGGTCACACTTTCGGACCACCGCCACATAATGTTCGACGTGGCCCTCCGCACGCCTTGCCCGAGCCGTTCTAGTCCCAGCCCGCGGTCGCGGCGTTGGGCCCTCACACAGCTGGATCGAGAGATGCTCATCGCAGCTGCCAACGTCGCAGCCTGGCCGGAGGTCGATCAAGGGATCTTGCCCGATCCGGAGGAGGAAGCGTCCTGGTTCCGGGAGACGATGACGTCAATATGCGACGCATCCATGCCCCGGGCCAGGCGCTCCCGGCGTACGGCAGTGTACTGGTGGTCGGATGAGATCGCGCAGTTGCGCGCGGTCTGCCTGGCATCCCGCCGCCGGTACCAACGAAGCCGACGCCGGCACAGCGCTACAGCCGGAGAGACTGACGAGGCCTATAGGGCCTACCGGGCGGCCACACTGGCGTTTCAGACTGCCATCAGTGAGGCGAAGGCTCGGTCCTGGAGCGAGCTCCTAGAGGGACTAGACAGGGATCCGTGGGGGAGACCCTACCGTATGGTAGTGGGCAAGTTGCGCCCGTATGTCCCCCCGGTGACCGAAACCATGGCCCCGGATTTGCTGGAGAGAGTACTTTCAACGCTCTTTCCGGCGGTTCGGGACCATCCTGGTCCCTCTTCACCCCCAAATGCCTCGGACTGGGCCGAGGATTTGGGGGTTTCGGATGGGGAGCTGGGCCGAGCCATTGGCCGCCTGAAGAGTCGCAACACCGCACCGGGTCCGGACGGCATTCCGGGCCGTGCGTGGGTGTATGCGCTACAGTCTCTTGGGGACCGCTTGAGGCGGCTGTTCACGAGTTGCCTCCGTAGTGGCGTGTTCCCGTCCGGCTGGAAGGAAGCCGGATTGGTTCTCTTGAAGAAGGAAGGAAGGGCTGCAGAGTCTCCCTCTGCATACCGTCCCATTTGCCTGCTCGACGAGGCTTCGAAGCTATTCGAAAGAATAGTTACCCGAAGACTCGTTGAGCACCTGTCGCGAGTTGGCCCCGACCTGGCCGAAAGTCAGTATGGCTTCCGGCAGCGGCGGTCCACCATCGACGCGATTCTTCGCGTCCGCTCGCTGTCGGAACAGGCAGTGTCCCGGCGGGGTGGGGTGGCGTTGGCGGTCAGTCTAGACATCGTCAACGCCTTCAATTCCATCCCGTGGGGCGCTATTAGGGCGGCACTAGTCTATCATCGGTGTCCGCCCTACCTGCAGGGCATCATTGGGGCCTATCTGCGCGATAGGCACATTCGCTACGTGGGCAGGGACGGTAGCGTAAAGCGGAGGGAAATTACGTGCGGGGTTCCGCAGGGGTCAGTTCTCGGCCCTCTCTTATGGAACCTCGCCTACGATGCGGTCCTGCGTGTCGTTCTCCCTGCTGGCGTCAGCTTAGTCTGTTACGCTGATGACACTCTGGTGTTGACCAGCGGGGAGTCCTTCGAGGGAACCATCCGGCTTGCGGAGCAAGCGGTGGCAATTGTCGTGGCCAAAATCCACGCCCTGGGTCTGCGGATAGCGCCTCAGAAAACCGAGGCGCTATGGTTCCACAAACTGCCGAGAAGCAGAGAACCACCCAGTTCGTGGATACGCGTTGGTGACGCGCAAATCGGGGTGGGCCGGTACATGAAATACCTGGGGCTCACCCTGGATAGTCGTTGGGGCTTCGAAGAGCACTTCCAGCGCCTCGTCCCCCGAGTCGAGAGGGTAGTGGGTGCTCTACACCGGCTGCTGCCCAATCTCGGGGGACCATGTGAGGAAGTTCGCCGTCTCTACGGAGGAGTCGTGCGGTCCGTGGTCCTATACGGGGCGCCTGTATGGTCAGCTCGACTATCAGGCGCCCAGCGCTGCAGAACCAAAATTCACGGTCTGCAGCGCAGAGTGGCTATCCGGATCGCACGAGGATACCGAACGGTGTCCTACGAGGCGGCAACTCTCCTGGCGCGTTTTCCGCCTTTTGACATCCTGGCGGAGATGGATGCGTGGGTCTACGATCAGACACGCTCCCTCCGCCAGAGCGGCGAAGGCGCGCCTCCAGGGGCGTTGGACAAGCTGCGGCGGCTAGCTCGGCGGCGCGCACTTGTAAAGTGGCGTCATCGCCTGCGGATGCAGTTTGCAACCAAGCGCGTCGTCGAGGCCGTCCTGCCGCTCTTTGGAGCCTGGCTCAAAAGGAGCGAGCGCGTCACCTACCGCCTGACGCAGGTGCTCACCGGGCACGGTTGTTTCGGCGCGTACCTGCACAGGATAGGACGTGAGGCCACGGCACAATGCCACCATTGTGATAGCGACCAGGACACCGCACAGCACACGCTCGAGGCGTGCCCTGCGTGGGCCGCCGAGCGGCGGATCCTGGTCGATCGGATCGGGCAAGATCTCTCTCTGCCAGCAGTAGTGTCGGCTATGTTGGCAGAGCACGAAAACTGGAATGCAGTGGTCTCCTTCTGTGAGAGCGTCATGCTCCAGAAGGAGACCGCAGAGCGGGATCGGGAGAGGGCCGATCCCGCTCGAAGAAGAAGGAGACGGCGCCGGGGTAACAACCGCCCTGGCGCCTAATTCCGATACGCTTGAAAACCCCTGCCATTGCTATGAGGTGGGGGACCTCTGGGTTCGCGGGTGCGTAGATTGGGGAATCTGCGTGCCCACACCAAGCGACCCAAGAGAAGACGGTAGCACGCATGTGGTCACGCGCTGCCGTGGGACGCTTTGGGGGATCCTTTACAATCCCCCCGGGGGGGTGACCGCTTTACAGTCACCCTCTCCGAGATGTGCCAATAGGCGTGGCACCAGTGGGTGGCTCTAGTGTGATCATACGAGGACCTGGAGCCTCCCTTAGGTGCCGAAGATGACCGCTCCAGTGGTTTTAGCCGGTAGGAGTCCGGCATACCCCTTCGTCCTTCCCCGGGGCGAAGGAAGTTCATGATGAATTTCCACTGGGCACCAATAAAAAAAAAAAAAGGTCCTCAACAGACGTTACCTATCTATCTATATAATTTCGGCCGAATGAAGTCCACTGCTGGACACAGGCCTCCCGCAAAGATTACCATAACGACCGATATGTGCGCGTTGTGGGCTCATTGGGGGGTTTGCCATTATCGCCACGCTTGGCAGACGGATTGGCGATCGCAGTTGAGTTGTTAATGTACTCGATGCTGCTGCCCATCCTCCGGCTAATCCCTTAGTCGACTTTTACGACACCCACGGGAGGAGATGGGGTGGTGGTATTCTGAGCCGGCACCACACGGCGTCTATCTGTATACGATAGTTTTTTTTTTTTGGACAGCATCTGGTTCAACATTATCCACTACAACCTACTTCAGGGCGTCCATCCAGCGGACATGATCTCCACACATCTTAACATCTTAAAAACACACACAAACACACACACTTTAGATTGCTTCACACTTCTGACATTGGACAGAAGATTCCAGAAACCTTCCGAATTGTTTACTGAGCCGTACAAAACGTTTTGGTACCTATAGAATCTGCGTGGTCGTCGAGGGATCAGTACTCAATTAGCTCCATGAAATTGCCTCCGGACCTCCAACCTCACTTTGAATAAGTTAGGGCCATGTTAAATGTTCATCGGCCCATCACGAGGATTAAATAATTGCTCAGCTGTGATATTGCCTTTAATTTTAGCCTTCTGGGGTGCAATTCTCTAAGCTCAAACATCCATACATTCTTGAATACAGAATTGAAACAATGGTGATAACCCAACTTGGTGTTCGCTAAGGCTGGTCTTCATGGCTCACCGTTTCCAACTTGTCCTTGAATAGATTCAATCATGTCTTAACGAATACCAAATTGGTTTTACACCGTTATTTAGATTCTAGATTTAAAGATGTAATGGATGTTTGAGCTTAAGGAATTGCATCTCTGATTGTATGACAAAGCTTTAATTTCCGAATGTTTGCTTGTATTTACATGTACTGCTTGCTTGCTACATCCCCCCGGGATTGAAAAGGATTCTCCAGAATCCTCGCTGTGCGCTATGCTGCGTACACGGTGGCATGTGACCACGTGCATACTGCCGTCTTCCCGGGGGTCGCTCAGTATGAGCACGTAGATTCCCCAATCGACTCACTCACGACCCCCAAGGCCTCTCGCCATATAAAGATGACAGCCCCGATCAAACTTGCTGGACATGGGCGCCGCGGCACAATAAATCATAAGTCCGTTTCTTTGTTAGACGCCGACGTCGCGACCTCTCCTGTTTTGTTTGGCGTTACCGACTACCTAAATGGGTCAGCCGCCCGCCTCCGTTATTTCTTACTCCATGCATGTGGATAATAAAAAAAATAACAGAGCCGGTAACAATGAAATGATATATTTATTTTTAAAAATGATGACAATTAGTGTCATAGTTATTTTATAAATATGCTCCTTTTTTGTGATACCTTCTTTATCGTCAGCTAATTTAAGCTAATTTACCAGTGATGACATATGGAACAGAGACATGGTCACTCACAATGGGCCTCATAAGAAAGCTCAAGGTCACTCAGCGAGCTATGGAGAGAGCTATGCTTGGTATTTCTCTACGAGATCGAATCAGAAATGAGGAGATCCGTAGAAGAACTAAAGTTCTCGACATAGCTGAAAGGATTAGTAAACTGAAGTGGCAATGGGCAGGGCACATTGCTCGTAGAACTGATGGCCGTTGGGGCACAAAGGTTCTCGAATGGAGACCGCGCACCGGAAAACGCAGCGTGGGACGACCTCCAACGAGGTGGACAGACGATCTGGTGAAGGTCGCTGGGAGTCGTTGGATGAGAGCGGCATGTGACCGCTCGTTGTGGAAATCTAAGGAGGAGGCCTTTGTTCAGCAGTGGACGTCCTGTGGCTGATATGATGATGATGATGAATTTAAGATGGCATGCAAAATAAAACCTTGCATGCAAAGAAAGACCTTTACACGAGGCTACTAAGGAAATTGCTGATGAAAATATTATTGAAATTTCGAATAAACAACTGGCAATTAAAAAACTTACTCCAAGATTTATTGCAACATTCATTGCGGTCTTAATAAACAACTAATGTTATGTTATACTTCGATTGGCATTTTATGATGAAGCCCCGTCTCTTGCCACTGTTTATAATCCGGGCAAGTTTAGGCATCGCTATAAGTCAAGTGCAAAACGCCTTACAAGAACATTTAGACGTCAGAAATCTTTGCACCAGATGGATATCTCATAATTTAACGAAACATCAAAAACCTTCTCCGTCATTTGAAATGGTGCCGCGAAAAGCTTGAAAAGTATAACGGAGGTGACTTGAATCTTATAATTGATATCGTCACAGTTGATTAAAGCTGAATATATTGCTACGAGCCCGAAATCAAAAGACAATCTGCCCATTTTGTCAAACAAATTTGCCAACAAAAGTAAAGAAGGGCAGAAGACAAAGAAAAAAGATTATTGCCTTATTCTTTGGACGGACGAGTCATTTCCCAACAATTGCGATAGAGGATAAAAGGAAGGCCTGTTACTGCAGATTGATATGTCAGTCATTGTTTACCGGTTGTCTTGGAAAATGTTCGACAGCAGGGCTGCTGCAAGCAGTATCCTCCTCCATCGCGACAACGCTCTAGCTCCATCCACCTGACGGACGATCGAATATTTGTCTATGGAAGGTGTTTAATGAGAGAGTCATCCTCCTTACAGCCCCGACCTGGCACCTTGCTACTTTTATTTATTCCCCAAAATGAAAGAAAAACTCAGAGGAATTTATGTACTCATAGCTGCGTTCGAAAAAAAATGCGGAAGAGAATTCTAAAGAAGTTTCAATACTTTATTCAAAGGTTTCATCGCATGCGACGGTGCTTAGAAAGTAATAGAGACTACGTCGGATAACAATAAAAATATGCTATGCTATTCTACGTATGCAAGTCTTTGTAACTTAATAACACTGTAAGTAATAATGTAAAGGCAGAGACGAGCGAGGATTTTCCGAAGCTTTATTTTATAGCAAGAAAAGAGATCAAGCTCGAGCTTCAGTTTATAGCTTATTAAAATATTTTCGAAAATATTCATGATGCGGAATTTTATAACTTTTATTAACTTTAGCTGGTGGTCCACCTCTTGTCAGAGTGGTTCAAGTCGACCGAAGGCTTCTGACTCCGCTTCCGACTGCCGTTGACAACAACTAGGATTCACGAATTTTACGTGTCCTCCGAAGCCACCACTATGCGGCCACCCATCCATAGACTAGCCGCACCAAACGTTGCTTAACAAATCGTTTACTAATCAGTGAGTGCAACTGGCTATGAGGCCCCACAATTGTATAAAGAAATATATTAAGAAGGCTTGGCGATAGGAAGTAGGCTGCCAAAAATATCTAGTACAAAACCGCGAAAATACATTTCTGCACAATTTTCAAGTGCAGAATCAAAAGATGTGATGTGAATCTAGAAAATCGAGGCATTCCTTAACACTTGGGTGTATTTATATACAATAAAATTTATTTTTTATTTACGCACGCAAAAATTCGTCGTGGTCAGTCATTGCCCGTCGGCGCCATTTTACCACGGCGATTGCGCTATCGATTGACTAAATTGATAATACAGTAGATAATTTCCTGAGTAAAATTCATCATCACAAGGGCCTCCCCCATAGATTTCCACAACTGTATCATCATTTTGGGGGGAATTTGCCAATACTCACCACGCTTGGCAGGCGGGTTGGTAAGCGCAGTACGGCTACCGTTTCACAGAAGGGACGCTGCTGCCCATCCCTCTGGTTGAGATTCCCTTGGTCGCCTTTTACGACATCCACGGGAGGAGATTGAGTGGTGCTATATTCTCAATCCGGACACCACACGTTAAGTAAAATTAAGAATATCAAATATGAAACATTACTTTTCGTGCGACTTTACAAGTTTTGATTTGAATATCTGAGAATCATTATTTATTTGCTAGCGAGGCATGTTCATTTATGGTTTTAAGCCTAATAGTTTAGTTGAATGATAGAGATATATTCCAGATTTTCAACAGATCCAATTGTGAAAAAGCTATGGGAATAAAATTTCTTTAAAACAGAAATTATTTTATGAGGAAAGGAGGATTTTGACGACACGAAATAAATTTGCATCATTGCATTAATCATCCACTCATATTTTATTATGCATCATGGCGAATAATTCGCTTCAGGAGCTGTCAATAGTTTTGATAATTCTGACAAACTGTCGATGTCGCCTCACTTATGACGTCAGCATGTGGGCGTGGTTTGGCAGAAAGTCGGCATGCTCGAAATACATACATTTTTTTCAGTGATAACAACCGTTCTATTTTGATGAATTTCTGTGTTATAAAGCTATAAAATGATTGCTTACCAGAAAATTAAGCTCTGAACCTCAATATCTGCTAAAGTAGATCAGATACGCAAATGTATACAAAGACTAAAGATAAAAGAAAGAAAGAAATACATTTATTAAACAACACAAAAACCAGCACGCTGTAGGTACACATAAATATAATATGGCTAGGCTGGTGTGGAGTCGTGCGTTTAAAAAGCCACAGCTCAGCCTATGCTACAGGTAACTGTAGGGCTGATTTTCAGCTGAAGCCTCAGGGCACAGGTGGCAAACTGTCGTAAATAAATAATAAGAACACTGTTGTGCTTAGACGCAAAATGAATAGGAATTATATATTTAAGACCAACTTAGATACCCTTTCGGCGATTATCGTCACACGAAAATCTAAATGAGAGAAATAAGACTTGTGTGATTTACAATGATATCTATTTTTAGTTATCGTACAAATTATAAGGGTAATCAAGTACCTGACTAATGAAGGGAATGTGAATGTGGACAATGGAGTAGTAACCAGTTAAGATTTATAAAAATAATTACAAAAATGGTTAATACCAGAAATATGTAATAAAATGTAATAAATTATGTAATATGGATTTATGGAATGCCAGAATGTGTCGTCAATAATATATTATTGATATTTAGATTTAGTCAAGATTGATTTTTAGTTATTTATGTGCTGGATTGTTGAAAATCAATAAGCATTTTTTTTAATAACAGTTTGTCCCAGGTAGACATACTCGTCAACAACTTCGAGAACAGAGCTATCATTAACATCGCTCGTATTAATCCATTCTTCAGCATACTTATTCATTTCTATATCTAACATTTCTGCCTCGTACTTTGTTACCAAAGTATATGTATAATGTACTAAGCGTACAATAACTTTCATGGTAACCAGCAGTTAGTACAATTTTGCATGTGACCAGTGGCCGGGTGCAGAACTAATTCAAGCGCAGGCTTCCGGAATGAACTGCCTTCTGGTAACAAATGGCTCTGAGGGACTAAAGATGTAGAGAATTAGGAAAAGACCACTTTGTGGTACGCTCTTCTATAAGCAACATGAAGAACTGAAAGTGACATAAAAACATGCACTTTATCAAGTCGTCAACATCAAATTCCCATGACCATCTTCGTCATTTTTATTCATTTCAGCCGAATAAAGTCCACTGCTGGACACAGGCCTCCCACAAATCGCCACAACGACCGGTCTAGGTGTGTTGTGTGCTTGCGGGGTTTCGCATCCCATTCGCGCATTCGATCGCGGTTGAGTTATAAATGTACTCGAAGGACGCTGCTGCTCATCCTCCGGCTAATCCCATAGTCACGAGTACGACACCCACGGGATGAGATGGGGTGGTGGTATTCTTAGCCGGTACCACAAAGCAAACCACCATCTTCCCTACCACTAATCAGCTGAATTATCAACTTATCAGCCCAGATACCTGCCGCAGACCGAAAATAATTATCTGTTATCAAACTTAAAACTAAACTAAACCATCACACCTTTTGCCGTGTGGTGCTGGCTCAGAATATCACCACCCCATCCTCCCGTGGGTGTCTTAAAAGTCGACTAAGGGATAAGCCGGAGGATGGGCAGCAGCGTCCTTCGAGTACATTAACAACTCAGCTGCGATCGCCAACTCAAGCATGGCGATTATGGCGAAACCCCCAATGAGCCCACAACACACCCATATCGGTCGTTGTGGTGATCTTTGGTGGAGGCATGTGTCCAGCAGTGGACTTCATTCGGCCGAAATGATGAAACCATCACCATCCTCATCATCATCAACCATTCATCAGCCCATTACTGTCCCACTGCTGAAAATGGGCCTTTTTCACGATGAGAAGGGTTAGGCCTTTACAGTCGCCTTCCCTCCTCTAGAGGGGATGACCACACATTACACCAATGGGTGGCTCTAGATGGAGATTATTCGAGTTCCTGGAGCCTCCCTTCGGTGCCGACGATGATCACTCCAGTGGTTTTAGCCGGTAGGAGTCCGGGGCGAAGGAAGTGCATGAGGTATTTCCACCGGATCAATAAAAAAAATAAAAAAAGGCCTTAGTCTACCACTCTGGTTTAGTGCAGGTTGGTGGACCATTGAAAACATTTCGGAGTCCCCTCAGCTATGCAGGTTTCCTCACGACATTTGCTTCAACGTTAATGCAAGTAGTAATCAAAACCTTGATCAGCAAAAGAATACGAAAACTGAGAGGTTCAGGATAGAAAGAAAGAAAGAAAGAAAGAAAATAAATTTATTTGACACAGACAATGTGATACACATAAATAGAAAAAGAAAAAAAAATTACAATAAAAACACAAGGAGAACATTGTTGTGTGCCCCACAGCTGCGCCAAACAGGCCCAGTTCAGCAAACATGCCAGACCACTAGTGCCTGGCGCTGGTTTTCAACTGGACCTTAAGTAGTGACGTGTTACGGATGTAAATCAGTTTGTAGAACATGGATAAATAAAAATACCTACGTGTAGCAAATAACAATAGTGAAAGTAGTATGTAGGTAAGAAGTAATAAATAAAATTAATGTTTGTGTTGTTACGTAGGACTCAGACCTTCCTATATGAAAGGCAAGCTTTCAACCACTAGGCTATCTCTGAAATTTCATAAACGATGCTAATACAATATTTATAGACAATGTAATGTAATTACAGACGGCACGGTTGGTGCAGTGGCTGATACAGTCGGCTGCTGCGCACCGGGTTTTGATTCCCGCACGGAACAAATATTTGTACGATCTGCAGGTAGTTGTTCCGGGTCCGGGTGTATTGTGTGTGGAATTTGTGTTTGTAAACGCACCCACGACACAGGAGAAATCGTAGAGAGGGGCAACGTTTAAAAAAAAAAATCCTTGTCACCGTAAAACTTTGTATTAGAGACGTTACAATTTTGCAACGTGTAAAAGCTAGAATAGACACTAATTTGTATAACGTAATAGAGTTTAAACAATGACCTCCATCAAATTAAATACAATCGTTTAGTACTAAGCCACTTCTAGTAATGAGTCCACATTTAAATTCTCTTTTGTGTCCACCGCCAATTGAAGAGCCTACATTTGTAATACTTAATGTAGTTTGCGTTGAGCTAATCATTATGAATGGACGAACATTTTGATGTTCTTCTTTATTTAATTTTGTTAAAAATATGAGTAATAAATATTCAGAGCTCGCCATTAAACTATTGTGATAAGTGTCGCATGATTAACTGTATAGCTGATTTACTATCACCGTAATTTTTTCATCATTTCAACTAAATAAATTTCATTGCAGGACACAGGGGTGCAATTCCTTAAGTTCAAACATCCATACATCCTTGAATACAGAATCGAAATAACAATGTAAAACCAATTTGGTATTCCCTAAGACTCGTCCCCATGGCTCACCATCTGCAACGTGTCCTTGGACGACTTTAACCATGTCTTTGCGTATACCAAATTGGTTTTTCACCATCATTTTACTTCTGTATTGAATGATGTATGGATGTTTGACCTTAAGGAATTGCACCCCAAGTCTCCCCCAAAGATCGCCTTAACTACCAGTCGGGGTGTGTTGTGGGCTCATTGGGGGTTTTGCCATGCCTGCCACACTTGGCAGGCGTGTTGGCGATCGCAGTTGAGTTGGTAATGTAGTCGAAGAATGCTACTGCCCATCCTCCGGCTAATCCCATAGTTGCCTGTTATGTCACACATGGGATGCGGTGGGTTGGTGCTATTCGTAGCTGGCACTACACGGCATTACGGATATATCATCACAGTAGAAAAGATTTTTTGTATTGACTACAACTTCAAAACAGTCGAGAAGGTTCTCCCAAAATACCAGTGTAAAGTACGAAAAACAGCAACATTGTATTTCATGCGGTTAGTAAGGAGTATCGGAAGCCCACTCCGCGTCAATTCCTCTTCCTTATCCTCTACATCCACTCTCTCCCTCTTAACAGGTTGCCAACTAACAGTGGTTCCTCTTGTGTTGTCTATACAGTGGTGACCGCTTACCTTACTCGATGAACCTGTTATAATAACATAAGTCTATAACTGTCCCTCGGCTAGACAAAGGACTTATACGAAAAACGAGCTGCGTGTCGATTTCAGGCCATAAAATCCAGCTTTTCTCATTATGTTTTTCTTCACTTACAGTCAACGGTGGCTTAGATCAATTATGAAAGTACATTTTTTATTTGGAAAGTCACATCAGTATTTGTCTGTTCACGATTTTTTTTTGTAACATTATCCACCTCCTGTGTCGTGGGTGCGTTTACAGACACAAATGTCACACACAATACACCCAGACCCGGAACAACTACCTGCAGATCACACAAATATTTGTTCCGTGCGGGATCGATCCCGCGACCCGGAGCGCAGCAGTCGACTATATCAGCCACTGCACCAACCGTGTCGTCAACTCGCAAAAATAAAAATAATTGCTTAAAAATAGTAATAACTGTAACCTATTATTTCTGAGATAAATAACTGTCCTATTTTTATTATAGGTCTAAATCTCCTCTCCAGAGTTTTCGGTACGTTGTCGCTCCTCCTGTATATTTTGGTTATCTATTAAAACGTTGGGAACTTAAACGTCTGAGTGACCTTCACGATGAGCATTATGAATTTTTGGTCAAGATTTTCCAGAGAATCACTTTACATTTATGTGTACGATATATCTTTCTTTGCCTTTGTATTTTTGTATACCCCAAAAGCGCCGTGTTTTCCACGACAGTTCTCACTTCGACGCAAATCGTTTTCTAAAGGATGCAAACGCCAGGAAACGTTTAGACGAGGGGTGGGGTAATTGCGTCCCTCACCTGCGCGTAATTACAACGAACGGGAAGATTATGGCTGGATCCAGGATGCCTGTCTCGGATAATGGCGCCGTCGGATTTATGCATGAGGACGACTGATCTGAGAGTTGGAGTAAATAGGTGGTTGAGAAGGATTATGAAAGCTTTGCTATGTGTAGGGTAGAAATTGTATGTAGCTTGAAAATGTAGTACTTTTTAAATATTTCGTGGATTTCGATTCCTAATTGTATTAATGGGTACAATTTTATAAAACATACATATCTACATATATAGGGTCTTACTTTAATAATGGAAAATATTTTAAGGCTAGGTTCTATGAATTCAAAGTCAAAGTCAAAGTATTTTATTTCAAATAAACCAAATATTGGCACTTATGAAACGTCAGAATCTAAGTTGCACGGTTCCAAATAGTTGATCGATTGATGGTATAGAATTCACTTCAAATATAAACACACACTGGTGGGCTACTAATCAACCACATTGTTGTTCGACTGGACCATTTTCAAACATGTTTTAGTGTTATTGTGTGTGCGTGTTCGGTGACAGTACCACAGTATTTTTAGAAAGACATAATAGCGATAGTTGTCTACATTTTTACGTGGTGAATTGTGCTTTTCGTGCAAATGGAAACATTAATTATTTAAATTAATTTTAGATATGTATATAATAAAGGTTTATGTGATGTTTATTTTTTGCTAATACGCTTCATTATAAAATAAAATAAAATATATACTAAAATGTTCTCCATTAATAAAGTAAGACCCTATATACATAATCAGCTCATTACTGTACCACTGCTGAGTACGGGCTTTTTCTCACGATGAGAACGGTTAGGCCTTAGTCCACCACGCTGGCCTATCCATGGGAGGATATGGAGTGGCACCATATTCTTAATCCATGCACCACACAGATTACGTCTGCCTCCCTGTATGATATATATACGAAATAATAATATAATAATAGAAATAATAATTTAGCACCCATTGCAATAGACCTTACATTTGTAGTTTCCATCTTATACAATAGTTTTACACCTCCGGGGACAATCCGAGACTGCATTTTATAATGCAGCCATGGAGAGTCCCCGGTTAGTGTCCCATTACATTTTTGATCATCATTCTCTAAAGGGCGTGTTGGACCCATGTCCCCACATAAACCTATAAAAAGACCGGGTTCCCCCTTACAAGGGATATAAGCCCTTGAATAGAGAAACATGTAGATAATAATAAATTCTTTATTTTCAGGGTACTTTGGCCCATAGATATACCCTACAAACTAACATATATATTGTAATAATACAGATATAATATACAGAATAACAGATTATGTTAGTGTAAAGAAACTTAAATCTATGTTAGTAAAAACTTCACTCGCACTAGAGTGGTTATGAATGGTCTCGGAAAGTTATATACTTACTTATTCCAATAAAACCTTAACTTGAAATCTCACGCCAACCATATAGAGAACCAGTCGACAAAGTGTAATTAATTGCTAACAAAATTAGTAGGTCAGACAGATTTATTGACTTTAGTATACTATACTACTTATAGTGTATGCCGTAGTAACATGGTACTCGTAGACAGTTTCACTCACTGATCAGTAAACGATCGGTGAGGTTAAGCAACGCTTGGCGCGAGACCGCATAATGGTATTTGAATTGAGCGCCTCCATGCTTTGACACATTAGACGGCAGTCGTTAAGCCAAGTCGGAGGCCGGGCGATTTGAACGACTCTTTAAAACTCTTTTTTTTAGAACATTGCCCACATTAGGATTTCTCCTGTGTCGTGGGTACAGTTTACAGACATAAATCTCACATGCATAAATACCCAGACCTGAAACAACTATCTGCATCATCATTTCAGCCGAAAAACGTCCACTGCTGGATAGGAGCTTCCCCCAGATTGCCACAATGATATGGGTTTGTGTTGTGTGCTCAGGTGGTTTTGCCATAATTGCCACGCTTGGCAGACGGGTTGGCGACCGCAGTTAGGTTATAAATGTACTCGAAAGACGCTGCTATCTATCCTCCGGCTAATCCCATAGTCGCCTTTTACGACACCCACGGAATGAGATGGGGTGGTGGTATTCTTAGCCGGCGCCACACGGCGACTACCTGCATATTATACAAATATTTGTTCAGTGTGGGGATTGAAACCGCCACAAATTGCGCAGGAAGCCAATTGCTTAGCCACTACGTCAACCAGGCCGTCAAACTTTGACACAAGGTAGCCACAATTTACACGAAAAGAAATAGTTCACACTAAAGTCAATAAGCCGTGTGGTGCCGGCTCAGAATACCACCACCCCATTTCCTCCCGTGGCTGTCGTAAAAGTCGACTAAGGGATTAGCCGGGGGATGGGCAGCAGCGTCCTTAGAGTACATTAACAACGCAACTGCGATCGCCAACCCGTCTGCCAAGCGTGGCGATTACGGCAAAACCCCCCAATGAGCCCACAACACACCCATATCGATCGTTGTGGTATTCTTTGGGGGAGGCCTGTGTCCAGCAGTGGACTTCATTCGGCCGAAATGATGATGATGAAAGTCAATAAAGTTTCTTTGTAACACAAAACGTTAGAAATTTCCATTTTACGCAGATTATGAAAGCATTTCCTTCGGCCATAGTAACTAATTTCCTATAATAAACGGGTATTTCGTGCCACGTTCAGCAATTTCTTCGGATAATACCCGTTCAATCCGGATGGAAATGCATTAATTAATTTTTTCTTCCTTTACACTGGACTTGAGAGTTTATTTTTTAATTTACTTCTTTTTAGTTGTTAGGTTTCTTATATTTTTCATCGTCAGCTTTAACAAGATAGTAAGTATCAAGTTACATCAATTTATATTTATTGCATTGATCATCATATCAGGCACAGGACGTCCACTGCTGAACTTAGATTTCCACAACGAGCGGTCACATGCCGCTCTCATCCAACGACACAAAGGCCTCCCCCTTAGATTTCCATAACGAGCGGTCTCATGCCGCCCTCATCCAACCACTCCCAGTGACCTTCACCAGGTCGTCTGTCCACCTCGTTGGAGGTCCTTTTGGAGAACTCTTTTGCCCCAACGGCCATCAGTTCTTCGAGCAATGTGCCCCGTCCATTGCCACTTCACTTTCAACCTTTTCAGCTATGTCGACAGCTTTAGTTGTTCTACGGATCTCTTCATTTCTGATTCGATCTCGTAAAGAAATACCAATCATAGCTTTCTCCGTAGCTCGCTGAGTGGTCTTAAGCTTTCTTATGAGGCCCATTGTGAGTGACCACGTCTCTGTTCCATATGTCGCATTATAGTATATTGCATTAATACATGTCAATTTTATTATGTGAAAGTGTTATTATTATCATCATTCCAGCCCTGAAAACATCCACTGCTGGGCATAGACACTGGAGGTCTACCGGGGTCTGAGTTTATATTGCGTGCTCATTTGTTTTTTTTTCCATAATCCGGGCGCTTTTTTTGGCGTGGGCAGAACTTTTAAACTTCCTTCCACCCTGGGTAGGGGCGGAGGGGCATGCTGGACTCTTACCGGCTAAAACCCTGCAATGTTCCTAGTACTTACCTATGGCCGTGGGTGCGGGTGGTCGCTCCCTGGCAGCAGCATCCTCCCATGTGCTAATACCAATATATTATGATCACCAGTCCGCCTGCCAAGCGTGGTGAGTATGTCAATATTCGATGACTCCGCTAATTTTTGAGATTGGAAGGCCCATGTTTGGCAGTGGACATTTGACACGGGCTATGTGTGTAAATGAAATAGCCCTTTCCCACTCAAATATCCAAGTATCCGTTCTCATCTAGTTAAAAGAAAGTTGCCAAGTAATTAATACAACGTCAGCTACACTAAACTCTCGATACGTTTACAAGTTGGCGCATCAACAGTTTGTACAAACTGCCGACTTGAGCGTGTTTATCCTGATTGAATTTTCAACTTGCAAATTTTCGAAATTGATTAAACCTTCATGAGGAATTAGGAGCTGTATGAATTTCGGTTAAGTTTAATGAATTTCGTGGTTTGTGTTGTTAGGTACACGTTTCTTCAGAGCGGGACCGGGAGAGGGCCGATCCCGCTCGAAGAAAGAGGAGACGACGCCGGGGTAACAACCACCCTGGCGCCTAATTCCCATACGCCTAAAACCCCCTGCCGTAGCTATAAGGCGGGGGACCTCTGGGTTCGCGAGTGCGTAGATTGGGGAATCTGCGTACCCACACCGAGCGATCCAAGAGAAGATGGAAGCACGCATGTGGTCACGTGCTGCCGTGGGATACTTTAGGGGATCCTTTACAATTCCCCCGAGGGGGTGAGCGCTTTACAGTCACCCTCTCAGGGATGTGCCTATAGGCGTGGCACTAGTGGGTGGCTCTAGTGTGATCATACGAGGATCTGGAGCCTCCTTTAGGTGCCGAAGATGACCGCTCCTGTGGTTTTAGCCGGTAGGAGTCCGGCATACCCCTTTGCCCTTCCCCGGGGCGAAGGAAGTTCATGAAAATTTCCACTGGGCACTAATAATAAAAAAAAGGTTTACGTTTCTTGAGGTTTTATTGTTCTTATAAGCATGTAAATCATCATCATCCTCATGTCAGCCAAAGGATATCTAGTGCTGAACAAAGGCCTCCCCCATATACTTACACAATCGTTATTATGGGGGGAGATAGCCAGTACTCACCACGCTTGGGAGGTAGGTTGGTGAGAAAGGGCGTTAGCGTTAGTTGCCTTTTACGACACCTACAGGAAGAGATGGAGTGTTGCTTTATTCTTAATCCGGACACTACACAGAATAAGAACTCAGACATAGAAAAGCTCATTGAAACGACAATTACGGAGCCACGATTAAGATGTGTGTTCCATGTGGTAGTCGGCAAAGAATAGGCTACTTCTCTCCACTCCTGGGTGTCACAAAAGGTGACAAAGTGTTGATATAAAAAGGATGAACAGCAACCTCCTTTGGAGCTCTAATAACAATACACTGCGATCACAGATACAGGCCGCCCCCCAGGCACTTCTCGGGAAGGATTTTAAAGGATCCCCCCCAAGTCTCCGCGCCGTCTTCTCGGGGGTCACTCGGTATGAGCACGCAGACTCCCCAATCTGCACGCCCGTGACCCCCGAGGCCCCCCACCATGAAATAACGGCAGGGGGCTCAGGCGTGTTGGACCTGGGCGCAGGGGCGGTTCTTACCTCGGCGCTGTCTCGTCCTTCTCGGGGGATCGGCCCTCTCCCGATCCCGCTCTGCAGTCTCCTTCTGGAGCATGACGCTCTCACAGAAGGAGACCACTGCACTATAATTTGCATGCTTTGCCAGCATAGCGAACACTACTGCCGGCAGAGAGAGATCTTGCCTGACCCTTGTGCGACCAGGATCCGCCGCTCAGCGGCCCACACAGGGCACTCCTCGAGCGTGAGGTGTGCGGTATCCTGGTCGCTTCCACAATGGTGGCACTGTGCCGTAACCTCGCGTCCTATTCTGTGCAGGTACCGTGTGGTGCCGGCTCAGAATACCACCACCCCATCTCCTCCCGTGGGTGTCGTAAAAGTCGACTAAGGAATTAGCCGGAGGATGGGCAGCAGCGTTCCTCGAGTACATTAACAACTCAACTGCGATCGCCAACCCGCCTGCCAAGCGTGGCGATTATGGCAAAACCCCCCAATGAGCAAACAACACACCCATATCGGTCATTGTGGTGATCTTTGGGGGAGGCCTGTGTCCAGCAGTGGACTTCATTCGGCCGAAATGATGACGCACCGAAACAACCGTGACTGGTGAATACCTGCATCAGACGGTACGTGACGCGCTCGCTCCTCCTGAGCCAAGCTCCGAAGAGCGGCAGGATCACCGCGATTGGTCGCGAACTGCAACCGTAGGCGATGTCGCCACATCTCGTGTGCGTGCCGTCGAGCCAGCCGCCTCAAAGCAGTGATAGCCTAGTGTTTGAACGCTTGCTGTCTATACGGGAAGGTCTGCGATCGATCCCGGCCCGCACCCCTGACTTTTCGGATTCATGTGCGAATTTGATTATCACTTGCGTAAACGGTGAAGGAAAACATTGAGAGTAAAACGTGCACAACTGACAGGCTCCAGAATGTTCTCAACGGTGTGTGTAGTCTGCCAATCTACAATAGGCCAGCCTGGTGGACTAATGCCTAAACTTTCTCATCTTGAGAAAACGCCCGTGCCTAGCAATGGGATAGTAATGAACTGATTATGTAAATTACACTAATATAATTTTGAACTTTTTCTCATCAACTGAACTGAATTTGAACTGAATCAAGTGCCTGTATAATGAATTATAATTTGTAGACCCGTTTTAAAATCATAAAGATCGTATTGTGATTTTTTTAAAAAATGTAGTGATGTGCTTTAGACCTTTTTTTTACGCTTTGGAAATCCATCATGGAATCTCTAAGCCCTGGGAAAGAGCAATGGGATATGGGCCGGACCCATATCGGGTAAAACAATGTCAGTGGTCGTCTTCGGCACCGAACGGCCGCTCCAAGATCTCAAAAACAATCGCACTGGAACCGGTCGTTCACAGAAGGAGGCTTTCGTTACACCTCGGGGCCAGGCTGTCAATATTTCCTACAACAAAGCACCAAGCGCCGACTTTGTGTTTACTATCGCGCTGTCAGTTGCACGTTCTAAGAGCGTGTACGACACGGCGCGCGAATTTAGTCTGCACGCGACTTTGACTTTACTACAAAGCCTTCCTACAGAATCTATACAAATAAATAAAATTAGAGTGTCTGTTTATAATGTCAAAATCATATCAGCTTTTTACGAAATTCATATGAAAGTATATACGGTACCTACGACAATTTTTTTGTCTGTCTGTTTGTTCCGGGTAATCTCCGAAACGGCTGGACCGATTTTGACGGGACTTTCACTGGCAGATAGCTGATGTTATAAGGAATAACTAAGGCAACTTTTACTTTAACAAAATGATTAGGGTTCCGCGCAAAACCAAACATTATGTTAATTTTATCGAACATTACTATTTCCAGTATGTAAATACACGGTAGTGTAAACAATTTCAACTTTCAAGAAAGAAGAAGAAGTTGAATGCGGGTGGCATGTAACCGATGTTAGTGGAAAGTCTTCGTATATAGCAGTGAGTGTCCTTAGGCTGATGTGGTGACGATAATACGCTTCCTAACAATAGGTTTTAGTTGTTTTTTTTTTTTTTTATTGTTGGGTTTTACGCATACATTTCTGGGAAATGCCGTTGCTTAACCGGTTATTACTGGCGAAGCCAAAAGATGCCTCCAGCCAGGCTTAAAATTAGTATTAAAAACTAAGCAACTTTCGCTGAGGGCACCCCCTGCAGGACACGGACCTCGGCTTAGGGTGTTGCTGGGGATAACAAGCTATTGTTTTGGGGACAGCTGGATCGGTATTATTTAAAATGTAATAGGGGACACTTAAAGCTACTGGCTCGGCACGGGCGGGCGCGAGCAAGAGACGGAAGGGAGAAGTGCTAACTTGAACGGCAAGGTGACGCGGCGATAGGCCTCCGCGACGTCGGTGAGGCGGTTTAGTTGTTTCTCCTTTGGCATTACTTAAATGGGCAACCTTTCTCGTCGTGAGAAAAAGGTCCGTGCCCAGCAGTGTGATCGATCTATCTCTATTGTAGACACCGATAGAAACGTTACTGTATACAAGACAAGTCATATCCGCAGTTCAACCATACTTAACGTTCTATTTAATTAAATGCAACCTTACACAGACACGTTCATTACGAAGAGGCAGTGAACATTGACTCGCTTAACTTCTGTGACGTAAGTTCCGCCGGCGACGAAGCTGCAACAATGCAAGTCATGCTTCACAACTTCACTGCGTTTAATTTTCAACTTCCTTACTGATTAAAACGCTATCAGAAACTATATGCATGTGTTGCATGATATTTCTTCTAAATTCTATTTTTTTGGGAAAGTTCGCAACGTCTTTTCGTCAACAATACCGCATTGCCTCAAGACGAAAGTCTTTAACCAGTGTGTGTTACCAGTGATGACATATGGAACAGAGATGTGGTCACTCACAATGGGCCTCATAAGAAAGCTCAAGGTCAGCAAGCTATGGAGAGAGCTATGCTTGGTATTTCTCTACGAGATCGAATCAGAAATGAGGAGATCCGTAGAAGAACTAAAGTTGTCGACATAGCTGAAAGGAATAGTAAACTGAAGTGGCAATGGGCAGGGCACATTGCTCGTAGAACTGATGGCCGCTGGGGCACAAAAGTTATCGAATGGAGACCGCGCACCGGAAAACGCAGCGTGGGAAGACCTCCAACGAGGTGGACAAACGACCTGGTGAAGGTCGCTGGGAGTCGTTGGATGAGAGCGGCATCTGACCGGTCGTTGTGGAAATCTAAGGGGGAGGCCTTTGTTCAGCAGTGGACATCCTCTGGCTGATCATCATTAGATGATGAGGCTTGCGAACGTCCGATGGAAAAAACGGTGGAACCCTTGTAGGATTACTCGTGTGTTTGTCTGTCTGTCCGTCTGTCACAGCCAATTTGCTCCGAATCTACTGGACCGATTAAGTTGGGTCACATATTAGATTATTGCGACCCAAACACGGACGTGTAACGTACATAAATCAATTAAAGATTAAAGTTTTGCAATTTGTAACGGTACAGTAACATACGAAATGGAAGGGCTTGTTTGTTAGCGTCTCAAATATATTTATTTTAAAATATTAAATGAAATAGTTGTAAAGTTATTTAAGATAATAGACACAGATAGACCATCCCCGCCCCTATCTCCGAAAATACTGAGCTGAAGCTGAACAAAATTACGTTTGCAGTTGGAACGTATGGGAAAATATGTTTTTGATCTAGCAACTTTGGAACCCTCTCCACGTGAGTTCGACTCGCACTTGTCCGGTTTTTCTTTTGTCTTACTATCTGTCTGTTTGTTCCAGTTCATCTCCGAAACGGC
Organism: Diloba caeruleocephala; assembly: GCA_947459985.1. Taxonomy (NCBI): domain Eukaryota; kingdom Metazoa; phylum Arthropoda; class Insecta; order Lepidoptera; family Noctuidae; genus Diloba; species Diloba caeruleocephala. Next base: position 2,364,301 of record OX381615.1, on the reverse strand, counting down.
GTGACCGATTTTGAAGAGATTCATATATCACTGGCAGATACCTGATGTTATCAGAAGTAACTTAGGCTACTTTTATTTTACAAAAAAAAAAAAGAATTAGGTCTCCATGCCGACACCGACACAACACACATGAAATCCAATATATGGTCAACTGTCTATGCTGAAGTGCTCTAAATTATATATAAACTAAGTGGTTTTTTTTTTTTTTTTTTTTTTTTTTTTTTTAAAAACGTTGCCCCACACTAGGATTTCTCCTGTGTCGTGGGTGCGTTTACAGACATGAATTCCACATACAATACACCCAGACCCGGAACAACAACCTGCAGATCATACAAATAATTGTTCCGTGCGGGAATCGAACCCACGACCCGCAGGGCAGCAGTCGACTGTATCAGTCACTGTACCAACCGTGCCGTCAATTGCAAGTTATTGCAAGTTTAGTGTAGATTTATGTTTAACTAGCTGAGACCCGCGGTTTGACCCGCGTTTAATTTAAAAGTAATTTAGAGCACTTCGTGTCTACTACTACTTCTTTAATAGACACTTGACATAGAATATGTTTATTGGATTTCAAGGGTTTTATTTTTTTACGCGGAACCCTAATAATTTTTATAAAATAAAAGTAGCCTAAGTTATCCCTTATAACATCAGCTACCTACCAGTGAAGGTTCCGTCAAAATCGGTCCAGCCGTTTCGGAGATTACCCGGAACCAACAGACAGACAGACGGACAGACAGACAGACAAAAAATTTAAAAATAGTGTTTTGTTATATGTAACGTACATACTTTCATATGCATTTAGTAAAAAGCTGTTATTTTGACATTACGAACAGACACTTCAATTTTATTTATTTGTATGTATAGATAACATCAGCTACCTACCAGTGAAGGTTCCGTCAAAATCGGTCCAGCCGTTTCGGAGATTACCCGGAACAAACAGACAGACAGACAAAAAATTTAAAAATAGTGTTTTTGTTATATGTAACGTACATACTTTCATATGCATTTAGTAAAAAGCTGTTATTTTGACATTACAAACAGACACTTCAATTTTATTTATTTGTATAGATTAATATGAATGTACCGATGCGCGTTTTGTTGTGGTAATAAATCGCTTTTCTTTCTTTCTTTCATAAATAATCCGATTTCTTTTAAATCAAACTGAGGGTGAAACCGCGGGGCACGGCTAATTTATAAATATTTTACAGTAATTCGGCATAGAGTTGACTATTTATGATATTGGATTTCATGGGTTCTATAGTAACGCAAAGTTTTTATTAGCATACCGATTGACGATGAGTCCAGAAAAAAACAATTGACGGGACGGTAGGTGCAGTGGCTGATACAGTCGGCTGCTGCGCTCCGGGTCGTGGGTTCGATTCCCGCACGGAACAAATATTTGTATGATCTGCAGGTAGTTGTTCCGGGTCTGGGTGTATTGTATTTGGAATTCATGTCTGTAAACGCACCCACGACACAGGAGAAATCCTAGAGTGGGACAAGGTTTTTAAGAAAATGATTAACCCATCCGACTATGCCAACATATTTTTTAGATTTATTTAAATTTTTGAGAAATATGTTATGAATATGTAAAGATTTATTCATCTAAACACCGTACGATGTTGCCTTATACTTGACATCGGCGAAATTGTGGGAGATACTCTACAGAAGCCATAATCTAAGAGAAGAAGAAGACGATGCGTACGTCAGTTTGACATAATCCAACCTTTTCGAAAGCAGGTAAAAAATGACCTGTACATATGTTATGTTAACTATCTTTATGCGAATGTGGGTTGGAAGATGGTACTTTTAACCATTTATTTTTTAAATGCTCCAAAAATGATCCATCTCTTGATTTATATAGTCATCTTCCTAAATTAAAAATCCCTATACCAATAAAATTTCTTCTTTACTGACATATTCATTTCCTAAGCTTTTAGAAGCTTTGATGTTTTTTGGCCGTAGTAATGACATAAGATTGTAACTTGCTACTTGCCTAAAATATTCAATAAAGTCTGTACATTAAGTCACGTTTTAATCAATTAGTTTTACCTTAAAAACTACACACTTTCTTCCATAACACTACTGACATTAGCAGAATTGTCGACACCGGCACTGTAGCCATATTGAAAAATTGAAAAAAAAAATTGAATTGACTTGTACTTGACACCTCACCATATTCATAACTTAACGGCAACAAGAATAAAACTTTCATCATTTCGGCCGTATGAAGTCCACTGCTGGACACAGGCCTCCCTCAAAGATCACCACAACGACTGATATGGGTGTTTTGTGGACTCATTGGGGGGTTTTGCCATAATCGCCACGCTTGGCAGACGGGTTGGCGATCGCAGTTAAGTTGTTAATGTACTTGAAGGATGCTGCTGCCCATCCTCCGGCTAATCCCTTAGTCGACTTTTACGACACCCACTGGAGGAGATGGGGTGGTGGTATTCTGAGGCACCACAACAAAGCCGGCACCAAACGGCAAAAACTCTACAGCTAGAGATATCCGAAACCAAATTATCTTAACATTTCGAGTCGAATAACAAAAGTCATTTTGCAAAATTACAGAAATTAGTTCACACCCAATTTCACGTTTCACTCATGAACGAGCAACGTTTTAAAATAAATTGCACTTTTGACTTTGCCTTAGTAATCAACTGAGTAATATTATTTTACAGTAGAATAGCTTTCGTTTGTAGCAATATATATTTTGGTTTTGATTGTAAAAAGGTTTTGTTGTGTATTTTTTTTTATGTTGATTTTGTCTCATACAAAAATGGCACTAGGAAGAAACTTCTAGATTACAGCAAGTAACATTATCTATACAAATAAATTAGAAAAACCGGACAAGTGCGAGTTAAACTCGCGAGGAGAGGGTTCCGTACAATGAATATGTTATCTTTAGGTACGAGGAGCGACGGATGCCTGACCTAGTTAAAGCACAAACACAGAGAACAAACTTAACATCGTAGTTGAAATATTTGTTCTCCCATACATTCCAACTACAAACGTAAGTTTGTATGCAAAATATTAAAAGATTTACCATGTAATTTTAAGACCATAGCCTTCTAATAGGTTTATATCTACAGCTTTATATCTGTCTGTAGTCTATATATCTTTGGCTTCGTAGTTTCGGAGATACAGAGGAGGGAATGGTAAATTTTATCTATTTCCTTAAATAACTTCAAAACTTTATATTTTAAAATATATAATAAATGTATATGAAAACCTCACAATAAGACCTTCCATTTCATATGTTACACGGTACAGTTTGCAAAACTTTATTCTTTAATTTTCTATATTGCCCCCTAAAAGTGACCCTCATATTCAAAATTAATTTATTTATGTTACAAACACGGGCGGTGTTTGGCTCGCAGAAATCTATATGTGAACAAAATTTCAACTTAATCGGTCCAGTAGATTCAGAGCAAGTTGGCTGTGACAGACGGACAGAAAGACAGACACGCGAGTGATCCTATAAGGGTTCCAATGTTTTTTTCTTTCGGACGTTTGGCACCCTAAAATGCCTAGAAATTAATTAATATATATTTCTTTAGGTGCGTTCTTCAGTATTAATTAATTAAAAAGGTTTTTCATCCCTTAGAGGTCGCTGTTTGGGGTGGCGTATAATGATGAAGTGGACTTCATCATCATCATCATCATTTCGGCCGAATGAAGTCCACTGCTGAACACAGGCCTCCCCCAAAGATCACCATAACCACCGATATGAATGTGTTGTGGGCTCATTGGGGGGTTTTGCCATAATGGCCACGCTTGGCAGGCGGGTCGGCGATCACAGTTGAGTTGTTAATGTATTCGAAGGACGCTGCTGCCCATCCTCCGGCTTATTCCTTAGTCGACTTTTACGACACCCATGGGAGGAGATGTGGTGGTGGCATTCTGAGCCGGCACCACACTTCATTCGGCCGAAATGATTAGTTGAATTCAAGCTCCTATGGTTATATACCTTACAAACTAGCATATATAAAGTAATACAATAATTGTGTTAGTAATTATATAAATACGACTTAAGGCTATATTAGTAGTACTTCACTTTGCACTATAATATTGTCTTTGTGCTGCGGCACTTGTCCGCGGAAGTGACGGATCACCACGCCTTGAGGCCAAAAGTCTTCGTCCATGACAAGAGGCAGGTAAAGGGGGAGCTTTTGTTCAGCAGTGGACATCTTTTGGCTGATATTGTTGTTGTAGATCGCTTAGACGACTTTTCACCATAGAAAACGACGGCATGGTTGATGCAGTGGCTGACACAGTCGGCTGCTGCGCTCCGGGTCGTGGGTTCGATTCCCGCACGGTACAAATATTTGTATGATCTGCAGGTTGTTGTTCCGGGTCTGGGTGTATTGTGAGGAATTTATGCCTGTAAATGCACCCACGACACAGGAGAAATACTAGTGTGGGGCAAAGTTAAAAAAAGCAACCTTAACAAACAACAATCCAAAAAATGGTTTTCGTACTGAAGATTCTCAAAACCACTTAGTTAAAACAACTGACTCCCTTCAGTTTACGGGTAGCTAAAGCGATCCCTATTCCAACGAAATTTACGTTTAAGTACAGCAGTCCCCATGGAGTCGAAAGGGGACCAAAGGGTCAAAATGTTACGTCTTAACTGATAAAATACGGAATTATTTAGACGCTAGTGTAAAAGGGCAGTGTGAAATGGCCAGATAGTTGGATATATTCATGGGTAGGAAACAATATTGGTGAATACTGATGTTAATTTGTAAAGCTTGAGTTCTAGATCGGCTTACAAAATGTATTCGTTTGTTTAACACAGATGCAGAAAAGAGAGAAGTGTATTCTCTGTAATCAAATTTCAAATTCAAAGATGGCGTAGAAAATGCCACCTTTCATTCTGCGCCTTGTGTACACGGCTTCACATCAAGCTACTCGAATATATTTCCAATAGTAGTTGATCTCGCATTGGCTTTCCATTCAATGAGAGATGCGATTATACTGGAAATGTATAGCTTGATTTGTAGCTGTGTACACATGTAAACAAATAATACTGTCTTGAATGATGATCATGAAATTGTGGTTAAGTTAAATAGTTAATCTTGCTTTAAAAGATAATTAAAAACCGCCATTTGCCTGCGTAGTTCTTCTTCATATCAACTATATCTGCTGGACAGAAAGAAACTAGACCGACAACTAAACTAGTAAGAAGAAGCAACTAAGTTTAACTAAGTTAAATGGCTGTCCTATTTTTATTATAGGCCAATTTTTTTATCTTCCATGTTTTCGGCACGTTGTCATTATAACGCTGTATACTTATTACAATAGCTGTCACCCGCCCGCTTGTCTAAGCGTTAGTAAAAAATCTGGGATAACCGATTTTTATTAGTTAAATAAATAAATATATATAAATATCCTCCACGACATAATCTAAACCCTATGCAAATATCATCAGAATTCGTCCAACTGTTTGATAGTGACCTTTAGAGTCCTTTTTTTCTTTTGTCGTGGGACCTGGTCGTGTTCTGGACTACCTCCGCCTTGAGATGGGCGGAGGGGCATGCCGGACTCTTACCAGCTAAAACCCCACGGTATCCGTCTTTACTTCTGGCTGGGGGTGAGCTGCACGTTTCATCAGCATTAGACTGCAACCCCAGCTAGTATCGGTCATCTATTCTAATAAATTATTAGTCATCATTTCGGCCGAATGAAGTCCACTGCTGGACACAGGCCTCCCCAAAGATCACCACAATGACCGATATGGGTGTGTTGTGGGCTCATTGGGGGATTTTCCATAATCGCCATGCTTGGCAGACGGGTTGGCGATCGCAGTTGAGTTGTTAACGTACTTGAAGGACGCTGCTGCCCAACCTCCGGCTAATCCCTTAGTCGACTTTTACGACACCCATGGGAGGAGATGGGGTGGTGGTATTCTGACCCGGCACCATTATTAGTCGTTAAGTCGATATATCAAATATACGATATTTTGAACACTCGACATATTGAGCGCCTATACTCGATGGCTTTTTAAACATATACTACAAACTGAGTTTCCAAAAAACGAAAGAAGCATACAGACACTCAAAAACGGTATTAATTACCTAAATTACCTACGCCACGGAACACATAAAGAGGTCATAAGGGAAGCTTCACTGACCTTTTTTTTTTTTTTTTTTTTTTTTTTTTATTGGTGCCCAGTGGAAATTCATCATGAACTTCCTTCGCCCCGGGGAAGGACGAAGGGGTATGCCGGACTCCTACCGGCTAAAACCACTGGAGCGGTCATCTTCGGCACCTAAGGGAGGCTCCAGGTCCTCGTATGATCACACTAGAGCCACCCACTGGTGCCACGCCTATTGGCACATCTCGGAGAGGGTGACTGTAAAGCGGTCACCCCCCCAGGGGGATTGTAAAGGATCCCCCAAAGCGTCCCACGGCAGCGCGTGACCACATGCGTGCTACCGTCTTCTCTTGGGTCGCTTGGTGTGGGCACGCAGATTCCCCAATCTACGCACCCGCGAACCCAGAGGTCCCCCACCTTATAGCAACGGCAGGGGTTTTCAGGCGTATCGGAATTAGGCGCCAGGGCGGTTGTTACCCCGGCGCCGTCTCCTTCTTCTTCGAGCGGGATCGGCCCTCTCCCGATCCCGCTCTGCGGTCTCCTTCTGGAGCATGACGCTCTCACAGAAGGAGACCACTGCATTCCAATTTTCGTGCTCTGCCAACATAGCCGACACTACTGCTGGCAGAGAGAGATCTTGCCCGATCCGATCGACCAGGATCCGCCGCTCGGCGGCCCACGCAGGGCACGCCTCGAGCGTGTGCTGTGCGGTGTCCTGGTCGCTATCACAATGGTGGCATTGTGCCGTGGCCTCGCGTCCTATCCTGTGCAGGTACGCGCCGAAACAACCGTGCCCGGTGAGCACCTGCGTCAGGCGGTAGGTGACGCGCTCGCTCCTTTGGAGCCAGGCTCCAAAGAGCGGCAGGACGGCCTCGACGACGCGCTTGGTTGCAAACTGCATCCGCAGGCGATGACGCCACTTTACAAGTGCGCGCCGCCGAGCTAGCCGCCGCAGCTTGTCCAACGCCCCTGGAGGCGCGCCTTCGCCGCTCTGGCGGAGGGAGCGTGTCTGATCGTAGACCCACGCATCCATCTCCGCCAGGATGTCAAAAGGCGGAAAACGCGCCAGGAGAGTTGCCGCCTCGTAGGACACCGTTCGGTATCCTCGTGCGATCCGGATAGCCACTCTGCGCTGCAGACCGTGAATTTTGGTTCTGCAGCGCTGGGCGCCTGATAGTCGAGCTGACCATACAGGCGCCCCGTATAGGACCACGGACCGCACGACCCCTCCGTAGAGACGGCGAACTTCCTCACATGGTCCCCCGAGATTGGGCAGCAGCCGGTGTAGAGCACCCACTACCCTCTCGACTCGGGGGAAGAGGCGCTGGAAGTGCTCTTCGAAGCCCCAACGACTATCCAGGGTGAGCCCCAGGTATTTCATGTACCGGCCCACCCCGATTTGCGCGTCACCAACGCGTATCCACGAACTGGGTGGTTCTCTGCTTCTCGGCAGTTTGTGGAACCATAGCGCCTCGGTTTTCTGAGGCGCTATCCGCAGACCCAGTGCGTGGATTTTGGCCACGACAATTGCCACCGCTTGCTCCGCAAGCCGGATGGTTCCCTCGAAGGACTCCCCGCTGGCCAACACCAGAGTGTCATCAGCGTAACAGACTAAGCTGACGCCAGCAGAGCTTCACTGACCTAAGTGACCTAAAGCCTACAGTAATGACGTAATCTAAGAACCTTACAGTAATGGCGACGTAATGTCTAATCCTGAGTAAGGACGTAGCTTATGTTTGTTTCTTTTTCCTTGACTGGGTTGAAATAATGACGGTAAGTAGTCAAAATGGGTTTAATACTCTTTAACTTTACAAAGACGTTTCAATTTTGTATGTAACTGCGGCTATAACATGTAAACTTTAATCTGGGCGATCCCCTGAATATAATAAAGTAAGATGTGCTTGCTTGCTTTTGCTTGCTTTTTTTTTTTTTTGCTTTAAAAAACGTTGCCCACACTAGGATTTCTCCTGTGTCGTGGGTGCGTTTACAGACATGAATTCCACAAACAATAAATCCAGACCCGGAACAACTACCTGCAGATCATACAAATATTTGTTCCGTGCGGGAATCGAACCCACGACCCGGAGCGCAGCAGCCAACTATATCAGCCACTGCACCAACCGTGCCGTCGAATGTTGAATGTTTCTCATACTATGAAATATAAATAAAATTAAAAATGATTGACGTATGTTATGAGACTTATGACTATAACACCCATATCAGGTTGAGCTTGGGAGAGACGATTTTTACCTAACCTCTAATAGTACCTTAGTATTTAACTTTGTACATTCTTATCCTCGGTGGTTGTGGTGATCTTTGGGGGAGGCCTGTGTCCAGCAGTGGACTTCATTCGGCCGAAATGAAGACGTCTACTGGCCCTCATGGCTCACTGTCTGTAACGTATCCTTGAATAGTTTCAATAATATCTCAGCGAACATCAAATTGGCTTTACACCGTTATTTCGATTCTGGGGTGCAATTCCTTAAGCTCAAACATCCTTGAATACAGAATCGTAATAACGGTGTAAAACCAATTCGATATTCACTAAGACATGATTGAAGCTATTTAAGGACACGTTGCAAAAGGTACGCCATAAGGACCTGTCTTAATAAATACCAAATTGGGTTCTCATCGTTACAACAATTCTGTATTCAAGGATGTATGGATGTTTGAGCTTAAGGAGCAATTCCTTAAGCTCAAAGCAAAGCTCCCCTGGAACCGCCGGCCACGCTAGTTGCTAAACTGAAGCGTGAGACCAAAAGACTCTTTGGTTTGATAGTTCCTACAGATGTTACTTACACAAAGCTCTGTGCTACGATGTATTAAACTTTTAATTGTTATCTGTTTAAAAAAGAAGTGTATATTTTTACTTGACCTGACGGATCGGTTGGTGCAGTGGCTGATACAGTCGACTGCTGCGCTCCGGGTCGCGGGTTTGATGAACACGGAACAAATATTTGTACGATCTGCAGGTAGTGGTTCCGGGTGTATTGTGTGCTAAAGTTGTGTTTACCGCACCCACAACACAGGAGAAATCCTAGTGTGGGGAAACGTTTAAAAAAAAGAATTGTACTCGTATATTTCCCTTAGATCACCCACTTTACGAAAATAACTTCAATACCTACAACATTTTGACTAAAAACCTAAGTATTCAAGTTAGACAAACATTAATCTGACACATATGTTTATAGAACATTCCTAACCCTACCATAAGGGAGATCCGTGATATATTTCATTCGCAACGATAAGAGCTCTTAGACGGACGATAATTTCTCTTACTTTATGCTTAAATTAAAATTCTTGGCCAGCTAAGTACTTAAAAGCTTCGCTAATTATAGTGCTGTGACACTTAGCTTTATAGCACTTTATTTTGTGAGCTACTGCTTAGTCTACACTGTATTATAAAGAGAAAAGATTTGTATTTTTGCACGTTTGTAACGAATAAATTCAAAAACTGCTGGTGCGATTTCAAAAATTCTTTCATCATTAGAACGCCACATTATTGCTGAAAAACACAAAATTAGAGATCCCTACTAAAACTTCAATAATGGAACCCAAGGTGTAAAAAAATACGCCATAACATGTCTTTCATCGCATGCGCTGCGGAAACTATTCATGATAGAACATTAAAATGTTCTATAATATTAAAGAACATATCAATCAATATCTACAAAAAACTTCAGTATACCATATGTCCCACTATTGTAGTTATGTAACTGTTTATTGAATTTTTACATTTTAGAAGTTGATAGATATGCCGACCAAAATCAGTTTACATTTACTCTACGTTTATCCCAAAATGTTTAAATGTCCACCCGTACGAAGCCGGGACGGGCTGCTAGTTGTGTATAAAGAAGAGACGTACTTCGTTATAGGAATATCTGCATGAATTCTTGGTCAATACTAGTTTAAATGTTTATAAAGCGAAGGAAGGATACAGCTCATCTTTGGAGACACAATTGACGCAGTGTGTAAGCGACTAACATTCAACGCTACGTGTCACGGGTTCGATGTCTCATCGTCATCATATCAGGTTGGACATACATTGCTGAACAAAGGCCTCCCCCATAGATTTCTCTCTTTCTCTTCCCCCATAGATAGATGAGATCGCGTAGTTGCGCGCGGTCTGCCTGGCACCGCCGGTACCAACGAAGCCAACGTCAGCGTAGTGCTACAGCTGAAGAGACTGCCGAGGCCTATCTGGTCTATCGGATGGCCACAAATCTCAATTAGCGAGGTGAAGGCCCGGAGCAAACTCCTGGAGGAACCGGACAGGGATCCGTGGGGGAGACTTATCGTATGGTCGTGTTCAGATTGCACCCGTGGGTCCCCCAGGTGACCGAAACTCGACATCCTGGCGGAGATGGATGCATGGATTTATGATGTAGGTGATGGCAGGACCGTAATGCTTGACCTCGGAATATTGCAGCGGATTTGATATATTGTACATATAGAGAATATAATAGCATCGTTTATTCAGTAATTCATCTCATCATCATTCACTATTTCCTCCCGTTGGATGTCGTAAAAGGCGACTCGCGATAATCCAGAGGGATGGTCAGCAGCGTCCCTTCTATGGAACAGCAGCCATACTGCGCTCACCAACAGGCCTGCCAAGCGTGGTGAGTATCGGAAAATACCCCCCGAAATGAGGAAACAATTGTGTGGGGTGAACAAAGGCCTGTTCAGCAGTGGATGTACACACATCAACAGAATCTAGGGATATCATAATCCTAAATCATTTACGACTTTATACTTTAAATTCTTTTAAGTTTCCGTAAAAAGTTTATATACAGATTGAAACCTCTTGTATTCTATATTCAAATTTTAAAATCGTAAATAAAAAAAACACAAAAGAACAAGAAACAAAATACGGCGGCAAAATTAATAGTAATTCGGTTCGTTAAAGAAAATTAATTGTTTTTAGTAATTAATTATGCTATTAATTAAAGAATATGGATTAGATTGTTATTCTTTTTTTATTTATCGTGCCTTGTGAGCTCGAAGAGCTATGTCACGGCGTCATTTGAGTCGAGATGAAATGTTACGAGCCGTGGGCATGTTAGAAAATGGTGCTATTCAACGTGTTGTTGCTGAGGCACTACACACCAGCCAAAATGTGATATCAAGGTTGTGGTTACGTTATAGCAGTACTGGAGATGTGGCTGAACGTCACACAGGTAGAAATCGTATTACTACGCAAAGACAAGATCGATTTCTTCAAAGAACCGCCAGAAGACAACCTAATAGTACTGCGACGCAAGTAGTCCAAAGTCTCCAGGAGGACCACCAGCTGCTGGTAAGCGATCAAACCGTGCGAAGGAGGTTGCATGAAGTGGGTCTTCATGCTCGAAGACCGCTACGTGTTCCAGCATTGCGACGTGGCAATCGCGGACGGCGTCTTTCGTGGGCTCAGGAGCATTTACAATGGAGTGACGGACAATGGTCTTTGCTGCTGTTCACCGATGAGTCCTGGTTTGGGTTTCATCCGGATTCACGAAGAACACGTGTTTGGAGAACTTCAGGCAGATTTAGCCGTCTACGGAACCCTCAGGAGGTCCACCCATACCAAGGCGGGACAATCATGGTGTGGGTAGGAATTAGACTTGGCGGACGAACCCAGCTCATTTGGATCCTTGGCAGCATGACTGCACAAAAGTACCTCGAGGAGGTAGTGGAATCTGTTATTGTCCCACACAGAATCCAAATGGGTCAGGAATTTCTTCTCATGCACGATAATGCTCCTTCCCATACAGCGCGGCTGGTGTCGGCCGCTCTCCGAGACCACGATATTCGGCTTTTGGATTGGCCTGCAAAGTCTCCCGACTTAAATCTCATCGAGCATGCCTGAGACATGTTACAAAGAAGAGCTTGAAGAAATTTCCCACCAAATTTGACGACAGAACAACAACTGTACGATCATTTGCAAAGAACATGGGACCTCATGCCGCAGAAAGACATTGACAACTTAATTTTATGTATGAACAATCGATGCCGATGTGTAATTAATGTGAGAGGTGGCAACACTGATTATTAATAAAGATAATTTTCAATTTTAATTAAAACTGATAGTTTTATAAAAGGAAATGTAGTTTTTTTTATTACGCTAATTTTCTACTGAAATAAAAAAAATATTTTTTTATTTAAAATACAACAAGTGTCACAAAAATGTTTATTTATTATAAAAGACCTTAAAATTATCTATCATTCTTCCATTTACAATATCAGTAAATTCTTCATATAATTTTAGTTATTTGATAAAGTTAAAATATCCCTAGACTCTGTTGATGTGTGTATAAATGACTGAAATTATGAAAAAATAATGACTCAGTAATTAGGTCATAGCAGACACTTTTACACGTCATAATTGAAATGACGGAGGGCATTTCACTACATGACAACCTCTGAGAAGAAATTCCGAAAGAAATATTAGTGGTTCTTGTCCAGAAATGCTCGCTCTAAGCCTACATTAGGCATCAGTCACCCACAGTATACATTTACCTGTATGTATTATGTTACCGTTAAATCATATAATATGCCTGTAATATACTGTGGCACACAAAAAAAGACAACTTCGCCGACAGAAGTGAATTTGATTTAAGAATTAAGACTAAATAAGAATTCTACAAAGAAACATTTCAGTTTCAATTCCATAATTCTATTTTCAAAATACAATTCCGTACGAAACAAAGTTGGGAAACCAAATACTCGGGACTCTAGAATATTATTAGAGCCATTACGCAGTCGTAAATAATTTATACTACCCTCGGGGTGTCTTTAGTTCATGAGCAAACATAATGTACCTAATAGTTCCCTCTATGTTTAAGTAAATAAGCTTAACGACGTTCAAGAACCGTGCATAAAATTCATCGTTAATTTAGTTTTAATCGTGGGACATTTTCGGGAATCTTATGAGCCAACTTTTTGCCAGCCATGTTGATCTACTTTCACAGTAATCTACGGCTAGGTAGCTGTATATGACACGAACACGGAAGTTGAGGCTTTTTTATTTTAGTCCCAGTGGGATTTTATCATGCAATTCCTTCACCCTGGAGAAGGACGAAGGAGCATGACGGACTCCAACCGGGGTGGTCATCTACGGCACCTAAGGGGGCTCCAGGTCCTCTATATGATCATACTAAAGCCACCTAACGGTGCCATGCATATAGGCACATCTCGGAGAGGGTACTGTAAAGCGGTCCCGGGAGGGGGGATTGTAAAGAATCCCCCGAAGCATTCCCGTGCGCTATTGCTATAGCATAGGCTATGCTGCGCATATGGCGGCGCGTAACCACATACGTACCAACACGCAGATTCCCGAATCTACGCACCCGCAAATCCAGAGGCCTCCCGCCTTATAGCGACGGTAGGGGGTTTCAGGCGTTTAGGAATTAGGTACCAGGGCGGTTGTTACCTTGGCGCCCTTCTTCGAGCAGGATTGGCCATCTCCAGATCCCGCTCTGCGGTTTCCTTCTGGAGCATGACGCGTACACAGAAGGAGACTACTGTATTCCAGTTTTCGTACTCTGCCAACATAGCCGACACTACTGCCGACAGAGAGAGATCTTGCCCGATCGACCAGGATCCGCCGTACGGCAGTCCACGCAGGGCACGCCTCGAGCGTGTACTGTGCGGTATCGTAGTCGCTATCACAATGGTGGCATTGTACTGAAGCCTCGCGTCCTATCCTGCGCAGGTACGCACCAAAACAACCGCACCCACTGAACCCCCGTGACCTGCCGCCTAAGAAAAGCACATTTCGCTATGTGTTGAATTACTTCCCTACACGGTTTAGAAATTTAAGAAAAAAGTAACAACTGCAAGAGCAGTGATTTATTTTACGTGTACGGCCAAAAGCATATCAGACTACGTGAATCATCTCCACCTTGTATAAGTCCCTACACGGTTTCGAAATTCAAGATTCGAATAACAACTGCAAGAGCAGTGATTTATTTTTCTTGTACGGCTAAAAACACATAAGACTACGTGAATAATCTCCTCCTTGTATTCAGATATATCTACAATGTGGGCAGCAAACATTGTGATGGAAGCGCAATACATTTTTCCCGTTATCACCTCGACGCGACGTTCGATTTTCTAGTCTCCAGACTTGAGTGGATGAAATATCAGACAATCTACGTGGAGGTACAGGTGACAAATATATTGACGTATGTATTGTGACTAGTGGTTGAGTTGCATCATCGATAGTTAGGGAATGTTTAATCCGTAGTTGAACTTTGTGGATATGTTGTCAATACAGCAAGCAAAATAAAGTGTCAGTACGAGCTGTGACCGCCTTGCCGAAAATAAATCCACAAATAAAATAAGGTGTGGATTTAAGTAACCGCAGCACTCAAGTGCCATGACGTATCCGATGTATTTTTAAACAACTTCCTACTCTATGGGTTTTTACTACATCGTAGTAACAGTTTACAGACATAAATTTCTGACTTTTCAAGACAAGACTTTTCATCTCTGTGAACTAGTTGCGAGTGGACGTCTTATTTGATTTTTTTGCCATTTTATTATTAATATTCAATATTCAATTAATTGCAATCAGTTTGCCTTACCCAAAACTCGGTACCTCTCTTACTATCTTGCGGAGGTACCCGTATAGAGCCAGTGCCAAGGCGTATTGCGCCATCCTGCTTTCCTTACCGGTGAGTGAAGACATATTATTGTTGGAACATCGGAAAAAGTCACCTGGGCGCGCGCTGTGATTTGAACCGGCGACTCATCGCGCACTGGGTCCGCTGGCTGGTCCCTGTGCCGCTAGACCAACGTTAAGTGAGAGCTGCATTGCAAAATAGGCGAGTACTCTATAATAACAACATATTGCTATTACTGGTGGTATTTATTATCTGAAGCGCATAATGTCCCGATCACCTAAAAATAAGTGTCAATCTAATCCGGATCTTCCAAGTGTCTCTGCATCTTTAGAAAATGTAACACAAAGAAAACGCAAACAACCTGAATCGGAATTTGCAGATGCTATCAACAAACTTTCCCGTGACTTAAACAAAAAACTTGATGATTGGCGAGGCGATTTGGATTGCGTCATATCCAAAATATCCGAAAATGTCAATAATATTAAGGTTGAGCTTACCTCGATAACTCAAGTTACTTCAGAAATTAAAAATGAGTTAAACTGTCTACGGTCTGATCATGTAAACCTTGAAAAATAGGTATTAAACTTAAATTCCGAGCACCGAGTTATGGCTAAGGAAGTGGCTAGTCTTCAAAACTCGCTCCAGTATACTATGGACCAACAGGTTGAACACACAAATCTGATAAAATCAGTTTCCGATCAGACTAAACATACAGAAACACTGAAAATTTGTATATCGGGACTGGAAGCAAAGATCGATTCCCTTGAACAACAGGCTTGGCAGTGTAACTTGGAGTTATGCAATGTCCCAGAAAAGCGTAACGAAAACTTGTTGAACCTTATAGAAGACATCAGTTCTAAGGTTAATTTTTCTTTGTATCATCAAGATATTCTTAGTATACATAGGGTACCACACGCACATAAAGAAAGTAAAAGCCCAAAGAATATAATTGTTAAGTTGAGCTCCCGTATCTTAAGAGATAACTTACTAAGCGCATATCGTCTGGCAAAGGGACTTAGCTTGGATCAGTTGGGATTCACTGGTCACACAAATCACGTGTATATGCATGAACACCTTTTTTTTTTTTTTTTTTTTTTTTTTATTGGTGCCCAGTGGAAATTCATCATGAACTTCCTTCGCCCCGGGGAAGGGCGAAGGGGTATGCCGGACTCCTACCGGCTAAAACCACTGGAGCGGTCATCTTCGGCACGTAAGGGAGGCTCCAGGTCCTCGTATGATCACACTAGAGCCGCCCACTAGTGCCACGCCTATTGGCACATCTCGGAGAGGGTGACTGTAAAGCGGTCACCCCCCCAGGGGGATTGTAAAGGATCCCCCAAAGCGTCCCACGGCAGCGCGTGACCACATGCGCGCTACCGTCTTCTCTTGGGTCGCTTGGTGTGGGCACGCAGATTCCCCAATCTACGCACCCGCGAACCCAGAGGTCCCCCACCTTATAGCAACGGCAGGGGTTTTCAGGCGTATCGGAATTAGGCGCCAGGGCGGTTGTTACCCCGGCGCCGTCTCCTTCTTCTTCGAGCGGGATCGGCCCTCTCCCGATCCCGCTCTGCGGTCTCCTTCTGGAGCATGACGCTCTCACAGAAGGAGACCACTGCATTCCAGTTTTCGTGCTCTGCCAACATAGCCGACACTACTGCTAGCAGAGAGAGATCTTGCCCGATCCGATCGACCAGGATCCGCCGCTCGGCGGCCCACGCAGAGCACGCCTCGAGCGTGTGCTGTGCGGTGTCCTGGTCGCTATCACAATGGTGGCATTGTGCCGTGGCCTCGCGTCCTATCCTGTGTAGGTACGCACCGAAACAACCGTGCCCGGTGAGCACCTGCGTCAGGCGATAGGTGACGCGCTCGCTCCTTCTGAGCCAGGCTCCGAAGAGCGGCAGGACGGCCTCGACGACGCGCTTGGTCGCAAATTGCATCCGCAGGCGGTGACGCCACTTTACAAGTGCGCGTCGGCGAGCTAGCCGCCGCAGCCTGTCCAACGCCCCTGGAGGCGCATGCATGAACACCTAACGCTGAAAAAGAAAGAACTATTTCGCCAATGTAAAGTTGCAGCTACTAAAAATAATTTTAAATATGTATGGGTTAAGCATGCAACTATCCTTGTGCGAGAGATTGAGTCAGAGCCAACTATTGCCATACGTTCAAACGAAGACATTGCGAAAATTAAACCTACCACATTTCCTAAAAAACTTTAACACTAGACTTTGCTTTCTTTTTGTTTTAATGAGTATACAGTTAAGTCTTTTTTATTATGTTATCCATTCTGCATGGCTATTCAGCCCCTCTATTTTAAGATAGTTAAAGTATAAATTGCTCTTGTATTGGTGACATATAAAGTAGTAAAATATAAAGTTATTCTTATCTGTTATTTTAATATTAATTGTATACAGTCGAGTCTGTTGTTGCACAGTACTAAGGGTTACTACAATCACGTATTTCAATGCTTATACATTACATGCGATCTGGGCTTCGGACTCTTTACATGCGAGTACACGTATAGTTTTACTGCAAATGTTAAATTTGTGTTTTAATCGTGTTGGATAACGTAACCATTTACTACCAAAACTGTAGGGGGCTTCGGTCAAAATTATATACTTTATTTATGAACATACTTACGTATTGCTACGACATAATTATTTTAACTGAGACATGGTTAACACCCCAAATATTTGACAGTGAATTTATCGATGAGAGGTACACAGTTTACAGGTGCGACCGTAACCGGGAGGCTACAAATAAAAAAGATGGAGGGGGAGTTCTCATTGCAGTGTTAAAAAGCCTACGGTCCACGAGTGTAGTGCTTGAGTCGCTCCCATGTTCCCTTGTAGAGAGTATTTTTACATACAGCTTCCTAGTACTGGGAGCAAGAAATATCTTATTTCTGTAGTCTATATTCCTCCGAAATCTTCTGACGAGGTTTACCTTGCTCATTTTGAAATTATACAGCACTTAATAAGTGAATTCGGTTTTAATTATTTTTATTTATTCGGTGATTACAACCCACCGGATATTGAGTGGCACCCTGCAACAAGTTATGATAATATCGTAGCACTTACTTGTAGTGGCAGTGGCGGTTCATCTGCTTGTAAACACATGGACAATTTTATGGCTCTGCTAAACGCTTATCAACTTAATTCTATTAGGAATTTTAGGGGACGTATTCTCGATTTGTTTATTAGTAATGGTAATTGCCCTTCATACACACCACCGAACTTACTGATACCGCCAGATAATAACCATCCTCCTTATTGTGCCATTATTAATTACGAATCGTCTTTACAAACTCTTAGACTTGCTAAAATAATTAAATATAACTATTACAAAGCTAATTATGATCTTATTAACGAGGAATTAACTAAAATAGATTGGCATAAACTTTTAACCGGATTGTCAGCTGAGGAGTGTGTGAAAAGCCTATATGATATTGTCTTTGGACTTATA
The DNA here is from genome assembly GCA_947459985.1 of Diloba caeruleocephala. Classification (NCBI taxonomy): domain Eukaryota; kingdom Metazoa; phylum Arthropoda; class Insecta; order Lepidoptera; family Noctuidae; genus Diloba; species Diloba caeruleocephala. The sequence continues at coordinate 2,346,127 of OX381615.1, read as the reverse complement.
AAAAGCACACACCCCTAAGACTAAGCCACGCTCTTCTAAATTTCCAGTTTGGTTCTCTAACTCTTTGATTCGTATGTTCAAACATAAAAAAAGAACCTGGTTAAAATGGAAATTCTACCACAACATATCAGATTACGAACAGTTCTCGCTCTTTAGGCGTAGATTTGAAAAAGCATCTAGGAAGCATTATAATAACTACATTAACTCTATAGAAGATAATATTGAAAAAAACGTAAAATACCTGTGGAGTTACATCTCTAATCGCAAAGGTAATGCTGGTATTCCGTCCACAATGTTTTACAAAACCAAAAGATCTAATAATCCGGAGGAGATCTACAATATGTTTGTGATTTTTTTCATTCCGTTTATGAGAACTCTACTTTTAACGTTAACACATGGTCACCCCCTGAAGAAAGTAATGAACATCTCACTCATATTACTACCATTAGTTTTAGTGCTCAAAAAATCTTAAATTCATTAAAAGCCTTAGATTCCACTAAAGGTCCAGGACCGGATACCCTACCCCCTTACTTTCTCAAAAAGACTGCGATAGGTATGTACATACCTCTTCATATAATTTTTAATAGATGTTTGTTAGAAGGCACTTTTCCAGAAATATGACCGTATTTAAAACCGGATCCAGACAGGATGTTCAAAATTATCGTCCCATATCCATACTGTCTGCCTTGTCGAAGCTTTTCGAAAGACTTGTCTATAATGAGATACATGGAGTGGTTTACAAAATTATTTTAGAACAACCGTGTTTTTCTTTCCTATTTAACGATTATACCTTGTATTTTTCCTGTGTTGTATTAGCCTGTAATTGGTACATATGTAAGAACAAAACTCCGTTATATGGACTTCAAGATGAGTGGTGAGTTTATATATACCTACGCTGTCGGTGGACCTAAATAAAGGAAGATTTTTCCGGGACCGGAAAACGCATCCGGGGCAATAATTCTGCTCAAGAACCAGGATATCATATAAACGCACATTTGAGAACCGGTAAATCAGTCTGCAATAGGTCGTTATCAACAATCATTTAAACTACAGTTAAAAAACCATGCAATCCACCGTAGGTATCTAGATAAAAAGCAATCCCGCTGAGTCCACTGGGAACGTGTTCAGATATAACATTACATATAGTTTAATTTCACATATACATAACTACGATTGACATATGTTTCTTTCAGATGTTCTATTTTCACACCTGGATAAATGCAGCGATTCAATTTTGTTACCACATTCCTCTAAAATCAACATTTAATTCAATACTTTTGTTTATTTATTTACTACGTATGTGGCATGTTTATTTTATCTAGGTATTTAGTTTTTTTATAGTGTAAAAATGCATGGGGAATTTAAGCTGCGTCATACACAGCTGAGAGGATTAGTTGCAAGTGGGTGAGGAACATTGCTCGTAGAACTGATAGCCATCGGGGCAGAAAGGTTCTCGACTGGAGACCGCGCACCGGAAAACTCAGCGTAAGATGGCCTCCAATAAGATGGACAAACGGCCTGGTGAAGTTAGCTGGAAGTCTTTGGATGCGGGCACCATGTAACCGTTGGTTGTAGAAGTCTATGGGGGAGACATTTGTTCAGCAGTATGCTGATATTTTGACGGCATGGCCGCTGCGCAACGGGTCGCGGATTCGATCCCCGGTCCCCGCACGAACAAATAATTGTATTGTCTGCAGGCAGTCGTTCCGGGTCTAGGTGTATTGTGTGTGGAATTTGTGTCTTTAAACGCACCCACTACGTGGCTTACCTAAAAGAGGACTATAGGATTAGTCGGAGGATGGGCAGCAGCGTCCTTAGAGTAGGTACATTAACAGCTCAACTGCAGTTGCCAACCCGCCTGCCAAGCGTGGCAATTATGGCGAAACCCCCCAATGAGCACACAACACACGCAGAGCGCAGAGCAGAGAGAGAGTCGTTGTGGCCATCTTTTTGATTCTAGCAGTGGACTTTATTTGCCTGATACGACAAACCATTTCCTCAACTACAACTCTACTCATATCACAAATTCAAATTAAATTCAAAAGATTTATTTGTAGAACATACGTGGACGAACGCGTGTAATTTTAAAATCTACATCATGGATATTGTTCATACAGAAATACTAAAATCGCGATAACACATGGGTCCCCACCCATGTGTTATCGCGATTTTAGTGAGAAGGGTGAAAAATACTTTACGACCTATTGTCATACCTACCAAATATACAAAAAAAAACATTAAAATCGGTCGAGCCGTTTCGGAGTTAACACGTTGCCCCACAGTAGGATTTCTCCTGTGTCGTGGGTGCGTTTACAGACATAAATTCCACACACAATACACCCAGACCCGGAACAACTACCTGCCGATTTTACAAATATTTGTTCCGTGCGGGAATCGAACCCACGACCCGGGGCGCAGCAGCCGACTGTATCAGCCACTGCACCAACCATGCCGCCCACAAACACCGTGACACGAGATATTTATATATTAGATTACAATAAAATGGCTGCCGTGTCTTACCGTCAACGGTGTACAAATATTTTCTTATACAAAATGATCTGATATCATTAATTTAAAAGTCACATATAATTAGATTCATCCAAAAACACAGCAAGTTAAAGACAAATTGCATGAATACTTTTCTAGTTTCTTTTAATTAGTTGTACCTAGTTATAACTACATTATTTACATATATAATTGAATTATATTGTGTCTGCCAAGTAATCCACCACGGAATAATATATTTTTCCATTTAGGTACTGTTATACATTCTTGGAGCTATGCCTAAAAGACTTTTAGCATATAACGTTGTATGGTGTGGGTTAACACAAATCTCATTGTTACGTCGTTTAGATTTAAGGGTCTCAAACAAATACAAGTTCTAATACAAATACACTAAATGTACTCGCAGAATATTCCACAGTTTCCCAACCATCTATACATTATAGAAGTAAGAAAGAAATAGATGCTATCAGCCGTATATCTTCCTTTCAAGTCGTAAAAGTCAATTGAAAGGCGACAACGGCACTTAAAGGGACTCACCCTTAACTCAAGGGGTGGGAGTTGACTTGCCGCTGATACATTGCTTGTTTTTCTTTTAATTCCCTAATAACAATCATTCGTTACATTTTATTTAAATAAAAAATGGTTAGTGCAGTGATTACGCGATTAGTTTTCTGCTCTCTGTGTAGCGGGTTCGATCCCCGCACAGAAAAAATATTTTCAGATCTACAGATAGATAGTTTTTTCAGATGTGGTGGATTGTGGATTTGGGATATGTCTGTGAAATGTACCCGCGATCCAGTAGAATTGATAGTATGAATAATCCTTAAAAAAAAGTAAAAGATATATTTCAATGTGCGAGTACCCCTCATCGTTATTGTTACTCTCTGTTGCCCTACTATATTAACCATATGGTTGAGCTCAGCATCAGGTGATGGGGTCCGAGTGCAACACTTTCAAAAATAATTACCAGACTTGTCGACTCTTCGCGTGGCTTCGTTCGGCTTCGGCCTCAGCGACGGATTTATTTTTATAATTTATTTTTTATAAAATATACGGATGTTTGGATTATCCATAGTATCTATTTCCAACAAGTCGGACGAGCTGCGGACCAACTTGTAACTGCATGCAATATTATAAAAACTAATACTGACGCACCTAGTTTACATGGGGAAGAAGACATAACTTGGTTGCGATACCGCGTTGTCGCACAGTTGCGCGTGTTACGCCACTCATACAGCGTTTTAACGTTTTAAAAAAAATGAGAAATATGATTGTATCTATATGAGAATGAACTACAAAAATGATGACCTATTGTAATGTACCTATTATGTGTATATTACAAAAAATATATAGAGCGTGTGCAAAATAGTACATGTGATAGAACTGAAACTTGCCCGCGCATGCGCCCAAATGTTTTATACCCCCGCGTTTGCCTATATAACCTCACATATAAAAGCTGCACACAATTGAATTTACCCTTAATGGCACACAAAGAAGATACTCTTAAGAAAACTGCAAACCAGCGTAAAATTTTGCGGTCTGACCAATCTCGCCATTTATGATCATCACTTACAATCCTTACATCCAAAGATTAATTACTGATAATTCAAGTACCATTTTCTAGGGCAGGGAATGTGATGTTTTATAACCAATATCCGAAAGGAGGGGCAACGGAAATTGCATTCCAACTCGATCACGCCCGACTTTGACACGACATGTTTTAATCTTTTCAGCTCAGAGGTTTTCTGAAGAGAACATTTGGAGTCTATAATTATGTCTACAAAATGTATTGTGGATGTACTATCATCATTAGCAGCAGCAGCTAAAGTAAGCCCACTGCTGCACATATCGCTCCCCTATAGGTTTCCACAATTATGTCATCATTTTGGGGGGAATTCGACGGTACTCACCACACTGGCAGGTGGGTTGGTGAGCGCAGTATGGCCACTGTTCCAGAAAAGAGTCGCTGCTGTCCATCCCTCTGGGTTAGAGTCCCTTAGTCACTTTATACGATATCCACAGGAGATGGAGTGGTGGATATTCTTAATCCAGACCCCTCAAGGACTCGTACATAGACATATTATGCGTCGTATTAAAAATCGGATGCATCGAAAATAGGCTTTTTAAATAGACTTTCTCATCTTGTTTAAATAATTCATCTGTACGTATATATGTCACTGAACTCCTCCTAAACGGCTGAACCGAATTTGATGATTATTTTTTGTGCATAGTTGAGTGTTTCCCTGGATGGTTTAGATTCACAGTTAGACCCGGTAGATGGCGTTGCAATCGGATTTGCATGTACTTGTCTGTGCGAAGCCTGGGCGGGTAGTTAGTGTGATGTATATATTACTATCGTAACATATCTATGGTATATTATCATTAAATGTTTTTTATAAGTGGTTCGTACCCATTTAGTTGTGATTGATTAAAAATATTAATGTGTCAAAATATTATAAAAAAGAACAAAAACAATTTATAGCATCATCCAATTTCTTTGATCAGATGTATTATGGACAACGATAATGGATGGATGGTATTCCACCCTAATCGATAGTTTTTCCGTTAGTCAAAGCCAATCTGTATTTTTAAAAGATGCTAGTGTGATGTATATATTACTATCGTAACATATCTATGGTATATTATCATTGCTCATTGAATGCATTCATGCCTTAAATGTTTTTATAAGTGGTTCGTACCCATTTTGTTGTGATTGATTAAAAATATTAATGTGTCAAAATATTACAAAAAAGAACAAAGACAATTTATAGCATCATCCAATTTCTTTGATCAGATGTATTATGGACAACGATAATGGATGGATGGTATTCCACCCTAATCGATAGTTTTTCCGTTAGTCAAAGCCAATCTGTATTTTTAAACGATGACACCAGGGTTACTCCTTTGTTGTGGATGCAGTACAAACATGAATATCATATACACAAATATCCAGACCTGAAACAAGTATAAAGTCGAACAAATAGATATTCCGAGTGGAAATTGAACCTGCGACCGGTAGCGTAGATATCCGATCGCATAGCCACGGCGCCAACAGTACCGTCGAGATTCAATTAGATTTTTGATGGCAATTAAGCTACGTCACGAATTAAAACAATGTACATTAATAAGAAAACCAGTACAAATATGATAATCGATAATATATATAATTCTAAGTGATAATAAGGTCGCCATTGTAGATCCTAGCTTACAGGAGTTGCATTGGTTGGAAGCCTTGGAAGTGTCTGTCTTTTTGTGAAAAGATTACGTTAAGTTACCTTAATAGTTTGTTATTGTGTATCCTCAGTCCGTGTGGTGTCCGGATTAAGAATATAGCACCACTCCATCTCCTCCCGTGAATGTGGTAACCGGCGGCCATACTGCGCTCACCAACCCGCCTGCCAAGCGTGGTGAGTATTGGCAAAAGACCCCCGAAATGATGACACAGTTGTGGAATCTATGAAGCAGGCCTTTGTTCAACAGTGGACATATGAATGGCCGACATGATCCTCTGTTGGAGATCCAAATAACAAATAAATAAAACGGCTTCAACCGAAAAACTTCATCATATCAGCCAAAGGACGTTCACTCTTGAACAAAGTCCTCGCCCATAGATTCCCAGAACGACCAGTTACACGCTGTGAGTCGTTATTTTGAGGGAATTTGCCAGTAGTCAAAATAGCAGGCGGCTTGATGAGAAAGAATGGTTGTTGTTCCACAGAAGGCACACTGCTGCCTATCCCTCTGGTTTAGAGTTCCTAAGTCGCCTTTGACGACATCCACGGGGGGAGATGCCAGCGGTGCTATATTCTTAATCCGGATAGCACGCGCAAAACTTAGGTTAAGCTAATGCGACCACTAATTTGTTTTCTTTATGTTATTCATCATTTCGGCCGAATGAAGTCCACTGCTGGACACAGGCCTCCCCCAAAGATCACCACAACGGCCGATATGGCTGTGTTCTGGGCTCATTAGAGGGTTTTTCCATAATCGCCACGTTTGGCGTTGGTTGACGGGTTGGCGATCGCAGTTGAGTTGTTAATGTATTCGAAGGACGCTGCTGCCCATCCTCCGGCTAATTCCTTAGTCGACTTTTACGATACCCACGGGAGGAGATGGGGTGGTGGTATTCTGAGCCGGCACCACACGGTAATTAAATGTTAATCAATGTTATGTTATTAAACATACTAAAATGTATTGTTATGTTAAGGCGACCCATCCCTGCTTGTACTTATACCAAATTGAACAAAGTGGGATTACAAGTAAAACATTAATCTTGCGACAATTCCAAAATGTTATCCAAAAGCCATTATTGTTCGCATTAAAATGGTAGGTATGTTCCGTTTGGGTCTCGTGAATTTTCTGGAAGGTTTTAATTGAATTAAGAATAGGATTAGACATTTAAATTATGTATATACGCCGCGTCGCGCCGCCGTTTGTCGCGTATTGCCATTACCACCATAAACGCCATGAGCACTGACAGACCATAAGATTATTTTTTATTTAGTGATGGGCGGTCTCGTTTACCTACTCATTAGATTATTTAAATGCCAATTATGAAATTATTGTTAAATATATTCGATTTTATTCTTTATTTTTTGCGCTTTGTGTAGTTCTTATTTGTATAATTATATTTGTTGATTTATTAGAAGGTATAATATGCAATATTTATGTTATATACTGTTTTTATACCCGTGAATCACCGAATCACCGAAGGGTCCAGTTGAAAACCAGCGCCAGGCTCTTGTCTGACAAATGCTGAACTGGTTACCTGTTTGGCGCAACTGTGGGGCACACAACAAACTCTAGCCTAATATTGTTTTTTTTTGTCTTGTTTATAACCCTATCCAAATTTTTATCGTGTTTTTTTTTAGTTTTATATTAAGTTTTATTACCGTTTGTGATCACTCACTTTGCTGTCAAATAAAAAATTCTTTCTTTCTTTCTTTCTTTCTATATATCTATACAAATAAATAAAATTGAAGTGTCTGTTTGTAATGTCAAAATAACAGCTTTTTACTGAATGCATATGAAAGTATATATCCACAACAAAAAAGCTATTTGTAATTTTTTGTCTGTCTGTCTATGTATGTCTGTAATCGATAATGGCTGGACCGATTTCTACGGGACTTTCACTGGAAGATAGCTGATGTTATAACTTTGGCTACTTTTATTTTAGTTAAATAGTGAGGGTCCAAAAAAATAAAACACATGAAATTCAATATATATATACATACTCTATGTGAAGTGTCTATGCCGAAGTACTCCAAATTATTTATAAATAATCCACTTTCTTTTAAATTAAACGGCGGGTGAAACCGTGGGTCCCAGCTAGTGAAGCTATCTAATTGTTTTATGTTTTATAAAGGCTCGGCTATAGGCAACGCGAGTTGGTAGGGCTGGCAGTGACAGCGTTGAATTGAACTGCACCTTTGGCTTAGTGGGTAATTGCTTGGCTTGCTGCGCTTCGTGTCGCGGGTTCGACCCCCGCATGTTATTCTTATTCTTTATTGTACAACATAAAACAGAAAATACAGATTGTTAAATGAAATAAAACATGATGTCAAAGGCGAGCTTAACTCAACATTGAGTTTTATTCCAGCAAACCTTTGAATGATAAAAAAATTGAAACAGAAGATGACAGTATGAAGTGTACAATCAGGAAGAAAACAACAGTTAAGAATAATGATAAAATACCCCAACTAACTATACAGCATAGACATAATATCAATCATATCAGCCACAGGTCGTCCACTGCTGAACAAAGGCCTCCCCCTTAGATCTCCACCACGAGCGGTCACACGCCGCTCTCATCCAACGACTCCCAGCGACCTTCACCAGGTCGTCTGTCCACCTCGTTGGAGGTCGTCCCACGCTGCGTTTTCCGGTGCGCGGTCTCCATTCGAGAACCTTTTTGCCCCAACGGCCATCAGTTCTACGAGCAATGTGCCCTGCCCATTGCCACTTCAGTTTACTAATCCTTGCAGCTATGTCGATAACTTAAGTTCTTCTACGGATCTCCTCATTTCTGATTCGATCTCGTAGAGAAATACCAAGCATAGCTCTCTCCATAGCTCGCTGAGTGACCTTGAGCTTTCTTATGAGGCCCATTGTGAGTGACCACGTCTCTGTTCCATATGTCATCACTGGCATAAGACATAATATATACTTAAATAAATACATAACTATATAAATAAATATATACCTTAAATACATACTTATAAGTTATACTGAAAGGAAATGCTTTTTGAGTCCTTTCTTGAAAACGTCCAGAGAAGAGCTGTCGCGTAGTGAGTGTGGAAGAGAATTCCACAGACTCACACCGCGTACTGTAAATGATCCATCATAACGTTACAAATATTTGTATGATCTACAGATAGTTGTTCCGGTGGTATTATTATTGCGTCTGGAATTTATGTCTGTAAACTGTACCGACGACACACGAGAAAACCCCGTCTGGAATAAGGTTAAAAAAAAACAAGAATTGAAGTGGAGCCCTGGGGTGCAATTCCTTAAGCTCAAACATCCATACATCCTTGAATAAAGAATCGGAATAACGGTTTTAAACCAATTCTGTGTTCGCTAAGATATGATTGAAGCTATTCAAGGACAGGTTGCAGAAGGTTAGCCATGAAGACCAGTCTTAGCGAATACCAAATTGGGTTATTACCGTTATTTTAATTCTGTATTCAAGGATGTATGGATGTTTGAGCTTAGAGAAATGCACCCCTGATCCTGTTCTGAAATTCTTCTTTCCTACGGTCTTGTAACGTTTGCTTACTTTTGTATGATTTTCGTCGTCAACTTTATGTACCAGTAGGTATATCAGTAAATATTAGGAACATTTATTTCCGCCAACATGCCACTCAAAATGTACATAGCATACTGTTTCATTTGAAATCATCATCATCATTTCAGCCGAAAAACGTCCACTGCTGGACAGAAGCCTCCCCCAAAGATTGCAACAGCGACCGGTATGGGTTTGTGTTGTGTGATCATTGGGGGGTTTTTACCATAATTTCCACGCTTGACAGACGGGTTGGCGATCGCAGTTAAGATTTGTTCTCGAAGGATGTTGCTGCCCATCCTCCGGATAATCCCATAGTCGCCTTTTACGACACCCACGGAATGAGATGGGGTGGTAGTATGCTTTTATTGTAAAAAGCGTGGGGTGCTTGCTGTCAATTGTAGTAAATATTTTTTGTGAATATTTGTAAAAGTAGCGTCATCATAAAAATATCAGATATTAAGCACCTCACGCTTTTTAAAAAAAAAATTATTGATCACTATATTCTTATTTTAAACCATTGAAAATTATTTCCTACTTTTCATTTCGGTTATCTACCAAAGCGTGATTTCTTAAACTATTATATATTTTCGATATTTTTATGCGATTAACTACAAAAACGTGTTTTTTGTAACGAAGTACTATTACTCGGCTTACAGTAGATTGAACTGGTGGAAATCGTCACGTAATGAAAATCGTTATACTCCCTCCAGCGACCTCCCTTTCTTTCTCTTTCTTATCGTTTCTTTATATTTTATACGGTTCTCTATTTAAATTATTGCATTGTCATCGGTTCTTGACAAGTGTGCGAAGTTTTAAATCAATCTAAAATTTTGAAGAGGATGAAAATCGAGTGAAATTTTTGTTTTTGTAGTTAACTGCAATAATAATAGAAAATAAATATTACTTTAAAAAACAAAGTTAACGAGAGTTTTTTTTAGTTTTTTAAAATTATTATTAATTTAAAAAAAAATTGTGCGGCTAACTATAAAGACGTGTTTTTTTTTTGTTTTGCACATGGCTGAATCCTGTCCGTAGTCTCAATAACTGCGACTGGTAATTATTTACCCAAGCATCTTCCTTTCGACGTTTAAGTAAACAAATTCTCCCTCCATTACGGATACAATCATCTGAAGAATGAGACACTATTCGAGTCTCCTCATCGCACTCTTCCCGCGGAAAATTGAATCGACATCTTATGGAGGTATTATTTTACGAGCATGTTTGTGTTGTGTTTATTATTTTTTCCGGGTATCAGTGATGAAAAAATCGCTAATCTTAAGGATCCTGGCAAGGATAATGGGACAAACTATTTAAATTATTGCATTGTCATCAGTCCTTGATAAGTGTGCCAAGTTTCAAATCAATTCGACGTTTTGAAGGGGATAAATATCACGTTCAAATATTCTGTTACATACATACATAGATTCATAGATTCTGAGAATTCCAATTTATCAAACAAGATAAAAATCCTACAAAGTTGTTCTAGCTTCAAAAATCGAAAACCGCGTTGTTCCAGTGGCCTCCAGAGGTCTCTCAATAAATGCAATCCACTACAGACCACTCGCTTTTACGAGTTTGAGTATACCCACACTCCCATTCTAATTGCGCAGTGACAAAGTCGAGCAATTATTTTTCACTGAGTGTTAGATATTCTACCAGTACGTTTAATAAAGCTAAATGCGTCATAGACGACGCTATAATCATCATTCATCATTTCGGCCTAATGAAGTCCACTGTTGGACACAGGCCTCCCCCAAAGATCATCACAACCACCGATATGGATGTGTTTTGAGCTCATTGGGGGGTTTTGCCATAATCGCCACGCTTGGCAGGCGGGTTGGCGATCGCAGTTGAGTTGTTAATGTACTCGAAGGACGCTGCTGCCCATCCTCCGACTAATCCCTTAGTCGACTTTTACGACACCCATGGGAGGAGATGGGGTGGTGGCATTCTGAGCCGGCACCACACGCTATAAACTGTATGCTTATTAGGTTAACTAACCAAAGGCATAGTTTTGGTAATGTAACATTTAAAATTGATTAGCATTAGGTTGGAAAAAAGTCTCTTGTAAGCGTTCATCAAACTGTGATAAAAAAGAATTGAGTACGTGTTATGAACTGTATAATGTGATAATATTAATAAGTAGGTGTACCGTTAACAAGGCGTAATTAATGTGTGGACTATATATTACCTATAGGGCCAGTAGGCCAAACCTAAACACCAAAATGTACGCACGCAACCCACTCAAATCCATCTACCTCTGCCGTGGTCTTAAAGATTTGCAGGCACGTGGATGTCAGCCACTAAAGTTAAGGATCCGTGTGGAAAAGTTCACTAACACAAATGGTACACCGCAGTCTATCCAATTAAATAGTTTATTCATAAATCACAACGGTAAAACAAGCCGTTATCAATATTCAAAAATTACACCGCGAGAGGCACCGGTCCATTTTGGTTGCATCCGCCATGAAGCGAAGACCGACTCACAGCGTTTGTGATTGGTCGACGCGTCCCACGTGACATCGTGCCATCCGGCGCCAAGGACATAAGTCGGCAGATTCGAATTGGGTGAAGGCAAATACGTGCGTGTAGGTAGCTACTAAAAGTTAAATTTCGGCACGGTTGGTGCGATGGCTGAAACAGTCGACTGCTGCGCCGGGGGTCGTGGGTTCGATTCCCGCACGGAACAAATATTTATATGATCTGCAGGTAGTTGTTCCGGGTCTGGGTGTATTGTATGTGGAATTCATGTCTGTAGTAATCGCACCCACGACACAGGAGAAATCCTAGGGTGGAGCAACGGCTTATAGAACAAAAATCCGCCATCTGTTTAATTTTTGTACGAAATATTTTATAGTTACTAGAAAATGTATCACATACTGTTTTTTTTAACTAAAATTAAATATAGTATTCAGAATAATTCGTATTGAATAATATAAAATTAGGATCAAAATCACTTTCAATATAATAAAAAATAATACTAAAAAGTTGAATCACCGCCATCTATTGAAATTTATAGATCACCACAATTATCCTAATTATCGTATTATATTTAATAATGAAAGTGCGCAGTTTGTTTGCAATTGCCCCTCGGGCAGTTTAGAATCCGCCGCTCGGCGGCCCACAGAGCACGCCTCGAGCGTGTGCTGTGCGGTGTCCTAGTCGCTATCACAATGTCGGAATGGAACCTAGGATATGAAGAGGCACGAGAATGAAGCAGTCTGAATAAACAACAAAAAAATATGAAAAGTGGCTCATAGCTATTTCCTGTACTTAAATATTTACACAATTATGAGGTATCTAATACCGCAAACAACCCAATAAGATTAGGCTCCAAAAGCCACCCTTGAAATAAATCTTACAAACAAGCATATTAAGCGATAATCGCTTACGTTAAATTGGAAGCGAAAAAAGCGCTGCACCTAATTTCCTAAGACCCGTAATGAGGGCGGCAAAGTCGAGAGATCATTTAACCGCATTTATCCGGATAATACGGGCACAGACTGGGAAGGCTCCTCGAGTTGCGATTTGTAAGAATAATTCAAAGAAGTTCTGTTATCTACTATGGTAAGAGGTTGATGATTCTTTGCTTTTTTCTTGAACTGTAATATAATTATGAATTAAAATACTGAAGGAAGCTGCGTTGTGATGTTTCAATGAAATAAACTGCGGTCGAGGGACGCCCGTTAGGAACGAGTATCCTTACTTGCAATAAAGACACAATATAAATCCCGTGTAAACTAAAACAATAGTAAGTTTAAATAACATTTACACGTGTTTAGAATTGAGGTTGTATTACCTCAATTCTCAGGCCAGGCCTCTGTTCAGTAGTGAACGTTGTGTGGCCAATATGATGAAGATAGAAGTTAAAGAAAACTATTGTACTTGCCCATTGTGTCGAGAAATTAGTATTATCTATCTATCTGCAAAGGATTAGATCAAAGATCTATCTGCAAACAAAGAAGGGGTTCGTGGTTGTGGATAACTTCAAGTTATAACTTGATTACATACAATTATTAATTTTATTATTAGTAAAGTCATTGTTGATAAATCTACCGCTATCCTTGTGGTTTCCGGATTAAGAATATAGCACCACTCCATCTCCCCCCATTGATGTCGTAAAAGGCGACGAAGGGATTCTAAACCAGAAGGCTGGGCAGCAGCGTCCCTTCTTTGGAACATTAGCCATTCTGCGCTCACCAACCCGCCTGCCAAGCGTGGTGTGCACTGGTGAATTCCCCCCTAAATGATGAAACAATTGTTGAAATCTGCCACCGCGACATGCGCACTCCGGGCCATTCGGAAAAAATGGCCGTTTTATAACATCAGTTGAGATTCGATCGCGTAAGTGTAAGTTTGTTAAAGTATCGTGTTGTTCGGGAATAATATGCAAAAACCGAAGTGATAATAATAACTTTATCAAGGAAGGAATCATATACAGTATGCAAGTAAAGGAATTTTCTTGTATTTGTCTAGAAAAATAATAATCAAAAATGTATTGTTTTCTTTATTATGTTACATTTGGATTGACGGAGCAGAACGACATTATTATTTCTGTACAAAGTACAATGGTCCTTATTTACCACTTTTACCAAGCAACCGGTGAGTAACAAACGCAGTGAACAGAACAGCGAATTGTACTCCCAATAAAATTACGCGTTGCGTGATACGGCTTCCGTGTGCAGTCTGTACGCTTGGCATCATTGGCTACCTACAAATTAGTGGGTGGTTTTAGTATGAGTAGCCAATTATAATTTTGTGTTTATTCAGTTCATTGGATGAGAACTTGTAACTGTGTGCATTGGTGTGTTTTTATGAACAATGGTAGGGAGAAAATGGATTTCTAGGCTCGCATACATTTTCATCTCCTTTCTTCCAATATCTTTGGTTTTAACTTATGATGCTGGAGTCAGTTCCTGTTAAAATGTTGACTTTACATTATGTCAAAGAAAAAATGCGTACTCCTGCTCCACATGACTACCTTTCGCGGAACACAAGTTTGATGATATTATAAGCATTTCCAGCATTAAATCCATACCATAATATTTTCCAGTACGAACACTGAGCCACTCTTCCAATTTTCAACTTCACGTTTATATTTTACTAGAATTTTATTTCAAACAAGTATGTTTTATTTCGTCGTCCACCAGTGCGTGACGTTTCATAAGAAAGCTCTTTGGTAAATGAAATTCTTCAATTTACGATTTTGATGGTAAGTCTATATAATTTAAGATTCTTTGTCATAACTTATGCTTATGTTTGTCTTTGCAGAGCTTCAGAGCCACTTTATTCGACGACACGCTTGATTAGGTACGAATCAGCGATACCAAAGCCTTTAGCCTAAACGTTCGTTTCTATAACGGGTAACTTTTTATTTACTCAGCAAATTTTTACTTTGGTTTTTACTTGGACTTGGTTGTAATTTCAATATTGAGCACGCGCGTCGTCCTAGATCAACATAAGAAACACCTTAACACCTTTTTTGGTAGGAAGTGGTAGGCAGGTCTTGTTGTTTCAATTCAGGGACGTGCGTCAACCACTCGTTTTCGAGGCGGTGAGTGCCGTGTGGTGCCGGATCAGAACACCACCACCCCATCTCTTCCCGTGGGTGTCGTAAAAGACGACTAAGCTAAGGCTCCTTCGAGTACATTAACAACTCAACTGCGATCGCGAACCCGTCTGCAAAGCGTGGCGATTATGGCAATACCCCCCAATGATCCCACAACACACCCATATCGGTCGTTGTGGTGATCTTTGGGGGAGGCCTGTGTCCAGCAGTGGACTTCATTCGGCCGAAATGATGAATGATGATGATGAGTGCAAGAGTGGCCTGGCCTATATTTCCAGTCACACATTATTTTAATTG
Organism: Diloba caeruleocephala; assembly: GCA_947459985.1. Classification (NCBI taxonomy): domain Eukaryota; kingdom Metazoa; phylum Arthropoda; class Insecta; order Lepidoptera; family Noctuidae; genus Diloba; species Diloba caeruleocephala. Next base: position 2,330,969 of record OX381615.1, on the reverse strand, counting down.
ATTCTGGAAAAGATGGCTGAGATTTTCCAGACACTTCTCTCGATGATGATGGGCTCATCGCATCATTTGAACGTAATATCAATGTGCTTAAAAGTCACGTGATATGTGTTCGTGAATTTAAACTGAACTGCAACAACTATAGAACAAGCAGCGAAGCGGAAGTGCTGCCAAAGTCACGCGTCAACCCACTGCAGGTCGACGATTTCGCAGATTAACAACTTTGCAGGCATAGACCAGCAAATCTCGTTGCAGTGCAGCTATTCTTTTTAAAAGAATCCAGATCTAGGAGTTGAGTGTCCCTCAATTAATATAAGTATGTTTGATAGCGAGCTCATGCGATCAGCGATGCGACGCCTGAAGGCACACACAGCGGTCCATCCTCGTGGTATAATCACACATCTATATTCACTATTTTCTGTCCATCAGCCAGTTACCTGTGCAAGCAATATATAAACCGAACTCAGTAGAGTCAACATCAAAAGTAATCCATCATATCAGCCAAAGGACTATACTGCTTGAACGAAGACCTTCCAATTGTATTGTCGTTTTGGGGAAAATTTGGCAGTACTTATCACACTTGGTACGTGGTCGGTGAGTGCCAAAGCCTGCTCTTCCACATCCACGGGAGGAGATGGAGTGGTGCTTTTCTTTCTTTATTCTTAATTGGGACACTACATGGCAAGATTATTTTATGAGATGTAAGCAATTCATCATTTCGGCCGAATAAAGTCCACTGCTGAACATAGGCCTCCCCCAAAGATCACCACAACGACCGATATGGGTGTGTTGTCATTGGGGGATTTTGCCATAATCGCCACGCTTGGCAGACGGGTTGGCGATCGCAGTTGAGTTGTTAATGTACTCGAAGGGTGCTGTTGCCCATCCTCCGGCTAATCCCTTAGTCGAATTTTATGACACCCATGGGAGGAGATTGGGTGGTGGTATTCTGGGCCGGCACCACACGGCAATTGGATGTAAACAATTAATACAAGCATTTTTTTTTACCAAATAGTACTAAATAAGAATCCTACTAATTCTACTCTATCATAAACAGAGAAAAGAATACTTTATAAACATTGTTCTTTAATAAATCTAAACAAATAAATAAAATTTAAGTGTCTGTTTGTAATGTCAAAAGAACAGCTTTTTACTAAATGCATATGAAAGTATATACGGAACATATAACAAAAAATGCATTTTAATTTTTTTTGTATGTCGGTCTCTTTGTTCCCGGTAAACTTCGAAACGGCTGGACCAATTTTGACGGGACTATCACTGGCAGATAGCTGATGTTATAAGGAATAACTGAGGCTACTTTTGTTTTAGAAAAATAATAAGGGTTACGCGCAAAGAAAGAAAACCTCTTGAAATTCAATATATATGTTCTATGTCGAAGTACTCTAAATGTATTTTAAATTAAACGCGGGTGAAGCCTCGGGTCCCAGCTACTTGAGGATAACAATACTTACCTTCTACTAAAACTAATTCTAAAATATTCATCGACTTATGATGCTGGCAGTACATTTAGGTTGGTATGGTTCCAAATAATCTTCAGTAATTCAAAATTTAATACAGCCGGACAAGTAAGGGTGGTGGCAGGCTTACAGGCTTATTTACATAGCACGTCAGGCACCCGGCCATGTCTAGACATGCTAACTCATTATTAAACCCAGTTAAGAACCTACTTGAAGTATGGACAACAGGGGAAACTGTGGAGATGGTGTGTAGTAATATGTTTTGTTGTTAACCGTGGCAAATATTGGCTCAACTAAATTGGTTACGAAAAAGGCAATCAATTAGGTATTGTTACTAATGTTTTTTTGTGCCGTGTGGTGCCGGCTCAGAATACCACCACCCTATTTCATCCCGTGGGTGTCGTAAAAGTCGACTAAGGGATTAACCGGAGGATGGGCAGCAGCGTCCTTCGAGTACATTAACAACTCAACTGCGATCGCCAACCAGTCTGCCAAGCGTGGCGATTATGGCAAGCAACAACAATGGCGAGCACACAACACACCCATATCGGTCGTTGTGGTGATCTTTGGGGGCGGCCTGTGCCCAGCAGTGGACTTCATTCAGCCGAAATGTTGATGACTACTGTTTTATTTAAATTGAAAAAGCAATACACTGACACCAGAAAAAAGTTTTTTTGATACATATTCGTGACGAGACGAGCAAGTCATTCTCCTGGTGGTAAGCGACATGCATCCATAACAATTAGAATGCTACTCAGGAAGGGTCCTGCGAGGCATCACACTGCGCTCGTCACCTTGAGACGTAAAGTTATCTAGTCTCTTATCCCCAGTAATGTCACTAGCTACAGTGCCCTCTGACCGGAGCACAGTAATGTCTAAAGTTTAACTACTGCTTAGAGGTCAACATCTGGCACCACCCCAGTGCCAGATGTTGACCACCTACCTAGCCGGCCTCTAGCAATAAGAGACCTACCACCAGTGAGATATCACAGCTTACAGGCCGTGATTTCATTTCTTGTGGGAATTTTATGCAGCCTTCTCATATATCCTGCAGGTTGTAGCGTCCTTGAGCTCCCTGTAAATAATGAGTTTTATTTGTTTTCTTGATTTTGAAAATGTGTACAGGCCATGGTATTGTTACACCATCCAGTAAATAGCAGTGAAACGTGGCGCCATCTAGTGCTTAGTAGCGTTACTACAGCGTGTGGAAACTTATAGTGTACTTCTGGATAGTTCAGCGTAACAATGCACGTGGCGCCATCTGTTGTCTAGTATCTGTACTATGTGTTGTGTGTAGTTACTTACAAAATGTTCGGGACTATTTCTTGTGGTGCCATCTAGTGTCTAGTAACGGTACCGCAATACCTAGAAACTTCGAGAAAGCAAACATCCAGGAAAGTCCTACTCAGTATCGGTAAATATAGCGGCCGCGAAGATAAGATGGACTTACCTCAATGACGTCGCGGAGGCCCATCGCCGCGACAACACCACTCCGTTCAAATAGTAAATACTTCTCCCCCCAGTCCCTTACGCGCGCCGGCCCGTGATTTAAACATCCCCTAATACATATTAAATAATACCGATCCAGCTGTCCCCAAAAACAATAGCCTGTTATCCCCAGCAACGCCCTAAACCGAGGCTCGTGTCCCGCAGGGGGCGGCGGGCGTTAGTAAGTATTGACGCCGGTATGTATGGACGCTTCTTTTGGCTTCGCCAGAAATGTCCGGTTGAGCAGCCACATTTCCAAGAATGTTTGCCAGAAGCCCTAAAAATGGCAGTACAGTTTACTATGCCATAGGGCACAATGAAGAACAAGTGGACTACCAAGCGATTATCCTGCAAGCCTAAAAGTTATATAAGTGATATTGAAAGAAAAAAACTTGTTTCGTGCGATTTTGGTAATATTTTATTTATGCCGAACCGCGGGTCATATAATAGAAAGAAAGAAAAACGATTTATTACCACAACAATTACTACATTCATATTAATCAATCTAAAAACTACACTAAACTTGCTATAAAAAACCACACGTGACGGCACGGTTGGTGCAGTGGCTGATACAGTCGACTGCTGCGCTTCGGGTCGTGGGTTCGATTCCCGCACGTAACAAATATTTGTATGATCTGCAGGTAGTTGTTCCGGGTCTGGGTGTATTGTATGTGAAATTCATGTCTGTAAACGCACCCACGACACAGGAGAAATCCTAGTGTGGGGGGGCAACGTTTTATAAAAAAAATCAAATGGCAAAAATAGAAATAAAAAATGAGATACAAAAGACAATAATCATATAAAAATAGCAATTTGCTTATGCACGTCTTAAAAGTGGCAAACAGGACAACACTCAGCATAATACTGTGTTGTAACATGAGCCACAACACAGAGCTATTTTTCAGTGCTAACATAATATTATAATAACGTTCACAAACACACACATCAGCCCGGAAGAGTCCACTGCTGAACATGGACCTCCCAATGGTCACTACAATGAGTGGTCAGATATTGCCATAATTAACACGCTTGGCAGGTGGATTGGTGATCGCAGTATGTCGTTATTTAGCACACGGGAAGATGATACTGCCCATCCCTTCAGCCTTCCTTTACGATATCTATGGGTGGAGAGGGGGGTTTATTTACCGGGAACCGCATTGAACTGACAACGGAACAACTGAAACATTGAAAACGTAACGTAGTTAAACTCGAAGGAAATGAATTTACGCTGAAAATTAAGAAAAAATGCATCAACTTCTGTATGGATGTTCTGTTCTAGTTATGGTCACGTAAGCCTTCACCCTGCAGGTATATCGTTCACCCATCTACGAACCGACCGTGGTGTTTGACGACCAGGTGAATGACTCCTAAATAATCTGTAGCTTAAATTTTATATTTGTTTAAAACTTTTATGTCCCAGATGTGCAGTCATTTTAGTACATAATATTCCAAGATGTGCGTGAAACGTGAGGATACTCCTAAAGTTAAATTAAACTAAATTAATAAATTCATAACCATCCAATGATATTATACCATAGATATGTTACGTCCATATTATATGGCACGCAAAACTCAGTCTCGCTATACGTAAGTATAAAGCTATAAAACCTATGCTGTAAGAAAGAAGATACAAAAACTACGAGAGTAAAAGAGATAGCTATCTAAAATGACAACACGTGTACTCGTTGTCTTCGTCGCACTTGTAATAGAATATATGTGTTGTCTCTTTTTTTGCGTGGCGTGTGTTTTGTTCGAGAATACTATTCTATGCATAATTTGAATAGTGTTTTTATTAAAATATTTTATGTAGTTTGTTACTCACGTGTGGTGTTGGTTGTTCTTTATTGATAGTTTGTGCATTTTCTATACGCACGATGGCATTGTTAGTACTAAATTAATAAAGCAATACAGATTGTGACAGTCTGTGTTCGTTGTCCTGTCTTGAGCGAACTGATTGCGAGGTGCTACAATTGGGGGAGCTTTGGTTCTTACTTTTGGCGCGCATGTAACATATCTACTTCTTTTAATATATAATATCATTGTAACCGTCATATCAGCGGTTCGGGGGTATTTTCAAATACTCACCACACTTGGCAGGCGGGTTGGTAGCGCAGTATGGTAACTGTTCCACAGAAGAGACGCAACTGCCCATCCCACTGGTTAAGAGAACCATAGTCGCCTTTTACGAGATCCACGGGAGGAGATGGAATGGTGCTATATTCTTATTCTGGACACCACACGGAGAAGATTCATAACTAATAAACTCTTATCTGGTGTACTTTAACGTTCGTTCTCGAGAACCCGCAGGTGCCGAAGATGACCACCTGGGTTGTTTTAGCCGGAAAGAGTCTAGCATGCACTCCCACCCCTTCTCTGGGTCAGAGGAAGCCCATGATGGATTTACAGAGGGTAGATTAAGTATTTTATTACCGATGAACGCAGTCCAGCAAAAATTACGTACTACTGCAGTGCTTGTTATTCTACAGCAATGTTTAAACTTTAGACATTGCTGTGATCTGGTTTGAAAGGCGCTGCACGGTTGGTGCAGTGGCTGATACAGTCGACTGCTGCGCTCCGAGTCGTGGGTTCGATTCCCACACGGAACAAATATTTGTATGATCTGCAGATAGTTGTTCCGGGTCTGAGTGTATTGTATGTGGAATTCATGTCTGTAAACGCACCCACGAAACAGGAGAAATCCTAGCGTGGGGCAACGTTTTAAAAAAAATAAAAAAAAAATAGTGAAATTACTGGGCAAGAGAGACTAAATAACGAATGTCTCGAGGTAATGAGCGCAGAGTGCATAACAACTGTTATGGTTTATTATAATTTCCGAGGTTCAAGCGTTTTTGCCTTACTATTTGAATCAGTCATAATAGCGCACAGGATAGGAACCGTTAATACATAAATAAAAAATGAATACATACCTTTTTTGTACCCGTGGTGCAGCAACTGGGCTTATCCCAGTTATGGACCCCCATTTATTGTGCTTATTTATGGTCTATAGTTTTTTTCTTGAACGTATATTCTTTCCTAATCCTCCTTTTGCTTTTCTGATTAATTTCGTTGCGGGCAATGATATTATAAATTAAAAAGAAGTAGATATGTTACATGCGTGCCAAAAATAAGAATCAAAACTCCCCCCATTGAAGCACCTCGCAATTGATTCGCCTAGATAGCTATCTCTTTTACTCTTGTTGTTTTTGTATCTTCTTTCTCACGACATAGTTGTGCAAGCGAGACTGTATTTTGCGCGCCATTTAATATGGACGTAACATGTCTATGGTATATTATCATTGGTTGCGGGGTCCAAGACAGTTATTCATTTCTCCGGGACACACCGAGCTTCTTTCCGGTGTTCTTTTCGGTGGTCGCCATTGTAGATCCTGACTTACTTACTTAGTAGTTGCAATGATTGGGATAGATTGTAGGGCTTGTCCCATTAAAAAAAATAGGTAGACGTGATGGTTTACCACCAGACGAAAGACTTGCTCGTCTCGTCGTCAGGATGCATATAAAAATACCTAAATCGATATATTTGCCGTGTGGTCAGGCTATGGGATTAGCCAGAGTTTGTGCAGCAGCGTTCTTCGAGCACATTAACAATTCAACTGCGATCGCCAACCCGCCTGCCAGGCTCGGCGATTATGGCAACACCCCCCAATGAGCTCCCAACACACCCAGACCGGGCGTTGTGGCGATCTTTGGGGGAAGCCTGTGTTCAGCAGTAGACTTTCATCAACATCATCATTTTGACGGCACGGTTGGTGCAGTGACTGATACAGTCGGCTGCTGCGCACCGGGTCGTGGGTTCGATTCCCGCACGGAACATATATTTGTATGATCTGCAGGTAGTTGTTCCGGGTCTGGGTGTATTGTGTGTGGAATTTGTGTCTGTAAACGCACCCACGACACAGGAGAAATCCTAGAGTGGGGCAAAGTTTTTCAAAAGAAAAAAACACAATCATCATAGCGGCCAAAGGACGTCCACTGCTGAACAAAGGCCTCCGCAACGGCTTTCCACAAAGTCCGGTTACATGCCACATGAACCCAACGGCTCCCAGCGACCTTCACCACATCATCCGTCCATCTCGTTGGAGGTCGTCCCACGCTGCGTTTTCCGGTGCGCGGTCTCTACTCGAGAACCTTTTTGCCCCAACGGCCATCAGTTCTACGAGCAATGTGCTGCCCAGTACTTTACTCGGGTGAAATGATGATGATGTGGCCACATAAGCCACTGTTGATTATTATTACAACTTTATCTTTACTCTGTCTGTACTCTCGGTATGATTGGTTACCTACGAAGTCATGGGTGTGTTTTAGTATGAGAAACCAATTATAATGTTGTTTTTATTCAGTTCGTTGAATGAGAACTGTGTGCATTAGTGTGCTTTTATGAAGAATGGTAGTGGGAAAATGGATTTCTAGGCTCGCATACATTTTGATCTACATGGCATATCTCCTTTCTTCCAATATCTTTGGTAATACGTATGAAAGTATGTTTTTCTTCTACTGTGTCGTATGTTTAGTTCACAGACATAAATCTCACACATGCACGAACACCCACCTAGAACAACTATCTGTAGCCATAAAAAGATTTGTTCTGTGCGGAAATCGAAAGCCTATTAGCCACCAAGTCAAATACCGCCAAAACTGATATAGAAACGGAAAGCAGCATTGAAAGTACGTATAAGTACATTTAGTGTAAAATAATGAGTTAAATATGGCAGCAGTTGTCGAGAAAACATTGTTTAGAAATTTTATTTCAGAAACACCTTCAGGCATCACCTTCTGTCGTCAAAGTTCGCATTTTATCCAATAATTTCCAATATCTGAAGCTCAATACAAGAGAGTGAATGCAAATCGTCCTCAACCGAGACCCAATAGCTGAAGACATCTTTTTTCATCCATGGGGAGCGCTGGAAAAAGCACGTTGATTGCGAAGTCTCGCGGGGAATGCACAATCGACGAAGGAATAAGTTTAAAGGTTTCGATATGTTTTTAGACTGGTATTTAAATTAGTGGAATTCATAAGTTTCAGCAAGACAATACAATACAATATCTTTATTTGACTGAATATGGTTGTTACAGATCTTAAAATTAGAGGTTACAGTTTCATCATATTCTGCCATTTGTGGCATTCAAATTAACAGACAATTAAATTTAAATGGTAGCTTGTTTCAGAAAAATCTGAATAGACTGACGGAACGGTGCTGATAAGCTATGTGTGCAATTATTTTAAAAAAATCAATCAGATTTGACTATCTCTTCGAAAAAAAACACTTGACAGACTTGGGGGGGTCCTTTACAAACCTCTCTGAGAAGTGCCTGGGGGGCGGCCTTTTTTACAGCCGTCTGCCCTCCGCTAGAGGAGGTGACCGCTTTACAGTCATCCCCTCCGAGATGTGCCTAAAGGCGTGGCACCAATGGGCGGCTCTAGTGTGATCTTACGAGGACCTGGAGCCCCCCTTCAGTGCTGAAGATGACCGCTCCAGTGGTTTTAGCCAGTAGGAGTCCGGTATACCCTTTCGCTTTTCCCCGGGGCGGAGGAAGTTCCATGTAGAATTTCCACTATACAACAATAAAAAAGGGGTGGCCCAGGCCCCCCGCCACATGTGTCGCCATTTTTGACAAAAATTTCCAGTACGCTTCACCACGCTTGGCTGGTGGGTTGGTGAGCGCTGTTTGGCTACTATTCTACAGAAGGGACGCTACTGCCCATCTTTCTGGTTTAGAATACCTTAGTCCTCTTTTAAGAGATTTATGGGAGGAGATGGAGTGGTGCTACATTGTAATCCGGACACCCCACAGACCGACAAGTTCGGGCATAACTCCTTCATACATGCAGGATGATTAGTTTTTGTTTTAAAGAAACCTTGTGTAACACAGTGTAAAGTTACTAACACTACGTCTGAGGGCGTGCTTCCTCATAGGATGCACCACTTGATTGCAAACTTGAAACATAAGCATCAAGCAAAGCAAAAATCTTTAAAGTCCAAGCTGCCCGCTTATGGAGTGTGTTGCCAAAGATAATTAGACGTGCTAAATCACTATGAATATTTAAAAGACTAGTCAAGGTACATTATCTATCACTGTAGTTTCTTCTTTACATCTTGTATTTGTATGTATCTAATATAATAATATTTATTGTATATGTATTAACTTAAAATTATTGTCACACCGTGAACTAGGTACGCTTTTCTTTTTCGCTTACAAATCTGTCCATCCCAAGGTGGTCCGGCAGAAATCGCTGTGTGCGATAAGACCGCCCGTTGTACATGTCTTTTTCTATATTGGATCTTATTTTTGTTATTTTTGGTGTACAATAAAGTGTATTGTATAAGCAGATAAATGCGTCGCCTACAGATAGTAAGCACGCCATGGAACGGTATCTCTTTTAAACATTGTTTAGTACAATGTGAAGTCTCACTAACACGACGTCTGAGAGGCGTGCTTCCTCATAAGACGCCACTTGATTGCACTCTTCAGAATACAGGTACTTAAATGTATAGCGATCAACACCCCCTTCGCTTGCGAGCTCTTCGTGTTACTGTACGCTTTAACTATCATTTTTATAGAATAATTCTTTATCGTGAATGCTGCGTATGTACTGCTTGAGAATTTCATAGATAAGGCTAAGCAGAAAAGAAAGACAAAATAAAATATTGATTATGGTATCAATCACAGAAATAGGAAATAAGGAGAAGTGTAAGGGGGCGTAACCGCGCCACCGCGACATGCAAAATCCGGGCCATCCGGAAAAAATGCTGGTTTTGTAACATCGGTTGAGATTCGATCGCGTAAGTGAAACTTTGTTAAAGTGTCGTGTTGTTCGGGGATAACATGCAGAAACCGAAGCGAAAACAATAACTTTATCAAGAAGGAATCATATCTTTATATATTGTACTATGCAAGTGAAAGAATTTTCTTGTATTTGTCTATAAAAAGAATAAATAAAAATTATTGTTTTGTTGTTACATTTGGATTGATGGAGCAGAACCACATTATTATTTTTGTACAAAATACAATGCTTCTTGTCTACCACTTTTAACTAGCAATCGGTGAATAACAAACGCAGTGAATAGAACAGCGAGTGGTACTCCCAGATAACTTACGCATTACGTGGTACGGCTGCTGTGGTGTAGTCTGTATGCTCGGCATGATTGGCTACCTAAATACTCGTGAGTGTGTTTTAATATAAGTAGCCAATTATAATGTTGTGTTTATTCAGTTCATTGGATGAGAACTTGTAACTGTGTGCATTAGTGTGTTTTTATGAAGAATGGTAGGGGAAAACTGGATTTCTAGGCTCACATACATTTTGAACTACACAGCATATCTTCTTTCTTCCAATATCTTTGGTATCAATAATAAAAAGGGTATCAACGTTTTTACTGGTTGAGATCTTACTTTAGTATCTATATAAATGTTATAAATTTGTAAGAATCTTTAGTCCTACTTAGTATCCCTCCAATATTCTATGCGTTTCTTTCTCAGTTATTAATAACTATGTTATAATTATGTTAATATTGTGTCTTAGCTGTATGCTACGACACAATATTTTAAATATTTTATAAACATGTTTACACCTTTTTTAACACGCTTTTATAACTTGGTATGATCTATGAGTCTATGTATTTATGTAACAGATTTTTTTTTAACTCGTTTATCATCCCCGTCAAAACGTCGGATTGATTGCACACTTATCAAGGACCGATGACAATTCAATAATTTAAATAGTTTGTCCCTTTATCCTTGCCAGGATCTTCAGGATTAGCGATATTTTCATAAACTCATCCACATACAAAAACTTGCACAAATGACAATTTCTTCGACATATACAAATTTGCACAAAACATAATACCTTGATAAGATGTCGATTAAATTTCTCGCGGCAAGAGTGCGTGAGACTTGAATAGTGTCTCTTACTTCAGATGATTTTATCCGTAATAGACGGAGAATTTGTTTACTTAAACGTCGAAAGGAAGATGGTTGGGTAAATAATTACCACCCGGCGTTATTGTGACTATGGACAGGCAACCTGGACATTCAGCCGTTTGGTAGTTATCCGCACTAAAAACTAGAAAATAAATAATAGTTTTAAAAAGCACGCTTTTGTAGATAATAAGATAACCGAACTAAAAAGTAGAAAATAATGTTCAATAATTTCAAAATAACAATAGAGGGAGTTTAAAAAAATTGTACAAAAGGGTTTTCAGATAGTTTCACGATGACGCTACATTTACAAATATTCACAAAAATATTTACAACATTGACATCACCCCACGCTACAAAAGAGTGTTTTTTAGTTTTGTAACTACTATTTTTAGCTTCGTACAGCAAACTGTACCTAGTCATTTAAATTTTATTTTGTTTCTAATAAGCTTTCATTGTCATTTTGTATCCAAAATAAGACATTTTTTCCGTCTTTCATCATATTTATTTATACGCTTTATATTACAAGCCTGAGCTGCATGTATTTAACTGTAATGGAATATTGCAATTAAATTTTCGCCAATCCGCTTGCCACATCATTTCGGCCAAATGAAGTCCACTGCTGGACACAGGCCTCCCCCAAAGATCACCACAACCAGCGATATGGATATGTTGTGGGCTCATTGGGGGGTTTTGCCATAATCGCCACGCTTGGCAGACGGGTTGGCGATCGCAGTTGAGTTGTTAATGTACTCGAAGGACGCTGCAGCCCATCCTCCGGCTAATCCCTTAGTCGACTTTTACGATACCCACGGGAGGAGATGGAGTGGTGGCATTCTGAGCCGGCACCACACGGCATATTTATTTATTTGTTTTAAATTATAAGCCTGAGCTGCATGTATGTAACTGAAATGGAATATTGCAATTAAATTTTCGCCAATCCGCTTGCCACATCATTTCGGCCGAATGAAGTCCACTGCTGGACACAGGCCTCACCTATGCGATAAACAAATAAAACGTGGAAAACAATTTAACTAGAGTTACAAGTAATATATTAACAAAATATTACAAGATCATCTTCCTGCCCTAGACCCAAGTTACTTGGGGTCGGCGCAATATTTTAATCATATTGCAACGGTTTTAGCAAAAAGGTTTTACATTCGGCCGTTTGCCTGACTCCAACCCTACTTGGGTATGCTAGTGCCGCTAGATTACCCGCCAACTGCAGGCAACCCAAAGTGCTTTAATCAAACTCCAAAAAACTCTTCAGTCACCTACGGCACACACGGAATGTGATGGGGTAGCCCTATTCGTGACCGGAGCTACACGGCTGTAACAAAATACAACCTACTAGGTGCATCTACTCTAAAAATAAGTCCGGTAAATAATCCAAAAAACGTGAGTTGCAATTAATTTTCACAAAATATTACAACATTTATAAAAGAAAAGTAAATGGTAAGTAATCCAAAAATGTGACAACATTTATAAAAGAATTAAAATGTAAACAATCCAAAAAATGTGGAACGCTTCACGATTTTGCGTGTCATCCTTGCGCAGGGGCCATGCTAATCTTCTCTGTATCGTTCCAATTTTAGTATATGTACTGCCGAAGCAAGTACACTTGTATAGCCAAATAAAAGGACCTAATGATTATGAACAGGAAAACTCTGCATGTGTGATCTAGAATTTTTGAGAAATACATAGTCATCCCATGTTTGTTCTCCTTTAAAAGTATACCATGTGAAACAAAAACATGTTTATTACCACTTCATAAATAATATAATTAAAAATAATTCTAAATAACCTATAAATACCGCATAGTTTATACTTTTTTTTTTTTTTTTTTTTTTTTATTGGGACAAGCCCGCCACACATTCCCAACCACTGCAATTCCTGTAAGCCAGGATCTACAATGGCGACCACCGAAAAGAACACCGATCAATGAAGCTCGGTGTGTCCCAGAGAAATGAATAACTGTCTTGGAACCCGCACCGAAATTAATCAGAAAAGAAAAAGGAGGAGTAGGAAAGAATATACGTTCCACTTCCCTCCGTAGCAAGCAGGAGACAGAGAAAAACGATAGGCCATAATATGCACAATAAATGGGAGTTTACAACAGGGTTAAGCCCAGTTGCCAAGCACCACGGGTACAATTTTTTTATTTACGGGTCCTATGTTGTGAGCTATTGTGACTGATTCCAATAGTAGGTATGGCAAAAACACTTGAACGCACGGAAATTCGTCCTAGTCGCAACAAGGTCTGTATAGTAAACAACCCCGGATGTAACTTGCATGCTGTCAAACATAATGTTGCGTTCATCTTGCCAAAGAATACACTCCCACAGGATATGATGTGCAGACTGTTCATATTCACAGTCCGGTGTTGAACATTTGCAGAATGGTGAGGTAACAAGCTTGAAGCTAAATAATTTACTCTTAAAGTTACCATGACCGGTGAGAAATTGAGCCACGCAATGATCAACTTCCAACCATGCACTTGCCAGCCGCTCACGAATGGATGGATAGTTTATACTGTAAAATTAAACTATGGTGAAGCGCCATCTAGGTTTGCAAAACCGAACTCTCATCTACCGAAGGTAACGAAGTAGTGCGTCATATTCTATCATAAATTACTATTTTATATGGTTTACTGGAAAAAAATATTATATTAGCAAATTTACGATCAATATGTGACAATTACAAATAAATGGAAATATATCGTGGCAAAATCTTCGATTTAAATGCAATTTTTATTACTCGGCAAAATATTGATTGCAGCGCCATCTTTACATTGTATCTAATACTTAATAGTAAACTATGATGTGTGGATTTGTAGGTAGGAATTGATGTAGTTTATATATTATTTTATAGATGTCGCTCTTTAGTGAAATATATATTTAAAATTTTGTTTAAATACTTCAACCTACTAATATTTTATGAGCGGTCGGCTCTTCTGTTGAATAATATAATTATATAGTGGAACGTTCTAAAATTACTTATTAAATACGATGTCCCTTTTACCTGTCTCTTGTATCGTGTACCTACAATTTACAGACAGTAATAAACCTCACGTGTACAACATCCAGACCCTGAACAACTATCTGAAGGTCATAGAAATATTTGTTCTTTGCAGGGATCGACCCCGAGACACGTAGCACAGAAGCGAAACGCTTGGGTACCAGTGCTAACTGTACCGTGTCATAATGAAATTCTCAATACAAGTTTATCATTGTCAGGCTTAAAAATATATGCAAAAGAGATTTCTTTTATAACTTACCTCATCAATCCTAGGGCTCTTTTTACTTGTATTTTAGTTTTTTATTCGATAAGGCCGATTACATACGTTAGAAGTGGATTATCACCGTTATTTCAATTCTGTATTCAAGGATGTATGGATGTTTGAGATTAAGGAATTACACCCCAGTTCGTTCTCGTAGTCTAAACACGTCTTGAGATTTTCTACTCAATAGTAATGACGGTCTGAAGCCTACCATCAGTCATCAGGAAGAACATGAGAGTTATAAACAATGATAATAGCCGTGATATACTGTAGCACATAACGGTGGAACGATGTGGAGTAGTGATGCGCTGTCCCGGGATTTACGAAAGAAAGAAAGAAAGAACAAATATTTGTTTAAACATGTGTCAGTCACAATACAAAAGAATTTGGTTAGTCCAACATGTTTTACCGTGATCGGCGTACAAAATTGCCGTGTGTGTACCTATGCCTATTATTATGCCTGGTCATGAATTAAAATTTACATCTCATAATTATGCATTTAGATGTCAAAGTATATATCCGTTGCAATTTAAATTACAATTTAAGTCAAATCTTTGTAAATGAATAAAAAAAAAAAAAAAAAAAAATTAATATCAATTCAAAATTTATCCTTATCCTTAAAAAAAAATGTTACCATGGACTTCACATTGTAATAATTTGTTTCAAATATTAATGTTTTAAATTTTAATTTAAATACCCACATTTATCTATATTTTTTGGAACTTTCTGTAATTTTATTCTAGACTAGCTGGGACAAGCGGTTTCACCCGCGTTTAATAAAAAAAAGTACTTTAACATAAACACTTGACATGGCATATATATATTGGATTTCAAGGGTTTAATTTTTAGGGGGGAACCTAATTATTTTTCTAAAATAAAAGTAGCCTAAGTTATTTCTTATAACATCGGCATTCACATAAATTACAGAACTACCAGAAAATTTTCGGTATTTGGGCAAATCCCATATTTTCCTCACAAATCCCGGATACAACTTGTCACCACTATTGCATGGTTTGAGCCCGGGAACATTACTCTAGAGTGAATCCCTATGCTTACTTCCGCTACATATCGCAGTTAGGGATGTATTGGGCTGTTCGTATGTAATATTATGTAAGTATGTTGTTTTTGTGAATGAGCATTATTTTTGCTGGGCTTATAGCCTTTGATGGGAAAAAGGAGAGTAGCAAGTACTAGCTATTTAGTTAAATATTATGTTACATGTTACTTATAGTGTGGTGCCGGCTCAGAATGCCACCACCCCATTTCATCTCGTGGGTGTCGTAAAAGTCGACTAAGGGATTAACCGGAGGATGGGCAGCAGCGTCCTTCGAGTACATTAACAACTCAACTGCGATCGCCAACCCGTCTGCCAAGCGTGGCGATTATGGCAAGACCCCCCAATGAGCACACAACACACCATATCGGTCGTTGTGTTGATCTTTGGGGGAGGCCTGTGTCCAGCAGTGGATTTCATTCGGCCGAAATGAATATAGTGACAGATTTGAGAATATTCTAGTCTACTATTGCTTTATATTTTGAGTGTATCATGCAGCTTGAGCTTGCTGCGGGGACAGAGTCTTGCGTCATCAAAAAAATAACCCGACTAACAACTAGATGTTTTATAAAGGTCAAGTAGACGTTTTATACTTTCAGTTAGTCTTTTAAGATTGGTCGTTTAAACGTAAATATAAACGGTTATAAAACGCGATTCAGACCCAAATTACACGACAATATGATCGTTTAGTAGTTACGTAGAAGTCAGCCAATAACGTTGTATACAAGTTAAAATAAAATTATAACGTCCGACATTTCGGTCCAATACTGGTTGTAATTAAACCCGTATGTGACCGCTTAAAATAACCCTGTCAAAACGTCACACAAAAAGGCAAAATTAAGTTAATTTCCATGATTACAAAATGTAATAAACACTTATTATTGTAGATTATTTAAATGCAGCTTAAGTGTGATGACAGTTGTAAAATAGCAAGTTGTTCTTTGGGGTTTTATGACGATATATGTGTTGCTGTGAAGTTTTTAACGCGCTCGCCTATTTCTTTGTAATTCAATCATTTAATATATTATTCAAAATATGTTTTCATAATAAGTTCGTGAGGCACAAATTTCTCAAGCATTTTACCTTTTTGTTACAAATGGACCAATATTGTTTTGATGCTAACGTCGAAAGCTGCTGCTAATTCAGCCGTAGATTGAGTATCATCGGCTTCCATAAACGTCTTTAATTAGTTATTGTCGACCAAAGTTTTCGGACGACCACATAGTTCATTTTTCGGATAATATTTTCAGAACGGAAGCGGGCAAACCAACTACGGGTTGTGCGTTCATTTGTAATGTTCGCTCCGTAAACGTCGTTGATGTTGCACACCGCTTGTGCCACGTTGCTGCTACGAAGGTTCATTCCATAATTACTCGAATTTTAAACGTATCCATGACGACGGAAAAGCTCGATACGTGATGAAAACGTAACACTAATCAATACACGTAAGACTGATTTTGAATAATGAAGACCATGTTTATACCAAAATTAATTTGAAATTATATTAATTCATATCTATTATTTGTATGATCTACAGATAGTCTTGTCTTAACTGGGTGTTCGTGCATGGGAGATTTATGTCTGTAAGCTGCACCCACGACACAGGAAAGCTATTTTATAAGAAAAAAAATTGGTTGCCTGTAAAGTCGGTATACGGGCGAAAGTTTTACGTGACAACGACTTTGAGTGGTCACTCTCTCTCTCTCGCTCTGTCTCTCTCGCTCTTAGGCGGGCTAACTGTGCTCGAGTGGAAGGGACGCGTGCCTTTCACTTTTTATGTCTGTCTCTCTCGCTCTTAGGCGGGCTAACCATGCCCGAGTGGAAGGGACGCGTGCCTCTCACTCGCTCTCATTGTGAGCGCATAACGTGAGCGGAGCGTAACGCAGTTTCTTGAAGTGTCACCCGGCAAACCAATTTATAAGACGTTGTCACGTCAAAAAATTCACCATACCTTGCTAACCAAAACTGTGATATCCAATAAAGTGGTAAGAGTATCCATGGAGTTTCAATGTGAGCTCTTCTCTATAGGAGAATTCTGAACCGTGCATCTAAATTCTGGACAAAATACCCTCTAGGATTTTACAGACACGAATTCCACCTGCACAAACTGACTGATCCAGAACAGCTATGTTTAGATTATACAAAGATTTGTTCCGAGCTAGAATCGGATAGGCATGATGCTGCATGCTGTAGATGCGAATCTATACTGGCGAGCTACTGACGTCCTGTACCAGTCTATAGATTCAAGATGTTAGCATTGGTTGACGAAGGTGCTATGATTTGACACCAGAATGTTGATGCAGAACAACTATGTTTAGATTATACAAAGATTTGTTCCGAGCTAGAATCGGATAGGCATGATGCTGCATGCTGTAGATGCGAATCTATACTGGCGAGCCACTGACGTCCTGTACCAGTCTATAGATTCTAGATATTAGAATTAGTTGACGAAGGTGCTATGATTTGACACCAGAATGTTGATGCAGAACAACTATGTTTAGATTATACAAAGATTTGTTCCGAGCTAGAATCGGATGGGCATGAAGCTGCATGCTGTAGATGCGAATCTATACTGGCGAGCCACTGACGTCCTGTACCAGTCTATAGATTCTAGATGTTAGAATTAGTTGACGAAGGTGCTATGATTTGACACCAGAATGTTGATGCAGAACAACTATGTTTAGATTATACAAAGATTTGTTCCGAGCTAGAATCGGATCGGCATGATGCTGCATGCTGTAGATGCGAATCTATACTGGCGAGCCACTGACGTCCTGTACCAGTCTATAGATTCTAGATGTTAGCATAAGTTGACGGAGGTGCTACGATTGGAGACCAGAGTGTTGATGCTGCGGTGTGAGGAGTGAGGCGGATCATCATTTCGGCTGAACGAAGTCCACTGCTGGACACAGGCCTCCCCAAAGATCACCACAACCACCGATATGGATGTTTTGTGGGCTCATTAGGGGGTTTTGCCATAATCGCCACGCTTGGCGGGCGGGTTGGCGATCGCAGTTGAGTTGTTAATGTACTCGAAGGACGCTGCTGCCCATCCTCCGGCTAATCCCTTAGTCGACTTTTACGACACCCATGGGAGGAGATGGGGTGGTGGCATTCTGAGCCGGCACCACACGGCATGAGGCGGATGATGGTGATGGAATGATACACCAAAGATAAATTAAAGATTAGAAGACGATTCCAATGCTTGGTTAGTTGTTCCCAACTAGTAAAGCAACTAGCCACTGCGACGAATTTACTGTAATTTTCTTTATCTTCTCTTTTGTTATTATGAGGTATTGTTAAAACACAAAATACCAAATTTTAAAAAATGACTATTGTTTGTCTACTTCTTAAAAAAAAAAATTGGTTGCCTGTAAAGTCGGTATACGGGCGAAAGTTTTACGTGACAACGACTTTGAGTGGTCACTCTCTCTCTCTCGCTCTGTCTCTCTCGCTCTTAGGCGGGCTAACTGTGCTCGAGTGGAAGGGACGCGTGCCTTTCACTTTTTATGTCTGTCTCTCTCGCTCTTAGGCGGGCTAACCATGCCCGAGTGGAAGGGACGCGTGCCTCTCACTCGCTCTCATTGTGAGCGCATAACGTGAGCGGAGCGTAACGCAGTTTCTTGAAGTGTCACCCGGCAAACCAATTTATAAGACGTTGTCACGTCAAAATCACTTCCGAAATGAAAACGTGCTTCAAACATATAACTACATACTAATTTATTTTTGACATCAAATCTTAATTCAGATAAACAAACTTCTCTCGATATTTGTAATAATCTTTTAAAGTCTATTTTACGCTTTGTACGCTTCTCTCTGTTAATTTTCAATTCTCCTGCATAGTATTAGCGATTCTTCCTGATTCACATTCCATTTCCGATATAACATTACGACATGGATCTGCCCTCTCCTTCCATTTATTTTTCTTCTACTTGACAGGGTTTACCTAACAATTGCCGTGTGGTGCCGGCTCAGAATGCCACCACCCCATTTCATCCCGTGCGTGTCGTAAAAGTCGACTAAGGGATTAACCGGAGGATGGGCAGCAGCGTCCTTCGAGTACATTAACAACTCAACTGCGATCGCCAACCCGTCTGCCAAGCGTGGCGATAATGCAAGACCCCCCAATGAGCATACAACACATCCATATCGGTCGTTGTGGTGATCTTTGGGGGAGGCCTGTGTCCAGCAGTGGACTCCATTCGGCCGAAATGACCTAACATTTGTGAATCAACCGTCTCTTCCCTATTTTACTCTCTATTATGTATACTTTGTCTACCTCTTTCCGAATATGATTGTCTGTTTGAGACTTTGTAAGTAATAAACTATCCAAGTGGTGTCTGGGTTAAGACTATAGCACCACTCCATTTCCTCTCGTGGAGGTCGTAAAAGGCGACTAAGGGACTTTAAACCAGAGGGATGGGCAGCAGCGTCCTTTCTGCGGAACAGTATCCATTCTGCGCTCACCAACCCGCCTGCCAAGCGTGGTGAGTACTGGAAAATTCCCCCCAATATGATGCAACAGTTGTGGAAATCTATAGGGAAGGCCTTTATTCAGCAGTAGGCGTTGTATGGCCGATATGAAGTAATATATCCAAGTCCAATGTTTATCATTGCCAATATTATAACTTTTACTGCTCAGTATTGTAATAGAACTAGCTGGGACCCGCGGTTTCACTCGCGTTTAATTTAAAATACATTTAGAGTACTCTGACATAGGCACTTGACATAGAATATATATATTGAATTTCAAGGGTTTTTTTTTGCACGGAACCCTAATTATTTTTCTAAAATAATACTAGCCTATGTTACCCCTTATAATATCAGCTATCTGTCAGTGAAAGTCCCGTCAAAATCGGTCCAGCCGTTTCGGAGATTACAAGGAACAAACAACAGAAAGACAAAAAAAAAATTGTTTTTGTTATATATCCCGTATATACTTTCATATGCATTTAATCATAATTTCGGCCGAATGAAGTCCACTGCTGGACACAGGCCTCCCCCAAAGATGTCCACAACGACCGATATGGATGTGTTGTGGGCTCATTGGGGGGTTTTGCCATAATCGCCACGCTTGGCAGACGGGTTGGCGATCGCAGTTGAGTTGTTAATGTACTCGAAGGACGCTGCTGCCCATCTTCCGGCTAATCCCTTAGTCGACTTTTACGACACCCATGGGAGGAGATGGGGTGGTGGCATTCTGAGCCGGCACCACACGGCATGAGGCGGATGATGGTGATGGAATGATACACCAAAGATAAATTAAAGATTAGAAGACGATTCCAATGCTTGGTTAGTTGTTCCCAACTAGTAAAGCAACTAGCCACTGCGACGAATTTACTGTAATTTTCTTTATCTTCTCTTTTGTTATTATGAGGTATTGTTAAAACACAAAATACCAAATTTTAAAAAATGACTATTGTTTGTCTACTTCTTAAAAAAAAAAATTGGTTGCCTGTAAAGTCGGTATACGGGCGAAAGTTTTACGTGACAACGACTTTGAGTGGTCACTCTCTCTCTCTCGCTCTGTCTCTCTCGCTCTTAGGCGGGCTAACTGTGCTCGAGTGGAAGGGACGCGTGCCTTTCACTTTTTATGTCTGTCTCTCTCGCTCTTAGGCGGGCTAACCATGCCCGAGTGGAAGGGACGCGTGCCTCTCACTCGCTCTCATTGTGAGCGCATAACGTGAGCGGAGCGTAACGCAGTTTCTTGAAGTGTCACCCGGCAAACCAATTTATAAGACGTTGTCACGTCAAAATCACTTCCGAAATGAAAACGTGCTTCAAACATATAACTACATACTAATTTATTTTTGACATCAAATCTTAATTCAGATAAACAAACTTCTCTCGATATTTGTAATAATCTTTTAAAGTCTATTTTACGCTTTGTACGCTTCTCTCTGTTAATTTTCAATTCTCCTGCATAGTATTAGCGATTCTTCCTGATTCACATTCCATTTCCGATATAACATTACGACATGGATCTGCCCTCTCCTTCCATTTATTTTTCTTCTACTTGACAGGGTTTACCTAACAATTGCCGTGTGGTGCCGGCTCAGAATGCCACCACCCCATTTCATCCCGTGCGTGTCGTAAAAGTCGACTAAGGGATTAACCGGAGGATGGGCAGCAGCGTCCTTCGAGTACATTAACAACTCAACTGCGATCGCCAACCCGTCTGCCAAGCGTGGCGATAATGCAAGACCCCCCAATGAGCATACAACACATCCATATCGGTCGTTGTGGTGATCTTTGGGGGAGGCCTGTGTCCAGCAGTGGACTCCATTCGGCCGAAATGACCTAACATTTGTGAATCAACCGTCTCTTCCCTATTTTACTCTCTATTATGTATACTTTGTCTACCTCTTTCCGAATATGATTGTCTGTTTGAGACTTTGTAAGTAATAAACTATCCAAGTGGTGTCTGGGTTAAGACTATAGCACCACTCCATTTCCTCTCGTGGAGGTCGTAAAAGGCGACTAAGGGACTTTAAACCAGAGGGATGGGCAGCAGCGTCCTTTCTGCGGAACAGTATCCATTCTGCGCTCACCAACCCGCCTGCCAAGCGTGGTGAGTACTGGAAAATTCCCCCCAATATGATGCAACAGTTGTGGAAATCTATAGGGAAGGCCTTTATTCAGCAGTAGGCGTTGTATGGCCGATATGAAGTAATATATCCAAGTCCAATGTTTATCATTGCCAATATTATAACTTTTACTGCTCAGTATTGTAATAGAACTAGCTGGGACCCGCGGTTTCACTCGCGTTTAATTTAAAATACATTTAGAGTACTCTGACATAGGCACTTGACATAGAATATATATATTGAATTTCAAGGGTTTTTTTTTGCACGGAACCCTAATTATTTTTCTAAAATAATACTAGCCTATGTTACCCCTTATAATATCAGCTATCTGTCAGTGAAAGTCCCGTCAAAATCGGTCCAGCCGTTTCGGAGATTACAAGGAACAAACAACAGAAAGACAAAAAAAAAATTGTTTTTGTTATATATCCCGTATATACTTTCATATGCATTTAATCATAATTTCGGCCGAATGAAGTCCACTGCTGGACACAGGCCTCCCCCAAAGATGTCCACAACGACCGATATGGATGTGTTGTGGGCTCATTGGGGGGTTTTGCCATAATCGCCACGCTTGGCAGACGGGTTGGCGATCGCAGTTGAGTTGTTAATGTACTCGAAGGACGCTGCTGCCCATCTTCCGGCTAATCCCTTAGTCGACTTTTACGACACCCATGGGAGGATATGGGGTGGTGGCATTCTGAGCCGGCACCACACGGCAATGCATTTAATAAAAAGCTGTTATTTTGACATTACAAACAGACATTTCAATTTTATTTATTTGTATAGATATGTGCTGGCCGGTGAAATATTTGATATCAACAATGTAAGTTTTCTAATAACAACACTATCAATGACAAAGGTATAATAGCTATATTATTCTCGCAAACAGGACAATGTAAGTGATATACCTACCCACTAATAAAGCATTTTACCCACGCACAAAAATATTGTAATAACCTATTACCTATCAGATAATATAGTATGGTACAATCTACCCTCAATTATACCGCCCCTTTACTATCAAGCTTCGTAAACGCACACAGTCGGCACGTGGCGATGTAAAACAGTAATATTAACGTAAATAAAGTTATTAGTTTGTTTGTGTAGTCATAATTATGAGCTGATCTAATCCCTGCCCGGGGAGGGTGTTATGTCATGTGCAGTTCTGAAAAAATGAGATGGTGTAAGATAAAAATAGTGTCTGGGTAACAGCTTGAGCAAAAGATTCACGTGCGAATCAGAATTTGGTTATCATTTGCGTTAACGGTGTAGGAAAAACATCTTGAGGAAAGCTATCATCATCATCATTTCAGCCGAATGAAGTCCACTACTGGACATGGCCCAAAGATCACCACAGCGATCGATATGGGTGTGTTGTGTGGTTCACTGGGGGGTTTTGCCATAATCGCCGCTCTTGGCAGACGGGTTGGCGATCGCAGTTGAGTTGTTAATGCACTCGAAGGAAGCTGCTGCCCATCCTCCGGCTAATCCCTTAGTCGACTATTACGACACTCACGGGAGGAGATGGTGTGGTGGCATTCTGAGCCGGCACCACACGGCATAGTGGGACAGTGGGACATTATTACCAGTATGAGAAAAGGCCCCACGAGTGGGACAGTAATGGCCTGATTATGTTAAAAGCTTAATCATTTAGAGTTGGGAGCGAACGCTAATATTTAAAATGGTCTAAAAACGTTACAAAATACGCTTGCAATTTTATACCAGCCCTATCACATGTTTTTTTAATCATCTTTAAAAAAGGGGTCTCCCCCTTTCTGTATCCATCACGTGTTTTATGTAAATGCATCATCATAATTTCGGCCGAATGAGGTCCACTGCTGGACGCATGCCTCCCCCATAGATCACCACAACGACCGATGTATTGTGGGCTCATTGGGGGGTTTTAGCATAATCGCCACGCTTGGCAGACGGGTTGGCGATCGCAGTTGAGTTGTTAATGTAATCGAAGGACGCTGCTGCCCATCCTCCGGTCAATCCCTTAGTCGACTGCTACGACATCCACGGGAGGAGATGGGGTGGTGGTATTCTGAGCCGCGGCACCACACGGCAGCCGGCACCACACGTAAATGCATATCTCCAACATAAGATGCACAGATTTGGACGACTTTTTTTTTGGTCGTAAGAGTTTTTTCCCGAGGTGGTCCCATTTAGAAGGCAATGAGCAAAACCCTATGAAACGTGGTACCCGCTCTAATAGACATAATTTAAACATATATTTTGTGAACCGGTAGTCATACTGCGCTCACCAACCACCCTGCCAAGCGTGGTGAGTATTGGCAAATACCCCCCGAAATGATGACACAGTTGTGGAATCTATGGGGGAGGCCTTTGTTCAGCAGTGGACGTATAAATGGCCGATATGAAACATATATTATTGGAAAGGTATTTTTTATTTTGAGTGCCTGTCTACATTTCCTGTAGCAACGAAGTTATTTGATGTTTAACTTTTTTACGACAATTGATTGTAGTGTATAAAATACCGCCGTATAATATTGCCGTGTGGTGCCGGCTTTGCCATGTGGTGCCAAATTGCCGTGTGGTGCCGGCTCAGACCACCCCATTTCCTCCCGTAGGTGTCGTAAAAGTCGACTAAGGGATTAGCCGGAGGATGGGCAGTAGTGTCCTTCGAGTACATTAACAACTCAACTGCGATCGCCAACCCGTCTGCCAAGCGTGGCAATTATGGCAATACCCCCCAATGAGCCCACATCATGCCTCTATCGATCGTTGTGGTGATCTTTGGGGGGGCCTGTGTCCAGGAGTGGACTTCATTCGGCCGAAATGAGTATAAATTATCAATTTTGGGTGATATAATGTTATAAATAAAAAAGGAATTTATTTGAAACAAGAAAAAACATAGTTCCCTGCCGTACATTATAATTACCTGTCGCCATATAGTACACTTCCATAGTAACTAAAACGCCGTACATTTTGTTGCATTGTAGATTTATATTCAAGATTTGTACCCGGTTATTATGTGTTGATTTTCGAATTGATAAATGCTATCATCATTTAAAGGTTTGACACAAGCTTTTTATAACACATTGTATATATAACATGAACTGAACTCCCTCCTCATGCTATTATAAATCATCCCCAAAAGTAGTATATAGTAATATTAATTGTTTTTTTGGAACGAAGTTCCTTACGGCAGGCTTGGAGGGGATAGGGATTTTGCTGCGCGACCGAACTGAAAAAAATGTGATAGTAAAACCGTAAGAAAAAATCCGTGGAAAAAAGTGCGTGGAACAAAACCGTTAAATGAGACGTGCGCAGGCGCGACAGTCGCATACACAAGCGAGTAGTGTATAAGTGTCGATTCTACATTAGCCGAAGGAACTTCGTTCCTACCTGGTGTCCCACGACACCACATAATTTTTTATTTTTTTTAAAACGGTTCCCCACTCTAGTGTTTCTCCTGTGTTGTGGGTGCGTTTACATACATGAATTCCACATACAATACACCCAGACCCGGAACAACTATCTGCAGATCATACAAATATTTGTTCCGTGCGGGAATCGAACCCACGACCCGGAGCGCAGCAGCCGACTGTATCAGCCACTGCACCAACCGTGCCGTCGTCGTTATTTGTGTCTATTGAGCAATACTGTAGTGGGTTTTCTTTTTTTTCCAAGAGGGATATCACTCAATGTATGGAACTGGAACCAAGAGAGATGATCGTGCTCTCCCAGTAAATGTACAAAGATTTGGAAGTCGCCATAGTAAATATATTAACTCTTGATAAGACCTATTCAACGACACTACAATTATTGCTATGTGAGGCGGTGCCAAAATGCACATTATCCTTTGCTAAAGGTCTTATGAAGAACTTCTGAGGTCAAGAAGGGAACTCTTCGATGAATGACAGCAAATCACCCATGGTTATAGCAATCGGTAGTCTATGTATTGTTTAAGTCACTCAAAATACAAAAAAAAAACCGGACATTTGCGAGTTTAAATCGCGTGAAGTGGGTTCAAAAATTGCTGAATATATTGTCTATTGTTAAATTCGGTCTTGTACAATAATTTTTCTTGTACAATCGTTTATTCTTGATAAACTTATCATCGTAGTTGAAAAACATGTTTTCCCATACATTCCAAATGCAAACGTAAGTTTGTACGCACAATGTTGAAAGATTTACCAGGTTATTTTAAGACCATAGTCTTCTTATACGTTTTCGTGTAATGTAAAGAGCTATAAATTTATATTGTGTTCAAAATTTCAGGCTCAGTGGTTTCGGAGATAACGAGGGATAGTGAGGATTCAATTTTCGTCTATTTTCTTAAATAACTTTAAGACTATGTATTTTAACATTATAAAATATATACATTTGAGGCCCTCACAACAAGCCTTTCATTTCATATGTTACACGGTACAGTTTGCAAAACTTTATTCTTAATTTCTTTTTATCCCAAAAGTGACCTCCATGTCCAAAATTAATTAATTTATGTTACACGTTCGTGTATGGGTCGCAGAATTCCATGTGTACCAATTTCAACCAAACCGAACCGAGATTAAATTATGAATTGACCGAGCATATGGTATTCTGCTACTCTTAAAGTTCAGTCGGATTTCAGTATAATCTCGATCTAGTCTCATTTAAATCTCAATTTTGACGTTTATTTGATGACAATTTAGTACATGTGACAGTTCGAAATGTTAGCAGAATACCGTTTTGACTTCGATCAACTTTCGATCGATTAGTTTTTAGTATTAAATTTAAGCCTGGCTGGAGGCCACTTTTGGCTTTGCCAGAAATGACCGGTTAAGCAACCACATTTCCCAGAAATGTATGCGAGAACCCAACAAAAAAAAAGTACAACATAAATTCTAACTAAAATAAATTACAGGACTACGTATTTCATCACAAAAGCTTTACGACACATAGACCCAGCCCCAATGGTAACAAGTACCTATCAATAAAAATCTTGGTTATCCCACGAGTCGTTCCAGAATATTAGTTTATAAAAAACACGTGAAAATCTCATTGGATTTCGATGATAAAGTTTGATGGAAGTAGGTGACGGAATGTCGGGATTCACTTTATGTCTAAGTAGGTCTTTCACCCGGCTTTGGTTGAGTGTAATTGGAATTGAACACATCTGCCTACTGGGATTTCAGATTGGATGGTAAAACATCGTCCTTTTTGAAGCATTATAAATAATGAGAAATCTGAAGTTATAAATCATAAAAGGTAGGGTTGGTTTGTCACTCTAACGTAGACGGGGCAATAATATAGACAGATTAGTTAGAAAACGGTAAATTTCATCATCATCATTTTAGCCATTCATACATCCACTGCTGAACAAAGGTCTCGCCTAAAGATTTCCACAATAGTGTCGTCATTTTGGGGGGTATTTATGAATACCCACCGCGCTTGGCACTTGGTGCTTGGTTAGGTGGGTTGGTGAGCGCAGTATGGCTACTGCTCCACAGAAGGCACGCTGCTGCCCATCCCTCTGGTTTATAGATTCCCTTATTCGACATCCAACGGGGGAGATGCCCGATCAGGATCCGAAATGTTGAACCTTAAATGCAAAGATACTAAAACACAGAAAAATCATACTAAAACGATTCATAAAAAAAAATACATTTGTACCACCCAAATGTGGGTTAAAGATTTGAATGACTTGCAACACAATAATTATATCTGGCAATCTCATGATACACAGCCACAAATTTGGCAAAAGGACTTGAATTCTGGCCAAAAAATAAATAGTAAAACAGCCACAGATCTTTCGATTGATGCATTTCGTTACTCCATTCTATGAATCTTGCAAAAAGATCCCAGAAAATATATTTATTAGAAACTGATTTTTTGTACTTATACTGGTGGTTGCATAAAACATTATTTATAAGAAACATTTTATAAACAAGAACCTAAAATTTTATGTTTTCAAATTTCCGAGATCAATTTTTATCCGTTTGATTATTTAAAAATATATATGCCGTGTGGTGCCGGCTACGAATAGCACCAACCCGAGATGGGTTATAAAAGGCGACTAAGGGATTATGAGTAGCCGGAGGATGGGCAACAGCGTCCTTCCAATACATTAGCAGCTCAAACCCTCGAAACCCTCCAATGAGCACACAACATACCGATGTCGGTCGTTGTGGTGATCTTTGAGGGAGGCCTGTGTCCAGCAATGGACTTGTTCGGCCGAAATGATATTTAAAAAGCTTACTGCAAGGCCGATTTATTTTTAACGTAATCTCGTAACAATTCTATGGTTAATATTTTTATCACTAGCACGTCTGTGTCCGTACGACATTTATATCACTCGCTGATGAGTGAACGTAGTGTCTTTAATCTTCTTCTTCTTCTTACCTAAGATTATGGCATCTGTGGAGTATCTTCCACGTACGATATTCAGATTATTCAATCTTTACATATTCATAAAATATCTATCAAAAATGAAAAATATCTACATAAATATGTCGGCGACTAAGATATTCGTACGGTTTTCAATTGTTTTTTATGTCTGAATCTTTGCAGACAATAATAAATAATTTGACAGTTGTCAATGTTGTTTGCACGCAGACCGTACAATTCGAGGTACATAATGATTTTTAATCTATTGTATTTTGGGGGATTTTAATTAGTATTACATATAATTTAAATATATCGTTTAAAGAAACGCTTCGTTTATATATTTTTATTTAGTTGTACCTAATATAGTAATCCTTTTTTTTTTTTATTGGTGGCCAGTTCATAAATTTCCTTCGCCCCGGGGAAGGGCGAAGGGGTATGCCGGACTCCTACCGGCTAAAACCACTGGAGCGGTCCAGGTCCTCGTATGATCACACTAGAGCCAATGTAGTAATACCAAGCTCTAGATAAGAATCAGTTTAAAACGAAGACTATACTTTCCTTCAGTTATTAATACCATGCAAAAAGGCTATGAACCAAACTAATTGCCTAATATATGTATTGAAAATAAGCTAACAGATGTCACTTCACAAGGGCAGTTAACAGACATATCAGGTTCATACATATATACTCGTTACGATAAAACAAAATTATATAGATTGTGAGTAATGAAACAGGGTCATGACAGCAATTAAACATATAAAAGTGCGCAGGAATGTTCGACTAATTGAGCACGTATGCACATTATTACGCTCAATGTACTAAAGGTTCAATCCTAAATGGTTATTTATAGTAATGTCTTAGGTTGGTTATTTAGGTTATTCATCGTATAGCAGAGACTTTTATTGTGCGTAGCAATGATATTATACCATAGATATGTTACGTCCATATTAAATGGCGCGCAAAACTCAGACTCGTTGTATGTAGGTATAAAGCTATAAAACTACACACCTATGCTGTAAGAAAGAAGATATAAAATCTATGAGAGTAAAAGAGATAGCTATCTAAAAAGATTAACTATTTAGTTTTATTACTAAAGTCATCCGAGGGCTATATCTAGTAATTAATTTACAGTGTAGCTGAAAAACGACTGAACTGAGATTAAATTATGAATTAACTAACAATTGTTATTCGGCTCCTCTTAAAGTTCAGTCTGATTTCAGTATGATCTCAATTTAGTCTCATTTCAATGGAATTCATGTCTGTAAACGCACCCACGACACAGGAGAAATCCTAGTGTGGGGCAACGTTTTTAAAAAAAAAAAAAGTCAGAATTTAAGTTGCACGGTTCCAAATAGTTGATCCGATGGAGAAGAGCAAGAGAAAGAAACTCCATGGATACTCTTTTAAAATAATTGAGGTTACAATGTCGATTGGTACAAATGATGGTAGACAGACAGTGGAGTTTACGCTGCGATACGACATAGTGAAGAACAAGCAATTATCCTGTAAGTCTTATAAGTGATATTAATTGTAATCAAGAATGAATTGTATGTACCATGGATATTGGTAAATTTAATTTATCCTGCAACCCGGTTCGTATCAATATGTTAAATTTACAAGACAATAACGTCATCATTACAAAAACAACAGTATTTTTAAACCACCCTTTTCGATTCCACCGGTAACATACCCTAAATAAATATTCCATTAGCTTTTAAATGTAATACCTAATAAAAGGACTCTTCATTACACCCTCATGGAATATGGGACAGCCACAATTTCACGGTGACCGCATCGACAGGTGACTCTAGTCACCCATAAAATTCCCATCAATGGTGTTTTTATATCGACAACCGATACGTTTTTTGATTGAGTGATTTGTAACGTATCGTCCAAGTGTTTAACAACTTCTGAGTTTTTTTTATGAGTTTAGTGAAGTATGAAGTGGTTTTAGAGTGACTGTTTATTTTGTGAAATTAATTCGTAATTTATTTTATTGATACTACTGGTATTTATAAGCCTTAAAATAAGGTAATTTACATTTGTTTTTGGATTGATTTCCATGGTTATTTTTTTAACACGCTTATATTAGGTAATTCAAAGATATAGGGGATCACCTACGTACATATATAGAGCCTATAAAGTTGAACAAATTTCCATTATAAGATACTTGTCATCCTACTGTGAGCAATACGTGTGATAAAAAGAGAAAGCACTAACCGTTCGTGTACGTATAATGACTATATTTACCTGAAACCATCTGGTTAACACACGACTCTAACAGTTTTAACAGAAAGTGGATTGTTACTTTAGTACGAAACGGTACCATTCGATTATTTTGCTTTAACCAAAGCTCTATAGACATATCTTTCTTCCATATGACCTTGCGCATGTGCTCGTAAGAGGTAGTAATAGATTTTTTGTTTATGCTTAAGCTTTGTTTTTGTCTATAGTTACTTCGTCTTAGGGTCATTTGTAACTAACTACACAAACAAATCTTTCAAGGCGATTCTATCTGTCGTATCGATTTGAAACATTTCAAGTATATGAAGAAAGAAGAAGAACGAAAGAAAAGCGGTTTATTACCGAAACAAAACGCGCATCGGTACACTCATATTAATTAAACTAAAATGTCCACTAAACTTGCAATAAAAACCACATAACAAATAAAAAAAATGAGATACAAAATATTCATAACAAAAATTACAGTTTGCTGTTGTCTTAATAGTGGCAAACAGGTCAACACTCAGCATGTTACTGTGTTGTAACGTTAGCCGCAACACAGAGCTGATTTTCAGTGCTAACCATGACATGGATGACAATACAATAAATTGGTACCATCGAAGTCATCTGATGTTGAAGCCAGCAGGTGGATGGTGTGGTGGCTATTAATAAACCCCTTGAGTTTGGGCTACTTTGATTTGTTTTAACGAGTCATAGATATACTTTGAACTATTCATCATAATTAATCGATCTTTGATATCGAGCATACCACGCTTACATGTTACATAATAAAATGAACTTTCTGCCCTAGCAGCCATCAGTTCTACGAGCCATGTGCCATGTACCCATTGCCACTCCGAATTTAAATCATACCGATCCAGCTGTCCCCAAAACAATAGCTTGTTATCCCCAGTAACGCTCTAAGCTGAGGTCCGTGTCCCGCAGGTTAGGGAAGCCCTTAGCGCAAGTTGTATACATTTTAATACTAATTTTAAGCCTGGAGGTCTCTTTTGGCTTTGCCAGAAACGACCGGTTCAACAACCACACTTCCCAGAAGTGTATCCAAGAAGCACAACTAACAAAAAAAGCCTAATATATATAATGGCACCGTGTGGTGCCTGCTACGAATAGCACCAACCCATCTCATCCCGTGGGTGCGGTAGAAGGCGACTATGGCATTACTCGAAGAGCGGGCAGC
The DNA here is from genome assembly GCA_947459985.1 of Diloba caeruleocephala. Lineage (NCBI taxonomy): Eukaryota > Metazoa > Arthropoda > Insecta > Lepidoptera > Noctuidae > Diloba > Diloba caeruleocephala. The sequence continues at coordinate 2,299,393 of OX381615.1, read as the reverse complement.
AGCGCCCTTTTAGTACATTTACAACTCAACTGCGATCGCCAACCCGTCTGCCAAGCGTGGCGATTATGGCAAAACCCCCCAATGAACATACAACGCACCCAGACTGGTCATTGCAGCGATCTTCGGGGAAACCTGTGTCCAGCAGTGGACTTTTTTTAGGCTAAAATTATGAATGTGATGTGTAAAATTGTATACACAAGCTAATTGCGAAATTAAATTCATAATATACATAAACTTTATTAAACTGGGATGATAAGAGGTTCGAAAAGGGAACTCGGAAACCGCCAAAGAACAACACGGGTAGTGCTTTCCTTAAAACAATATGTTGTTAGAAAACATTCTCTTTAACTCTCGGTTTAATAACATTAGAAGTTCGACAAACTCATGTAATTAATTCTGTGTTGAGCGTTACTAGTGTAAAATTGTTTTTTGTACGAGATTATTTACTTTGTGGAAGCTCGATGGAATCTATTTGTTCCAGGTTTGTTCTCCCAGTCTATTTACACTTCCAAAGTTCAAGTAATTACTGTCCGATTCACTTCCACGTATCGCTAAGGACTGAAACCCAAAAAGGGTACACCATCGTCAACCGTATTATCTAAGCGATCTTCATCAAGTGTGATAGTGATCAAACTCAAGCCTCATAAAAAATAAAACATGGTGTGTACTTATGTACCTTGGGGCCTTGGGGGTCGCGGGCGCGCAGATTGGGGTGTCTGCGTGCTCACACCGAGTGACCACCGGGCAGACGGCGGCGCGAATCCTCCCCGAGAAGTGCCTGGGAGGCAGCCTTTTTACAGCCGCCTGCCCTCTGCTAGAGAGGGCGATCGCTTTACAGTCATACCCACTGAGATGTGCCTAAAGGCATGGCACCAATGGGCAGCTCTAGTGTGACCATATGAGTAACTGGAGCCCCCCTTCTATGCCGAAGATGATCACTCTAGTGGTTTTAGCCGGTGGGAGTCCGGCATACCCCTTCGCCCTGCGCCGGGGCGAAGGAAGTTCATGTAGGATTTCCACTGGACACCAATAAAAAAAGTGTAGATATGTACCTACACGTGTTATAAATTCTTTTCGGTAACCACAATTTATTTTAATCCGGATATTAATAATTTACGTAAGTAGGAAATACGATAAAATTAAATTTTTGGCGCAGTGGCCAAGTGATTCACATTTTGCGCTACGCTTTGTATGATCTACAGATAGTTGTTTCGGGTCTGTGTGTTTGTGTGTGTGAAATGTTTGTCTGTAAATTGTACCCACGACAGGAGATTTAGGAGAAATCTTAGTGCTGGGCATCGTTCTTTTTAAATTAGTTTATTAAATATGTTTCAACAATAAAGGTGTGGTTAAATAACACAATTAAATAAAACATTCTATTTAATTTTATGCATTTATAAACGAGTGAAATATATTTAAAATTAATTTGTTATTAGTCAGTAAAATACTTGCACTATTAGTTATCTTTGATGGCGCGCGCAGCCCCCAATGTTACCCCATCAAACGCGTCAAAAGCTTAAAAAAAAATCAATATTTTACCGACAGTTTTTGGGTGAAATTACGATATACGAATACGAATTACTTCTTCTATCTTTATAAATAATAGAGCAAAGTCTGTATCCTTGATCTATACAAATAAATAAAATTGAAGTGTCTGTTTGTAATGTTTCGTCAACAATACCGCAATGCCTCAAGACGCAAGTCTTTAACCAGTGTGTGTTACCAGTGATGACATATGGAACAGAGACGTGGTCACTCACAATGGGCCTCATAAGAAAGCTCAAGGTCACTCAGCGAGCTATGGAGAGAGCTATGCTTGGTATTTCTCTACGAGATCGAATCAGAAATGAGGAGATCCGTAGATGAACTAAAGTTGTCGACATAGCTGAAAGGATTAGTAAACTGAAGTGGCAATGGGCAGGGCACATTGCTCGTAGAACTGATGGCCGTTGGGGCACAAAGGTTCTCGAATGGAGACCGCGCACCGGAAAACGCAGCGTGGGACGACCTCCAACGAGGTGGACAGACGACCTGGTGAAGGTCGCTGGGAGTCGTTGGATGAGAGCGGCATGTGACCGCTCGTTGTGGAAATCTAAGGGGGAGGCCTTTGTTCAGCAGTGGACGTCCTGTGGCTGATATGATGATGAATGTTTTCAGCTTTTTACTAAATGCATATGAAAGTATATACGGTACCTACAGCAAAAAAACTGTTTTATTTTTTGTCTGTCCGTCTGTTTGTTCCCGCTAATCTCCGAAACTGCTGGACCTATTTCTACGGGTCTTTCACTGGAAGATAGCTGATGTTATATCAAATAACTTAGGCTACTTTTATTTTAGAAAATTTATTAGGGTTCTACGAAAAATAATAAAACCCATGAAATCAAACATATACACTCTATGTCATGTGTCTTCGCCGTAAGTACTCTAAATTATTTATAAATAATCCAATTTCTTTACAATTAAACGGCGGGTGAAACCGCGGGTCCCAGCTAGTTAGTATCTATAGGCTCTTCTTCATTGCGTGTGGTGAGTGGCCAGCCATGTGTCCGAGTTAATCAAGCCACCCAAAAGCCTACGACTTGCCTTAACGACTGCCGTTTAATGACAACGACCGGGACCAAAAATATTACGTGCGTACGAAGCACGGGATCGCTCAGTTCAAATACCACTCTACGGTCAGCCATCCATAGACTGACTACGCCAAGCGTTGGTTAACCTCGCCGATCGTTTACCGATCAGTGAGTGCAACTGGCTAGGAACGCGTAAATTTTACAAAAAAAATATGTTTTAGTGCACAAATTAGGGTACCATTTTTTTACTGATTCAGTTAGAGAATCATGGACTGATTCACCTCCTAAGAGGTTGCGAAGAGGTTGTTGTGATAAAATCGGCACGTTATCTCATCATCATCATCGTATTATATATGGCACGGTTGGTGCAGTGGCTGATACAGCCGGCTGCTGCGCTCCAGGTCGTGGGTACGATTCCCGCACGGAACAAATATTTGTACGATCTGCAGGTAGTTGTTCCGGGTCTGGGAGTATTGTATGTCGAATTCATGTCTGTAAACGCAGCCACGACTCAGGAGAAACCCTAGTATGGGGCAACGTTTTTTTAAATAAAAAAATAAAAATATATATCAACCAAAAGAGATCCACTGCTGAATTACACAATTGTGTTGTCAATTATGAGGAAGTTTGCCAGTACCCACCACGCTTGGCGGGTTGTGGTGAGCGCAGTATGGCTTATGTTTCACAGAAGGGACGCTGCTCACCCATCCCTCTGGTTTAGAGTCCCTTAGTCGCCTTTTACGACACCCATGGGAAGAGATGGAGTGGTGCTTATTCTTAATCAGGACACCACACGGATATTATTACATTATATTTCATCAACATCAGTCATAACTTCAAACACTTTATTTTTAATAATACTTTGCCAAAACTTACAACCTTCCCTTCTGACTCCGTCACTCAGTAAATACTTCCCGCTTTAATTTCGAAGTTAGTCTGCGTTCTAAAGGCCAGGCAGTCAGGTAAAGTTTGAGCTAAAGACATGAAACACTCATTGAGTCCATGACGAGGACTTCGAGATATGAAATACGGAGTTCAAAGTTTTGTTAGGCTGCCGGCTATGCAAGAAGATGGCAGAAAGTAAAGTGTAACATAAAGCCAGGTACTTACGCAGAACTGCGCCACAATCATTGGCGACCACGATGAAACAAACAGTTGAGCAACGTGGGGCAATTGCCTCAATACAAAAATAAATATAATAATATTTGTATTGACATATTTGGGACAGTTAACATGAATTCTCTGGACCCTGAGCTAGTTTATACTGTATTACAGGAGCCAGTGTCTTACTAACTTACTTACTTACTAAATAATTACAATATTATGTCAACTATAAGATATCAAAGTGTCCGTGTGGTGTCCGGATTAAGAATATAGCACCACTCCATTTCCTCCCGTGGATGTCGTATAAGGCGACTAAGAGACTCTAAACCAGAGGGATTGGCAGCAGCGTCCCTTCTGTGGAACAGTAGATTTTCTGCGCTCGCCAACCCACCTGCCCAGCGTGGTGAGTACTGGCAATTTCCCCCCAATATGATGACACAGTTGTGGAAATCTATGGGGGAGGCCTGTGTTCAGCAGTGGATGATGTATGGCTGATGAGAAGATAACAAAGAATAAAGAAAATAATATTATTAGCGAGAACAGTCTCAAATCTGCATGTGTTTTGTGTGTGTGGATCAGTATGTGTGTGTAGTGGGTGAATGTGGTGTGGTGTGTGTGTAGCGGGTGGGTTTGGTGTGGTGTGTGTGGTATGTGTGTGTCCTTGCGTGTGTACTTGTATATGTTTGGAAAGTTGTCTTTTAGTATGTTTACATTATTACCTACAGCGAATATATCTCAGTTAAAATGTTCTCAGTGGCTTCATAATCTAGAATTCTAGAGTCATCAACCTTCGTAATACTTTTTTGACTTGATGGTTTGTATGTTTTTTTATTTTGTAATTTTTATTAATTATGTTATAAATATGTGGAGCATTATAATGTTTTTGAGCAAATACTGATTTTGATTGATGAGATTTTTTTTATGCGAGGTACCGGGCATCTTTCAACTCGTTCAATCGCTTCAGGTAAGTTTGGCACAGTCACTTTATGAAATCGTTTTATTATTTAGTAAACAAATATTTTTCTGATTGATAACACATCAGCCTTCTCATAGACGGATGTGCCAACCACAAACCATGTCTAAAAGGTAGATACATAAGCACTTTTAGTGTAAATACGATTTTAGTGACTGTTAATCAAGGTTGACTCTTGTATCAACAGTTATCTAATGTTAGGCTGTGTGGCTGTTACATCATCATTGCTGTATTGGCGCAATTAATTGCCCGTGCAAGTATCTTAAGTCAAATCTAAGTGTTGGATGAGCTTAGAGACGAGGCTTCATGACATTGATCATCATGCGTAAATTGTTACAGTACAAGCTTGCCGATTCGGTTTCTATAAAAAATATGGCTATGCACATTATCATTATACTGCGCAACCATAAATGAGTTGACGTACGCATTTACTAATGTCATCGACCCATTGCACCTTGTTTTGTATGTAAGTAGTTATGCTACGCTAGTTGTGTTTCCGTATATTGGTACATTGGATCGATTGAATTGGATCAGAAATCAACACAGTAGGTAATGGAGCCCCCTTCGGCCCTTGTGGCCGCTCCAGTGGTTTTAGCCGGTAGGAGACCGACATATTCCTTCGCCCTTCCTAGGGACGGAGGAAGTTCATGATGAATTTCCACTGGGCGATGTTCCCTATGGTATGCAAATATATTAAATATATATCAAAACAAAAACTGTCATTGTAGGTAAAGGAGTCATTGCCATGAATTTGAATCCTTATTTCATTATTATTTACACTGGTAACAATTTGGATTTTTTTCTCATTTTTATTGATGTTTTTTCTCAGTAGCTAAGCCGCTGGCGACAATTGGGAATAAGTTGAAAGAACTGATCGTAAGTTTGTTAATGAGTGCTCCAGCGAAGTCTTAAGCAAATAGATAAAATTATAAAGGTCATAATCAGTACTGCTTTTAGTTAGAAGAAAGAAAAGGAAGAAAAATACGGCAAAAACAGTAATACAAAAAAGAAACGGAAACAGTGTCTATAAAATTATAATACGTTTTTTGTATATCTACCTACACAAATAAATAAAATTGAAGTGTCTGTTTATAATGTCAAAATAACAGCTTTTTACTAAATGCATATGAAAGTATATACAGTACCTATAAAAAAAAAGTTTTTTTTTGTCTGTCTGTCTGTCTGTTTGTTCCGGGTAATCTCCGAAACGGCAGGACCGACGTGTTGACGGAACTTGATTGACAGTTGATATTCACTGCCAGATAGCTGAAGTTATAAGGTTATTCCTTATAACTTCAGCTATCTGGCAGTGAAAGTTCCGTCAACACGTCGGTTTTTGTAGGCTACTTTTGTTTTAGAAAAATAATTAGGGCTCCGCGCAAAAAAAACCTTGAAATCCAATATATATATTCTTTGTCAAGTGTCTATGTCGAAGTACTCTAAATTTCTTTTAAATTAAACGCGGGTGAAACCGCGGCTCTCAGCTTGTTTTGAATAAACGGTAGTATTTCATTTCATTTCAACTCGCCTGTCGAGAGTGGTGGAAATGTATGGGGGAGGACTTTGCTCACCAGTTGATATTTAAGTTGCAAAGAATTTTAAGTCAACTTAAGGTGATTTAGACTAATTTACAATAAGATAATTAGCTACGTATCCACATAAACAACATATAGTTCAATAAAATACAAAGATAGGTAAAACTTGATCTTCTGTTTAAACTCCAGTACCTTGAATGACGCGCACCTGGCGTTCTCTGCTGAAGTACAAAGATACCAGTTTTACGTAAAGCCCAAATAAAGAAATCTTACCTATTTTTGTTTCACGAAATCAACTAAGAATTTTTGTAAAAGAAAGTTATCTCGGTAATATTATACGGCGGAATTTTTACCCGAAACTTTTGGTATGGACAGAAAGAAATAATAAATAAAAAAAGGTTGAATGGTTTTACTGTAAGTATTATGTGTCTTGTAAAGAATTTAAAGCATTTCCTTTATATGTAGACAATTTTCAATATTCAATAGGTCCGAAACTTTTGGTATGGACAGAAAGAAATAATAAATAAAAAAAGGTTGAATGGTTTTACTGTAAGTATTATGTGCCTTGTAAAGAATTTAAAACATTTCCTTGATATGTAGACAATTTACAATATTCAATAGGTTTATTTACACTTCCATTAAGTTTTACAGGTGTTTACAGAGAAAATAATAAGTATCAACATGTCCACGGTAAAAAGGGCTAGGAAAGAAGAGGTACAACTTTTGTGAATTTTAATTTTAATTTGAGCATTCGTCAATACGTAATATAAGTTTTTTTGGCAGATGTTTAACCAATTTATTAGATGTGGTTTTTTCTTAATTTTTATCATTGGATTTGGATACAGGCCTCATCAAAGATCGCCACAAAAACAGATCTGGATTTGGCCAGAGTGCTCATTGCGGGTTTTTGGTATTATCGCTATGCTTGGCAAGGTTTAGAAATCGCAGTTGAGTTACAATGAATGTAGAATAGAATAGAATCATTTATTCAGTAAATAGGTCCTAACAGACACTTTTACACGTCATATTGAAACAACGGAGGGCTTTTCGCTACATGATAACATCTGAGAAGAAATACACTAAGGTACCGGTCATTAGTAATAATACTTCAGTGGAATGTTTTTTTCCACTGCTTTGGACATGCTCGCGTGTCATCCATATATGTAAGCGTGGAACTCGTGGAAGAAATAGTAGAGAAGATCTTAGATTCACAATCACTGAAACAAAGATTTGACATTACAGGAAGAATTACAGATCCAGAAAGAACGGTGGTGTCTTATACCATACAAACTAAAAAAAATGAAGGATTTTGATAAAATACTAAAAAAGGAAATTAATGCATTTGAAAGTGAAGGAGTTCGAGGAGAATATTTGTCTGCTATTCATGATTATTTGCTGACAATTAAGCCAACAAGTGTTAAAGCTAAGAGAGCCTTCTCGGACGCACGCTACATTTGTAAGAAGGAGACAGCAGAGTGGGATCGAGAGAGGGCCTATCCTACTCGAAGAAGGAGAAGACAGCTCCGGGGTAACAACCCTGAAATACTCTGTCATTGCTATAAGGCGGGGGACATCTGGGTTCGTGGGTGCACACACCGAGCGACCCAAGAAAAGACGGTAGCGCGCATGTGGTCACGCAATGCCGTGGAACGCTTCAGGGGGTGCATCTCTCAATGGAGCTGTGTGAGGGCCCAATGCTGTGACTGCGGGCTAGGACCTAGTTGGCTAGGCAAGGCGGAAGGAGGTCCATGTTAAAAGCTATGTGGCGGTGGTCGTATAGCGTAACCACCTCCTCCACTCTCCACTACTCGCCAGCTCGACATCATGCTGGCCACAGTAGGAGCCACCCAGGTAAGGTCCATAACCGACTCAGGTGGCAGGGGGCTACCGAACGCTGGTGCTAACGGACCCCTGATTCAGCAATCTGAGGTCAAGCGATGCCACCCGGTCTTGCATTATCCTTCCTCTCAGCCCATCCCGACGGGTGCCCCAAGCTCTAGGGTAAGCGTTGAAGTTCCCCAGCAAGAGTACTGGACGGGGCTAGCATTTACAGCGAATGCTGCGCACGACCCCGTCTAAGTATCCCTCGAAGTCGGCGATAGACACGTTGGCAGAGACGTAGCACCGACCACTGCCAGAGGTCCCCACTCTCCCACGATTCATATTAATCCTATAGGTCGATTAAATCAGCTCACAAGAATTACAGTAGTAAAAGCACTAAGTGCCCATGAAATTCTGTAATCCACAGACATGGCCTTAAATCACTTTTTGGCAACTACGGGATTAAACAATTAACAGACCGCTCGAGGATCCAGTTTAAGATAATGTTTTGTTAGGATCCCCGTGATTATGACTCAATAATTTTATCCTTTAGTTGGGATTTATAGCGTGAGGTAAATGTACAAATACCAATAGTTTATTTTCTTTAACAACTTTACATACAGCATTGCATAAATCTTGCCTATCAATTACCGGCAGCCGTGTAGACACAATAGATTTTTAATTGTCTCGTTTTGCGGCACTATGAGGTAATAATAATGAGAAAATATTTATTCTCACCTCTCAAATTGAATTTGATAATATAAATACTGACAAATCTTTTATATAATTATTATTTAATTACTATCTTATTATTATTTTATTGTTTGGAGTCTATTGATGCCTAATTTATTGATTTAGTCATTTATCTAATTAATACTTAATTTAATGTATTATGTATTTGTACAGAAATTCCTTTGCCTGGTAGTGGGTAGGTACGCTGTTTACTGCATAAGCCCCAGCGTTGTGTATCTATCCTCGTTTCGATATAATCTATTGAATTTAAACATTTGACGAAAATACACAATATGAATGTAATTTAGTAAGTTGGGAAGAAAACCAAGTACAAACAAAACGTTAGTAGTCAAATCACAAATGATACAGAATAACTGATAACCGCTTCACATCGCATGTACCGGAAACAAATAATCCATCTATTAGTAGATGCGACTCAATTTATAATTTATATATGTTTACGAAGTACCAAAATTTGACGGCACGGTTGGTGCAGTGGCTGATACAGTCGGCTGCTGCGCTCCGGGTCGTGGGTTCGATTCCCGCACGGAACAAATATTTGTATGATCTGCAGGTAGTTGTTCCGGGTCTGGGTGTATTGTGTGTGGAATTAATGTCTGTAAACGCACCCACGACACAGGAGAAATCCTAGTGTGGGGCAACGTTTTTTAAAAAATCTAAATCTAAATCTAATCTAATCTAAAATTCCTATTTATTTACATTTTTTTTATTTTTATCATCAATAGTATAGTATACTTATCATTAATTATTACTTACCTTCGTCCGTGTGTCACTGCGGGGTGCCAACTGAAAATCAGCGCTGGGTGTTCCGCCCAGCACAAGCTGAGTTGGTAACCTTTTCGGCATGGGCATATTCGTCAGCGCACTTATTTTTCATGTGTTTTTGTATATTTTTAATTATGTGCTGTCAACTATGTCGTGTGTTGAATAAAAAGTTTTCTATTCTATTCTATTCTATTCTATAATGTATAAGCCGTGTGGTGCCGGCTACGATTAGCGCACCAACCCACCTCATCCCGTGGGTGTCGTAAAAGGTGACTATGGGATTAGCCGGAGGATGGACAGCAGCATCCTTCGAGTACATTAACAGCTCAACTCCGATCTCCAACCCGCTTGCCAAGCATTGTGGCAAAATTTCCCAATACGCACATAACACATCCAGATGGTCGTTGTGGCGATGTTTGGTGAAGGCCTTCGTTAAGCAGTGGACTTTATTGGGCTGAAATGATTGCATAGCAAACATGGTGATTGAAGCCTCCTTTTACGCATATCACATCATATACATATAAAAAAACGTTGCATCACACTAGGATTTCTCTGGTGTCATGGTTAAAGCTTACAGACATAAATCTTGAATGCACAAACACCCAGACCAGAAACAACGTGACGACACGCAGTCATGCAGTGGCTGATACAGTCGGCTGCTGCGCTCCGGGTCGTGGGTTCGATTCCCGCACGGAACAAATATTTGTATGATCTGCAGGTAGTTGTTCCGGGTCTGGGAGTATTGTGTGTGGAATTCATGTCTGTAAACGCACCCACGACACAGAAGACATCCTAGTGTGGGGCAACGTTTTTTTTAAAGAAAAAAAAAACTATCTGATTATACAAATATTTGTTGCGTGTGGGGATTGAACCCGTAACACGTATTACAGAAAGCCAATTGCTTAGCCACCGCGCCAACCATGCCGATAAAAAATAATGCCTTTGTCTTAACAGTATTTGACAGTACTGCATAAAGAAAATATTTGTAGGCAGAGCATGCAAATTGGAGTGCAGTGATCTCCTGCTGTGAGAGCGTCATACTCCAGAAGGAGACCGCAGAGCGGGACTATGAGAGGGCTGATCCTGCTCGAAGAAGGAGCAGATGGCGCCGGGGTAACAACCGCCCTGGCGCCTCATTCCACGATTCACGCCTGAAACCCCCTGGCGTCACTATAAGGCAGGGGGGCCTGGCCTGGGGGCTGGGTTCGCGGGTGCGTAGATTGGGGAATCTGCGTGCCCACACAAAGCGATCCACGAGTAGACGGTGGCGCGCATGTGGTCACGCGCTGCCGTGTGTGCATAGCACAGCGCATAGGGACGCTTCCGGGGATCCTTTACAATCCCCCCGGGGGGTGACCGCTTTACATTCACCAGCACCACCACCAGTGAACGGTTCTAGTGTAATCATACGAGGACCTGGAGGACTTAGGTGCGGAAGATGACAGCCCCAGTAGTTTTAGCCGGTAGGAGACCGGCATGCCCCTTCGTCCTTACCCGGCGGAGGAAGTTCATGTAGAATTAACACTGGGGCCAAAAAAGAATTGTTAACTAATACACCACTGTTTATTAGAAACATAATAACATTTAAACTTTAAACCGGATTGAAAATAATAATTTTGCCAGTGTCGGGAAAATAATCTTAAAATTTTATGTTTAATTTGTTTCGCGATCATTTACATTAATATTTTTGTCTCATAAAAAACTGAATAAAATTTCCGTAGCTCTAAATTACAACCAAAAGATTTAAAACCAAATATTTAAATTTGAATCATATCGGCCATTTATACGTCCACTGCTGAACAAAGGCCTCCACCGTAGATTTTCACAACTGTGTCATCATTTTGGGGGGTATTTGCCAATACTCACCACGCTTGGCAGGCGGGTTGGTGAGCGCAGTATGGCTACCTTTTCACAGAAGGGACGCTGCTGCCCATCCCTCTGGTTTAGATTCCCTTAGTCGCCTTTTACGACATCCACGGGAGGAGATGGAGTGATGCTATATTCTTAATCCGGACACCACACGGAAATATATAAATATATAAATTTGAATATCGAATCTCTATTCGATACGAATTCCGTTTATTTGGTATTCTATAATCGGTGCATTGATTTAATTTGACTATTCATCGGGTGGCGTGTAAAAATCAAAATTCAAATGCATCTTGTTTGCAATTCAGTTCATAAATATGCAAGTTGAGCGGGCGGGCCAATCGAATCTGCAAATCTCTAGCGCATTGTTGTTCTGCTATTTGCTTAAGTGATTTTGAAAAAGTATGTGTTATTTTAACTTAAATTATTAATTATATAAATTAAATAAATGTATATAAATTAAAGTATTAATCAATTTTAAAAAATTGCAGAGACTGTATTGTTTTTAGGGAAAATGTTTAATTTGTCCACCTATTATTATAGTTTATTTTCTGATTTGTAATTTAAATCGCACTTTTAATTTTATTCCATAAGATTTCATTTTAAAGTAACGATAAAGGTGTTAAATCCACATACATGCCTACTTGCGAAATATAACAGGATGAGGCATAAAATGGAAAAAATACAAAACTTATCTTACTGTGATTCGAACCGACTTTGCTAATCGTGATGCGATCCACATTTTTTGAACACAGAAACTGGAAATAAAATATAATGAAATTATTGACTTTATAATAAAATACTTTTAAACGGATTCTATCGCTTATATTTTAAATTTTAGTTTTTGTCTGCGACCACGAACCCTGCAAAGTGTTCGAAACGACAGGAAAAACAAAAATCAAAATAAAATATACGCGATAGAATCCGTTTAAGTGTTTTATTATAATGTGTAATACTCCCGAAAACCTAAGACATTATTAATTTATTGACTCTTTAGTGAAATATACTTCAGTAATTTCTGTTTAATTTATGATCATGTGGTACCTGAATAAACCGCGGGTCCGTATAAATAATTACACAATGTTATATATAAACAAACTGCGTATTTATTTTGATACCGATGTTCACACTTCACTTTTTGCATTGCATTAATTAACCAAAACTCGTGTAACGAAACCATAGCGTGATGCACAGATAGGGATCAACGCCATCTATCGAGACACAAGTCAAACACAAATAAATAAACTTAAACTAATCGTACATACCGCCCACCAAGGACATAATGCAATATGTCCTTCCTTACGCACCGCCCACCATGCAAGTAGTCTTATATGTAAATAAATCAAATCTGCCTGTGCAGTTATAATGCTGGTGGTAGTGGTTTACTTCACATACTATACTAGCAGTTTACAAAAATACCATTTAAAAATACAAACAAAGTAACTTAAATTAATTTAAAACTAACATCTGTAAGTTAAGTTGCTACTGGTAATAAGCACAACTTTGAAATTGGCCTTTTTATCATGGAAGTTTGGGTTCGCAATGTAACGACCCGGGCAATTCCGTCAGGTCCAGGATGCTTTAGTTCAATCTTGCCTAACAACCACTTCCCAGGAGGCAAGTCGTCCTCCTTTACCAACACTACATCTCCAACAGATGGTTCAGGGTTTTGATATGCCCACTTATACCGTTGTAAGAATTGGTGGAGATAATCCTGTGACCAACGTCGCCAGAAATCCTGCGTCATTCTCTGGTGGAATTGCCATCGTTGTAAATTATGAATTTTATTATTTTCATAATTACAATCCGGAACTAAAACCAGTGGCTCTCCAACCAGAAAATGACCAGGGGTTAATATTACCAATTTGTCTTGATCCTCAACGTATGACAATGGTCGTGAATTGAGGCAGGCCTCAATTTGTGCCAGCACCGTAGACATCTCTTCATAGGTCAACGTTGAATTGCCGATAACCCTCTTCAGATGGTACTTAGTGGACTTTACTCCTGCCTCCCAAAGACCTCCGAAATTTGGTGCATGAGGAGGAATAAAGTTCCAATGAGTGCCGTTATTCGCTAAATATTCTGAAAGCTCAGGGTTACAACTAGACCTTTCCTCATTAAATAGATAAAGTAGCTCCCGAGCAGCCCCCACGAAATTGGTACCATTATCACTGTATAATTCAGCACACCGCCCACGTCTAGCGACAAATCTTCTGAAGGCAGTCAGAAAACCTCTGGTACTTAAGTCGCTGACTGCTTCTAAGTGTACGGCTCGGGTAGACATGCATATAAACAATGCGATATAGCCTTTATAGGACTTATTGCCGCGACCCTTAGACACCCGAATGCTTATGGGGCCAGCATAATCTACGCCGCTACACAAGAATGGTTTGTTGGGTGACACCCGTGCTGATGGTAACTGGCCCATAAGCTGCGTTCTTGCCTTAGCTGAATATCGTACGCATTTTACACAGCCTCTCACATATTTTTTAGTTAACATCTTTACACCTATAATCCAATACTTAGAACGCAGGTATGTTACCATGAGTTGGGGACCGCCATGCAGGGTTTTTTCATGAGAGTCTGCGATTAATAGATCCGTCAAAAACGACCGTCTCGGAAGGAGAATTGGATGTATTCGGTCATAGCCTAGCTGAGACATCTCAAGCCTTCCTCCGACTCTAATTATTCCCTTAGTATCAAGAAATATATTTAATGAATTTAGCTTATCCTTTTTCCTTTCCAGTGATTTGTTATTCTTTAATTCTTCAATTTCTTCTACAAACTCTTCTTCTTGACATCTCTTTACACAAATGTCTATGGCGTCTTCAAGTTCCTGTTTAGATAAAATCTTTGTACAGTGTTTTATCTTTGACTGTCTCCTAATATTCAAAAACCTTCTGCAATAAGCTATCACTCGTACTAACCTTGACAAAGATGAAAACTTATTCCACAACGTTACGTCAAAGGTAGTCGTATGCACCTTTACTTCTTCCAAATTTGTTACGTGATGCTTCGATCTTTTATAGTTAACCACCTGCTGCCGTAGAAAATCCGGACCATTCCACCAGATCAAGGTAGATTCAAGGTCAGCAGGAGAAACACCACGAGAAGCACAATCTGCAGGATTTTGTTTCGATGGTACATAGGACCAGTGGTTGGTATCTAAGACAGTCAGAATATCAGAGATTCTGTTGGCCACAAAAGTTTTCCATCGGCTTGGATGTCCATTAAGCCACGCTAAAACCACTTCGCTGTCTGTCCATACATGCCAATCTGTTTTTGGTATGCTCATAATTTCGCCTACTTCTGCGATCAATTTGGCTACCAGAGCTGCACCACAAAGTTCTAGCCTCGGAATGGACACTTGTTTCACTGGGGCCACTTTCGTTTTAGAAGTGACTAAACCGATGTGAATGTTCCCCATGTGATCTACTACTCTAAGGTAAATGACTGCCGCGAAAGCCAATTTCGACGCATCCGAGAACCCGTGTAACTCGACCCGTATGTTATCTGAAATAGTGTGCAACCAGCGTGGGATCTTAACGTTGGCAAGAGAAGCTAAGGTTTGATGGTAAGTTACCCATTCTGATAATAGATTATTTGGTACTTCTTGATCCCATTCTAATCCAGCTAGCCACAATTTTTGGATAAATATTTTGGCTAGAATAATACTAGGTGCTAGCCATCCTAAAGGATCGAACAAACGTGAAATTTCCGAGATAATTTTTCTTTTTGTTGCAGGCCCGATCATCGGCTGGAGATCTACAGAGTATTGAAAGAAATCGCCGCTGGAATTCCAGGTAAGTCCAAGTATTTTCGTAACATTATCCATTTTTATTCGTAATTCTTCGGTTTTACTTTCTTCTCCTTCTCTTATTTTATCTAGTAGTTGTTTACTGTTACTATTCCATTTTTGAAGTTGAAATCCGCCTTTACCTAATACTGTATTCATTTTTTTATATATATGTATACATTCCTCTATGCTTTCAGCTCCAGTCATCATGTCATCCATATAGAAGTCATTAATAATGATTTTAGCTATGTCTGAATTTTCCTCACACTCGTCGAAAGCAATTTGATGCAACGTTCGTACCGCAAGATAGGGTGCTGATGCAGTACCGAAAGTCACCGTAATCAACTCACACTCATTCAATTCCTTTTCAGGATCGTCCCTCCACAGTATACGCTGAAATACAGTGTCTCTCCTGTCAACTAACACCTGCCGGTACATTTTTATTATATCAGCGACGAGACATATTTTATATGTTCTCCAACGCATAATTGTATGGCGGAGTTCGGCCTGCAAGGTTGGCCCAACCAACAAGTTGTCGTTCAGTGAAACCCCGTTTGACCCCTTACAGGAAGCATCAAATACTACGCGCACCTTAGTCGTATCTTTATCCTCTCGGATGACAGCATGGTGGGGTAAGTATATTGCTGCTTTATTATTCTTTTCATTATCTTTAAGTTTTACCATATGGTTCAATCTTAAATATTCGTGTATCACCTTTGTGTAATCTTCTTTTAATTTAATGTTTTTTCCTAATCTCTTTTCTAAACCTATTAGTCTTGTTTTAGCTATAGCCTTGGATTCACCATGCTTGACACCCAGATCAGATTCACGAAGCGGCAATCGAACTATATAACGGCCACTCTGGTTTCGCTTCGTAGTGGACTTAAATAATTGCTCACATTTCATCTCTTCTTCAGTGAGAATTTTTTTCGTGCCGGATGGTTCCGCTTCCAATTCCCAAAATTTCTTTAGCATGTCATCAAGTTGAACCCTTGCATGCATGACTGTTATATGTGAATATATATTTGAGGAGTCATCTACTTCCGAAACGCCCGATAATATCCACCCCAACGCAGTGTCTTGCGCCAAAAGGGTACCGCTTATGTTTTTCCTGATGCCTTCCTGAATGATTTGGCTATAGATCTCGGCACCTAACAAAATGTCAATCTTATTAGGCCTGTGATACTCAGGATCAGCCAATTCGTTTTCAGTCAAATCTACCCATTCTACCTTAGTTACTTTCGTAACTGGGAGAAGGGATGTGATTGACTTGAGGACGTAGGCGTTAACCTTTAATTCAAAAGTAGGATCAATTCTAGATCTTACCTTTATAATGACAGTGGACCTTGAAGATACACTTCTATCTCCACCTACACCTAGCACGGTGTGTTTGGACAGTATTTTATTAAGCCCTAAATACTGAACCATAGATTCCGTTACAAAAGAACCCTGTGACCCTTGGTCTAGCAATGCTCTAACAACACGATATGTCCCATTTTTCGACTCAGCCTTTACTAAGGCTGTTGTTAATAACACCGTATTCCGACAATTCCCGGTCGAAAGACATGAGACTAGAGGTTTGCTGGACTCCTCCGCTTGTGCGGTGATTTTATGGTCACTATCCTCCTTCATCGCAGCTTTAGCAGCAGATGAGGTTTCCTCGTGAACACTGGTACTACTTCCACCCGTAGACCCAGAAACACCCGTTGGGTGCAGCAATGAATGGTGGCGACGTTTGCACACCTGACACCTGAGAGTGGTTTTGCAGAATTTCGCTAAGTGGTTATTATTTAAACAAATGAAACATAAATTATTTTCCTGAACGAAATTACGACGACTGTCGTTAGATTCCTTACAAAACTTTTGGCAAGAAGATATTCTGTGATCGGCCGAACAATATGCACATGATAGATTCCTTTTTTCTTTAATAATGTGAAAAGATTGCGTACCCTTTAGACTTTTTTCTGACTTAGTGTCTAGATTTTCAAGTCCCCGAAAGCGACCATTTAAATAATCCGAAAACTGTTCATATGTGGGTAAATCATCATTAGAATCTGATGACACTTTAAGTTCCCACGCTTTCCGGGTTTCTTTGTCCAATTTTGCACTTATAACGTGTATTATTAAAATATCCCAAGAAGAAATATCTACACCTAAGTTTTTAATAGACTCCAAACATTCAGATGTAGTATTTATTAACCTTTTAATTTCGTATGCCGATTCATGAGATAAACTTTTCTGATTAAGTAACCGTTTCAATATACCATTTGCCAAAAACTTTTTATTATTATAAATACTTTCTAATTTTTTCCATGCAATTTGGTAATTATCTGACGTGACTTTAATATTACGTAACAATTGTTCTGCTTCACCAATTAAGTGTCCCTTAAGGTAATAAAATCTTTGTGAGTCTTCTAAAGATTTGTTTTCATGAACAAGTCCTAAAAACAAATCTCTAAATGTCTGCCACTCAGTATATTTCCCTGAAAATGAAGGAATTTTTATCTCAGGTAACTTAACCCTATTGACTACCCTTTCCCCGTGACAACAAGAACTTGTATTAGCAGATGAATCAGTTGACTTATTTTTAATTAACATTTCTTTTAATTCACTTTTAAATTCCACATATAATTCTTCCACATCATCATAAACACAATTTTTATGGTAGTCGGAACCATATAATTCAGCCCTTTTTACTTTACTAAATATCTCTGTATGAGTTTTTGAAAATAATAACCATTGTTGCTCTAGTGTTTCCAATCTCGTCTCAATATACGACGTGGTCAAACGTTCCTTAGGGGATTTCTTGAAATTAGTTTTAGTTTTTAACATTTTAGCTCTGATATCCTCTTGCAGATCGCTTAACGCCTCCATTTTTTATTTATATTAAATATACTAGCCCAAAAATTAAGTTAAAAGTCTATGGCAAGAACAATTAATAAAGGTATACAAGAGTTATAACACAATGTTGTGTTTTATTTCACAATCACAAATGATTAATCAGCAAAATCTATGTCATTTTACATGTAAGTCCAAAATCGGGCATGGACTCCTTGTTCCAGCCACTCTTCACTAAATAATCACAAGTTCCAAATTATTTCAAATTTTCAAAGTTTTATGTAAGTACTATACTGATACAAAAATAAATAATTTAAAGGTATAAGCTAAGAACCATTAATAAAGTTTAATAACAATATTATTTTTTATTTCGCTATACTAATTAATTAGGAAAAATTTACAAGTCTTTACACAAAATTCCAAAATCGGGCATGGATTCCCCGCTCCAACCACTTTTCACTAAAATAATTTACAAGTTCTAAATTGCTTCAAATTTACTAAGGTTTCCACTCCTTAACTTTAAAGTTCTAATTCGCTAAGTTTCTTGAAAAGTTCAATTCTTCTAAGTTATAAGATTCAAAATGTACTTACAGTTTTATTTTCACCAACTCACTCACTGACACTGATTGATGTCTTCGGTGTACTGCACCACACAAGCGGTGCCCTCTTCTGGTTTGATCTGCCTCCCTTGCGTCGTTCCTCCGGATGTTGCTACCAGTGCGGCTGCTCCACGATCCACCTGGCTGCTCCACGTTCCACCCGGCTCCACCTCCAACTCCTGGACACCTTCACCTGGTACCCGCTGAAGGGGATGATCTGGACAGCGATCCACTGCCCAGTAATGACGCGAAGGGTGGTAGACTGACTACCACCAACCGGAACCACCACAAAAACACTCCCGACTAATCCGACTACGAAGGACCATGAATAAACCGCGGGTCCGTATAAATAATTACACAATGTTATATATAAACAAACTGCGTATTTATTTTGATACCGATGTTCACACTTCACTTTTTGCATTGCATTAATTAACCAAAACTCGTGTAACGAAACCATAGCGTGATGCACAGATAGGGATCAACGCCATCTATCGAGACACAAGTCAAACACAAATAAATAAACTTAAACTAATCGTACAGTACCTTTGAGGAATAGCACCACCCCATCTCGTCCCGTGGGTGTCGTAAAGGCCGAATATGTATGTACTTCGGGTATATTTACAACTCAACTGCGATCGCCCCGGTTATGGAAAAGCCCCCCAGTAAGCATATAAGACGAACCCAGACCGGTCGTTGTGCCCAGCAGTGGGATTTTGCTGGACTGTAGTTATTTATTTTTGCTTCAAGTAAATTCTGATGTCGTTGAAATTTAATTAAAATTATGGATGACAAGCTGTTTCATAAATTCAGTTCTTCAAAATCTAATATCTTTTAGCGAACGTACTTAAATTTTAATATCAAAATAAGTTCTTCTTACATTATTCAAATCTACAATAAGAATTATTGCGAGTTACAAAACAAACATTCCGCTAAACGACAAATCTCTTAGCGTGCCTATCCAAATCATAATGGACCTTGTACTTAGTAATATAATGTTTTAATTTGAATAACGTTTGTTGAAGATAGGATGTAATTGAAAAAAGTAGAAACGTAATATTGCGAGAAATGAAATTGGGAAAATATATAAAGAATTTTTATTCATACAAATTGTTCGCGGGCAATCTAACAACTTGAATGTTTCTTGTTTATCGTATTGGAAATATGTATTTTGGGAGTTGGCTTCGTTCATTAACTTTCTTTAATAAAAGTCATTTTCGTACTTTTTGATTTACAGCCATATTGAGGAAGTTATTACAGAAATGTAGTGTCTATGCACAGCGTTTGGTTATAAACCTTCTTGGCAGTATTTACAATCACCACGCTTTGTATTTGGAGTGGTAATTTAAGTTAGACAGTTTACTATACAGTACACACATAGTTTACTAAACTACAGTTTAATATCTATATAAGTGGATATTGGTTGGCAACTGCTTGCTTAAGGCCTTAATCTAGGTATACTTTTAATTTTATTTATCCCGTCGGTAACACATTATGTAGTTCCTACGCCCCGGGAAAGGGCGAAGGGGCATGCCGGACTCCTACCGGCGAAAACCACCGGACCCGTCATCTTCGGCACCGAAGAGGGTCCTCGTAAGATCACTCTAGAGCCGCCCATTGGTGTCGTTTAGGCACATCACGGAGGGGATGACTGTAAAGCGGTCACCCCTTCTAGAGGAGGGAAGGCGACTGTAAAAAGGTCGCCGCCCAGGCACTTCTCGGGGAGGATTGTAAAGGCTCAAGCCTCGCATGCCGACTCCTACCAGCTAAAACCACCAGACCGGTCATCTTCGCCATCGAAGGGGGCTCCAGGAACTCGATAAAACTCCATTTAGAGCTGTCCACTGGTGCCACGTCGTTAGGCAAATCCCGGAGGGGATGACAGGGGGCATACAACCATGAAACAAATACAAAAAATTTGCTTGATGCATACAACACACATCTCGGGGGGAATCGAAGGGACGGCGATACTTTTTTTGGTTTTTCTTAATTAGTGTAGCTATATACAGAAGAAAAAACATTCAGGATTTGTGTGCTAGCAGATAACAGGTATATGTAGCAATGACACTAAGCTTGCTGTTATTTTCTGTTTGATTTTAGATCATCATTTCGGCCGAATGAAGTCCACTGCTGGACATAGGCCTCCTTCAAAGATCACCACAACGACCGATATGGGTGTGTTGTGGGCTCATTGGGGGGAGTTGCCATAAACGCCACGCTTGGCAGACGGGTTGGCGACCGCAGTTGAGTTGTTATTGTACTCGAAGAACGCTGCTGCCCTTCCTCGGCTAAGACTCAGTCGACTTTTACGACACCCACGGGCGGAGAAGGGGTGGTGGTATTCTGAGCCGGCACCATACGGTTATATACAGGTTGTCCAGTAAATAGCACGACATACTGCAGGGGGTGAGAGCTTGGGTCAATACCTACCAAAAAAACAATACATGTTCAGCAAAATCTTACGGATTTACAGAAGTACAAATTTTTCCGAAATATCGATAAATCTCTACCTTGACACAGATTTTTAAGCATCTCGTAATGAAAAATTCCTTTTCTAGTTTTTTTTTTCCTCAAATTATTGGTGAATAGTTACTTTACTCATTAATAGGTCTTTATTCTATTAAAAACTAAAATGTTTTCAAGAAATAAAAATTTTATTTAAATTTTCACAGTACAATTGAACGGTTGGTGCAGTGGCTGATACAGTCGGCTGCTGCGCTCCGGGTCGTGGGTTCGATTCCCACACGGAACAAATATTTGTATGATCTGCAGGTAGTTGTTCCGGGTCTGGGTGTATTGTATGTGGAATTCATGTGTGTAAACGCACCCACGACACAGGAGAAATCCTAGTGTGGGGCAACGTTTAAAAAAAAAAAAAAGTCTTATCGCAAAATTTTGTACTACTGTAAATCCGTAAGATTTTGCTGAACATATATTGTGTTTTTTTGGTAGGTATTGACCCAAGCTCTCACCCCCTGGAGTATGTCGTACTATTTACTGGACACCCTGTATAGTATGTACAAACCTAAAATTACATGTGTATGAGAATCAGATGTACTTAAACACGTTACGTAAAAGTGTAATAGTAAAAAATACCTACCATATAATTATTTTTGAGTTACACCCTCCTGTATGTTCCTATTCCCGACAAGACCATTGAATTCAATCCACTTATATTTTACGCGCAATTTCTCAATCTTGCACACTTCAAATATAAGACGTTACAAAAGACATAAGTATCGGACACACAATAGAACAATTCTTATACAATTGTATACAAACGTATGACGAATCACCGTTTGTAAGAGCCCTTCATTCATGGGATCCACTCGATCCATACATCGTCGGCCATATTGATCGAGGATCTATAGATCTGGTGTGAAATAATGGTTAATTTATGTCAACCCGTGACGAATTGGCCTGCATTGTGTCTGTGGGCTGTAACGTTGTTTGATTGAGGGTGAGTATGTTACAGATAATCGATTGTAGTTGATGTCGTTCATTATATCGATAAATGTTTTTGTAGTATCTAAACCGGTGACAGTAATGGAATGACTTGTGAAAACTTTAATATAGTTGAATATATTTCTTTTGTCTTTAAACATGATAGGTTTTGGTACAAATTTCTTTGATAGGTTGAATCAGAGGGTGACAGCTTTACAGTCACCCTCTCCGAGATGTGCCTATAGGCGTGGCACCAGTGGGCGGCTCTATTGTGATCTTACGAGGACCTGGAGACCTCAGTGCCAAAGATTACCGCTCCAGTGTTTTAGCCGGTAGGAGTCCGGCATACCCCTTCGCCCTTCCCCGGGGTGAAGGAAGTTCCATGTAGAATTTCTACTGGACAGCAATAAAAAAAGGTCATCATTATCATGTATAATGATATATCATTTCATAATCTTCCATTTCTACACATGGGTTTCTTCTTCCGCTACATTGATTGTTAGTAATTAATGTCTGCGTATACCAATTCGCCTGCCGGGCGTGGTATATGGCAAAATGGGGATATTGATAGGCCATTGATCATTGAGAGGCCTATGTTAAGTAGTGGATGTCCGCGGGTTAGCGTGAGTATGGAAACCATTTTGATGGGGGTAACAAGCTATCGGTATCTAAAACCCCACGTGTTCCTTCTACTTACTTATGGCAGTGGGGGTGGTGTCTGTCTGCAAGGCATTGGACCGCATCCCCAACAGGTATCGGCCCGACGCTTAGTCTGATGAGCCCCTTCTCTGTGCGATCTAGCCAGCTGCACATTCGGACTGCTAATTCGGGCGATGAACTGCCCCAAGTTTGTCGCCCACAGACCGCAACTCACGGAGGCCGGAGATCGGTCATCGCCCTCCAGCACCTAGTGCGTCTTTTGTGGCGGGGATGAGGGGTGGTCTCTTCCAAATACTACTACTTCTTCTTTCTACTTCATAAGATATCTGATTGGTTTTCGGCGAATAATCTTCTATTAAACGCAAAAAAAACCAAATGTCTAAGATTCTCTACAGCAAATGTGACCCATGTAAGGTCACAAGTAAAACTTGACGGAAAAGAATTAGATCTGGTCTCCTCAACTGTATTTTTGGGTGTTACTTTAGACTCAAAATTGCAATGGGGACCCCATATAAAGGCACTTTCAGGCAAACTAAGCTCTGCTGCATTTGCCGTTAGGAAAATTAGACAGGTTACGGATGTGGCTACAGCTAGGTTAGTATATTTTGCGTACTTTCACAGTATTATGTCTTATGGAATTTTACTGTGGGGCTCGGCTGCTGATGTTGAGTCTATTTTTATATTACAGAAAAGAGCAGTGCGAGCTATCTATAACCTAGACTCTCGTGAGTCACTACGGGAACTATTTAAGGAAACAAACATTCTTACTCTACCATCCTTATATATTTTCCAAAACATTATGTATATCCGCAAAAATATAGCAAATTTCAGTAAGAAAAGTGACGTGCACAGCTTAAATACTCGCAACAAGAACAAGTTGGTTGTACCTGGCTTTAGACTTAGCAGAACCAGCAAGTCGTTTATGGGAAACAGTATTAGATTCTATAACAAAATTCCATGTAGTATTACCGACTTACCAGAAGCAAGATTCAAATCATTGATTAAGCGCATTTTAATTTCGAAAGCCTACTATATTATAAATCATTACATCGACGATAGCGATGTCTGGCAAACGTTTCCCTCCTGCACACTGCGACCCTCTGGCGCTTTATAATGTATAATTTTCGCATGATTGACGTGTTGTTATTCCCAATCAATGCTTTACCGTCTACACAGAAATTGTAGATTTTTTTTTTGTTGATATCCTGACATTTACTTGACTTATTTTTTATCTTTTTATTGACATCTTGACATTTAATTTGACTTATTTAAAATTGAATTCTATATTTATTATATAAATTATTTTCCTATGTTTGATTTAATGACTGCAATTTACATTCTAATAATATTTTGACATTATTAATTAATCATAAAATTGTAAATGTGCGAGCATCATGTAGCCGTTAATGTTATATATTTAGTACCCTTTGCCTTTGGCCTGGTGTCTATCATGCTCACTAAAATGTCTTGCTGGCGGTGGCGTTGTGTATCGGGTCGTTCGGTTCCCTAAAATATGGTTGAGCTAAGCGATGCTGATGCATGCGTCATGCTCGTGAACGGGTGCCGTCTGTTGGGACTGGTCAGCCATTAACTGCCATGGCGAATAATGATTATATTACATTAGTATGTCTTTTTTTTATACATTGGCCTACATAATGCTCTTTATATGGTTTACCTTAATTTGTATTATTCAACATCGTAATCTCAATTATTTTAAAAGAGTATCTATGGAGTTTCTTGCCGGCTCTTCTCCATAGATCAACTATTTGGAACCGTGCAACTTAGATTCTGACGTTTCTTTGAAATAAAAATATTTGACTTTAACTATAGATAATGCAAGTGCCAATATTTGGTTTATTTGAAATAAAAATATTTGACTTTGACTTGACTTTGACTTTGAAAACCCCGCTTCGTCGTCTCCTTTGCGTGCAGCACGTCCATGAAAAAGGAGGCGACGGCATCTCACGCCGTCTCGCTCCGGACGATGGACTAAACAATAACCGGAAGCGAGAGGTCACCATCCTTGACTGCCGCAGTAAGATCACGGTGCTGCGTTGCCAAAGCTGGGAATTTCTCCAGCGTGTACTGCGCCGTGTCCTCCAAGCAGTTTTCTCCCCGACCTATACGACACACTTCTCGAAACACCCATGTCCCAAGAGTATCTGAGTTAGCCGGAAAGTGAGAGCGCAGGTGAACAGGTGGGAACCTGTCCAGCCATACCTCTATGTCGGGTCTTGCCGCCGTTATAACGGTGCCCTAACTGAATTTTTCTCCTATCAAAAAAGTCGGTGAGGCGTAACAAGATTATAAAAATATATGTAATCCCTTAGTTCTAAAATGTCGTAGTCCCCATAAAATAGAGGGCATGTCGATTTTACCGCAGAAATTCTCGACACTTCTAGTCAGGTGGCCAGTCAAAATTGATAACCAGCTCAATGGTGCGTGAAATTACCGAGGAGTAATTTTCATTACATTTTTTATACCGGTAATGAAGTTTTGTATTTCGAATCAAGGTAATGATAGGTATTGTAATATGATTATGTGGGAGTGAAAGTAATATTGAGTGCCAGCTGCCATTGATAGGCGTAGCTTGGAAAATTATATTATAGTTATACATGATAGCTCAGAATACCACCACCCCATCTCCTCCCGTTGTTGTCGTAAATGTCGACTAAGGGATTAGCCGGAGGATGGGCAGCAGCGTCCTTCGAATACATTAACAACTCAACTGCGATCGCCAACCCGTCTGCCAAGCGTGGCGATTATGGCAAAACCCCCATTGAACCCACAGCACAGCCATATCGGTCGTTGTGGTGATATTTGGGGGAGGCCTGTGTCCAACAGTGGACTTAATTCGGCCGAAATGATGATACATGATACATGTCCAATGCATGATCCAGTGCATCACAGATCCAGTCTCATAGAGGGTCCACGGTGGAACGCTTAAATTTTTCCCTGTTGCCAGAGTTGGGCAATGGCAATGGATGATTCACCACAGTGAGATAATAACATAAATTTAATACCTAATAATCTATACAAATAAATAAAATTGAAGTGTCTGTTTGTAATGTCAAAATAACAGCTTTTTACTAAATGCATATGAAACTACGAGGGCGGCACTGAAAATTTCGGGAATCAAGGAAGTGACACAACATTACTATTTAAAAATGTATTTATTGCTTTTCGAAGTATTCTCCGCGAAATTTGACACATTTTTCCATACGATGGAACCAATCATTGAAGCAACCATTCCATTCGTAAGTTGGGGTCTCCAAAATGGCCGTTTTGTAGGCGTCCACAGCTTCTTTAGGTGATGAAAATCTCTGTCCACGCAATTTATTCTTTATTTTAGGGAAAGTATAGAAATCATTAGGGCTTAGGTCGGGGCTGTACGGCGGATGGTCTAATAATTCTATGTTTTCTTGCTCTAAAAACTCTTTTGTTCTGTGCGCGGTGTGAGAACTCGCATTGTCGTGATGGAGGATGATGCGGCGGTTGCAGTTCTCTCTACGGAGTTCAGAAACGACCTGTGGCAAACAAATGCTAGCATACCATTCTGCATTAACCGTTCTTTGTCCCTCAAGAGGAATAGTCGTAACATGGCCGGTTTTGGAGACAAACGTGGCCACCATTTTTTTTGCAACACTCCGTGAACGAACAATTTTTGTTGGCTTTAACTCATTTTCGAACACCCAAACTCGTGACTGGTTTTTTGTTTCGGGTTCGTACGCATATATCCAGGATTCGTCACCTGATACGATGTTGTATACAGCATTTGAGGATCCTGCGTGGAATCTTTCGAGAGTTCTGACGCACCAAGTAACGCGAGCCGCTTTTTGCTCTTCACATAGCAAATGCGGTATCCATCGGGAAAACAACTTTTTTACACCTAATTGTTCATGCAAGATTATTTGTATTTGACTCATGCCAATGTCTAAAGTTGCCTGAATTTCGCGGTATGTCACATGTCGATCTTCCTCAATCAGCTTACGCACAGCATCAACGTTTTCTTGGGTGACTGCAGTTTTTGGACGACCTTGACGAGGATCATCACTGAGCTTGACACGTCCACGTTGAAATTCAGCAAACCAGCGATAAATTGTGGTTTTGGATGGGGCTTCATCACCAAATGCAGAAATCATCCGGTCAATACACTGTTTTTGTGTTAAACCACTTCGAAAGTCATAGTAAATCATCGCTCTTGAATTTTCTCGAGTCAATTCCATTTTCTCAACGACTAAACAAGTTTGACAAAACCTTGTGACAAGACAGTGAATCTTTTTTAAAATAAATAAATGGTATTCGATTTGTAAAACCAAGGAGTTTTCAATTAAAAAGATTTTAATATGACAGGAACAGTGGAAATATTCCATTCCCGATACTTTTAGTGCAGCCTATGTATATACGGTACCTATAACAAAAAAACAATTTTTACATTTTTTTGTCTGTCTGTCTGTCTGTTTGTTCCGGGTAATCTCCGAAACGGCTGGATCGATTTTGACGGGACTTTCATTGGCAGATAGCTGACGATATAAGGAATAACTTAGGCTACTTTTATTTTAGAAAATAATTAGGGTTCCGCGCGATAACAATGAAACCCTTGAAATCCAACATATATATTCTATGTCATGTGTCTATGTCGAAGTACTCTAAATTTCTTTTAAATTAAACGCGGGTGAAACCGCGGGTCCCAGCTAGTTTATCTAATATTAGTAAGGAATAAATCCTAGTTTAAAATAATTATGTCTGAATAAAGGCTTATATCAGGAGTCGCCAATCAGTTTCGCTCGGGGCCCGTTTTAAGAAATGAAATGACCATCGCGGTCCGCACAACATTTTATAGAAAAAATTTTTATTAAGCAAATGTAATTACGGAAATAACAAAGGTATTTTTTTACATATCAATGAGAAAATTACTATTTTTATTGCAGACTATCTGTCTGAAGTTTGGAGTAATATTGATGCATTAGACATCTATACAAATAAATAAAATTGAAGGGTCTGTTTGTAATGTCAAAATAACAGCTTTTTACTAAATGCGTATGAAAGTATATACGATACCTATAACACAAAAACAATTTAATTTTTTTTGTCTGTCTGTCTGTCGGTCTGTCGGTCTGTCTGTCTGTCTGTCAGTCTGTCTGTCTGTCTGTCTGTTTGTTCCGGGTAATCTCCAAAACGGCTGGACCAATTTTGACGGGACTTTCACTGGCAGATAGCTGACGTTACAACTTAGGCTACTTTGATTTTAGAAAAATAATTAGGGTTCCGCGTAAAAACAATAAAACCCTTGAAATCCAACATATATATTCTATGTCAAGTGTCTATGTCGAAGTACTCTAAATTTCTTTTAAATTAAACGCGGGTGAAACCGCGGGTCCCAGCTAGTTAAATATACATTTTTACTAAATTACGCACTCTGTAGTGCAAGTTGTTGTGTTCTCGCGGTCCGCACAAAATGGGTCGGCGGTCCGGATGCGGACCGCGGTCCGCCATTTGGCGACCCCTGGCTTATATTATTATCGTTCGAAATCACATTTCTTTTTTGTGACCTTTCATTAAAACATCATCATATTACGGCAATAGAAGAACACTGTCTTCTCCGCGAATGTGTGTAGAAACCTGGTAAAGGTCGCTGGGAGACATCGAATGCGGTCGTCAGATAACATGATGATTATTATATGAATCGAATGCACGGTTGGTGCAATGGCTGATACAGTCGGCTGCTGCGCACCGGGTCGTGGGTTCGATTCTTGCACGGAACAAATATTTGTACGATCTGCAGGTAGTTGTTCCGAGTCTGGGTGAATTGTGTGTGGAATTTGTGTTTCTAAACGCACCCACGACACAGGAGAAATCCTAGTGTGGGGCAACGTTTAAAAAAAATCGCAGCTAATTGCGCATTCTATACTATTCTCATTCCTTTCATCCATACAAATAAATAAAATTGAAGTGTCTTTTTGTAATATCAAAATAACAGCTTTTTACTAAATGCATATGATAAACAATTTTTAACTTTTTTGTCTGTCTGCCTGTTGTCTGTCTGTCTGTTTGTTCCGGGTAATCTCCGAAACGGCTGGACCGATTTTGACCGGACTTTCACTGGCAGATAGCTGATGTTATAAGGAATAACTTAGGCTACTTTTATTTTAGAAAAATAATTAGGTTTCCGTGCAAAAATATAAAACCCTTGAAATTCAATATTTATATTCTCTCTCAAGTACCTATATTTCTAAATGTATTTTAAATTAAACGCGGGTGAAACCGCGGATCCCAGCC
Source organism: Diloba caeruleocephala (assembly GCA_947459985.1). Lineage (NCBI taxonomy): Eukaryota > Metazoa > Arthropoda > Insecta > Lepidoptera > Noctuidae > Diloba > Diloba caeruleocephala. The sequence continues at coordinate 2,270,387 of OX381615.1, read as the reverse complement.
AGTAAACAATAAGCTACCTCCGAACAATTCATCATCGCCGTCGCGAATCGAGTAGAACTGTTTCGCAAACAGATTTAAGTAATCGTTTATCAGGAACTGGTTTCATTATACACCCTGTTGTCTATTGTGATGGTAGTAATGGGGACGGAACCGTCAGTATGCACAAAGTTGGGAGACAATGTGTATTGATTAGTACAAGCTTGACTTTATCACTTCCCTCCTTACGTACGTTACCTAAAATGATTTATTTGATACTAGCTGGGACCCGCAGTTTCACCCGCCGTTTAATTCAAACGAAATTGGACTATCTACACAAATAAATAAAATTGAAGTGTCTGTTTGTAATGACAAAATAACAGCTTTTTACTAAATGCATATGAAAGTATGTACGTTACATATAACAAAAACACAATTTTTACATTTTTTGTCTGTCTGTCTGTCCGTCTGTATGTCTGTCTGTCTGTCTGTTTGTGTCGGGTAATCTCCGAAATGGCTGGACTGATTTTGACGGGACTTTCACTGGCAGATAGCTGATGTTATAAGGAATAACTTAGGCTACTTTTATTTTAGAAAAATAATTCGGGTTCCGCGTAAAAAAATGAAACCCTTTAAATCCAATATATATTCTATGTCAAGTGTCTATGTCGAAGTACTCTAAATTTCTCTTAAATTAAATGCGGGTGAAACCGCGGGACCCAGCTAGTTTATAAATAATTTAAAGTACTTGACATAGAGCATAAATATTGGATTTTATAGGTTTTCATTTTTTGCGCGAATCCCTAATAATTTTTCTAAAATATAAGGTACCTAAATTATTCCTTATAACATCAGCTATCTGTCAGTGAAGGTCCCGTAGAAATCGGCTCAGTCATTTCGGAGATTAGCGGGAACAGACAGACAGACCGGCAGACAAAAGCAAGATGTTTTGTTGTATACGGTACCTTTATGCTTTCATATGCATTTAATTATTTATTAGTAAAAGCTGTTATTTTGATATTACAAACAGACACTTCAATTTTATTTATTTGCATAGTTTTTTTTTTAACATTTCCCCACACTAGGATTTCTCCTGTGTCGTGGGTGCGTTTACAGACACAAATTTCACACACAATACACCCAGACCCGGAACAACTACCTGCAGATCATACAAATATTTGTTCCGTGCGGGAATCGAACCCGCGACCTAGAGCGCCGCAGCCGACTGTATCAGCCACTGCACCAACCGTTACATTTCATTACCGTCTTTAATCATAAAGTGACAAAATATATTAAGAACTTTTTATTTCAAGTTATTTAAGTCACTTAAGGTATGGAGAAACAAAGTGTTAGTGTTCCTCCGTAGAAAAGGGGGGATCGTCCAGCCAGGCGGGTGTTATGCCTGGTGGGCCGAAGCCCAACGGTTGATGTTGGGTTTTTCTGCAGTGTTACGCGAACTCTTTACCTACATATCGATTTAGGATTCTATGACATCATTGGAGAGTTGTACATAGTGTTTAACTAGATGTCGCTGTAAGGTGTCGTTATATGGTGGCGATATCAGTGTCGCTTCACATTCATTCAGTGCGACTGATAAACTATCTTTGCTTAGTAAGTTGGTTTCAAGAAACACATTTCATCATCATCATTTTCATCATTTCGGCCAAATGAAGTCCACTGCTGGACAGGCCTCCCCCAAAGATCACTACAACTACCAACATGGGCGTGTTGTGTGCTCATTGGGGGGTTTTGCCATAATCGCCACGCTTGGCAGGCGGGTTGGCGATCGCAGTTGAGTTGTTAATGTACTCGAAGGATGCTGCTGCCCATCCTCCAGCTAATCCCATAGTCGCCTTTTACGACACCCAAGGGATGAGATGGGTTGGTGCTATTCGTAGCCGGCACCACACACATTTACACGTCGATAAATCTAGAATAAAAACGGCATTTTCTACTGACTGCCTCTGCAAATCTGAAACAAACTCGAAGGCATTTGTTGTGAAATCTAGATATATTATATGGTACAATATTATGTTAGTTTTATGTAGGGTAACGTCCAATGGTTAAATAAAAATCCATAGCAGCTTTGAGAAGATCCGTCCTATTAGATTAGAAGATAGGTAACCCTATTTTAGGGAACTCAATGAACCATTGCACAATTTTGACGGCACGGTTGGTGCAGTGGCTGATACAGTCGGCTGCTGCGCACCGGGTCGTGGGTTCGATTCCCACACGGAACAAATATTTGTACGATCTGCAATTAGTTGTTCCGGGTCTGGGTGTATTGTGTGTGGAATTTGTGTCTGTAAACGCATCCACGACACAGGAGAAATCCTAGTGTGGGGCAAGGTTTTTAAAAAAAAAAAAACAATATGAGCAAGACAATTGTGTAAGCCACATGAATAACAAACATCACCACACACATGGGAAGTCATCATCATATCGGCCATTTATACGTCCACTGCTGAACAAAGACCTCCCCCATAAATTTTCACAACTGTGTCATCATTTTGGGGGGTATTTGTCAATACTCACCACGCTTGTCAGGCGGGTTGGTGAGCGCAGTATGGCTACCGTTTCTCAGAAGGGACGCTGCTGCCCATCCCTCTGGCTAAGATTCCCTTAGTCGCTTTTTACGATATCCACGGGAGGAGATGGATTGGTGCTATATTCTTAATCCGGACACCACACGGAATAATCTGGACACCACACGGAATAATCCGGACACCACACGAAATAATCCGAGCACCACACGGAATAATCCGGCCACCACACGGAATAATCCGGACACCACACGGAATAATCCGGATCCCAAACGGAATGGTACATAGGAAGTCACTTGAATCAAAATGTTCTCAAATACTTCACTAATCTAATCTAATACTCATCTGGCTGAGTTATTGAGATTTCAACAGTACCTAGTCAATTTGATTCGAATTAATAAAATAGCAACAAACCGTGGCTCGAAATTACACCGTAAATGAATTCCTACATCAAAACCTTATTGCATTTAGAGTTGATAGAAGACAATGTGAGATCGAAATACGAAACCAAATTATTTGCAAGCAAAATTAACGCTTATGTCTGACAACATTAAATGCAAATTCCATCTTCAATAAAAATAAGGGGTGGCAATCCTTGAAATCGGTAACCTATTAACAAAACACACGGTTGTCAGCGTGATATGGGATTTATTGGAGTACTAGAAAGGAGCGCGTCAAATGACATGCAAATATGTCGTATGTCATTTGTTGCTAGTACGAATCATTTGTTATTGTTAGTTACGAATGTAAGTACTTTTTTTTTTTATAAATTTTGCCCCTCGCTAGGATTTTTCCTGTGTCGTGAGTGCGATTACACACATGAATTCCACATACAATACACCCAGACCCAGAACAACTACCTGCAGATCTTACAAATATTAGTGCCGGGCGGGAATCGAACCCACGACCCGGAGCGCAGCAGCCGACTGCATCAACCACTGCACCAACCGTGCCATCAAAGTTGTTAGTTTGTGGTGTATTTTCAGCGTATTTTGTTTTTTGGCTAAGTTACCGACTACTCTTTGGTGCCGTAATCAACTTAGAGTCATATATTTTTCTACCTGTTATAGGTGCGGGACTTATTACACGCTTTATATTGGCTTGGCCTTTTTTTTCTGATGTCCAGTGGAAATTCTACATGAACTTCCTTTGCCCCGAGGAAGGGCAATGGGGTATGCCGGACTCCTACCGGCTAAAACCACTGGAGCGGTCATCTTCGGCACCGGAGGGGTCTCCAGGTCTTCCTAAGATCACACTAGAGCCGCCCATTGGTCTCACGCCTTTAGGCGCATCACGGAGGGGATGACTGTAAAGCGGTCACCCCTTCTAGCGGAGAGAAGGCGACTGTAAAAAGGTCACCCCCCAGGCACTTCTCGGGGAGGATTGTAAAGGATCGCTTCGCTGTTCGCTGTGCTGCGCACACGGTGGCACGTAGTCACGTGCGCACCGCCGTCTTCCCGGGGGTATATTAGCTTGACCTGTATGTATCTATGTATGATTGTAATATATTTCTGTCATGCTCACTAAAATGTCTTGCTGGTGGTGGCGTCGTGTATCGGGTCGTTCGGTTCCCTACAATATGGTTGAGCTAAGCGATGCTGATGCATGCGTCATGCTCGTGAACGTGTGCCGTCTGTTGGGACTGGTCAGCCATTAACTGCTATGGTGAATAATAATTATATTACATTAGTATGTTTTTTTTTTATACATTGGCCTTCATAATGCTCGTTATATGTTTTACCTTAATTTGTATTAATCTTCTTTTCTTGCCGGCTCTTCTCCATAGATCAACTATTTGGAACCGTGCAACTTAGATTCTGACGTTTCATAAGTGCCAACCGTTTCATAAGTGCCAATATTTGGTTTATTTGAAATAAATAAAAAATTGACTTTTGTAATGGAATCTTGAAATTCAATTTTCACCTACGTCTAGATGTCCTTTTGACTTGACTGGAAATGTTGCGTTGTATCAAGAATCGATGATATTACAAAAAAGAAATATCACTTTTCCGGGGGGCCACGTGTATGCTGTGAGTATGATCCCGTGGAGGATATGGCGCTTAACATATCCAGCCTCGACAACTGCACGCAATGTAGGTAGTAGTATAGTGGCTCTAGATGGAGATCTTTCGGGTTCCTGGAGCCTCCCTTCGGTGCCGACGATCACTCCGGTGGTTTTAGCCGGTAGGAGTCCGGCATGCCCCTTCGCCTTGTCCCGGGGCGAAGGAAGTACATGAGGTATTTCCACCGGATCAATAAAAAAAAAGGTAGTAGTATAATAGACTTAGGTATATAGTTTGACATTTTGTTCAGAGTTATCATCTGTTTTCTATTTATTCTATTCTTCCTTCCGTATGCGAACACGCTAAGAAGATTCTCTTAACTTTGTTTTTATAAGCTTACACAGTCGTCCTTATACTTTTAATCCTTAGTTTAAGTACGAGTATGTATGCACCAGTATTCTGAAGCAGTAATATAATGTGATGTGTTAGTAGATACAACATGTATGTTATAGTGTGCGTTAGTCGTAATATGCAACTGTATTTAGTAAGTAGGATTAATTAGTCATTACACGACCATTGACTGGTACGGACCATCTTTCATTTATCCCTCCGCTCCGACTGCCAACATTACATGGCGACCCTGCCAGGCCCGACTGGGTATGGTTTGGACCTGGTCGGGACCTTTGTGTATATATTTTGAATAAGGCTCAAACTGAAGACTGAAGAATAAAATTATGTGTAGATCAGAAGAAAAGAAGAGGTTTTTCTTAACCGAAATGAGGCACTATTGAAAGACATCGGGGGGCAAAACGCAAGCAAAGCGGTTTACTTTAATATTGTGACGATCATCATGATGAGCCTATTTTTGATTTGTATACTATACGTTGCCGCTCGAGTGTACAGAAATTGCCATCGCCGGTGGGTTCAAGAAGAAATTGGAATGCACACAATGCAGCGCATCCGTGCTTCCCTACGAGGACGCACTACAACGGAGAACGAAGCCTAACGTGAGCCTAGCCTATTACAGTTTTTGTGGTGTGTTTTTGTATGAGTGAGGAATTGTTGCGAAATTTAGATTAACTGATAGGTAATATGAACGGCTAATATTATGATTAATTAATATGATTGAAAGTTTATTATTATGATCAATAGTTTATTAAAAAGCTATGATGTTTTGGTAGATATTAGAAAATATTTTATAAAAAAAGGGAAAAAGTAGATATACGTGTAATACTACAAAATTAAAATTAGATGAAGCAAATTGTGTTTTTAACAGATGTAAGGAAATTGTTAATATTTTAGAAGATAGTGACGATATTAAGATAGGTTTGGAAATTTTTGGGAAAATTAGGAACACTTTTGATGAAATAAATAGCTTATGTATCTTATCTGAAACAAATAGTGGAAAAAATGGAGAGTTTTGATTTAAAAACCGCGTGTACATTAATTCCTTTAATGGATGGTACCGAGGAGACTACTGAGCGTATAGTGGAAGGCATTGAGATGTATAATGATGTAGAATGACCAGCATCAAGGTCAAGTAAATTACCGCCCTAAAAATACGAGGTATGCTAATAATGGTCGCGGCAGATACAGACATACACGAGGCGTAGCAGAGGCTACTATCGAGGTAAGTCCTATAATAATTATAATAACCGTCAAGGAAATGTTAACGTTGCCACACATAGCGAGAACGCCGAGCAGAAAGAAGAGGAAAAAGGCGATTTAGGTGAGTAATGAATCGGTACAGGACTAAATTATATGTAACTTAGTAGTAATAAGAATGTCTATTTTTAGCTTGAGTAGGTTCTCACCGATACTTGATACTGTTGTTATTAGAAAAAGCTTAGAATGTGTAACGTTACGACATTCTTTTGTTTATAATAAGTAATAAGACTATGCAATTGATGTCATAAAATGTACTTTTACTTTTACTACTCTAAACTTGTTTAGATTATATAATAGTGATTATGAATAAAAGATTTTAGAATTATATATGTTAAAAAAAAAAAAAAAAAAAAAAAATGGTTTTGTATCTTTTTTTTTTCTTCAAAATAACCCCTCAGGTGTGATGTGTTAGTAGATACAACATGTATGTTATAGTGTGCGTTAGTCGTAATATGCAACTGTATTTAGTAAGTAGGATTAATTAGTCATTACACGACCATTGACTGGTACGGACCATCTTTCATTTATCCCTCCGCTCCGACTGCCAACATTACAATAAAATTTAAAAGTCAAGAGCGGTTATAAAAAAAAAGCTTGATTCAGTAAATTCAGTTTCAGTTTAATCTGTAGTGTCTAATGTCTAAGGTCCGTTTATAAAGGAATAAATCATGAGCCTTTATCGTGACTTTCAAGACTACTTTATTATGAATAGGCACTATGCTGAACTTTTACTTTTTATAAAGAATTTTTTGTTTATTGAGGTTTCATGTTTTTGTTATGTATTTCATAACCTCAGAACGTATTTTCCAATCCTGTAAGGCGATTATTTGAATTTTTAGTTCAAGTTTAATGATGCTAGCGTAATACCATCAACAAATAACCAATTTCCCACCCTAATTGCTGACCAAAAAATCACAACGACAAATAAATCAAATCAACAATAGGGAACGCACTTGATGACAGTCCAATCGTAAATGAGTACCGGCTGATGAAAAACAAATTCCAAATTTAGAATTCGGAATTCAAATAGATACCAATGAAAAGATGCCGCGTGGCCAACTCTACGGTAAAAATATTTTATTTGTTGTCCTAAAAATAAACCACACTTTAACTTCAGCTTTATTCCTCTGACAATAACATTCATTTATTTATTTCTGGCAGTAAAAATATTTTTGTTGAGTATTATGAGTGTCACGAAAAGCAAGTTTATATTTGCATTTTTCTGAACTGTCGATTTTCTAATTCGAACTTACCCACTGTTGTTATAAAGTTAATATTGGGAATATATTATCATTTCAACAGCAAAAGGGGTCGTGTACAGTAGTATGGCTGCCACGCGGCAACGCGTCCCTCCGTAGATAATAAATACTTTTCGCAAATAATTACGTTATTTGATTTTAGATGGATGATGGTCGTTGGGTAAACATTATGCTGAAGCCCTACGTGGGAGATTTATTAAGCGTATTGCGTTGCGTTTTAGGGTTATTGAATGTGTTACGAATAATTGGAATACCTATAACTGTTTGCTAGCATGATGAAACTCCAATAAGTGTTTTTTTTAATACAACTTGGTAACGAGAATAGCAAATCATTCAAAAATTTAAAATCTTAAATTAATGTAGTCTAAGTTACTTCTTATAACATCAGTTATCTGCCAGTGTCCCATCAAAATCGGTCCAGCCGTTTCGGAGATTAGCCGGAACAAACAGACAGAAAGACAGACGGACAAAAAAAATTGTCAGTTAGTTTTTTTTTAAAGTGAAAACTTCTTTTAGCGCTACGCATATTTGTAGATGAAATAAAACCTCTGGACTCGCGACACCGTTACGAGACGCAGCTATTGTGTGTGAATATATGCATGTACATATAGCTGGCCGAGAACGCGTCTAGACTATTCACACTAATTAGTCATGCTTTTGTCGAATATTTTCCTTACTGTGTGTTTGTGCTCGATTTGCCGCAAGAATAAATTGTTCCTTTCTTTCTTTCTTTCTTTAAAAAGGTTTCCCATTAACAGTACTTAATACGGTTGGCAAGCAGGTTAGTGAGTGCAGTATGGCTACCGTTTCCCAGAAGGAACGTTACTGCCCATCCCTCTGGATTAACTACTTCAGCGGTCCGGTTTTCTGCCGAAAACGAGTTTCTCGAATAGCTAAAGTGGGACTGAATATTGAGTGGCGTTTCAGTATTCCGCCATTAGAGAACTTCTGCGAGATCCACAGGATGAGATAGAGTAGTGCTATGTTCTTAAACCGGATACCAGACGGATACATCTTATATATGTAATTCTTCTGTACGTGTGTATGTCACTGAACTGCTCCTAAACGGCTAAACCGATTTTGATGCAATTTTTCGTGTATGTTTGAATGGGTCCCTGTATGGTTTAGATTCACAATTTAACCCGGTAAGTGGCGCTGTCATCAGGTTTGCATGTACCTGCCTGTGCGTGAGCGGGGGCGAGCAGCTAGTATTTTATAAAAATCTTATGTATGAAGGTGCTACATTATACAATGAATTACCAAATAACATTGAAAAATAAAATAAAAAATAAAAAATTAAAAAATAACCGTGTGGTGCCGGCTCAGAATGCCACCACCCCATCTCCTCCCATGGGTGTCGTAAAAGTCGACTAAGGGATTAGTCGGAGGATGGGCAGCAGCGTCCTTCGAGTACATTAACAACTCAACTGCGATCGCCAACCCGCCTGCCAAGCGTGGCGATTATGGCAAAACCCCCCAATGAGCTCAAAACACATCCATATCGGTGGTAGTGATGATCTTTGGGGGAGGCCTGTGTCCAACAGTGGACTTCATTAGGCCGAAATGATGATTGAAAATGCAAAATCTATGTTAACATATAAAAACCCTATAATATGTTTTTAAAAACACAAGCGCACTTTAGTTTTTGCCACATCCAGCTGCGCGTGCTCCGTTAACGCCACGGCTGGGTTAAGTTATTGGCGCTTACACTAACTTTATATAAATTCTTTTATATTGTATTTTTGTTGTTTTACTTCGACCACATTTTAGTTTATAAAAATTCATGCAAGTGAATTATAATTCGAATGGGAAATAAAGATATCTCAAACCTCAAACTTACCTTAATACTTCATCCTACCTTATTTTTACTGAATGGAATTTATTTCATATTCCAATGCGTCAACCAATTTATTTGCTGATCTAGCTCGAACAGATATAATATCTAAGTACACAAAAAACTTATAGCAATCCGAAATAATCTATACCAGAGATTTAATAATTTCACGCATAATACTTCGAACCAATTCAATATTCTACCAATTAGCAGCGGCACCGCTCAGTAACTAAAGCCGGTGATTTAAACAGGGACCACAAAATAATAACGTTCAGAATACCAAGTTCAATCAACGTGTGAAAAGGAACTCGAAAATAGATTCATCATTTCGGCCGAATGAAGTCCACTGCTGGACACAGGCCTCCCCCAAAGATCACGACAACGACCTAAACGGTGTGTGTTGTGGGCTCATTGGGGGGTTTTGCCATAATCACCACGCTTGGCAGACGGGTTGGCGATCGCAGTTGAGTTGTTAATGTACTCGAAGGACGCTGCCGCCCATCCTCCGGCTAATCCCTTGGTCGACTCTTACGACACCCACGGGAGGAGATGGGGTGGTGGTATTCTGAGCCGGCACCACACGGCAGATAAAATCAAAATAGATTCAATCTATACAAATAAATAAAACTGGAGTGTCTGTTTGTAATGTCAAAATAATAGCTTTTTACTAAATGCATATAACAGTATATATGGTAATTATAACAAAATAACAATTTTTTTTTCTCTGTCTTTCTGTCTGTTTGTTCTAGCTAGTCTCTAAAACAGCTCGACCAATTTTGACGGGACTTCCACTGGCAGGTAGCTGATGTTATAAGGAGTAACTTAGGTAGAGTACTTACTTACTTCACAGCCCACCTTTGTGATCTAAGTTGGATAGCGATTTGTCAGAAATATTGCGAATAATTCCTTAATTACATGTATTGATACGCTTATTATTTGTGATAAAATAAATGATAGTTGTGTGCTTGTTGGGGGATTCAGGTGGGTTGAAGATCGCAATTAAGCTGTTAATGTACTCGAAGGACGCTGCTGCCCATCTTCCGGCTAATCCCGAAGACACCGTTTACGATACCCAAGGGTTGAGATGGGTTAGTTCTATTCGTAGCCGGCCACGATAATTTAAATAAATAAATCAATTGTTTTATTCTTTCTGTTACGTGTAAACCAGTCATCATCATCATATATCATATCGGCCATTTATACGTCCACTGCTGAACAAAGGCCTCCCCCGTTGATTTTAACGACTGTATCATCATTTTGGGGGGTTTTTGCCAATACTCACCACGCTTGGCAGGCGGGTTGGTGAGCGCAGTATAGCTACTGTTTCTCAGAAGGGACGCTGCTGCCCGTCCCTCTGGTTTAAATTCCCTTAGTCGCCTTTTACGACATCCACGGGAGGAGATGGAGTGGTGCTATATTCTTAATCCGGAAAATCCTTTTTTCCCTCTACGCATGTTATTACGAATAAGAGAACCTTTTTTCTCATTATCTTTAGCATTACTACAGCACCAAACAAAATACCAAGGATTAATGTACATTATGTAATCATTTAGAGCTTCTGTACAAATTTATTTTGTGCGTCATCTATAGAGTGGACTTAGAAGTTTTCGATACACAACTGGGAGCCGGGATTTAGCAGAATTAAATGTGTTTATTATGCATACAATGTTGCACAGTAATATTAATTTCTGTTGAAGTGATCAGGGATAGCTGGTGGTTGCCCAGGGGTCGCCCAGAGGTCGCCCAGGGGTCAAAATTGGACCGTTATATATTTAATTTTTAATTTGATATAAAGTATTCGTAACACATATTAAACATACATTTTAACTTTCATCACTCCTCCTCCATATGAACTTTAACTATGCCAAATGTAAATACAAAGGTTTTTTTTCACGTATTAATATATAGGTAACAGTATCCTTAAATACATAATCATTGACATCGATAACTGAAAATAAGCCAGCCCACAATTTCTCAGCAGCTCTTCTAGAATATGGACAACAGTATCAAATAGGAAAACTCTATTTTATGTCTACTGATAGGACTCATTGAAACGAAAAAATCCTGTAATCACCATACTACGCGAGCATCACCATGTCGGCCGTTAATTTTGTTGTCTGTACATCATGATATGCATATAAGTTTTTAAACTGACATGGTCACTAACACTATTATTAGAACTGAAAACGGGATATTTACCATGTTTTTTATTTGCTTTGAGTTCCCGATATTTCGGCGCTGTTGCAAGCGCCATGTTCACGGATAAACTAAAGTTTTTGCGGGTGGATGTTTAAGAGCAGACAAAACGATCTACCCTCTTCCTTATATGTTTTGTGCGCTGGGTGCCGCTACCACTATCACTTAAGTCACTCACAACTCGACTTTGTTCCCGACACACGAAACTCACTGTGTCCGCTCGCGAACTTTTTACGGCACTTTTTCGGTCTTTACACAATCGAATATGTGTTTTATCAATAAAATAGTTTTCTGTTGCATGACAATTGACAATAATAATAAAATGTATAACAGAAGACGCATTAATCGTCCCGTTATTTTAATTATTATTATTATGCGAGTTATGAAATATAATAAATTATAAATCATATTTAACACATTTATCGCATGCCTTCCGTGCGCGAAACGTAAAACTTTTTTTTATACGTTGCCCCACACTAGGATTTCTCCTGTGTCGTGACTGCGTTTACAGACACAAATTCCATACACAATACACCCAGACCCGGAACAACTACCTACAGATCGTACAAATATTTGTTCCGTGCGGGAATCGAACCCACGACCCGGTGCGCAGCAGCCGACTGTATCAGCCACTGCACCAACCGTGCAGTCTAAAATGTTTATTGCAACTAAGTGTACATCATTATTGGTTTTACATATATTACTAATGGTACTTACGACTTAGTTCCTTTTTCAAGCATTGCAGTATGGAGGGATAGGTTACAGTTCCAAACAAATTATAATTATTAATACAGTACTATTAACTTAGATTTGATACTGTACGTGCTAGTACCATATAGTTAATAATTTATTTTGTTTAATTCACGTGATATTTGTTTGGCAGATTAGATATTTCATGCTCACTTAAGTCCTACTTACGGTGGCATCGTGTATCGGGTCGCTGAGTTGCCCTACAATATGGTTGAGCTAAGCGACGCTGATGCATGCGTCATGCTCGTGAACGACTGCTGTCTGTTGGGGATGATCAGCTTAATATAGCCATGGCAATTTAATCATAAGCTTTAAATATTAAAATCTGGCTTGTTTAGTGTTAGACATAATGTAATTTAGACTCTTTTCTCCTACATTGTTCTCACATAACCTTCATTTCAAGAACGATGTCAAATATTGTAACAAAGTTATTTTGATTTTTTAAAAGTAACCATAGCGTTTCTTGCCCGTTCTTCTCCATAAGAAACCTACATCTTGGAACGCGGCAACTAAAGTCTGATTATTCATGAGTGCCTTTAAGTGGTTTTATATGAATAAAAATATTTTTATCTTATCTTATCTTATTAAATTAAATAGTAAAAAAAAAGAATTAAAATTAAACAAAATATAAAGTTATAGTATATTAGTTATGTTACGTTAATTATATATGCCGATGGAATTGAACGAATTATATTAGCCGTGTGGTGCCGGCTCAGAATGCCACCACCCCATCTCCTCCCATGGGTGTCGTAAAAGTCGACTAAGGGATTAGCCGGAGGATGGGTAGCAGCGTCCTTCGAGTACATTAACAACTCAACTGCGATCGCCAACCCGCCTGCCAAGCGTGGCGATTATGGCAAAACCCCCCAATGAGCCCACAACACATCAATATCGGTCGTTGTGGTGATCTTTGGGAGAGGCCTGTGTCCAGCAGTGGACTTCATTCGGCCGAAATGAATGAAAAATTATATATGTCTTTATAATTGGTGGATGTTCGTCGGATTAATTATTTCCTTTATTCTTATTATGTATATTGAAATTATTACATCTCGCCTGTTATTTATTTACTATCTAGGTAAACTGTAATAGAATATTAACATTTTTAAATTAAATAAAATTAAATAATTTCTTATTCAAACATTATACATAATACTTTTTTTTTTGTTTTGGAACAAGCCCGCCACGCATTCCCAACCACTGCAACACCAATGAAGGTCGGTGTGTCCCAGAGAAATGAAGAACTGTCTTGGAACCCGCAACGAAATTAATCAGAAAAGAAAATGGTGGAGTAGGAAAGAATATACGTTCCACTTCCCTCCGTAGCAAGCAGAAGACAGAGAAAATACTATAAGGCCATAGGCACAATAATTGGGAGTGTACAACTAGGATAAGCCTAGTTGCAAGCACCACGGGTACAAAAATGTTTATAAATATTTAATTACGGGTCCTATGTTGTGAGCTATTGTGACTGATTCCAATAGTAGGTATGGCAAAAACGTCTGAACGCACGGAAATTCGTCCTTGTTGCAACAAGGTCTGTATAGTAAATTTTAAGATTTTTGTTTGTATTATAACAATTACAGGCATATAAGAATAGTTTAGTTGCCGTCTATGCCTATCGTATAGATTTTCTCCTCCCCTTGTCTTTTATGACACCCAGCACAGAGATAGAGAGAACCACACTTTATTTTTATTTATAAGCAATACTTTTATTTCTCCAGCCTAATACAAACAAAGGACCAAACTTACACAACCATATTGTTATATACTTGGCAACAAGAAGACAACTTTGATTATTTCTGTTTTCCGAGTAATTCGACGTCAAACTTGTTCCCGGTTGCGAACTACAAATGACTTGGCTTGATTAATTTATTTTGTATCGGAACTGGGGCTGGCTTGGAATCTAAGTTCTTCGGCTCCTTGAATTTATTTTCCCCGGAAGACACTTTACTTGGTATTACGGAACTGGATAATTAATACTTAGCACCCTATAAAGTTTGATTTAAAAAACCAAAGTCACGGACAGTTTAAGAATTCGATAGGTGGGGCAAATTGATATTTGGCCCTCTATCATTCTTTACGTCAATGAGAGGCTCGGAATTTCAGCCTGTTAAGCGCGAACCGAACCGTGTGGTGCCGGCTACGAATAGCACCGACCCATCTCATCCCTTGGGTGTCGTTAAAGGTGACTATGGAATTAACCAGAGAGTGGGCAGCGGCATCCTTCGAGTACATTAACAAGTCAACTGCGGTTGCCAACCCGCCTGCCAAGCATGGCGATTATGGCAAAACCCCCCAATGAGCATACAACACGCCTAGACCGGTCATTGTGGTGATCTTTGGGGGAAGCATGTGTCCAGCAGTGGACTTTTTTCGGCTCAAATGATGAAGCGCCAACCATAGCGAGACTACGGGCTATAATATAGACTATACTAACTATGGGTTTCGTAAGAAAACTCAACGTCAATCAGTAAGCTATAGAGAGAGCTATGCTAAGTATTTCTCTACAAGATCGAATCAGAAATGAGGAGATCCGTAGAAAAGCTAAAGTTGCTGAAATAGTGAAAAGGATTAGTAAGTAGAAGTGACAAAGGGCGGGGCACATAGCTCGTAGAACTGATGGCCGTTGGGGCAGAAAATTTATCGAGTGGAGACCACGCACCGGAAAACGCAGCGTGGAATGACCTCGAAAGGCATGGACAGATGACCTAGTAAGGATAGCTTGGAGTCGTTGGATGCGGGTCGCATGTAACCGTTCGCTGTGGAAATCTATGGGGGAGGCATTTATTTAGTAGTGAACGTCCTTCTGCTGATATGATGATGATGAAAGCGTGTACCGAAAACGCAGCATGGAACGGCCTCCAACGAGATAGATAGATGACTTGGTGAAGGTGGCTGGGAGTCGTTCGATATAGGTGGTTTTTAACCGATCATTGCGGAAATCACCGGGGAGACTCCTTTGGATAATTGAAAAAGAAATTCTAATTACAGTGTGCCTTTTTTATTATTGATGACCAGTGGAAATTCTACATGGAACTTCCTCCATCCCGGGGAAGGGCGAAGGGGTATGCCGGACTCCTACCGGCTAAAATCACTGGAGCGGTCATTTTCGCGCACTAGTGCCACGCCTATAGGCACATCTCTGAGAGGGAATTACAGTGTGCCTGATGATGGAAACCCAGTAGCAGGTCTGTAGTACTGCCCGTTACTGAAATAAGTAGTTAAAGCAAACTGTAAACAATTCGAAACAATAATTTATTTTCATTTCCCTTGTTTACAGCTTCCAACTTGAATTGTGTTTTAATTTCCATTGTTGAGGCAGTATTATAATTATATTCATTACCTTGAAGCTTCAGTAGATAGTTTGCTTGCGAATTTTGTTATGAAGAAATATACTATGCTTTTTAATAGAAGATTTATTATGTATCTTATTATTACTGTACTTTTGACAAAAGTATGTTTTCGTCTCCCATGAACAAAAAAGATTAATGAAATATAGAAAATCATTTTCATCATCACCACCACCACTACCACCACCTCTACCAGTGCCACCACTACCACTACCACCACTACCACTGACTATAGGTGAAGGAAAGGATGAGGAGGTTTCCGATGTAATGGTCTGAAATCGCCAAAATGCAGTGAGTCAGCATGGTGATTATTATTCGTACTTTCCGTATATGAGAAGAGCCCTTTTCCCTGCAGTGGGACAGTTATAAATTGATATTATTGAAGATTCAGGCCAATTGCTATGTGAAGCCCTATTGAGATATGTGGTAGAGCCCAGTTTTTCTTTTATATCTAATTATTTTAATGCTTGCAGCTTGTAGCTAAAACGGTCTCGCCATTCAAATTAAAGCGGCGAAGACGATAAAAAAAACCTAACATCAATTGATTTGATTAAAATCTTTAACGCCTTTTCTTTAATTTAAGTCAGTATACGTAATAATAAATTGTAATAAATTTATCTATGTGCTTGTGTCTGTTTAGCATCCGTGTGTCACTTTATATTGGTCCAGCTGAAAATCTGCGTCGGGCATTATTCGTCTGGCTAAGCTGGTTACCTTTTTGGCGGAAACTCGAAACACATGAAGGCACGATTGGTGCAGTGGCTGATACAGCCGGCTGCTGCGCTCTATGCGCGTGTTCAATTCCCGCACGGAACAAATATTTGTATGATCTGAAGGTATTTGTTCCGGTGTATTGTGTGTGGAATTTGTGTCTTTAAACGCACCTACGACACAGGAGAAATAATAGTGTGGGGCCAAATTAAAAAAGGTAAACACGCTGTAGCTGTCTTTATTAGTTTGAATGTCATTTGTTTTACTTTATTTTTATTGTTTACATATTATTTTTAAGTGTCACTGTTTGTGGCAAATAAAAAAAAACAAAATATTTTATACGCTACCTAATAGAATTTACGTCAACCAGATTGAATTTAGAATGTGCACGACTTTTTGCTTTTTGAATGGTACGGTCTAACTGCCATAATTATGCTAATCGCATGAAGAGTCTCGCACCTATTTGAATATTTTTCATATTAGAAAATTCTCTAATGTATTCAAAAGTTTTAAAACCTAAATACTTAAGTAACAGATGTAGGCGGCGACCGAATCATAATGACAGTAATGCGTTCAAAGTTTTAAATACAATTTACTTAATTAATTTTCACGTAAATTACATTAAATTAAGGCTTTCACACAGTTCAATGTTTCAGAATTTATCTAAAAACTTTACACTATTTTTCACAGAATAAATTTGATTGTGGCAACAGTAATTACCGACGAAGCCAAGAGTGAATTTTCGAAAATGTTAAAGTATATACCATATATAATATGTTTATATAATTGATTTAGATAGGTGTCCTCATAGATACCAATCTCTCCTGGGATCCTCTCCCTCTTTTTTACCACCACTCTCTATCACTCAAAGGTCTTGCTGGTAGAAAACTCAGTCTGAGTTAAGCTCGCCTTTGTACATAACGTTTATATTGACTGTCTGATTTGTATTTTCTTTTTGTACAATAAAGAATTTAAGCTACAGGGTTCGATAAAAATGTGACGTTTTTTTTAAATTATGGTAACTACGTGTCACGTAATGGCTAAACAATTGCCTTCCGGCTTTACGTGTCGCGAAATCGATCCCCGCACGGAACAAATATTTGTATGATCTGCAGATAGTTGTTTCGGGTTTGTGTATATTTTATGTGTATATCTTCAAGAGTAAGACTTATGTCTGTCAACTGTATCCTCGGTACAAGAGAAATACTAGTGTGGGATAAAAAAAAAATGGAAGAAAAATAAGATATCTTATAGACAACTCCTAGAAACTTCTCTTGCATTTCATCATCATCATTTCGGCCGAATAAAGTCCACTGCTGGATACAGGCCTCCGCCAAAGAATACCACATCGATCGATATGGGTGTGTTGTGGACTCATTGGGGGGTTTTGCCATAATCGCCACGCTTGGCAGACTGGTTGGCGATCATTTGCATTTATACGCTATTTATTATATGTTTTGCTCAGAACAACATTTTTGATCAAGCGCATTTTAATTTCGAAAGCCTACTATAATATAAATTATTACATCGACGATAGCGATGTCTGGCAAACGTTTCCCTCCTGCACACTGCGACCCTCTGGCGCTTTATAATATATTTTATAATTTTCGCATTAATGACGTGTTGTTACTCCCAATCAATGCTTTACCGTTTACAAAGAAATTGTACTGAATTTTTTTGTTGACATCCTGACATTTTACTTGACTTATTAATTATCTTTTTATTGACATCTTGACATTTAATTTGACTTATTTAAAATTGTATTCTATAATTATGATATAAATTATTTGCCTATGTTTAATATAATAGCCATTATAGCAATTTACATTCTAATATTTTCTTAATATTTTGACATTATTAAATTAATTATTCATACATTGTAAATGTGCGAGCATCAAGTAGCCGTTAGTGTTAGCATCGTGTTGCCGTTAATGTTATATATTTAGTACCTATACTTTGCCTTTTGCCTGGTAGTAGCGGTCTGTCATGCTCACTAAAATGTCTTGCTGGCGGTGGCGTTGTGTATCGGATCGTTCGGTTCCCTGCAATATGGTTGAGCTAAGCGATGCTGATGCATGCGTCATGCTCGTGAACGGGTGCCGTCTGTTGGGACTGGTCAGCCATTAACTGCCATGGCGAATAATAGTTATATTGCATTAGTATGTTTTATTTTTATTTTTTAAATACATTTGCCTACATCATGCTCGTTATATGTTTTACCATAATTTGTATCAATCAACATTGTAATCTCAATTATTTTAAAAGAGTATCTATGGAGTTTCTTGCCGGCTCTTCTCCATAGATCAACTATTTGGAACCGTGCAACCTAGATTCTGACGTTTCATAAGTGCCAATATTTGGTTTATTTGAAATAAAAAAATATTTGACTTTGACTTTGACTTTGATCAGCCGGACGTCACAAAGTACCTCAGTAAAATTGCAAAGATCCCAACCTTCATAATCCAACACACTTCAAATTAATTAAAAATAGACACACTACAAAAATTCCCTACGAAATTCCAACCATCACGACCCAATCATTGAGAGCTTGCATTATTAGAGGTCCACGCACAAATGAGACCCCAAAATTCCTACAGCCTCTTGAAATTTTTTGCGCTTAATGAAATCAACATGTCTTTGTGCTCTTATGATATCAGTTTCTGGAGTTTTTTGGGAATTTAAATTAGGAATTTTAATAGTTACTCTATTCAATCTATACAAATAAATAAAATTGAAGTGTCTGTTTGTAATGTCAAAATAACAGCTTTTACAAAATGCATGTGAAAGTATATACGGTAAGAATAGTAAAAAAAACTATTACATTTTTGTCTGTCTGTTCCAGCTAATCTCCAAAACAGCGGGACTGATTTTGATAGGACTCACTGGCAGATAGCTGACATTATAAGGAGTAACTTAACTACTTAGCTACTTTATATCAGAAAAAGAAAATGAATTAGGGCTCCGTGCAAAAAATTAAAACCGATGAAATCCAATACCTGTATATACTTTATATGCCAAAGTACTCTATGTCAAGTGTCTATGCCGAAGTACTCTAAATTATATATAAATAATCCACTTTCTTTTAAATTAAACGGCGGGTGAAACCGCGGATCCCAGCTAGTCTCATATATAATCATATCATCCTCAACAGCCCATAGCAGTCCACTGCTGGACATAGGCCTCTTCTTTTTCTTCCATCAAAAGGCGGATGCAGTTCACACGACAGAGTTTTTAGTGGGTGTATATAAAATAGGCCAATATGCAAGATAAATACATAATTATGTACAATGATAATTATCAATATAATTTGTCGGTAAAATTAATGGAAGTAAGGTGTGAACAGTGTTTCCTTACAAGCTTTTTAATATATGACTTCTCGCATGGATCTCAGGAAGATAGTGACTGGTGGTAGGTATCTTATTGCATGAGTCTGGCTATGTACGTACCACAGCCATGCTCGCCACCAAGCAGTAGTTTTTAAACTTATTGCTGTGTTCCAGTAAGAAGGGAAGAAGAAAAAAGAACAATGTATTTTCGCGTCAGGTCGACGCACAAGATTAAAATTCGACATAAGGCATTTTGTGACCATTATATTAACTAACATAAAGGGATTCCTTGTGGTTCCGGCAAAGAATCCCTATTACTCATGGCTATCATAGAAGCCGCTTACGGGTTGATATCAAAAGCATGGGTAGGACCACCTTCCGGTGTGCTAATAACAACGTACTACAATAAACAATCCTACTGCCATGTGTGGTGATTAAATTAATAGTAATGATCACTGAGAGGCTGACGTGCGTGTGTCTAAGAGAAATAAAGTAATACAAAACTTCAGTTTGTACAATTTTATTATACCCTAACAAATTGTAAAATTTTATCAAAATATATTTCCAAATAGATATTACATCAAATTGTCGTCGATAAATTATTATTTACATCATTAACAATATAATAGTATTTTACAGTCTTGCCTAATTTTAACTAAGACATTATTTTATGATCATCAGCCTAAATCGGTCCACTGCTGGAGATTCCGCATCTAGCTGGATCCAGCAACCTTCTTCAGATCGTCCGTCCATCTAGCTAGTGGGGGTCCCAGACTACGTTTAGCCATACGCGGTCTCCACTCTAGGACTCGCCTACTCCATCGGCCATCGATCCTTCGACAGAAGTGACCAGCCCACTGCCACTTCAGCTTGCTAATTTGGTGTGCTATGTCGATCATTTTGCTTCTCTTCCGGATATCCTCATTACGGATTCTATCCTTTAGAGAAACTCCGGTCCATAGCCCGTTGAGCGTCTTTAAACTTTAGACATAATTTACTACCAATAAGTTATAAATACAGATAAGTCTTATTACTATCACAAATTTTACGCAAACTTAGAATGTTATAAATATTGGATTTCAGAGTGTAGACTGTGTTAAGAGAGCAAATTATGAAGTTTAGGGCCCAATTGATTAGTACAAGTGCACTGAATGAGGTAAGTTATTGAAAGTTATGAAATAGAATATCAATAATATTTTATACTTTGATCATGACCTAGCACGTTTCTAACATTAAGAACACATTTTATTTCGAGAAACTGTTAAATTCTGTTAAATTTAATATAGTCCTCAATATTTTGCGTCACAACCTAATTAAATTGGCACTTTTAATTTTCACACACGTTTGATAACTTTATATATGCCTGTTTACTGTCGATCAAGTTAACAATCATAGAATACTATTATAAAAAGCTCAAACCACTTCTTGGATTTATTCCCAACTTTTTTCTACATCACCATCAATAGCACACAGGTCCAAAAATCTTAAGGATTTCACCCATCAGGAATACTGCGAAAGGTTTTGAACTTCATAACTGGTGTCGTTATCACTGACTACGTCTATTTGTTCCTGGTCACAAGCTTCCTCGTTCATCGACGAACAAGAGTTCTTGGCACAGCAACACCTCTTCGACCGAGGATCAGAGGACATTGGAGATTCTTCTTTCTTCAACTTCACCCGACGGTTCTGGAACCAGATTTTCACTTGTTTCTCAGACAGCTTAAGTCTGGAAGCGATTTCTATTCTTCTCAATCTCGAGAGATACATGTTCATGGAAAACTCTCTCTCTAACTCCAACAGTTGCGTTCCAGTAAAGGCGGTCCTGATTCTCTTGCTAGAGTCTTCTTTTAGCGGGACGCGTTTTAATTCCTTTGAGTAACCTGGAAGTAGTTCTTCTGGATGACCAAGCGGCGGGCTTGGAGTTCCATTTCTGCTTTCACTCGATAGGGATGGGGACCTCTGACCTAGACTCTTCGCTGGGGATGTAGTTGCTTTATAAGGGTGATGTAAATATGGAGATACGGACTTCTTCCTTCTGTTTACAAAGTTGACAGGCTCCTGTTCTTCTGTTTTCAAGTATCCTTCAAACGGCTTAGGATCTGACTGAGCCTCATATAAATCCTGATGAGGCAGTTGGTGTAATAGAGGATATCGGAAATTCAGATGCTCTAAAAATGGTCTGAACAAATCCGGCGATCGTTGCTGATGAAGCCCGATGTGTAGAAGATTGTTCAAGTTTCCCGGATAAGGGTAAGGCAGAAACTTTGGACGTGGATCCAGATGATGACCAATCAACGCGTAAGGATGTATGGGTTCACTAGAAAGATCATTTTTCTTACTATCTTTCGTATCACTTATCAAAGTATCAACTAAGAATGACCGAGACATTTTGGTGTAGCCGCTATGAACTCCGGTTCACTACTGCATATGGGGTGCGCTTCTCCTAAAAGTAACAATTACAAAAACTACCCCCACTTAGCGCACCCTATTGTAAATAAACACAATGGGTCTCGAAGCGTTTTGGCAATTATTTGGCCCGGCCCACCCCTTTGTCGGTGAGACGTCAACCCCAGTGTAGTTTGAGAAAAAAAAGTATGAATGGAGCATTTTAGTAGCTATGAATAATTTTGTATGGCTCGTAACATCCCTAATATCTGTCTCATTAAATCCAATTTGGTTACTGTTTTGAATGCGTGTGTGAGATGTGTGTGTACCTAGATTTTTTGTCGTTAAATTATTCACGTTTTTAAAAGGATAAAAGAGATGTTATTATTTATTATGTCTTAAGGGATTCAAACAGGTTTACTGAGTTGAGATAAATATATTATTAACTATTAAATAATCTCACAAATTTTGTAAATGTGTAAGTTTAGATGTCATGTTTATTTGAATAACTTTGTAGTGAATAAGTCTGGATGAAATAAAATAGAGAGATGGAATTGATTGAATTCTGAATTAGCATATGCGATATTTATTATAATTTATTAAAATAATAGGTAACCTATACAAATAAATAAAAACGAAGTGTCTGTTTGTAATGTCAATTACACTGTTTTTGTTTGTGCCTGTCATCACGTCTGTCTGTATGTTGGTTCCCGCTAATCTCCAAAACGACTTGATCGATTTTGACGGAACTTGCACTGGCAGATAGCTGATAATATAAGGAATAACTTAGGATACTTCTGTTTTAGAAAAATAATTAGGCCACCGCGCAAAAAAATTATAACCCATGGAATCCAATATATGTATACTATATATGTATACATGTGTCTAAGATTACTCGGAAATTACTTATAAAAAATTAAATTTCTTTGAAATTAAACGGTGGGTGAAACCTCGGGTCCCAGCTAGTAGCTAATATGCAAGTTGCTGCTTTCTGTGGAGTATCAAAAATTAGAATATAACACCACTCGATATCCTCTCTCGAATGTCGAAAAAGTGACTAAGGGATTTTAAACCCATGGAATGGGCAGCAACATACCTTCAGTGGAACAACAGCCATACTACGTACGCCCGCCTGCCAAGCGTATTGAGTGAAGGAAAATTCCCTCTGTGGATCTCTTTTCCAAATATGGGAGGCCTTTTTTCAGCAGTCGGGTCCTTCGGCTGATATGATGAAGTTTTTGATAAAATATTGCGACCACGAATGCTGCGGTGTTCGAACCGTTAGTAAAAATAAAAATCTATAATATACGCGATGTAATCCACCGTGTTGTGCTGGCTAAGAATACCATCACCCCATTTCATCCCGTGGGTATCGTTAAAAGCGACTATGGGATTAGCCGGATGATGGGCAGCAGCGTCCTTCGAGTTCATTTGTAACTTAGCTGCGATTGCCAACCCCTCTGCCAGGCGTGGCGATTATGGCAATACCCCCCAATGAGCACACAGCACAAACCCATAGCGGTCGTTGTGGCAATCTGTAGGGGAGGCTTCTGTCCAGCAGTGGATGTTTTTCGGCTGAAATGATGCTGATGATGACTCCGTTTAAAATTGTTTTATTATAATGAGTAAACTCGGTTTTCGGTCAACTGATTCGTGTGATATTGATTCAATGTTTACGTGACGTCTGGTACGCCTACCTCGATTAAATACTGATGTAATTCTTTCATTTGACGGCACGGTTGGTGCAGTGGCTGATACAGTCGACTGCTGCGCTCCGGGTCGCGGGTTCGATTCCCGCACGATACAAATATTTGTATGATCTGCAGGTATTTGTTTCGGGTCTGGGTGTATTGTGTGTGAACTTTGTGTATGTAAACGCACCCACGACACAGGAGAACTCCTAGTGTGGGGCAACGTTTAATAAAAATAAAAAAAACATTTAAAATGTAACCATGCAACCCTTGAGACTATTCTGGCGCATTTCAGTCAGATCCAACGGGTTCTTCATTGTTTGCGGCCAAGACTCTAGCTTTCGTACTCTGTTCATAGTATAATACTGTGTAAACTTACAATAAGCTTGAGAAAGTAAATAATATAACCTAATGATCAAAACTATTCGCTCTCTCTACAGCGCACCATATTAATTAAATATGAATACCCCATAATTGAATCCTTATGCTGCACGCGTGATCCTCGCGAAAGAAACCCTACCCATAGGGTGGGCATTCTAAAGCCCCGCCCTACGTACCCTGGCCAAACTAGTTTATGAAATATTAAAGGGACCCTAATATTCGGTAGCATTATAATTGTGAACCAATTCATGTTATTATCATGTCAGTATTAATTTGTGAAGTAACATTTTCTTTTGTGTGCGCAAGTGGTTTCAGATGGGATTTTTTGATGTGAGCAAATATGAAATGTTTGCTTTCATAACGGTAATGTATGTTGGATCGGTGACTATAATTTGCTAATGTTAGATCTTTGGGCGCAATAACGCAGCGTGGGACGACTTTCAATGAGATGGACAGACGACCTGCTGATGATATCTGATAGTCATTGGATGCGGTTGGCATGTAACGGGCCGTTGTGGAAAGGGGAACGCCTATCTACCATACTAAAAACATCCTGAGATGAACAAAAATGAGTTATACACCAAATTGTACTTCATATCGAAGGAAACCCTAATTGTCTAAAAAACGAAGGAGGAGCCATTTTAAACCTTTTTGTGAAAGATAGGTTAGGGCACAGAGTACATAATAGTACTGACGTATTTAGGGAATTAAAAGCAATATTAAACAAAACCATGCAGCAAAGGCAGTCCTGAATTACGGAAAGTTAGTCGCAAACGCAATAACAGATCAAGTGAACGAATGAAAAAACGAAATGTAATACGGTAATGCCAAGTTGTCAGAGGCAAAGGACATGTGACTCATACAGCCTAAGACAAGATTACTCCTTTGTAGTAAAAAAATGTTGATTTGATTAATATTGGTTGCTTAGATGATCGGGTTTGCAAAAGCCATGCCATGAGTTCAGGTCATACGTGAATGATTATTATAAATCAATCATTTATTATTCTTGATGACCTTATTAGATGCAATAAAATTAAATACTAAAGTAATAGTTATACTTTTTTTATTACTTAGTTAAACAAACTTGAGAATAATTTTATTATTTATATTTTATTCTTAATATAATTAAGGGTAGTTTATGTTAATTTCAGGCATTTAATGAGAATTCTCCTTTATGGCTTCAGTTGAACACACAACATTCATATGGCTTCAATATCCACAACCCAACCAACACACCTATCTGAATTGGACTCAGACTCAACATGGGTTTCCCAATCATTAATACAATGAGCGGTCAAAGAGGGTATTGCCATAACCACCACGCTACTACGGCACGAACTAATCTTATATTAATTATTATTTCTCTTACAAAAAAACGTTGCCCCACACTAGGATTTCTCCTGTGTCGTGGGTGCGTTTACAGACGTGAACTCCACATACAATACACCCAGACCTGCAACAACTACCTGCAGATCATATACATATTTGTTCCTGCGGAAATCGAAACCAAATACATCTGAAGTACTATTTGCATTGTATAGCTGTCATATTTATCTTTAATCATTGTATAAATAACTGTTTTAAATACTTCGGAAAGAACAGATTTGTAAAGTACACTATCCAACGTGTCTAATAACATTTTCAGGGCCCTGTTAAGTCCATGCTTCTGTAATGCATCAGGTATGTTTGCTGAAGCACACACAGACGACTTTTACGCCATGATGCATAAAAAATCCAGCCTTGTGATGTACAGGTTGCGTGAAGGATTCTGAAAATGATGTCGGAAAATATTATGGCACATTCATTCAACAACATGATCAAGGGTTGATGAACGCAGAATGGCTGATATTCCACAGAAGAAACTGCTACTTGCTGCCGTGGAGAGAGCCCCCACATTGGGCGCCAGTGTCGCGGAGTGCCTCCCTCCGTGTTCCTTCCCGGTTAGCTCAACTAGGAGGCTCTCTCCACGGCAGTAAGTAACGAAGTTCAGTTAACGAGATCAATGAAACGTAACATATATATTGTTATATGGTATATTGATATTCACAACTTCAAACACTTCATCTTCATGGTGATGTTTATGTATTTCAAATATAGCTTATTATCACAATATTTAAGCTAGTAAAAAATAAGTAATTGGAATATTGCAGGAGACTATTCGTCAGAGCGACAGCTGTGTGTTGAACCACTAGCGTTCAGGATCGAATGTGTAATGATGATGATCAAAATGTGAACAATTCGGCACCACAATACTAAATGCTAATTTTGATTTGAATTAAGAATGAATCATGAAGTGGACAGTGATGGAGATAAAAGGTATGAAGTCATGAAAGAGGTTGATTGAAATGTAGATGAAGGATGACTTCGTCACACACTGCTGCCAATCCCTCTAGTTTGGAGTCCCTAACCTGGAATCTGGAAAGCGAAGTAAATCATTTATTGAAAAAGAGATGCTTCTTATCGAAGTAGCAATGTATAACTTTTGATGCATAACGGGAGCCAGAATAGTGCTCATGATATCACTTAGGTGTATCACAGTCTACTTATCAAAGCGTTATCTCAATTTAAATTTTGCATCTGTAAACATTTCGCAAGGATATCTGCTATGTCTAAGTTTCTGTGTACTGGTTTTTTGGAAGTAAACTCCAGTATTTCCAAATACGACTCATGAACTGCTTATAGGTACTCATTATGATTATTGAATTATATCCTTTGAATTATTGTAATATTTGGCCTAAAATTTGATGTAGTTTGCTAGAAAACGTAACGTCCTATAAAGTTATCGAAGAGATAAACGGCGCACATTGGCCAGTTAAGTTAAGCTAAGTTTAAACGGAGTTTATCTTACACTGCGTTGTTCAGAAACACATTTTCTTAAGTTATCGAACCAATAGCGCTAATGAATAGATAAACCGCCGACAAAAGTACCTCAGAAACCGGCCATTAGTCACCTTTTGCGGCATCCAAGGGAAGAGATGGAGTAAAAATAGAGCTAATTTGACATATAACATAATATAACATTGTTATAAAATGAGGAACAGTGACGTTAAATTAAAACATGGGATCAAAATTACTCTCTTTACACAATCAACATTGCAAAGATTTCGAAATTGAATTTGCGAAGGTCTCAAACGATCAAAATTATACAAAGCCGACGGATGTTTCCCGGACTATTGTCTTTTGTGAAACATTGAAATCAAGCAAATATTTTAACTCAAAGAAAGGTAAGCATCCGGGCCTACAGCTATTGATGAAAAAAGTTTATAAGATACCCACATAATAACTACGAATCTATCAGCAAATATTTTTTGCAACGCACATTTTTATCTTTTGTTACAAAAATCTGACGGCACTGAATTCGATCACGAAATCGCGTCAGACCAAACAATAGGACGAAAATAACAATGTTTGGGCAAACATCACATGGATACACAGTATCTGATCGTACAAAAAAACAGGGTATTCTGACCTTTACAGAAGCAAAAATAGAGGTGTGTTTTCTGTATCTTGACAAAAGGTTTGACTCCCCCACAAATCAGATAGATATAAAGGGTTATTATCGAATAGAACCAAGGGTATACTTCTAATTGTGTGTTAGCCAAGGAACCAGGTGGCATTTAACACGGTAATGATAATTCGTGAAAATATAAAGGAAGAAAATACTATAGCAAATTATCTGTTCAAATAAAATTGGTCCGATAATGGGATGTTTTGACGTGATCGTCTATTAATTGTTGGAGTTTTAATTCTTGTAACTGATTCATCAGTGTGTGTTCGTGTTCCAGACCATTGTGTGTACAGTTCTTTCAATGGCGGCAGCTGGCTGCAAAGGACGTCCACCGCTAAACCAAGTCTTCACCCATAGATTCCCATACTTCAGCTTCGGTTCAAAAGTCGTCATTTTGGGGCGCATTTGTTAATACTCACTATGCTTGGCAGGTGGGTTGGTGAGCTTAGAATGGCCTTAATTCCACAAAACGGACGTTGCTAACCATTCCTCTAATATAGAGTCCCTTAGTCACCTTTTATGACATCTACGGTAGGAGATGGAGTGGTGGTATATTCACCCAGTTACCACACGGAATTTCAAAATGTAGTCAGTTTCATTTCTCCTAATACTAACATGTTTCTCTCTTCACGGGTTTATATCCCCTGTGAGGGGGGAACCCGGTCTTTTGAAATAGGTCCAACATGCAGAGGCCCTTTAGAGAAATTTAATCTAAAATGTAATGGGACACTAACCGGGGACACTCTAAAGCTGCACTATAAAATGCTGTCTCAGATTGTCCTCGGAGGTGTAAAACTATTGTATGAGATGGAAACTACAATTATAAGGTCTGTTGCAATGGGTGGTAAATGGATTTAATACTCTGAAAAAGGGAAATAACGGCAAACCTTTAAATACATTTTTGTGGTAGGCGGCGACCCGCTACTCACATGTTTGGCCCCCTAAATGCCCACCACTACAGCGACAGGGAGTAACACCGGCGTGAGCGGCGAAGGATGTCGAATGATGGGACACCGGTTTCACCTCACGCGACTCAAAGACTCGGAACGGGTTTCCTCGATATTGAGCCATTGGCACTTTCATCCCCGAGCATATAATTCTGGCGGTACCCTCTGATCGGATTAAGGCAAACCAAAGTTAAAAGTCCTGCGGCACTCATGAGGTCCCACTCCAACCGAACAATAAAGGCAAGCCAGAGCCGTAACTATAATTATTATTAATGTTTTATTTTTAAATGTTGCCCCGGATTAGGATTGCTCCTGTTTCGTGGTTGCGTTTACAGATATAAATTTCACACACAATACACCCAGACCTGGAACAACTATCTGCAGATCATACAAATATTTGTTCCGTGCGGGAATCGGACCCGCGACCCAGAGCGCAGCAGTCGACTGTACCAAGCACTGCACCAACCGTGTCGACAAATTTGAAGTTGAAATAATTATAATCACAGTATCATTTGCGGCACAAATTTGACTCTGGTTAAAAATTCATGGTCTGAAGCACCGACTTTACTGTTACACAGAAAAGCACTCACGTCCACAAAACCATGAAGCTGCATGCATGTATAAAACGGGGTGCACCAAAAGCTTTGTTTACTATGCCTGGGTTTGTTGGTTAGAGGGTAAAGTGGGTCAAACATATGATTGAAACTAAAGTACACAGTACAGTTGCAAAAGGACGAGAGAATAGTTCCAGTTTATTATAGTTCATGAAATCAAAGTATAGAAACTTCATTGGGATTTTATTTCAAATTGTGGTGTAGCAAAGTCAAAAAGCTATTTTATATTAATGAGTCTAATCCATCATTCAGCAAAAACTAAAGGATTTTGGACCTAAGCTTGGTTTATGCCTGAATATTATACTTTAAATTAATCTTCAAATCAATGAACTCAACCTCAGCCAACAACGCAACTAAATATTGTACGCTTAAAATACATTAAAACCAGTTATTTCAAACATCATGAAAATATATGCTGGTCTCCAAATCGCCGACGCCGCACCACTTCCGTTTAGGCTGCCTTTCAAACAGAGATGTTCGAGGAAGCTGAGTGGTGTGAGGAGGCGTAGCGAACTCCTTTCACGAATAATGTGTGGGGAAGCGGTGTGCTAAGATTCTGGGGCAGGTCATTTTTTTCTACTAAGTCATGTCTCATCATCGTCATTTCGGCCGAATGAAGTCCACTGCTGGACACGGGCCTCCCCCAAAGATCACCACAACGACCAATATGGGTGTGTCGTGGGCTCATTTGGGGGGTTTTGCCATAATCACCACGCTTGGCAGACGGATTGGCGATCGCAGTTGAATTGTTAATGTATTCGAAGGACGCAGCTGCCCATCCTCCGGCTAATCCCTTAGTCGACCTATACGAAATCCACGGGAGCAGATGGGGTGGTGGTATTCTGAGCCGGCACCACACGGCAATCCGATTAAATACACCAATTTCTTACAAGCACTGTCTATTGACTGGTAGCCTTGTAGTTAACTTAACCGCACCACCTAACACACAATTATTCTCGCACAGATTACTCTCACACCTCCCTCGCTCGCGTCACTTAAGATAAAGATAAGACAAAAAATCTTTTTATTTATACTAAATAATTTACAAGCACTTATGAATAGTCAGATTTTACTTGCTGAATTCCAATATGTAGATTTTCTATGGAGAAAAACGGGCAAGAAATTCCTTGGTTACTGTTTTTAAATCATATTATGTTACAAGCAAAAGTAAATTAAGTAAAAACAATAAATCACGGCGAGCATAACGACTAGTCACCGTGAACAGGGGTGTAATTCCTTAAGCTCAAACATCCATACATCCTTGAATACATAATCGAAATAACGGTGTAAAACCAATTCGGTTTTCGATAAGACATGATTGAAGTTATTCAAGGACACGTTGCAGAAGGTAAGCCATGAGGATCAGTCTTAGCGAATACCAAATTGGGTTATCACCGTTGTATTAATTCTGTATTCAAGGATGTATGGATGTTTGAGCTTGAGAATTGCACCCCTGATCTCGGTCATGGGCACGAGTACAGTAAAAGGCATCTATACAGTGCGTACGCATAAGCATAAGCATAATATAAAATGATATCTGTTTGGGTTGTTGAAGGGTCATGTACTCGCAACTAGGATTTGAAGCGTCATGGATTCATAGTTTCAGATTTAAGCCTCTCCCAAGTTCAACGCTTAATTAAATACAATAGTCCAAAATATACAATGAAACCATGGACAACCATATCGGACAAACAAACCTTCATTCATATCCAATCTTCCTAAAATTCTAAAAGGCACATCATTTAAAACGCAATCATAACGGAAATGAACTTGGAAAAGTTATTTAATGACCACCTGCGTATTGTCCGTAGCAATCCAAGATGGCCGACGTTCTCAGAACATTGCTTTTAAATTGTCTGACAATTCTGTCGCCTGGTCGTCTGAGAGAAGTCACTACGGGGTACACTCGTCCACTTCATTCATAAATTCACCCATTGAATTGTTCATTCATGTTTTTAGCTACGGTAATGAATGGAGTATCGTTTCTTTTGTATTTCTTACTCTATTGTATGTTTGGCGATAAGTTTGCGGGACAGGTATCGATTGGCGACAACGTTACATTTGCCTTTCACCCTCGTATCCATGAGCGTTATTTCGTTTGTATAGAGTATAAATTCTCTTATTTTGTGTTTGGCAACGGTAATGATAATATGGTAGATAGTTTCGGTTTGTACTCGTGTAGTGTTGATCTGCTTTTCCGCTACTATTGTACATTTTTAAGTTCATTACACGGACAATGTGTTTTTGTGACGCTACGAATGTTTGTAACAAAAGTTTTTTTCTGTAACGAATATGTGGTGGATTTGAAGAACATAAAGGCGTGGGCAGTCTTGAGATACTACGGCGCTCTTTTATACGTACAAGTATCACTTTCTTTTGAAGATGGTGACAGAGAAATGCTTAGGTGCCGTCGTTATGAACTTGATACATCTATTTTCATAGATATTAGTTAGTATTTGTCTATTTTTCCTTATAGAAGTATTGACAGGTAAAAAGCATGCTACGAGGGCGGCACTGAAAATTTCGGGAATCAAGGAAGTGACACAACATTACTATTTAAAAATGTATTTATTGCTTTTCGAAGTATTCTCCGCGTAATTTGACACATTTTTCCATACGATGGAACCAATCATTGAAGCAACCATTCCATTCGGAAGTTGGGGTCTCCAAAATGGCCGTTTTGTAGGCGTCCACAGCTTCTTTAGGTGATGAAAATCTCTGTCCACGCAATTTATTCTTTATTTTAGGGAAAGTATAGAAATCATTAGGGCTTAGGTCGGGGCTGTACGGCGGAAGGTCTAATAATTCTATGTTTTCTTGCTCTAAAAACTCTTTTGTTCTGTGCGCGGTGTGAGAACTCGCATTGTCGTGATGGAGGATGATGCGGCGGTTGCAGTTCTCTCTATGGAGTTCAGAAACGACCTGTGGCAAACAAATGCTAGCATACCATTCTGCATTAACCGTTCTTTGTCCCTCAAGAGGAATAGTCGTAACATGGCCGGTTTTGGAGACAAACGTGGCCACCATTTTTTTTGCAACACTCCGTGAACGAACAATTTTTGTTGGCTTTAACTCATTTTCGAACACCCAAACTCGTGACTGGTTTTTTGTTTCGGGTTCGTACGCATATATCCAGGATTCGTCACCTGATACGATGTTGTATACAGCATTTGAGGATCCTGCGTGGAATCTTTCGAGAGTTCTGACGGACCAAGTAACGCGAGCCGCTTTTTGCTCTTCACATAACAAATGCGGTATCTATCGGGAAAACAACTTTTTTACACCTAATTGTTCATGCAAGATTATTTGTATTTGACTCATGCCAATGTCTAAAGTTGCCTGAATTTCGCGGTATGTCACATGTCGATCTTCCTCAATCAGCTTACGCACAGCATCAACGTTTTCTTGGGTGACTGCAGTTTTTGGACGACCTTGACGAGGATCATCACTGAGCTTGACACGTCCACGTTGAAATTCAGCAAACCAGCGATAAATTGTGGTTTTGGATGGGGCTTCATCACCAAATGCAGAAATCATCCGGTCAATACACTGTTTTTGTGTTAAACCACTTCGAAAGTCATAATAAATCATCGCTCTTGAATTTTCTCGAGTCAATTCCATTTTCTCAACGACTAAACAAGTTTGACAAAACCTTGTGACAAGACCGTGAATCTTTTTTTAAATAAATAAATGGTATTCGATTTGTAAAACCAAGGAGTTTTCAATTTAAAAGATTTTAATATGACAGGAACAGTGGAAATATTCCATTCCCGATACTTTTAGTGCAGCCTATGTACCATACGGCTCAGGCGCTCTACTTAGTTGCACCCATGCTTTTAATTAACCTAAGATATTGAGAAATTTATAATGATTTAGTGATTTATCGTTTGGTGCCGGCCAAGAATATCACCACACAATCTCATCCCGTGGCTGTAAAATACGACTATTCCAGCGCCCACAGTCTTTTCTTGTGTGGAGTGTTTTCTTTTCTTACGGTTTCAAGCGATGATACACTAATTGTTCTTATCTATTAACACTGTGTAGCGTGAACCAAACTCAGCCGCTAAGTTTCCAAGAAATGAGTCATCATTTCGGCCGAATGAAGTCCACTGCTGGACACAGGCCTCCCCCAAAGATCACCACAATGAGCCATATGGTTGTGTCGTGTGCTCATTGGGGGGTCTTGCCATAATCGCCACGCTTGGCAGACGGGTTGGCGATCGCAGTTGAGTTGTTAATGTACTCGAAGGACGCTGCTGCCCATCCTCCGGTTAATCCCTTAGTCGACTTTTACGACACCCACGGGATGAAATGGGGTAGTGGCATTCTGAGCCGACACCACACGGCAAGAAATGAGTACTTCCATAATATTCAGATAAATATCTATTGCGGCAACTCCCGGCAATTTGTCACGGCCACGCAGCAACAAACGCCAACTGTCCATATTTGTCAATATTCATCCATCAAAGTCAAAGTACATTTTTTTTATTCATGCTAGCACTTACGAATCTTCACAATTTAAATAGTTGCACGGTTCTAAGTTGTTGGTCCTATGTAGAAGAACCCGTAAGAAACGCCATGTATATACTCTTTTAAAATATGTGAAAGTATTAGTATCTGTGTGATGTCTGGACTGAGAATATACAGCACCATCTTCTCCAGTTTTTTATTGGTCTCCAGTGGAAATTCGACATGAACTTCCTGCGCCTCGGGGAAGGGTGAAGGGCATGCCGGACTACTACCAGCTAAAACCACTGGAGCTGTCATTTTCGGCACCGAAGGAGGCTCCGGGTTCCATCTTCTACCTTAGATATCGTAAAAAGCGACTAAGCCCGAGGGATGGGCAGCAACTTCGCTCCTGTGGAACAGCAGCATTCTGCGTTCACCAACCCACCTGCCAATTGCGGTGAGCACTGGCAACTTCCCTCCAAAATGTAACCAGTCGTTTATGGAGGAGGATTTTGTTCAGCAGTGGATGTATTTGTGCCTATTGCGCAAATGCATGACGAACTCTTGATCGAGATAATACAAGCACAGATATGTTAGCTTTTTATAAAAAAATACATCTGTCAGCAACTATAACATGAAAATTACACTCATAATCTTGTAAAAACATAAACCAATATAACTTAAATGAATAATTATAATCATCATTAGTCGAAAAAAATTACTCTCAATATTTATGTAAAATTTTAACATATTAATTTATTTATTTCTCACCACAATAAAAGTTACAGTATTATTCAAATTTACTGTGGGAGACTGGTGCCTAAACTAGGCTGAAGCATGTATCTCAGGTCACCACGCCTTCCACCCCAGAAGTCCAATTTTGCCCTTTCATGAATTGTACCAAACGAATTTATTAAGTATTTAATTTATTAAATTATTATATCAATTTATTAAGCTTCTTCTTATTCATTCTTACTAGTTGGCATCCGTATGTTACTATGGGCTACAGCTGAAAATCAGTGCCCGACATCACTTCTCAGCATTATGCTGAGCTGGATACCTATTTGATACGGACATGGGACACACCGTAAAAATATGTAGATTTAAGATATACACAATTAAATTATAAGGCAGGTTACATTTTTTATTTAGATCTATTAATACTTTAAATAACATAATTGTGTCACATTTATCTGTGGTCAATTAAATGTCTATTATTCATATCTATCTATTTTTTTTTGATATGATAGAAGGAGCTGGAGTGGTGCTATATTCTTAAACCGGACACCACGCAGATTCGTCGATAGTAATTGAAATCTAATCAAGTTTTAGATTTCATAACTAATTTTAGATTTCATAACAGAAAATAATTTCTATAATATTTTAGGATTTACAAAAATAACAGGATATACCATTGATAGTTTAACAGCTACATGTATCGGATATAATAAACGTAAGACGTGTTTACGATTGATGAGGCAGGCGCGGCGGCGGTAGATAAGACGGTGATCCATCTCGCCCGTCCAACTTGTACGTAATTTTGTTCAGATTCAAACTAGTTGCAACGCTAGGAAGTTAATCTGTGTGTTGTAGTTCTCATGTCAGGAGTAAGCAACTTAAGGTCATATGTTTAGCCTATTCTCCATTCTAAATAATAGTAATTGTTATAAATTGTGTCAAATTTCAACACCATACGTGCTTTTCTAATGCAAGCTGTTTTATTCACCGTTTATGTATCATTTGTTTTATGTTAAAGGTAAAACTAACAGTTTTAATCTACGATTCCCAATTTAAATCATAAAAAAATTAATGGACTCTATTTGAGTTTCAGTAACTATTGTGAACAATTGATCTATTCTATAATAGCAATATCCTACAATATAATTCAAAATCAATGAATACACAACCATAAAAAAGTGAACAGTCACACTTTCGGGACGCAACTTCGAAATTTAAATATTTATTAATGAAATACTTCTTTTTAAAGAAATGTATTAATTCAAAAAACCGGACAGAGCCGATGAGTCACGAGGCTTACCAAAGGGCACGTGGTGACGTTACATATGAGTCGTTATTAGCCCCGTATTAGCACGCCATTAGATATTTCAAATAAAAAAAGTTGTTTGATACCAACTGAGATAATAGCACCAACCTTACTCATCCCGTAAGTGTCATAAAAGGCGACTGTGGGTTTAGCCGGAGGATAGGCAGCAGCATCCTTCGAGTACATCAACAATTTAACTGCGATCGCCAGCTCGCCTGCCAAGCGTGGCGATTGTGGCAAAACCCCTCAATTGGCACACAACACACCCAGACTGGTAGTTGAGGCGGTCTTTGCGGGAGACATGTGTCAAGCAGTGGATTTTATACGGCTGAAAAAAGGAATATGAATCCCCTTTAAAAGCAAGTTTAAAATGAAAAATTACCTCATACAATATTCTTTCACAATATATTGTGTTGTTATACTTTGAGAAAACTTTGAGTTGTGATTAAGAATATAGCACCACTCCATCTCCTCCCGTGGACGTTGTAAAAAGCGACCAAGCGTGGTGAGTATTGGCAAATTCCCCCCGAAATGACGACACAATTGTGAAAATCTATGGGTAGGATTTTATTCACCTGTAAACGTCTTTTAGCTGATATGATGATGACATAGAGCTTAAATGTTACCTGCCCTACATTCGTCAAGCAAAAAACAAACTACATTATATTTACGTACTCTGTTTAATTTAACTTTTATAAAACATCTAAACATCTGACTTAATATAGCTTTTAACGAAAAACATTAGGGTGTAATTTGAAAAATAAAAAAACGCGAGTCACTCCTATAGGAAAGCTTTCAAGATCAAAGCGCGAAATTAATGGACACGACTCATTGGGTTGCGATGAGGGAGGGTGCCTAGGCATTTTTAAACTTTTAATTCAGTTAGGGTTCCATTTTTGAGTTAGTAATTTAGTTATAGGTAATAATTTTAATATTATAGCTGCAGTTATTTGTTGTATTTTTTGTATAAATCGTTGCCCCACACTAGCATTTCTCCTGTTTTATGGGTGCGTTTACAGGCATAAATTCCGCACTCAATCCACTCAGACCCGGTACAACTACCTGCAGATCATACAAATATTTGTTCCGAGCGGGATTCCAACCCGCGACCCGGAGCGTAGCAGCCGACTGTGGCAGCCACTGCACCAACCGTGCCGTCAAATTGAACAGCCATCTTTCGGCTAAACCCATAGTCGCCTTTCACGAAATCCATGGGATGAGATGAGATGGTGCTATTCGTAGCCGGTCCTAAACGGCAAACAACCCACCATCTTATCCCGTGGATCTCGGAAAGGGCGAGTATGGGATTAGCCGTAGGAGCAGCATCCTTCAAGTACATTATTTACAACTCAACTGCGGTCGCTAACCCACCTGCCAAGCGTGGCGATTAAAGAAAACTCCCTAATGACTACACTCACGAACACACACTGAAACCGGTCGTAGTGGCGATATTTGAGATAGGCCAAGTCCAGCAGTTGAGGGTATTCTCCTGAAATGGTGATGAAGGTGAACGCTGAAACAAATAGTTTACGAGAAAAAGGTTTTGGCTCTCTGTAATTGATACAGCCTTTTTTACAGTAGAGGCTGAATGTATATTTTTTGTACCGAGGGAATTATGTTTACGAAGCATTTCATTATGTCATGTCCGAGGTAGACACACTCGTCAACAACTTCGAGAACTAAGTTCCCAGCGGATATTGGGAGGGGCATTGGGCACGACATGGGCATTTGACATGACTTTCATCTTGCTCATGTTCATTTTAAGGCCCACCTGTTGGGAAACTCTGTTAAGATCGTCGAGCATTATGCTGAGCTTTTGCAGCGATTCTACCATGACTACGATGTCGTCGGAAAATCGAAGGTGAGTAATATACTCGCCATTGATGTTAATGTCGAATCCTTTCCACTCTAGTAGCTAGAACGGTCGAAACATTTATTAAATTATAATTTTAGTCACAGCGACCATTTCTCATTGTGGTATATTTTTGGTTCGTACATATCAATATCATAAGATGATCTAGATCCCTTATAGCACGGTGGCCGAGAGTGGGATAAACGAAGCGCCGGGGGGCCGATAGCAACTTGGTGGATGATATTGTCAAATTTGTCGAAAAGACCTGGACAAGATTGGCACGAAACAGGGAAGAATGGCGTAAAAGGAAGCAGGCTTATGCCCCGCAGTGGATGGTAATGATGATCATAATGTCAAAATTTAGCATTGATAATTGATCATAGAGATTCACCGAAAACAGGATGAAATGACATAGGCAAGAAAATTATATCATACCACTCATTAGTCAAACCGCCTATATTATTGTATTTTAATGCATTATTTGTTATTCTATGCCCACCTTTATTTGTAAGCATAGGCAGATTACAATAACATCATCATATTGGTCACAAAACGTCCACTGCTGAACAAAAGCATGCCCCGTAAGACGGCCGGTTACATGCCGTGTGTTGACAGTTTAGGGTGAATTTGCCAGTACTCATCACGTTTCGCGGGCGGGTTGGTAAGCGCAGAATGGCTATTGTTCTACAGAGAGACGCTGCTGCTCATCCCTCGGTTTAGAGTCCGTTAGTCGCCTTTTACGACGTCCACGGGAGGAGATGGAGTGGTGCTATATTCTTAATCCGTAAGCAACACAGATACAGCAGATTACATGACTAGAAATTCTAGCATACAAAAAGCATACGACCAACCATTCACCAATCAACCACCACCAAACACGAAAACCGATCACATCACTACTAAATAAAAACAAAATAACACAACAGTTCTGTGTATTAAAGTTATTAAAAGCACCGGAAAAGCTTTTATAGCTGCATCGACGTTATTACAAGACACGCTTGCTATTAGACTATCGTTACATTACGCTGCTGTTGTATTAATTGTTATAACAACAGGGTTTGTTTTACTGTGCAATTGAGTGGGGGTGGATTCTGAAGGGTTGAATAAAGTGGCTGTGCACGAGAAATTATAGCGTGTCGACTTAGACTTTAAGAAGTAATTGCTGGGAGAAAGTGATGGAGCTAGATGTGTGAAAGGTGGGAGAGAACTCTGTCCAGCATATGGATATTATTAGTTCGGAAATACTTTCTATGTATTGGTCCGTGTGGTTCATGGAACATAATTAACCACCCTCTCCACGCATAGATGTCGTCAAAGGTGACTAAGGGTTGATATCAAGAGGATGGGCAGCAGCATCCTGCTGTGTGCATACACACTGCGATCACCAATCCGCCTGCCAAGCGTGGTTATTATGACAATTTCTACTATAACCGCTCATTGTACTGACCATTGGGGGCTCAAGTTCAGCCGTTGACGTTTACGGGCTGATGTGTGTGTATGTGGTTAGGAAAAAACACAACTGAAGAAATATTGATGTCTTTTTTGTCGTGGGGAAATCCTCATAGATTTCTTCCGCCTTGGGAATTGCAGAGGGGCATCGTCTCTTACCGGCTATAACTCCACGGTGTCCTTCCACTTACCTCAGGCTGTGGGTGAGCTGTTCACCTTGTTAGCATAGGACCGCACCCCCGGCAGGTATCGACCCCCAACTGGTTGACGGGCCCCGTCTCTGTGTGACCTGGTGGTCGCACATATCTTCATGGTAGCTCATCCGCAGTACACGCGCGCCGCTGGAGCCGTCTCGGGCCTGTTTCTGTTCGGGCTACGGGCTGCCCTTATTAATCGCCCGAAGGCTGCCACTCATGGAGGTCGGAGATCACTGAGACGAGATGCTTGGGAGTTCATTGCGCAAAAAGCACTATGAACCATGCACTGTTATGTGAGGGTCTTATAGTATGTTGAATTTTAATGTTATTTTTAATTAACTATGTTTATATGTCTATCAAAAAGTGGAAATATCTTGAATTTTGATAACGAAATATACTATAATAGATAGATTTGATAGAAAAAT
Organism: Diloba caeruleocephala; assembly: GCA_947459985.1. NCBI lineage: Eukaryota > Metazoa > Arthropoda > Insecta > Lepidoptera > Noctuidae > Diloba > Diloba caeruleocephala. The sequence goes on along the minus strand of OX381615.1, from coordinate 2,230,829 downwards.
ATATAAAAATAATTGTTTACGAAATTTAACGAACTTAATTTTTAACTTAACGTTAATATTATAAGGCTTTACTTACCATAAATAAATTGAACTACGAGATCATCCAATCTAATTTAATTAAAATAAATCCCAAATATTGTTTACGGAGTTTGCAAGTAAACTTCATTCAGTTTATTTATTAAAGTAGGATTATCTCTATAATATTTCACCGAAATAAGACAATTTTGAATAACGATTTATACCTTCAATGTTGTTTTAATTTAAAGTCGTAGAACTTTCAATTGCTTTCCTATAATTCATTATTTAAGTTTTCCAAATTCTTCCATGATTCAATATCTGTAGTAAATTAATTAAATCGCTATCTTTCAGTTTAATTCACAACTCAATATTATCACACAAATTTATTTTTTGCTATGAACCTAACATATCAATAAGTTCTACCTTTAGACATCGCCATCGGCATAGCCACTGATACTTTTCGGGTTCAGACATTTTCATATTTTGCTTAAAACTACTCTTAACCAGGCTTATATTCTGGTTGCCGATTTAGCGTGTCGTTTTGTGCGCAGCACACAATACTGCGAGGCTTCGGGGGAATCCTATGCTGTCCCCCCGAGATAAACCTGCGATGGCGTGATTTTTATGGTCGCTTCCCCACTGCTAGAGGTGATGAGCGCTGTACAGTCAGCCCCTCCAAGGTCTCAAGGTTTGGGCCTAAAGGTTACCAATAGGTGGCTCTAGAAGTAGATTGGAGGCGAGTTTTTGGAGGGAGCACCAGATTAGGAGCCTAAGATGACCGCTCCGGTGGTTTTCGTCCGGGATACCTCTCCGTCCTTGCCCGGCGTGGAGGAAGCAGGTACATGATGTATTTCGAACATCTCCGAAATGCCCGCCTCGCGCTCGGTATTTGTATGCACTGCGTGCGTATGTTAGCTGCAAGTCTTTTTTTTTTATTGGTATAAGTTGTTTTTTTTTTATTATTAATAGGATCAGTGATCTACCACATTGGACTATTGAAGATGACTACATCGGCACCCGGAACAACTTAGTTTGAGGTGCGAATCCGATACTAGTAAGTATTGTAAAATCCATTACACTATACTATTATACCGGATGTAAATGACAACGTACCGAATATACTAATAGAATATACCGGTATACTTAGGCCTATAATAAAAAAAAGGAAAAAAATAATGTTTCGAAAAAAAAAAAAAAACATCTCGAAAATAATGTATTTTTTTGAGCACGCAGTGTATCGTAAACTACGTGATCAAAACGCTATGTGATTATTGTACTATGATTAGATTATGCTATTCGTGAACTGTAGCAACAAAACAGCCGTTTAGTTTTTATTTACATTGCAGTTTTATGTGAAAATAAACAGTTTATTATATTTTTATGCAAAATAGTGTTAGGATAGACGAAAATAATTATGTTATCTGAAATCAGTTAAATATACTGAACATGAAAATGTGCAGTCGGGAGTCCCCGTCAGGAACGAAGTTTCTTACTTACAATAATGATACAATATAAATTAAAACAATAACAAAGCATAATATTTACATGTGTTTAGAATTGAGGTTATACAGCTGACCGTGCACAATGCTTTCTGCTCGAATCTCGATAATTGCAGGCACACACACATAAATCGTATATAATAGAAAGAGAACAAAGAGAAAGAGAGGGAAAGGTCAGCATAACGCTTTATCCTTACGTGACGATTTCTGCCAGTTCACTCTACTGTAAGCCACGTAAAAGAACTTCGTTCCAAAAATCTGAAAATTCACGAATAGAATGACACGACGCAAAATTACGTAATAATACATGGTATGAGTTTTCGTTACGATGTTACAGCCGTTCTTACAGCCGTTGTTACAGCCGTTGTAATCATTTTTGTGAACGAGTGCCGTCTGTTGAAACTGGCAGCCACTGATTGATTTATTCTCAAATAAATATAGTAAGATATTATTATAATATGGTAGTATGTGTGTGTGTTCCTCTACTTTGGGGGAACGCCACCAAACAATATTATAGTCGTCACCACGTCACTCACCGAAGTTGCTAAAAATCAGCGCTGTTGGCTCAATCTGATGCCACAGCATTATGCTGAGCAACGACCAAGTTTTTGCGCAGCGACGCACAATTTCCTTTTTTCCAGTCAGTAACAAATTCGCCAAAAGGCAGGCAAAGGTCAGAGTCATATCTACAGCCTAAATGTTGTCAAAACAATGAAAATTGCATGACGTATTGATTTGTAATCTTAGTCAAATCATTACAAAATTATCATTATTCCCAGCGCGTGTATTTAAATGTAAACGGTTAGTTATTAGATATATTCATAATGTTCGTGTTTAGATTTTAGGCATCTATTAAGACACGCCTTAGGTCGAAGTTTAACCTTTTTTATGTTATTGTGCGTCGCTTTGGTGCGAAAACAAATTGATTTTCTTTATTTACTTCGTCTAATTCTATAAAACATGACATGATTGAATTGTTCATATGATAGCCCCACTCCATCTCCGTCCGTGGATATCGTGAGAGGCGACTGAGGGACTTTATACCGGAGTGATGGACAGCAGCGTCCCTCCTGCGGAACAGTAGTCATACTGCGCTCACCAACTCTCCTGCCCAGCGTGGTGAGTACTGGCAGGTTCTTCCCAAAATGAAAAGACAATTGTAGGAATTTGGGAGGGAGGCCTTTGTTCAGCAGTGGACGTGCTTTGGCTGATATATGATGATAATGCTATGACTGGTAATTTTTTTATCAAAACTAGAATGATTTCCTACAGAAGAATAACACTGACGTGGATTCTGATGAAATCCTACGTTAGATGTCATAAATATCATGGGATACTCAAATTCTAGCTGAAGATGACAAGAAATATGGTGCAAAAGTTAGTCTACCTTTGTCTTAACGAGTTGTAATCTATACAGCACGACTTTTTATCTTTCTAGAACCGAAGAAACGGCGGCGGGCGAAAGATGGCACGGTTGGTGCAGTGGCTGACACAGTCGGCTGCTGCGACCTGGAGGTCACGGGTTCGATTCCCGCACGGAACAAATATTTGTATGATCTGCAGGTAGATGTTCCGGGTCTGGGTGTATTGCGTGTGGAATTCATGTCTGTAAACGCACCCACGCCACAGGAGAAATCCTACTGTGGGGCAACGATTTATTTAAAAAAGAATGAAAGAAAAAGAAGACAATTAATTTCATATCAGTTATAGAAATGATTGGTAGTATCAGATCAAAAAACTTACTTAACAGTTAATGTACCAGTAGAAATTAAATTATTAAAATAATTCTATTTCTACAGAAGAACTAGAAACTTGTGGTAACGAGTCTTTTCTAGATCGACATCTATAATCAATGAGAATATTGAACTCGCGCATAAGCTGATTATGCCAGTTTAAAGGTCATCTAATGGGCGGATCCTACTTAGCAATGCTGCAAATTCTAATGATATTCGATACAAGCGCAATTTCAAAATCGAAAAAATGAAAATAAATTATAGTAACGTTTTTATTTTACACTACATTAAAAATGAAACTATGCTTATTACTACTACTTAGCTATCTTAAATAAGCAGGTTTAGGTAACGTCTGGAAATTAATTCATCATTAAGACGCCGAACAAAAACAGTCCAAACACAACTTAGTAATTAATTGTACTATGAACTTAAGATTTTACTTTTGTTTTGTGTTAAACAACCCCTACCGATATTTCAATAGCAATCAATAAATCCTATTGACAAAGTTCAACGGTACCTTATTTTGGAAAAATCTCACGTCACTTGTATCTAGGACAAGTATTGATTCAAATACAAAATACGAACAAAGATTTCTTGTTAAGTGGTCATTGAAGCTGACAAATCGTTGAGTTGAATGCGTTGAGGAGTGGCGCAAGGAATAAGAGGGCTTTTTCTGCTTCTATTTTAACAGTATTTGCGTGAATGGCTAGTTCCTCATCACCATCGTCATTAGTATTCCATATATCGTATATATGGCATGTAACGTATGTAATGGGTCGTTGTGGAAATCTATCTACGAAATAGTCTTTTGCTTGATTGTAATGATGATGTTGATATCGTATCCCAATTTCAGACATAAGCCTCATTCAAGATGCGCCGCACACCCGTTTGAAGAATGCTTACTTAAAGAAGCCCTCACATCCTACTTTTATGCCTTATAAATCCTGGTTTAGGTAAGATTATTTATATTATATTAGAGCGAGCGGGCGAGATTAGTCTCGATTCCGTTTGAAAGAAATAACTAATACATTTTCAAATCGATACGACAATTAGAAGTAGGCGGAATAGACTTCCAAGATTTATTTACATAGTCACAATTGAAACTAATACAGGAATAAACTTGTTAAAAGGAAGAAATATTAACTTAATTATCATCTTTTTGGAGTCTTTTGCTTCACTGATTCGAAATTTAATAAAAGCGCCCACTCTACTACTACGTGAAGCTTTTAAGGAGGGAAAATCTAAAAATTTCTCAACAACACATCAAACAGTAGCTTTCATTTATATACCAGTAAAGTCTATACTTTACGCCACCCATTACAATTGTAAGCTTACCGCAAAATGCAATCGCAAATGCTATTTGCTATTGTACAAGCGTTTTTACCAATAAATACATGAATTGCTTTTGTGCTCTGTATAGAGCCGACTTTTTTATTCCTTCGCTTCGTGCAAAGGTTCTTTGTTTGATTGTGCCCTTTCTTTGATAGAGTACATTTCTGTTTAAAGGTTCATTCAGCTACTTTGGTGACATGTTTTGGGTAGTGTATGAGTCTATTTGAACTTAGGAATGTTAAACAATGAATTATGTGAGTAATTGAGAAGGCAATTCAGGTACAATTAAAATCTAAGACGTAAGTAAGGGTCCTTGATTTCAATTAAGTCAATGCCTACAGAGGAGGGTTATATTATTGTTATGTATGTTTGTGTGTTTTACTTAGGGCCTTAATTATGAAGTAATTTTGAAGACAATTGTCTTTATCATTAAATTCATAATATCTGAAATGTGTAACGACCCAACGAAAACTATTTTCGTGTACCAATTACAGTTTTTAATAGTTCTATGAAGACCTTGTTTGTTTTTTATACAGCCTGTTGACGATACGAGCATGTCATTTGGTGCTTAGCGTCATGTCAATTGTAATGCTACCCAAGATTAGTCCACCTGGAGTAGTACCACACCGCGCTCGTTACACATTCGTTATTTAGTTTCTTATGATCGAATTGCACTAGTTACAGTGCCCATCACACAGATACTACAGTAATTTTTTGAAGTAAAACTTCTTTTATCTCTCTCTCTCTCTCTCTTTTATTACTGGTTAGTCTTAAGGTCACGATTGTAGCTACATTGTTTTAAGTTCTATTCTATTCTACCGTGGCTCTCACGGGCTCAGTCTAAAGCATTTCAACCCTATAGGGTATATTGTGCTGCCCGCAGCCCTGCACTACTCCTTCACTGGTAAATCAAGAACTCCCTGTAAGTAATTCGCGATCATACATGCCTGGAGTCGGACAAAATCATCAGGTGATAGATAAAACAATCCTAGATGATTTGCCCTATGTCTTACCAGAGCGTCATAGCTGCACAAAATGTGCAGCATAGACTCTTGATTGTCCATACATACTTAGCTTCATCCTGTGCAGATGCTCCTTGATGCCGAAGTGGCCTGACATTGCGCCTGTATAATGCTATAATTGGTTTTTGGTAAGTGTTTAGATTAAGTTACATTCTACTTTAAAAATGAAATACTTTAGCAAATCCACTGTCGTTTCTTCAATGTTTTATACGTTTCATTGCCAATAAATTGTGTTTACTAAATAACTTGATATTTTAGTTGTGCTTTGTAAGTCCTTTGTTAAAAACGGCTGGGGTTATATGGTTGATTTCATATGTACTTTATGAGATTTTGTGCAAGAGAGTTGTTAAATTATTAACTTTTAAGACATGATTTTATTACTTTAGTTTTATATTATGTATGCGTATTTTCATAACTTAAGCTTTAACTCAGGCTATTTTATAAGTTTCAAAGGATGACAAAAATGTAATGTATCTTTTCGCAATAATCTTGTATTAGAGGACCAAATATAAATTTCAATAAAAAAACCTTAATCTAGCCAATAATATTCTTCATTAGATAATTAAAAGTAATTTTTAGTCTCTAAAACCATTGTATAGTTAAATAACAAATTATCTGTTTCTTTTGTGTAGGATATTATCTACACTTTATAATAAATGATAGAAGCCGGAGAATTAATAAAACTGCCCGTGTTGAATGCTGTAAAATCACATATTTATTTTACCTAAAACTATAAACGATCGCGCATATGAATACGCTGGTCTTGCATAATCTACACATGTTCATGTATTAATGTGCGGTTTCACCGTACACATACGCTTTTTTTTTAAAACATTGCCCCACACTAGCATTTTTCCTGTGTCATGGGTGCGTTTACAGACACAAATTTCACGCACAATACACCCAGACCCGGAATGGTACGTTGTTGGGCTGCTGAGTGTCCCATGCAAAATTGTTTTTCGGTGTGTTCTTCTTGTATTTTATTTTTAATAGTTATTTTTGTATTTATATCTATCTACTTTTACGTTTTTACTTGGTTGGTGTGGTGTTTTATATGGTCTTATAAATTATTTCTTTCTTTCTCCTTGGAAGGCACATATTCACAAGTGGACATTCACGGGCTAACATGATGATTATTATGTCAAATTCGTCGGTACTATCGTCGACGTCTGCGAAAAATATTTTAGCTCGCCAAGGAAACTAATCACAAACACAATTGAGCTTGTCGTTGAACTCTAAGCTGATTTCTTTAGTTCTAACCCCTCTAATGACAATCAGGTTCTTCTAGAATATTACAGAATTCTTGGTAAGGTCTGGGAAGGCAAGAGAGCAGTTTTTTTAAACAATATGTGTTGTGTACAGTTTGCAGACACAAATCTCACATACACAAACACCCAGATCCATAACAAATATCTACAAGACTAAGTTAAAAGTAAAACGTTATTATAAAACAATGCAACTAATTTATCTTATTTTTAATTCTTAAGGTTCAGCGGAGTTTCAACACTAGCTGCACCTTCAATATTCACTCCTTATTAATATTTAATGGTTAGACTTGCAAACGAAGCGTCTCTCTTATTCCCAAGATAATATACAGAATGTATTTTTATGATTTATCGCGTAAGTTCACAAGATCTTTATTAACACACTTTGGGAATTATATTTGATCTATAACTTGGTCCTTTTGGAATCATATTTTGCTACTGACTTAGATACCTAATTTGTGGAAATTTATAAGTATAGTCAGTAAGTAGTTATTATAGCAGGGACGGTACAGTAAAGCTGAGGGATATTACGTGCGGGGTTACGCTGGGGTCAGTTCTCGGCCCCCTCTTATGGAAACTTGCCTACGATGCGGTCCAACGCGTCGTTCTCCCGCTAGCGTTAGCTGAGTTTGTTACTCTGACGACACATTCGTGTTGGCTGGCGGTGAGTCCTTTGAGGGAACCATCTGGCTTGCAAAGCAAGCGGTGGCAATTGTCGTGGTTAAAATCCACGCTTTTTTGGTTTTGGATAGCGCCACATAAAACCTAGGTGCTACGGCTCGACTGTCAGGCATCCAGCACTGCCGAGCCAAACTTCACCGTCTGCAATGCAGCGTAGCTATATCGATAGCACGAGAAAAACTAACAGTTTCCTACGAGGCGGCAACTTTCCCAGCGCGCTTTCCGCCTTTCGATATCCTACCGGAGATGGATGCGTGGGTCTATGATCACGTGCTGCCTCCACCAGAGCGGTGAAAGCACGCCCCATGGCCATTCGACAGGCTGAGGTGACTGGCTCGGCGGCGTGCACTCTAAAAGTGGCACCACTGCCTGATGATGCAGAGACCAAGCGCGTCAAGGCCATCCTGCCAGTTTTCAGAGCCTCGCTCAGAAAGAGTGAGTGCGTTACCTACCACCTGATGCAGTTATTCACCTGGCACTATTTCGGTGCGGATTTGTACAGGATAGGACGCGAGGTCATGACACAGTGCCACCACTATGATCGCAAAAAGTTTTTCGACCACCACATGCTCGAGGCGTACCCTGCGTGAGCTGCCGAGCGGCGGATCTTGGTCGATCGGATCGGGCAAGATCTGTCTCTACCAGCAGTAGTGTCAGCTATGCTGACAGGGCTTCAAAAGTTGAGTGCTGTGGTCTCCTTCTGTGAGTGCGTCATGCTCCAGAACGAGACTGTGGAGCGGGATCGGGAGAGGGCTAATCCACACGGAGAAAGACGAGAAGGTAATGATCACCCCGGCGCCCAAGTCCAACACGCCTGTCGTCGCTATATGGCGGGAAGTCTCGCGAGTCGTGAGCGCACAGATTGGGAAATCTGCGTGCCACACCCAGCGACCCACGAAAAGACGGTGGCGCGCATGTGATCACGCGCTGCCGTGTGAGCAACATAGCACAGCGCACAGCGATACTTTGGGGGATCCCTTATAATCTCTTTTTGGGGTTATCCGCTTTACAGCCACCCTCTCCGAGATGTGCCTATAGGTGTGGCAGCAGTGAGTGGCTCTAGTGTGATCATACAAGGTCCAGGAGCCTCCCTTAGGTGCCGAAGATGAGCATCCCAGTGGTTTTACCCAGTAACAATCCGGCATGTCCCTTTGCCCTTCCCTGGGGTGGAGGAAGTTCTTGATGAATTTCCACTAGGACCAAATAAAAAAATAGTTGTTATAAAATAAATATAAGCACAAGAAATATTTAAAGTTATTTAACCTTGATTTATTTTATGAATCATCATGACCAACTTTCATTACTGACTAAAGGCTTCCCCCATAGATTTGCACAATGATCAATCATATGCTGCCCGAATCGACCATCTCCCAGCTACCTTTGCCAGGTCATCTGTTCATCTTTTTGGAGACATCGCACGTTGCATTTTCCGGTGCGTGGAGAAACTCGAGAAATTTCCTGCCCAACGGCCATCAGTTCTACGAGCTATGTGCATGAGGCACACCATACCCACTTCAGCTTACCAATTCTTGTGGCAATTTGAGTTTTTCCATGGATTTCTTAACTTCTGATTGGACCTCGTAGAGAAATACCAAGCATAACGACAACGAAGTAAACTCATCGCGCGTAAACAAACTGTTCCAAGTGAACTGTGTTCAAAGTTACGATTGGCTCATGACCCACAAGGGACGCAGAATACAGCTCGTACTGTTAACGGCGTTACTGAGAAAATGTTGCAATACAGTACAGTTTTCCAATAAATTCTACCAATTAAATGCTTAGAACACTTGCCCTTTACGCAGACGGATCAGCGTGAAAATTTTGTTTTAATAAAACCTAATTTAATTCTCTCTTTGAGATACTGTATAAATGTCGCGTTAGCTACGAGTATCATTAGCGATAGGGTGTCCACACGTGTTTGTAAATAAATAGAAAGGAAAGGGTGACAATGTCGTGTTGTAAAATATCAATTTGTCTCGCTTTAACTTAATAGCGTGACCGTCGAATGGTGTTGATAGGTGTCTGTTTGCTTTGTGATTTGGGATTACGAGGTCGTTTTTCAATAAACAACACGTTTTGATTACCGTGATGAAGTGGTAAGATAAAACCGTTGATACATCCTCTAAGTTTTATTTTCCGTTCCGTTATTTTTGTCGTGTTATGAAAACCAATTACATTCGTTATATCCATAATACCTATGGGAGGGAGGGAGGGAGACACCCTTTGATTTAGCACCTGTTTTCGTGCAAAGCAAATGCCATATTATGCCATATATTCTTTAATGTGCGATATAAAAGAAACAGATATGCAACTGCTACAGTAGACTTTCACAAACTCTTTGTGGTAGAATCTAGTATTTATTCTGTAAATATATAGAACATGATATAGGATAGGTTTAATAACAGAATAAATCTACTAGGTATAGTATCAAATACTATATTCACAAGGACATAATATGGCGTTAGTACTTTTCTGCACATGTGGTTTCAGTAAAGCTGCAAAATGTGATAAGTTAACGTACTAAATACTATTCAAAAAATAATAAGCCAGATTTTTAAAACAAACAAAATGTCCGTCATTGTTTCAATATGACGTGTAAAAGTATATGTGAGGACCTAATCTTCATAATTATAACCAACCTATTACTGTCCCACTGCTGAGCACGGGCCTTTTTTCACACTGAGAAAGGTTAGGCCTTACTTAGCTCACCACGCTGTGTGCATGTGTGGGTTGGTGGACTACACACACCATTGAGAACATTCTGGAGCCCTCTCAGGTGTGCAGGTTTCCTCAAGGAACGTTGTTTTCCCTTCACCGTTAAAGCGAGTGATAATCAATTGCTGATCCGCAATAGAATCCGAAAAGTCAGAGATGCGGGCCGGGATCCTCACACCCTCTTGCGCGGAAGGCAAGCGTTTAGACACTAGGCTCAATCACTGTTTTTTCTCTACCTAATCACACCACTATTCTAAATGTATGTTTGTCTGTTTTTTTATATTTGAGGCTCCATCACAATCAACAAGCGACTGAACGGATTTTAATTAAATTTGGCACACAGGTGCCGCGGAACATAGGATCCGTATAATAGCGGTATCAAGTTTCCAAAAGGGTTTAAATGATTTCCCTCGGAAATGAAGCTGAAGAGTTTGTTTGAACGCATTGATCTCTAGAACTACCCGTCGGATTTGAAACAATCTTTACGGATTTGACATACCCTTCTGGGAAGTGTGGTTGCTTAACCGGTCGTTTCTGGTGAAGCCAAAAGAGGCCTCCAGCCAGGCTTAACATAAATATTAAAAACTAAGCCACTTGGGCTAAGGGCGCCCCCTGCGGGACACGGACCTCGGCTTAGGGCGTTGCTGGGGATAACTAGCTATTGTTTTGGGGACAGCTGGATCGGTATTATTTAGAATGTATTAAGGGACATTTAAAACTACAGGCTAGGGACGGGCCGCGAGCAAGAGACGGGGACCGAAGTAGTAACTTAAAGAAGGTAATAGGCTATTTAACCTGACTCTACGACGTTTACGAGCCAAATGAAAAGAAAACAGTCAGAAATAACGCTAAGTGAAAACGATGTAAAAGCGCGGGCGGGCGATGCGACGCTGTGGTCGGGGGCCGAGGGCGGCCGCCCGACTGGAACCGAGCATTACCGAGAAGAGCCGAACTATGCATACATTTTTTTTTATTGGTGTCCAGTGGAAATTCTGCATTGAACTTACTTCGCCCCGGGTAAGGGCGAAGGGATATGCTGGACTCCTACCGGCTAAAACCACTGGAGCGGTCATCTTCGGCACCGAAGGGGGGCTCCAGGTCCTCGTAAGATCACACTGGAGCGAACTATGCATACCTATATCATAAATCATCATCATCATTTCGGCCGAATAAAGTCCACTGCTGGACACAGGCCTCCCCCAAAGATCACTACAATGACCGATGTGGGTGTGTTGTGTGCCCATTGGGGGGTTTTGCCATAATCGCCACGCTTGGCAGGCAGGTTTCGCGATCGCAGTTGAGTTGTTAATGTATTCGAAGGATGCTGCTGCCCTTCCTCCGGCTAATCCCATAGTCACCTTTTACGACACCCAAGGGATGAGATGTCTTAAATAACCAATTTAAAATAATACCACACGAAAACATGACAAAAAGTATTGTCTATGCCAAATTATTTAACTTTTAAATTAATTAAACGGCAGGTGAAACCGCGGGGCACAATTAGTATTATATTCGTTTGAATTTGACTGTAATACGAAATGATTGGAAGCTCCGAGTTCTATACCAACGGTAATAAAACTTCAAAGTCGACAAAACGTATGCTAATCGTATGCCATATCAAATCGCCAGCTAGTACGTAGGGGCTTTAATGAAATAGCTGATGTTCCACGCCAAAACACGATTAGTTTTGCACACTCGTCTCTGTGTTATTGCTTTGTCATTGTAAGGGGACCGGATTTTATTAGTTTTGAAAATGTCCGTGAGTGACTTGCTGTGTGGTCGTTGGAGTGAAACTACTTTTAAGTGATATCAGCTACAGGATGTCCACTGCTGAACAAATGCCTCCCTTAGATTTCCACAAGGAGTGGTTACATGCCGCCCTCATCCAACAAGTCCCAGCGACTGCCACAAGGTCATCCATCCACCTTGTTGGAGGTCGTCCCACGCTGCGTTTTCCGGTGCGCGGTCTCCATTCGAGAACCTTTGTGCCCCAACGGCCATCAGTTCTACAAGCAATGTGCCCCACCCATTGCCACTTCAATTTACTACTAACCACGTCTCTGTTCTATATGTCATCACTGGTAACACACACTGGTTAAAGACTTTTGTCTTGAGGCATTGCGGTATTGTTATTTGTATTGTAAGTATAATGTGGTACCTCATTAATTTCAAACTAGACAACCAGTTGAGGAGTTCCGTGTGATGTCCAGATTAAGAATATTGCACCTATCCATCTCCTCTCGTGGATGTCGTAAATGGCGACGGAGGTCCTTTAAGCCAGAAAGATGAGCACCGTCCTTTCTGAGGAGCAGTCGCCATTCTGCGCTCACCAACCGGCATCCAAGCGTGGTGAGTACTGGTAAATTCCGCCCAAAATTACACAATTAGGGAAATCTATGGAGCCTTTGTTCAACAGTGGACGTTTTTTGGCTAATGTGATGACGATAACCTGATTGAAACAGTTTTATGAGACATACAAATCATTATTAATTACTAGTGACTAAACTTGCTGCATTATAACTGTAACTATTTGAGATTATCCGCTGAGTAAATCATCATTTCGGCCGAATGAAGTCCACTGCTGGACACAGGCCTCCCTCAAGGATCACCACAACCACCGATATGGATGTGTTGTGGGCTCATTGGGGGGTTTTGCCATAATCGCCACGCTTGGCAGGCGGGTTGGCGATCGCAGTTGAGTTGTTAATGTACTCGAAGGACGCTGCTGCCCATCCTCCGGCTAATCCCTTAGTCGACTTTTACGACACCCATGGGGAGAAATGGGGTGGTGGCATTCTGAGCCGGCACCACACGGAGAGTAAATAAGTAATCAAAATCAAAATATTTGTTTGCAAACCAAGTGTACATTAAATAGGTCTTAAATTATATAGTAGGCACTTAAAACTTAGCGGCCTTCTACAGGCGTTGCAATATAGAGGGAGATCTAAGGCTTGTGCTTACAATAGAAAGCAACAAACGGTTTGAGGGTTCGTACTCATAGTTGTTATTAGTTCAATATACTTAGTTTTTATACATCGTATTTAGGTAATTTTGATATCTCGGTAGATCGCCGTGTTAGTAAAGATATATATTTGTAAACTTTTACGGATGTATGTATATATGTATACTGCGGCATGGTTCGTGTAGTGACTGATACAGCCAGCTGCTGCGCTCCGGGTCGTGGGTTCGATTCCCGCACGGAACAAAAATTTATATGATCTGCAGGTAGTTATTCCGGGTCTAGGTGTATTGTATGTAAACGCACCCACGACACAGGAGAACTCCTAGTGAGGGGCAACGTTTAAAATAAAAATAAACTAAAGTTTTAGGTATACTATTTGTTTCAGTAAAAAAAAGCTAAATATTTTTAAGCTAAAAAAAGGAAAAATAAACTTTTATTAGAACAGGAAACGGGAGATTTGCCCTGTTTTATTTGATTTGAGTTATCAATATTTTGGTATTTCAAGCATGATGATGATAGTGCAGATCATCAGCATATCAACCAAAACACGTGTAGTGCCATCGTCATTTTTGGGGGTATTTTCCATTTCTTACCACGCTTGGTAGGCTGGATGGTCAGCGCAGAAAGACTGCTGTTCTGCAGAAGCGACGCTGCTGTCCATCCCTTTGGTTCAGGGTCCCTTAGTCACCTTGTACGACATCCTTGGGAGAAGATGGAGTGGTGCTATCCGGACACCAGACAGACTTTCACCAGATATTTTCATTAAATAATGTATTCAATTCGCGAAAGTTCAAGAAGTAATATTGATAATATACAAACACATATAAAATGTTAGATCATACATTTTAGGGTTCCGAACGTTGAAAGGAAAAAACGGCGGAACCCTTATAGGATCACTCGTGTGTCTGTCTGTCTGTTCGACTGTCACAGCCAATTTGCTAAGAATCTACGGAACCGATTAAGTCGAAATTTGGTACACATATGGATTTCTGTGGCCAAAACACGGACGTGTATCTAACGTAGATAAATGAACGTAGAATGGGGGTCACTTTTGGGATGCAATAGAGAAAATTAAAGAATAAAGTTATGCAAACTGTACCGTGTAACGTATGAAACGGAAGGGCTTGTTGTGAAGGTCTAAAATGTATTTATTTCGTTGTTTCAAAATATATAGATTTAATGTTATTTAAGAAAATAAACGAACATTGACCTTCCCCCCTCCCCCTCTTATCTCCGATACTACTGAGCCAACAATTTTGCCTACAGTGTTAACATAACATGGTAAATCTCTAAAACTTACGTTTGCAGTTAGAATGTAGGCGAGAACATGTTTTTCAACTACGATGTAAAGTTTGTTCTAGGGATAAGTTATAGGTACTACACGTTCGCCTAAACTAGGCCAGGGATCCATCGCTCGTAGTATCTAAAGATAACAATTTTTTTTCTTTTTTTTTAAAACTTTGCCCCACACTAGGATTTCTCCTGTGTCGTGGGTGCGTTTACAGACATGAATTCCACATACAATACACTCAGACCCGGAACAACTACCTGCAGAACTTGTCTTGATTTCTATATTTGACATCGAAAAAACTGCAGTCTATCGCATAAAACGGCTTTATATACCCAAAATGAATGGATCAAAAAGAATCCATCACGGTATCGCGAACTCTAAATCCGAACATATACATAAAAGTGACATTGACAACTTTGCAGTAGGATACAGATAAAAACGGATGAAGGGTTAACCGGACAGTCCCTTCCGGTCCTCTAGACCAATTGTGTTGGTTTATAAGTTTTAAATGTTGTATGACGGATGCATTGAAAGGGTTTGATTTACAACAAGCCTTGCTTTTATTTCGTAAATGGATTTAGAATCTCGATGGCGAGGAAGATTTTGTATTAAGAATTTTGATTAAAATGTCTCCCTGACTTGGAATTTACGTACCGCTCAAAACCCTGCATTTAGGTACCAATGTGAAATTTTCAATGTCATATATTTTGCTTTCTGAATTATTGTAAGACTTCACTGAATTTTTTACTTTGTGGCCCGGCGAGGTTAAGCAACGCTAAGTGCGGTTAGTTGATGGATGGGTGACCACAACAAAACGTTAGCAGAATTATCTTAACACCTTTTCAAAGACTTATAATGTAATTATATATGTATTTATTTATTTATTTCTAATGGATATGTATTTTTATTATTATTTCGGCCGAATGAAGTCCACTGCTGGACACAGGCCTCCCCCAAAGATCATCACTATGACCAATATGGGTGTGTTGTATGCTCATTGGGGTGTTTTGCCATAATCGCAACGCTTGGTAGACGGGTTGGCGATCGCAGTTGAGTTGTTAATGTACTCGAAGGACACTGCTGCCCATCCTCCGGTTTATCCCTTTTTCGACTTTTATGACACCCACGGGAGGAGATGGAGTGGTGGCACTCTGAGCCGGCACCACACGGCTGATAGATATGTATGTATGTATATTATTATTCATAAATTTAGTTTTGTTTAATGTAACATTTGTTACATTTCATGTTTGTTATAAACATATTGCACCTGCCATGCTGTCTCTTCATCACCCTATGGTTGACTGGTAGAGAATGCTTACGGCATTAAGTCCGCTTATGTACTGTATGTACTTAAATACCTTAAATTTTAATCTCCGTCTGCCAAGCGTGGCGATTATGGCAAAACCCCCCAAAGAGCCCACAACACATCCATATCGGTCGTTGTGGACATCATTAGGGGAGGCCTGTGTCCAGCAGTGGATTTCATTCGGCCGAAATGATGATGTTTCCGTGCTTCAGAGGGCACATAAAATCGTTGATCCTGGTTTTTGTCATTAGACGGCAGTCGATAATGTGCGGCTGACCTTTAGGCTTAACATACCCTATTTCCTTGAAAGCCGCCATCTTGCATGATGTATTATTGGGAGCTGGGCTTCCAGTATTTTTCTTTCTTGTAAATAATAAGTACACCACGGAATACCCCTTTGTCTTTGTCCATCTTTTTCTAGTCCATCCAAAGGTTGTCTGTAAGAAATAATAGCGATAAGACCGCCCATTGTACAATTACTGTTCATAGAATTATTCCTAGTAGTTGTTTTTACTTCTACTACTATTACTACTTCTGTCCAGCAGTGGACGTTTTTCGGCTGAAATGAGGATGAGATGAGTTGTTTTTAAAATGGTGTACAATAAAGAATATTCTATTCTAAACTAACAAAAGTAAAAGTATAAGAAAGGGTCATTTAGGCGTCAAACTCGTCATACCTGTCAACTGGTAACGTTCCCAGAAGACTGGCAGCATTACCACGTTGAATGGCAATGCTAATTCTTTGTCCAAAAAATAGGCCAGCCCTCTGGTCACGCGAAGAGTCGACCAAACGTCTATCAATATCTTTAAAAAGCAGACGTGCACTCGGACCCCATGACCCAAGCGTTTCGACCCCAACAGCTTACTCATAACTTCCATTGAGGTTATTATATTTGCGCCGTTTGAGAATCTTTGCAGCAGCAGCGGCAGCGCCAGCACAGCCCGCTGAGCTTGAAAGATGCGATGGAGCAAGGGTATCGACACAAGTTGCATCCCACACCAGAGGCCTTCCCAACTTCCATGGCAATAGTGACATACCATCTGGTCTCTTCCCATCAGCACGTGCCAAGCCACTGGGTTCTAATATAGCTGGCACGCTGGAGGTGACAAGGGCTCGACGAATAATGTCATTAATATTTGCCTGTAGAGCTATGCGGCCCGCGCTCCTACTACAAGACAGGCCATGGTGACCGAGCTACGTGCGTACGTATACATATTTATATAAATAGTTACACCCCAGACTGCCTGATAACTTTTTCATTTCCTATTTTCCATCCAAAGGTTGTCTGGAAGAGATGGCGGAATCGATAAGACCGCCTATTGTACTGTGTATTTTATTAAAAACTTCTGTTTATAATATATTTTGGTGTACCATAAAGAGTACATAAATAAATATGTCCAATTCCTCTGGGATAGCCGGTGAAACAGCGGGGATACTAGTATATTATCCTAAAAGTCGAATCAAATATCCGTTTCTTTAATATTAAAACAAACGTTGGAAAAACAAATAGCCTGTTAAATTTCCCAATTAATTTTAAATATGGCGGCAAATTGAACTGCGACGCACATCCGGCTGACAGGGCGCCGCGTGCCGGACACATTCGACGTCACTTCCGGTGTTTTATAACAGGAAGCAGGGATGCCGTTAGTATTAAATGGTATTATTTAACGATGGTGTGAATAAATGGCAATTTGTGATGGTTTAAAAGTCTATAATCTGATATGGATTTGGGAAATGATGCAACATATTATAAGGCTAAGCGATTGGCTTTCTACGCTTTGTCTTCGGTTTTGATTCTCGGGCGGATCAAATATTTGTATAATCTACAGATAAGCAGTTGTTGCTGGTATAGGTGTTTGTGCATGCCAGATATACCATAAGGACTTAAGTAAGACTAAATATCTCTCTTTCTTGCCTTCTTGATGGTGTCTTATATAGACATGAAGGGACTAAAACTGTTAATAGACGTGCGAGTACGTATACTTATACGTAATGAAAACTCTAAAACTATATTTGATTTTAAGTTAGCTTATACAGGCTGTAAAGGTATATACTTAACCCTTCCCCCTTTGGCATCAAAGGGTTATGGGGAAAAGAGAATGGGAGTCTGTTACTATGTGAGTAACCCTGCATTCTCAAAAACAGCTGATCCAAATAAAAAGAAAGCAGTGATAGCCTAATGGTTTAACGCTTGCCTTCCATATTCCTGTATCTAGGGGTCTAAGGGTGACATTCAGAAACGAGTCTAAGCGTGAACTTACGCTTTCATATGTCCAAATGCACTACTTACGCCCCTAATTTTGACAGATGGAAACGTGAACATGAACTTAGACTCGTTTAATCCCAACCTCTGACTTTTCAGATTCATGTGCGGATCAGAATTTGATTATCACTTGCGTTAACGGTGAAGGAAAACTCGTGAGGAAACTGCACACCTGAGAGAACCAAAATGTTCTCAATGACTGACTGGTTGACGGCACGGTTGGTGCAGTGGCTGACACAGTCGGCTGCTGCGCTCCGGGTCGTGGGTTCAATTCCCGCACGGAACAGATATTTGTATGATCTGCAGGTGGTTGTTCCGGGTCTGGGTGTCTTGTGTGTAGAATTTATGTATGTAAACGCACCCACGACACAGGAGAAATCCTAGTGTGGGGCTAAGTATAAAAAATAAAAAATTGTGTGTGTAGTCCGCCACCCCGCGCTGGGCCTAACCTTTCTCAAGGTGACAAAAAGGCCCGTGCACAGCAGTGGGACAGTAATGGGGTGACATCAACGTCGTCGCGCGACAACATTTACGGATCAGATGATTTTGTTTTTGGGATTTCTGTGTTGGTCCCATCATCATCATCATCATCATTGCGGCCGAATGAAGTCCACTGCTGGACACAGGCCTCCCCCAAAGATCACCACAACGGCCGATGTGGGTGTGTTGTGGGCTCATTGGGGGGTTTTGCCATAATCGCCACGCTTGGCTGGCGGGTTGGCGATCGCAGTTGAGTTGTTAATGTACTCGAAGGACGCTGCCGGCGCCTTAGTCGTCTTTTTCGTCGTTGGTCCCATAGTAAAAGTTATTTACAATGATAAGTTCAATGACACGCTTTCAGATGTACTTACCTTATCCGTTACGCTCTGTATACAGGCTGAAAAATTAATCGTGCTATAATTAAGCGTACTTGCTAGTATCCGTTTTGTCCGAGTGATGTCCGGATTAAGAATATAGCACGACTCCATCTCCCTTAATCCCCAGAAAAGGCGATTAAGGGACTCTAAACCAGAGGGATGGGCAGCAGCGTCCCTTCTGTGGAACAGCAGCCTTTCTGCGCTCACCCACCCGCCTGCCAAGCTTGTGTACTGGAAAATTCCCCCAAAATGACGACATAGGGTATGTAACCGGTCGTCTTATGGGGCAAGCTGTTGTTTCACCGAATGTTTTTTTGGGCTTTTATTATGACTAGCTTGTCTAGTTCCAGTGCTAGCACTGGTTCCAGGAATTGTTACATATCACACAAAATTTGGGTCTGCTAATTGCCCTGGAGATTAAGTCTGAAGTTTTAGCGGATGGATTCATTAATGTGATTGTGATTAGATAAATATTAGTGTCGCGGAGTGCCTCCCTCCGTGTTCCTTCCCGGTTAGCTCAACTGGCAGGCTCTCTCTACCGCAGCAACTAACGGAGTTCAGTTAATGTGATCAATGAAACGTAATACATAGGCTGCACTAAAAGTATCGGGAATGGAATATTTCCACTGTTCCTGTCATATTAAAATCTTTTTAATTGAAAACTCCTTGGTTATACAAATCGAATACCATTTATTTATTTAAAAAAAGATTCACGGTCTTGTCACAAGGTTTTGTCAAACTTGTTTAGTCGTTGAGAAAATGGAATTGACTCGAGAAAATTCAAGAGCGATGATTTATTATGACTTTCGAAGTGGTTTAACACAAAAACAGTGTGTTGACCGGATGATTTCTGCATTTGGTGATGAAGCCCCATCCAAAACCACAGTTTATCGCTGGTTTGCTGAATTTCAACGTAGACGTATCAAGCTCAGTGATGATCCTCGTCAAGGTCGTCCAAAAACTGCAGTCACCCAAGAAAACGTTGATGCTGTGCGTAAGCTGATTGAGGAAGATCGACATGTGACATACCGCGAAATTCAGGCAACTTTAGACATTGGCATGAGTCAAATACAAATAATTTTGCATGAACAATTAGGTGTAAAAAAAGTTGTTTTCCCGATGGATACCGCATTTGCTATGTGAAGAGCAAAAAGCGGCTCGCGTTACTTGGTGCGTCAGAACTCTCGAAAGATTCCACGCAGGATCCTCAAATGCTGTATACAACATCGTATCAGGTGACGAATCCTGGATATATGCGTACGAACCCGAAACAAAAAACCAGTCACGAGTTTGGGTGTTCGAAAATGAGTTAAAGCCAACAAAAATTGTTCGTTCACGGAGTGTTGCAAAAAAAATGGTGGCCACGTTTGTCTCCAAAACCGGCCATGTTACGACTATTCCTCTTGAGGGACAAAGAACGGTTAATGCAGAATGGTATGCTAGCATTTGTTTGCCACAGGTCTGCAACCAACACACACACAACTGCAACCGCCGCATCATCCTCCATCACGACAATGCGAGTTCTCACACCGCGCACAGAACAAAAGAGTTTTTAGAGCAAGAAAACAGAATTATTAGACCATCCGCCGTACAGCCCCGATGAAGCCCTAATGATTTCTATACTTTCCCTAAAATAAAGAATAAATTGCGTGGACAGAGATTTTCATCACCTAAAGAATCTGTGGACGCCTACAAAACGGCCATTTTGGAGACCCCAACTTCCGAATGGAATGGTTGCTTCAATGATTGGTTCCATCGTATGGAAAAATGTGTCAAATTTCGCGAAGAATACTTCGAAAAGCAATAAATACATTTTTAAATAGTACTGTTGTGTCACTTCCTTGATTCCCGAAATTTTCAGTGCCGCCCTCGTATATATATATTGTTATATTGCTTTATTGTCCTGCACAAGTTCAATTAACACTTCATGCTAATGTTTATATTTTTTTAATATAGCTTATTATCTCAATATTTAAGCTAGTTAAAAATAAGTAATTGTATATTGCAGGCAGACTATTTGTCAGAGCGACAGCTGTGTGTCGAACCACTAGTGTTAAGCGTTCAGAATGGAATGTAATGTGATAATGATCAAATTATGAAGAGCGACTCTACGTCACAATAAATTCGAATTTTGATTTGAATAAAGAATGAATCACGAGGTGGACAGTGATGGAGATAAAAGGTATGAGGTCATGAAAGAGGTTGATTGAAATGAAGATGAAGGGTGATTTTGTCACACCAGGCAGCTTGAAATAATAGGTGTTCAGTTCTTCAAGGACACTTATTTAAATTAAGTTATTCTAGTATTTTTATACTCCACAATCATCATCATCACCTTCAATTTCTTCTCAGTTATATTGATGTTCATCCATCAACTTTTATAACACATTGACTACCGACTTTGTTATACTTTGTTTTTGGCCAGACATTCACAAGAATTAGCGCTAAATCGTTGGTATCGATTTAACATAAAGAACTAATATATACCATTTGTTAACGACAGTCTTACATTCCCAACCATTGCTACTTTCTGTAACTACAAATCGATCTTCATTCATAAAGAGAGTATATGAAATACTATTACTAACTCCCTGTTTAGCTATGGTCACTTGACTAAATTCCATTCATAGATTCTATAAGTGCGATAATACATTAGGTAGCCCATTCATTTGAGCTGTGAATGTGTTTTGTATGAAATATTGTGCTGCTCTATTCGGGTGTGAGATGTCACAGTGTTTAGGTAGCGGTATCTTTGAGACGTGTGCGCTGTGCGCCTGCACCGTGGGTCTTTATAAAATATGTGTAAATCCAGTGGGGTTATGAAAATGGCGGGGTGCGGAGAGTGAGCGGGAGCGGGAGCGAAGGAATTTAAAATTAGAATTTTAGCTGTAGATGAACTTGTGGCTCACGCTGGGAGAGACCTATGTTCAGCAGTGGACCGATATAGGCTGATGATGATGTTAATGAACTGTGGGAAATATTAATATTGCTCATATTGGAATTCGTCACACAGTATAGATCAGTATTTTTATCTGAGTGAATATGCGACCGTGCAACTTAGATTCTGACGTTTCATAAGTGCCAATATTTGATTTATTTGAAATAAAATACTTTGACTTTGACAATGACTTTGACCAAGTAAAAAAATGCTGGCGATAAATCTATGTCGGTAATTTTTGAAAGATGAAATATTTAATTTTCTTTATATTGAGACCACACTTAGTAATCAAGAAGAACAAAACGCACTGTCCATGCTTCAATTCCTGCAAGTCGTTCTGACTCCCTGGGGGCCGTGACCAACAGGTTGAAAAACACTGGTATGAATAATCGATATAAACATACACGCACATCAGCCATTAAATATCCGTTGCTGAATATGGATATTGCCATAATCACCAAGTTCTTGTGTGATGGACTGGTGATCGCAGTATGTTGTTATGAGCCCAAGGGTGGATGCTGTTCATTCTCTTTAAATAAACCCGTATTCGCCTTCTACGATACCTATGGGTACAGAGAGTGGTCTATTATTTGTCAAGAACCATACAGAGTGATAATATAAACCAGAATGTGTATTTAAAGTTAAAATATATCTCAAAGAAAGAAATAATAATTTCAGTTGACCACACAAAACACTATACTACATCAACTAAGTAAAAACATAAAAGTAGACATAAAAATAAAACAATTAAAAATAAGAACTTGTACACACTGAAATAAAATGATACAATGTACACTCAGCAGCTAAACAATATACGATAAATGAGGCGTCCTCTGTACATTATACCAACATGTTCGTGAGGGTTCGATGTGGTATTGCGTGTCTAAAAGGCCTCAGCTCAGCAAATGATGCGTATAACTGCAGCGCTGATTTTCAGCTGAAGCCTCAGGAGGCTAGTATCTTTTATAAATATATCTTTCCTCAAGTCATGAGTCAACAGGTTTCTTCTAAGCAAGCGTGCACCCCTTTCAACCACATCAGCACTTAACATCAGGTAACATAGAGGTCAAATGCAAGCCTATTAAAAATAAACTTAAGTTTAAGTTTAATAGCTTTCAAAGGTATATTGTTTTGAGCTTGGTACTAAATATACTAAGTACCTATTACCAGGGCTTTCACTTCTAACTTCGAGTGAATGACACCTGAAGCACTTCAATCGTTGTAAAACGATTATGAGCAAATGGTTAATGGTACTTCTAAACTTTATACTCATTGGAAAATTAATAAACTCAAACATTTAATATTTATCGTTATTATCAAGCCTCGGAAATTATTTTAAAAGCTATTTTCCATTATGGCCGCCTATTATAATAAACTTTGCGAACATTTTATCAGTTACACCGTTCACTTTACTTAACAAAGACAACATTTAATAAACGCCTGCAAACTCTTTATCACCATCAAATATTTTTAAATTCAATTTAAACTTTTCTGGATTTTGTGGGCTGAAGCTAGTGTTGGGTTTCTATAGGATTTCGGGGTCTTACTGGGTACCGCCCTCTCTAATTGATTGCATAACTGCCGCCTACAAATCCTATTCATTCATATAGTCCTCGTTCATTCAAGTAATCATTTGACATCGGCGACAAATCAGTTTCAAAGATACCATTGTTACTTTGCCAACCAAGCTTGAGTTTCATGTAACGTTCGAAATTCTATCAATTTTAAATCTTATGGCTTTGTCAATAGGTTTCTGTATCTTGTCATCGATTCGGTAAATGACGTTTATAGTGAAAACGTTGCTGATATTGGAAGTTAAATCCACTCTATACGGCCTATTTTAGCTTGCATTATCAACAAAATTGACACCAAGTTATCGTATAATGGTTATAATGTATTATAGAAAGGAATTTCACGCATGCCTCTGTCTTTTTTCTTCACCAAAGTCAGACGCTTTGTCGCCATTATAAAATTCAGAGTGCTACTTGTGATTGTTATGAATAGAATAAAATTTGTTATGGTGAATGATTATCTATGAGTTTGGATGATTTTTATTTGGCCATTTAGCGTCTGATATGTTGTGTATGACCTGGGGCAGATGTTCGGTAAAAGGTGATGTTCATCTGTTAAAGTGACACGGGACAAGGAATAACGAAAATATTCTTTAGTCCAATGAACACTTGGCGGGATAAGTTAATAATAAGACGGGAAATTTGTAGGAAATGAACTCAATCGGGTCCCGATAACGACATCAAATGGATAAACGGAAATTCGAGAAAGATTTTTCATCTAAACTTGTTTCGTGTTCTTTGACAGTTATACATATTTTTTTATTTAGGAAGCAATAATATGATTTGAATTGTACAGTAGGTAAATGTGTTAGTCCCGTTATATTTTGACTGTCCTTAACGTAGAGTATTCAACTAGAATTAGAGTTTTTGGTTTGGTTTTTATATTGCAAAAGCTATTTATTTAAGTATACTTTTATATTGCGTTATCAAAAACAAAAAAAACTATCCTTTACAAGTTTTGTGAAACGTATACATTTGCAACCAGCGATGCAGCCGTATATTATGGTATTTAGAAGTGAAAACTTCTTGGTTTCGCAACGCGTCGGGAAGCGCGCGCTTTTTGTGAGGCGGCTCGCACCGCAGCCATATAATATAGTATTATATTTTGTGAATTAGATAAATAAAAATAAAAACATTTATTGCTATAAAATGTTCACTTCTGTCGGCACTCCTGGAGTGCAACCCGTATTTTTTTCTGTCTTTTTTTCCCAACAAACGAGCAGTTTTAGGTCCCCAAAAACATTACGTAGGTACAGTCGATTTGTCTCTTCCGCCTAAATCGCTGTGTATATGTA
Source organism: Diloba caeruleocephala (assembly GCA_947459985.1). Lineage (NCBI taxonomy): Eukaryota > Metazoa > Arthropoda > Insecta > Lepidoptera > Noctuidae > Diloba > Diloba caeruleocephala. Next base: position 2,206,080 of record OX381615.1, on the reverse strand, counting down.
TTTACTTATAAGAAAAAATATGTAATTTTTTATATTTTTATGTAGCCAAACACAGCGTGGGACAACCTCCAACGAGGTGAACAGACAACCTGGTGAACATCGCTGGGAGTCGTTGGATGCGGGCGGCATGTGACCGCTCGTTGTGCAAATCTATGGAGGAGGGCTTTGTTCAGCAGTGGACGTCCTTTGGCTAATATGATGATGATGATGATAAGTGAAGGTACTTAGATGTTTCACATTCTTATTAGATAGACCTGGATTCCGTATGGTTTCCGGATAAGAATATAGCACCATTCCATCTCCTGCCATGAATGTCGTAAAAGGCGACTAAAGGACTCTAAAGTAGAAGGATGGGCAGCAGCACCATTTCTGTGGAACAGTAGCCATTCTGCGATCACAAACTAACCTTCCAAGCGTGGTGCGTGTTGACAAATTCCCTCTAAAATTGACGACACAATAGTGGAAATTTATGGAGGCAGCAGTTCAGCAGTGGACGGCCTTAGCGCTTAAGATGACATTATTTAATTTATTCAAGTATTCATTCCCAGTTTAAATGCTGACTCTTGAACATAACTAATTAAGATATGGTAGGACCATGTCGATAGATAAAAAATGTTCTTTTACATAGACCTAAAGAAACTACTTAAATAACACGCATGTTTGAAAGGTAGAACTTCGAAGTGGAGCTAAAAGAAAAACTTGAAAGAAATTTTCATACTTCCCGCACCCAAAAACTTTTGCGAATAAATTAAAACTTTACGCTAGTAAATATTATATACCGTATATACTCAAGTTATTTTTGAGTACAGTAACAAATCAAGTGCGATCGGCAGCCCGCCTGCCAAGCATGCGAATTATGGCAAAATCCCCCAATGACCACACAACCAGAATGGTCGTGGCGGCGATCTTTGGGGGAGTCATGTGTCCAGCAGTGGGCTTTATTCGACTAAATTATAACCTTAGGTGAGCAATATAAACGGGAACACTTACATTTCCGAAGTTTTAATCGGTGTCAAATAAATGCGTTGAATAAATTGAAAAAGATACGAGGGCGGCACTGAAAATTTCGGGAATCAAGGAAGTGACACAACATTACTATTTAAAAATGTATTTATTGCTTTTCGAAGTATTCTCCGCGAAATTTGACACATTTTTCCATACGATGGAACCAATCATTGAAGCAACCATTCCATTCGGAAGTTGGGGTCTCCAAAATGGCCGTTTTGTAGGCGTCCACAGCTTCTTTAGGTGATGAAAATCTCTGTCCACGCAAATTATTCTTTATTTTAGGGAAAGTATAGAAATCATTAGGGCTTAGGTCGGGGCTGTACGGCGGATGGTCTAATAATTCTATGTTTTCTTGCTCTAAAAACTCTTTTGTTCTGTGCGCGGTGTGAGAACTCGCATTGTCGTGATGGAGGATGATGCGGCGGTTGCAGTTCTCTCTACGGAGTTCAGAAACGACCTGTGGCAAACAAATGCTAGCATACCATTCTGCATTAACCGTTCTTTGTCCCTCAAGACTCAAGAGGAATAGTCGTAACATGGCCGGTTTTGGAGACAAACGTGGCCACCATTTTTTTTGCAACACTCCGTGAACGAACAATTTTTGTTGGCTTTAACTCATTTTCGAACACCCAAACTCCTGACTGGTTTTTTGTTTCGGGTTCGTACGCATATATCCAGGATTCGTCACCTGATACGATGTTGTATACAGCATTTGAGGATCCTACGTGGAATCTTTCGAGAGTTCTGACGCACCAAGTAACGCGAGCCGCTTTTTGCTCTTCACATAGCAAATGCGGTATCCATCGGGAAAACAACTTTTTTACACCTAATTGTTCATGCAAGATTATTTGTATTTGACGCATGCCAATGTCTAAAGTTGCCTGAATTTCGCGGTATGTCACATGTCGATCTTCCTCAATCAGCTTACGCACAGCATCAACGTTTTCTTGGGTGACTGCAGTTTTTGGACGACCTTGACGAGGATCATCACTGAGCTTGACACGTCCACGTTGAAATTCAGCAAACCAGCGATAAATTGTGGTTTTGGATGGGGCTTCATCACCAAATGCAGAAATCATCCGGTCAACACACTGTTTTTGTGTTAAACCACTTCGAAAGTCATAATAAATCATCGCTCTTGAATTTTCTCGAGTCAATTCTATTTTCTCAACGACTAAACAAGTTTGACAAAACCTTGTTACAAGACCGTGAATCTTTTTTTAAATAAATAAATGGTATTCGATTTGTAAAACCAAGGAGTTTTCAATTAAAAAGATTTTAATATGACAGGAACAGTGGAAATATTCCATTCCCGATACTTTTAGTGCAGCCTATGTAGTTGCAGAGGCAGTTACCAATATGACTGAAGTCCGAACCTCAAACCTTAGAAAACTAAGTTTGATTAATGGTAAGCTTATGTCGGAGTCGGCAGCCCAAAGGCTTCCATCTTGGTTTACCGACTGCGGTCAAATGGCAACAACCAGAACCAACGATTTTACGCGCCCTTCGAAGCATGGAGTGAGCGTCTTCAAGTGCCAGATTGCGGTGATCCATCCATAGACTGTCCGCGCTGATGCTCCACTTCACCAATTGTTTACCGATTAGTAAGTGCGACTGGCTATGAGCCTGATGATGCGAGTTCTGTTCAAAAACGAATTGATTGAAATAATCAACAAAGAGAAGAATAAACCTTGAACCTCTAATTTCGGCCGAATGAAGTCAGTGGACTTCTGTTTTTTTTTCCTCTTTGGACAAAATATAATAACAGTTTTGCCAGTACTTACGCGTATGGTTTCATATACTGCATTTTTTTAAGCGTTTAGTTATTATAATATATAGTTTAGATTTTAACCGTTTAGTTAGTAATCGTTCTTTCGGCAGAATAAAGGCTACTGCTGGACACAGGCCTCCCCCAAAGACCACCACAACGACCGATATGGGTGTGTTGTGGGCTCATTAGGGGGTTTTGCTATAATGGCGATTACGTTTGGCAGACGGGTTGGCGATCGCAGTTGAGCTGTTAATAGACTCGAAGGACGCTGCTGCCCATCTTCCGGCTACTCCCTTAGTCAATTATTACGAAACTCACGGGAGGAGTTGGGGTGGTGGTATTCTGATCCGGCACCACACGGCATGAATCTGCTTGAACCTCTGGCGTGATTTATTTTAATTTGAACCTTGTTTTCTTCGTCTCATCAACCTGTATACATACATCCACTGTTGGACATGAGCCCATGACCGCTACAATTAACGGTTCTAGTTCTAATTGTTATTAGCACACGGATGCTGCTACCCATCCTCTTGATATCGACTCTTACTCGCTATTTATGACACCCATGGCCAGAGAGCAGTTTTTTCTTCACCAGAATCTTCTCTACCTACCTCTATGTCTAACCTCGGTTTACCTTTTCACGGTGTATTCCTAAATACTTCATCCTTCTAAGTTTATTATTATCATCATATCAGCCAAAGGATATCCACTGCTGAACAAAGGCCTCCCCCAGAGATTTCCACAATTGTGTCATCATTTTGTCATTGTGTGAATTTGCCAGTACTCACCACGCTTTGCTGGTGGGTTGGTAGCCCGGTATGGCTACAGCTCCACAGAAGGCATGCTGCTGCCCATATCCCTTTAGTTAGTCCCTTAGTTGCCTTTTACGAGATTTATGGAAGGACATGGATTGGTGCAGCATTCTTCCATTTCCATTCATCCGGACACGGCACGTAATATTATTATCAAGGTCTAATTCAGCCCTAAAGTTCACTTCTTCGTATCAGCCACAGGACGTCCACTGCTGAACAAAGACCTCCCCCATAGATTTCCACAAGAACGGTCACATGCCGCTCTCATCCAACGACTCCCAGCGACCTTCACCATGTCGTCTGACCACCTCGTTGGAGGTCGTCCCACGCTGCGTTTTCCGGTGCGCGATCTCCGTTCGGAAACCTTTGTGCCCCAACGGCCATCAGTTCTACGAGCAATGTGCATGCCCTAATCTTGCATACCTTAATTTACTCTTCTCATAGGTATACCTATTTCAGTCTAAATCCTTCGTTTATCACGTCAACTATTCGAAAGCCCAAACCAGCTTTAAAATCTTGGTCTTTAATAATATTCATATCAATTTTATTCCTATTGGAAGTACACCATTAATAGATACTATAACCATAGTATTCGATCCCATTCTTTCGTCGATATACCATCAATAATTCACAATTTATCAACAATAAATAGCATGATATGTCCACAATGAGTTCCTTACAAAAATCAGGACCGGGTCGTGCCGAACATCTGTTGGTTTTTACTACCATCCATTTGTCGGATCATTAAATATCTTCCACGCTTTCCACTTATTATCCATTTTTATATCATTTCTACAGTAAATTTTATGCCAAATAAAATTCCTAGCCACGCCTCTTACTAATAAATAACACGAGAGAGACAAATCTGAAGTTGTATTTTTTTTTGTCTTTTAGTTGAATAGCTTTGCCCATTTTGCGTAAAATTGTCGAAAATGCGTTATTGCTGGGCTTTTAGTGACAAAAATGTGGTGATAAAATTGGTTTTTTATTTGTGTTTCGTGGTTAGGGTGAGCTTAGTTTTAATGGGATGTCGTAATATAAGTGCGGTGATGTGTGACATTGAGTGTTTGGCCACTCACAATAATTGATAGTGTTGTGTTTTTATTATTTTGTGCATTAATCTTATCCGATGTAATTTTGGAAAATCGATTGTATTATTATTGAGTGTTTTTTTTTTTTTTTTATTTTTTTTTTTTTTTTTTTTTTTTATTTTTTTTTTTTTTTTTAAAAACGTTGCCCCACACTAGGATTTCTCCTGTGTCGTGGGTGCGTTTACAGACATGAATTCCACACACAATACACCCAGACCCGGAACAACTACCTGCAGATCGTACAAATATTTGTTCCGTGCGGGAATCGAACCCACGACCCGGAGCGCAGCAGTCGACTGTATCAACCACTGCTGATGATGTGTTTTAAAACTTACATTTTTATTACACGGACAACCAGTGATTATCTCTATTTAGAACCAATATCTAGAGAATTGCCGTGTGGAGCCGGCTCAGAATACCACCACCCCATCTGCTCCCGTAGGTGTGGTAAAGGCGACTAAGGGATTAGCCGGAGGATAGGCAGCAGCGTCCTTCGAATACATTAACAACTCAACTGCGATCGCCAACCCGTCTGCCAAGCGTGGATATTATAGCAAAACCCCCCATTAAGCCCACAACACAGCCATATTGGTCGTTGTGGTGATCTTTGTGGAGGCATGTCCAGTAGTGGACTTCATTCGGTCGAAGTGATGATCTAGAGAACAATAAATTGTAGATAGGCGTAAGACTTTACCCTCCTAGCTTAGAGTCTTTAGAGCTTTTTTTTATTTTAACTAAATTATTTATAATATGTTCTGAAGTTTACGCGAATAGCATCCATGACGTTTGACGAGCATATCAACATTAGTATTTTATTTTATATATTTATGGTGCATGCATTTATGTTCCACTATGCAAAGGTGTTGCTTAATTGTGTATTGCACGTATGATTATTTCAGGGCTGCACGTTGCACGTATGCTGTACGTAAGTATATAGAATGAATTAATTAAACGTGATATATTTCCGTAAACTATTTTCAATTCGATAAATTATTTATGAAAGCAAAACTTGATTTAATAACTAATGTATAATATCTATAATTAACACATATTTATCTTCTGACGTAGAGTCACTCCTCCCCTCCGGCCTAACGATGGGCTTGTGCCGGCCACGTGGCTGTTGTCTGGCCTGGATTACACCTAATTGCTACGTCAGTTTGTTTATATTCAGATAATATTATTATTTGAGTGTAAACAGATCGCGTTGTTTAATAAAGATATTATATTTGGTAGTATAATGTTGTGACAATGGTATTTATTTTGGCAGTAATGTTGATTATTACGGAAAGTCTATCCATGAACAGGGTCATAGTTAAAGGAGGATTCATCATCATTTCGGCCGAGTGAAGTCCACTGCTGGACACAGGCCTCCCCCAAAGATCACCACAACGACTGATATGGATGTGTTGTGAGCTAATTGGGGGGTTTTGCCATAATCGCCACGCTTGGCAGACGGGTTGGCGATCGCAGTTGAGTTGTTGATGTACTCGAAGGATGCTGCTGCCCATCCTCCGGCTAATCCCTTAGTCGACTTTTACGACACCCATGGGAGGAGATGGGGTGGTGGCATTCTGAGCCGGCACCACACGGGCAAGGAGGATTAAGTGTGGAAATATACACAAATAATATATTAAGTATATTTAATGGCTGCCTATCCGTCACAGAAGATTACTGCGAGCTCTTTGTCTCCTGTTTTCCATTATTAACGATCCTTGTGCTCCTGATTATCTCAAACGATTTTTCTAGTGGTGACAGCTCTTACAGCCGTAACCTGCGTGCTGCCGATAATTTGTTTCTTCAGTTTCCTTCCCACCGTACAGGTTATGTTTCTAAATCCTTTACTGTCTCAACAATCAAAATATGGAACGAGCTTCCCCTTGATATAAAAAAAAACATTAAAATAATAAATAGTACGTATTATATTTTAAACCTATGTATTTGACCGTATCTATAGTAGATTTTTATGTATGTATTATGAAATTTTTGTAATATATCTTTTTTGTATCTCTTTTCGATGCATTTCTTTATCACCCAAAGGTTGACTGGTAGAGAATGCTATATGGCATTAAGTCCGCCTTGTGTACCATGATTGTGCATATAAGTATAAATAAATAAATGTATATGTAAAAGAATTATATAGTTCCCGACTTACCTGAAAGGATTAGTAAGCTGAAGAGGCCCCATTGTTCTTGGAACTGATAACCTATGGGGCAAAATGGTGCATGACTGGAGACCGCGCACCGGAAAACGATGCGTGGGACGACCCAGACAAGACAGACGACCTGGTGAAGGTGGCTGGGAGTCGTTGGATGCGGGTTGCATGTAACCGACCGTGGCGGAAGTCTACGGGGGAGGCCTTTGTTGAAAAGTGGACATTTTTTGGCTGAAATGATGATGAAGTAAGGTTTTAAGAGATGAAGTTGCGGTACGGTTAGACATTACAATACAAAAAGCAGGTCCTAAACAAGATTAGCCCAGGACGAAGTGAAGTGGCATAGGGAAAAGTGCTCTATATTCTTATAGTCGGAGTCGGTTAGTCGGAAAGGGTGTAATACTATGGGTGGTGATGAGCTACTTTTGTTCCACAACTTTCCCCAAAAAGTCAATAGTTACAGAGTTATAGCTGTTCAAACTTTTCATGAAAAATACACTGGCACAACCCTTTCATCAGCCGTAACGTCATATTTGGGTTCAAAGACCTAGCATTTTCCGACAAAGGATCATTTCGGAATGAAAATAATAAATCAAGCCCTGGCCGCTATCTTTGCCTACAATTTTATAAATTTAAAAATTTTAAAAAGTATAGTTTTTATATGATGAGCCATACACTGTGAAACAGTCATCAGGGACACTTTAAATTGGCCGCGGCTTAGCCCTTTCCGACTAACCCAGTATACTGATCATGTTGTTGTATCAATAACTATTTTGATTAATGGATGGGCCTTGACCTCGATCTCGCCTGACTGAAAGTGATGGATGAGGTCTACGATGAAATGAAACCCGGAAGATGCATATTTGCTCTAACTTTAAAGGTTATCGGGTTATATATTGTAGTAGGAACACAGACGATAGCAAGAAGCTCCACACTTTAAAAGTAAAGAATTTTGAGAGCTTACCTTAGTTAAGCTTTGCCCCAGACTATGATTTCTCCTGTGTCGTGGGTGCGTTTACAGACATAAATTCCACACACAATACACCCAGAACCGGAACAACTACCTGCAGATCATACAAATATTTGTTCCGTGCGGGAATCGCACACGCGACCCGGAGCGCAGTAGCCGACTGTGTCAGCCACTGCGCCAGCCGTGCCGTTGATTGATTACCACTACGACTTAATTAATTAGATTTAATTAGATTATGACTTATATATAATATACATATACATATTATCTATACAAATAAATAAAATTGAAATGTCTGTTAATAATGTCAAAATAACAGCTTTTTACTAAATGCATATGATGTAAGAAATTAGGTTATGACGAAAATGAAATCACCACTTATCTCTTTGGAAATTATTTTTTACCGACTTCGAAAAGGAGGAGGTTCTCAAAAAGATTCGTTTTTTTTTAAATGTATTTACAACAATTTTTCCGAAATTTCTTTTTTTAACTGGTGCAGAATGCTTTCGAGTTCGTCCCATATAAATTTCATTACATTTGCTGGTGTGTTAAATAGCTTCAATAAACAGGTTAATCGACTGCGCTTATCTAGATGATGTCTTAATAGTTTCGATTCCTCTCAGATCAGAGAACCGATTTGAGTCATTTTTATTTTTAGTGTTAAATACTGATACCGATTTGGAATACGTTCTTATATATAATTACACTAAAAAGAAACAAATAAAACTATTTAACAAAAAAGGTATTTTTTATTATAAAATTTTATATGATAATCACTAGGAATGTAGGTAAGGTATAAAGCTTTAATACTATAGGTTCGCATTACAGTTTACTGAAGAGGGAAAAATATATATGTGGCGGGTGGCACTTTATATAGAACCATTCGTTCAGAAATCAGGATCAGATTGTTTATTTGCTAAAATTAATTTAAATAAATTCAACATATGAAAGTATATACGATACCTACAACAAAAAAAACGATTTATATTTTTTTCTATCTGTCTGTCTGTCTGTTGGTCTGTTTGTTCCCGCTAATATCCGAAACGGCTAGACCAATTTCTACGTGAGTTTCACTGACAGATAGCTGATTTTATAAGGAATAACTTAGTATGCTTTTATTTTAGATATTATATTTAGGGTTCCGCGCAAAAAAATTAAAGCCCATGAAATCCAATATATATATACATACTCCTTGTCAAGTGTCTATGCCGAAGTACTCTAAATTATTTATAAATAATAAAATTTCTTTTAAATTAAACGGCGGGTGTAACCAGCTAGTTTCAAATAAAAGAGAATGATAACTTGTAGTGCATGCTAGAAGGGTTATCCAATTTAGTCCAAGTCATTTACGTTTAAGCGAGGTAACTTTCTTCTTAACTTGTCCATTTTATCATTGTCAGCAACTCAACGTCTATTATTCTTCAATAATCTTGATTCCTGGAACTACTCTATCCTCAGAGAAATACTAATAAGCTGACTACGTCACCTCCAATGCCTCTGATATTTGTAATAAAACAAAAGAAAAAAGTTCATACCTATAAAATAAACACGCGAGTGCGAGGCGGGTACTCACAGCTGTATTAAATTGATTCTGTGTTAGCCAACAATTTGTTATTTTGGTGAAGCTTTTTTGGTCTGTATTGTTTCAAGAAGAGATTTAAAAAGTTAAAGGATAGATGATTAAAGGGGCACCTTGTAGGTGACTATCGCTCTGGCTCAGAAGGAGCGAGCGCGTCACCTACCGCCTGACGCAGGTGCTCACCGGGCACGGTTGTTTCGGCGCGTACCTGCACAGGATAGGACGCGAGGCCACGGCACAATGCCACCATTGTGAAAGCGACCAGGACACCGCGCAGCACATGTTCGAGGCGTGCCCTGCGTGGGGCGCCGAGCGGCGGATCCTGGTCGATCGGATCGGGCAAGATCTAGGCCAGCTAGGTAGGTACTACTGCGGTGCCAGATATTTGCCGCTAAGCTAGAACTGATGACCGTTGGGGCACAAAGGTTCTCGAATGGAGACCGCGCACCGGAAAACGCAGCGTGGGACGACCTCCAACGAGGTGGACAGACGAACTGGTGAAAGTCGCTGGGAGTCGTTGGATGAGAGCGGCATGTGACCACTCGTTGTGGAAATCTAAAGGGGAGGCCTTTGTTCAGCAGTGGACGTCCTGTGGCTGATATGATGATGATGATAAAGCAGTAGTGTTTAAACTTGAAGCTAGTGAAATTACTGGGCATAAGAGTCTATATATTTAATGTCTCAGGGTACCAAGCGCAGGGTGATGCCCCACAAGACTAGTCCTGGGTATCATTCCAATTGCTATGGGCAGGCATGTCGCTTACCACCAGGCGTGATCATCGTCTGGTCACCAACTTGTATAAAAAAATACAAAGAGCGGTGACAAGTATTATAATTTGAGTACTTCTTCACTAGTACGATTACCACTTAAACATTAATATGCTTTTACAATACAAAGTAGTTTTAATGAAACGAACTTAAGCACCCAATTATAAAAGCAAACTTTTCACAAACCACAATGACATAGGTACAATTATTTGTATTCATACACCCTTTGTAGTTTACGAGCCCTTTATACTATTCAAGTATTGCGCATATGTTTTAGATGAATCTCTTGTATTGTTGCAATTTAAAATGTGACAAATCTAAATTGAGGTTTATTATTATAAAGGTTAAAATGCAATTCTGCTTGTTATTTTTTCTGGTTTTTGTGCATTGAAGAGTGGGTAAAAGCAAACCCTATTGCAAAAATTTGTTAATTTATTAAAAGGGAGTTTATATTTATTGTAAAAGAGTTCAAAATTACTTTGCTATAACATGAGATATATCAATTTAGCATACGTATATCACCCTTAGTGTTCCGGAATTGTAATTCGAATTGCAGTTAGGAAAATATGTTTTAATCGATTTAAGACCCAATATTTATTCACTTATGGGTATTTATTGCTTCACCAGCTGCATTTTATTTTCAAGTATCAAACGATCATTTTGACGTGGTGTGACGAATACAGCCAGTTGGTGTGTTTGAATTAAACATTTAATTTGTTTCCTTTATTCTGAACGGGATTTATTAAGTGGCAATGTACTTTGACAATAGTCATGATTCGATTTGCTGACGTCATTATTGTAATGAACGTTTAGTGGGTAGGGTCTGGAACATATGTGAGGATTGCATAAATTTGTGTAACTTTGTTCTTCCGTCAGTGATATAAAGATTTCAGGCTGTTGCTGAAAACTAGCGTTGCTGGCTCGTTCTGCCACAGCTATGCTACAGTATTATACTGAGCAACGACCTCTGTTTTGCCCAAATCCGACGTACAAATTTCATATACTATTAATATTCTGAGACCGTATTATGTAATCGCACAATCGTATAGTAGGCATTATTATTATTATTTCGGCCTAATAAAGTCCATTGCTGGACACAGGCCTCCCTCAAAGATCACCACAACGACTGATATCGGTGTGTTGTGTGGTCATTGGGGGTTTTTGCCATAATCGCCATGCTTGGCAGGCGGGTTGGCGATCGCAGTTGTTTTGTTTTTTTATTTTTTTTATTAAAACGTTGCCCCACACTAGGATTTCTCCTGTGTCGTGGGTGCGTTTACAGACATGAATTCCATATACAATACACCCAGACCCGGAACAACTACCTGCAGATCATACAAATATTTGTTCCGTGCGGGAATCGAACCCACGACCCGGAGCGCAGCAGACGACTGTATCAGCCACTGCACCAACCTTGCCGTCAAACGAATTTTTAATGTATTCGAAGGACGCTGCTGCCCATCCTCCGTCCAGTCCCTTAGTCGGCTTTTGCGACACCCACAGGATGAGATGGGGTGGTGCTATTTGTGCCGGCACAACACGGCAAGTAGTAGTAGGCATTGTTGTTTTGGTATTATTTCTGGTTCTCAACCATAGACAAAATGATGTGGTTCTATTTTCTATACTCTTTGGACATAATATAATAACAGTGTTGCCAGTACTTACGCGTATGGTTTCATGTAGTGTTTCTTTCTTTCTTTCTTTTAAAAAAAAAAAAAAAAACGTTGCCCCACACTAGGATTTCTCCTGTGTCGTGGGTGCGTTTACAGACATGAATTCCACATACAATACACCCAGACCCGGAACAACTATCTGCAGATCATACAAATATTTGTTCCGTGTGGGAATCGAACCCACGACCCGGAGCGCAGCAGTCGACTGTATCAGCCACTGTACTTTTAAGTGTTTCGTTGTTATAATATATAGTTTAGATTTTAACCACTTAGTTATCATCATTTCGGCCGAATAAAGTCCACTGCTGCACACATCCCTCAAAGATCACCACAACGACTGACATTGATGTGCTGTGAGCTCATTGCGATGATGACGATGATGATGGCAGCACCCCCGTGTTGCCATCATCACCTCAAAGTCAAAGTCAAATATTTTTATTTCAAATAAACCAAATATTGGCACTTATGAAACGTCAGAATCTAAGTTGCACGGTTCCAAATAGTTGATCTATGGAGAAGAGCCGGCAAGAAACTCCATAGATACTCTTTTAAAATAATTGAGATTACAGTGTTGATTGATACAAATTATGGTAAAACATATAACGAGCATGATGTAGGCAAATGTATATATAAAAATTAAAAATACATACTAATGCAATATAACTATTATTCGCCATGGCAGTTAATGGCTGACCAGTCCCAACAGACGGCACCCGTTCACGAGCATGACGCATGCATCAGCATCGCTTAGCTCAACCATGTTGAAGGGAACCGAACGACCCGATACACAACGCCACCGCCAGCAAGACATTTTAGTGAGCATGACAGACCGCTACTACCAGGCAAAAGGCAAAGCCAACCGTTGCTCGCTTGGGCCTACCAAGCGAGCAACGGTTGGCGATTGCAGTTGAGTTGTTAATGTATTCCAAGGACGCTGCTGCCTATCCTCCGGCTAATCCCTTAGTAGCTTTTTACGACACCCACAGGATGAGATGGGGTGGTGCTATTCATAGCCGGCACCATACGGCGCATTAGTCAGTTATACCATAGATTTTTACTCTCTAAATGTAAAATTGAGCTTTGAAGCCTCAAAAATAAATTATATTTCTCTCTCACCTTCTTTCCTACTGCCCGCTCGTTATGTACAGAAACATTTTATAAATGTATGGAGAAAGTTCTGGAAACGTATAGAATGCTGTAGAAACGGTAGTTCTCTACGTTAAGCTCGCTACAGATTGTTGAAACAAGTGCGTCGGATCCTCAACACTAACACTTGATTAGTATTGCTGCGACCGACGTAAATTCCACCCACTGTCAAGATTACGACGCACTAGGATGTTGGGTTACGTGGATGTGGTATTAGTCGTTTTACTACTTGTATTACCCACCAACATAGCTAGGATCGCGCATCTGTCCCGCGTACTACGTTGTATTAACGAAATCTTGGCATATGATGCCCGACTTATTCTCATGCAATTAAGACAGATTTATAACTTTAGGAAATTGTTATATAAAGAAGTTGGCTACTGGCACCATTATCTCTATCTCTGACGGCACAGTTGGTGCAGTGGCTGATACAGTCGACTGCTGCGCTCCGGGTCGTGGGTTCGATTCCCGCACGGAACAAATATTTGTATGATCTGCAGGTAGTTGTTCCGGGTCTGGGTGTATTATATGTTGAATTCATGTCTGTAAACGCACCCACGACACAGGAGAAATCCTAGTGTGGGGCAAAGTTTTTTAAAAACAACTATTATTTTTATTTTTTATTAATGGATATCTGTTTAACTAAGCATTTTTAACTATTTATTGTTGCATTGTGGATCGATTTATCTGTAAGCAATGTTAATAAATACAATTTATGTTAAGTTTTATTAAAAGGATGTTGCGTCCAAAACAGATCAATACTAAAACGTCATCATTTCGGCCGAATGAAATCCACTGCTGGACACAGGCCTCCCCCAAAGATCATCACAACGACCGATATGGGCGTGTTGTGGGCTCATTGGGGGGTTTTGCCATAATCGCCACGCTTGGCAGACGGGTTGGCGATCGCAGTTGAGCTGTTAATGTACTCGAAGGACGCTGCTGCCCATCCTCCGGCTAATCCTTAAGTCGACTTCTTTTACGACACCCACGGGAGGAGATGGGGTGGTGGTATTCTCAGCCGGCACCACACGGCAAACGTATTTAGAGCAAAACTTTTTTGTAGGGCACACTAGAGTGAGCTTATGCAGAGAATAAAGAATAAAGAAGAGAAACACAAATGTAAGATTGATTCTTGATTGACCTCTTTTAGAAAATATTTCATAAGTCTTAACCAGCTATTAATAATATAAAATTAAAAACTATCTTTACATTTCAAGCGAGAGGTTTTCGGATCGATACCAAAATGCAAGCATCGAATGACGGGAAGTGCAGCTAGCCGTAATTTGAGTACTAAGCGATATATCTGCTGGTACTCTCTATTTTAATACATTTAGCATAATTCTTTACCAGTCAAAAGCGACAAACAATTTTTTTTTAATCGGGTAGAAACCACATTTAAAATGTCACTCATGCATTCATCATTTCGGCCGAATGTAGTCCACTGCTGGATACAGGCCTCCCCCAAAGATCACCACAACCACCGATATGGATGTGTTGTAGGCTCATTGGGGGGTTTTGCCATAATCGCCGCGCTTGGCAGGCGGGTTGGCGATCGCAGTTGAGTTGTTAATGTACTCGAAGGACGCTGCTGCCCATCCTCCGGCTAATCCCTTAGTCGACTTTTACGACACCCATGGGAGGAGATGGGGTGGTGGCATTCTGAGCCGGCACCACACGGCAAGCATGCATTACTCTAAATTAAAACATCATTAAAACATCTAAATTAATACATAATTCCGTCATGGCGGGTGCACCGCCGACTCGTGCAACAGCACAACATCATCTACCTGGGAATTCTGGGGTATTCTAGTTCATCATATCAGCCAGAGAACGTCCACTGCCGAACAAAGGGCTCCCCCATGGATTTACACAATTGTATCGTAATTTTCGGGTGAAATTTGCCAGTACTCGACTACACTTGCTAGGTGAGGTGAGCACAGTATATCTACTGTATAAAGAGGCCCTTAGTTGCCTTTTAAGACATCCATGGTAGGAGATGAAGTAATGGTACATTGTTAATCCGGACACCACACGGAATTTTCTTCTTAAAACAATCTAAAAAATCTTATAGAACTGTAAATCAAAGCAAAGTGCCACATCCAATTCTCTATCAGCTTCGTGTTGCATGTAGTACCTAAGTGTTATTTGTACCAGTTTTAGTGGGGGACCATTAGGTGCTAGGCTATTTGGTCCTTAACTCTCTGCCCGGGCTCTTGTTAATTTATTACCCAACCCTATTGTCCTGTCTGCTTGATTAACTAGTTGATTAACTTCTATATATTTTTGGAGTTTAGCAAAACATTTTCGATTTGCCGGTTCATTGGTTTTGTGGTCGGAAACACACACACACCCACACAGATGCACATTAGCCGTAAACATCTGCTGCTGAATAAAGGTCTCTACAATGAGCGGTCATAAGAGCTAATATACTATAGTCGTTCGGCTTAGCATTTGGATCACAGCATATAATTATTAGCACACGGGAGGATGCTGCTGCTTATCCTCTTGATATCAACCATCAGTTGCCTTTTACGACACCCAGAGGTGGAGAGGGATGATCTATTCTTTGCCAGAAACCACACAGAACTGGTGAAAACACAGCTACAATACCCGTTTTCATTCGGTACCCGGTTCACCCATTCCGTATGGTTGGTGTGGTAGCTAGTCGTAAGTTTTGATCCAAGTTCCTGAACCCTTTTCCCGAAATAAGCATTATAATAAAAAATGGTCCGGCAATGTTAATGGGTTTTTCATTTAGATCTTCAGTAGCAGCTTTTGTAATTTCACCAATTCGCCTACCAAGTGTGGTGATTACAGCAAAGTCCTTTATGACCAAGCATTGTACAGCCTGTTATCGTGACGTCTACTTTAATGCCCTTCAAAATAGATTAGTTTTTTCAAACTCATATTCATCTTAATACACGATAAAATCACCTTTATAGTCAATTCACGTGTGCTCATAAGATATCACGAGATACTCATTTACACTACGTGTATCAACACAGGGGTAAATCGACATCTTGTATTGTTTAAAAATGTGAAAATATCTTAGTTACACGCGATATGCGCTGTATAACCTTATTCAATGTGTCTTAACGGACTCTATTGTGGATCTTTGCTTGAAAAAGGTATGTTTATTATAATGGATATCATTGTCTATAACTGCCTCAATGCAGGGCCTCTTTTCATGTGGTGTCCGGATTAAGAATATAGCACCACTCCATCTCCTCCCGTGGAGGCCGTAAAAGGCGCCTGCAAAGCGTGGTAAACACAGGCAAATTCCCCCCAAATGACGACACAATTGTGGAACTTTATGGGGGAGGCCTTTGTTCAGCAGCGGACGTACTTTGGCTGATAGGATGATGATGACGATGAATATCTCCGGATCATATCGGCCATTTATACGTCGACTGCTGAACAAAGGCCTCCCCTATAGATTTTCACAACTGTGTCATTAATTTGGGGGGTGTTTGCTAATACTCACCACGCTTGGCAGGCGGGTTGGTAAGCGCAGTATGGCTACCGTTTCACAGAAGGGACGCTGCTGCCCATCCCTCTGGTTTAGATTCCCTTTGTCGCCTATTACAATATCCACGGCAGGAGATGGAGTGGTGCTATATTGTTAATCCGAACACCATACGAAATATATGTCCGGATAAACATGATATAAAGATGAGGCTATAGATAAAAAATATCGTAAGGCCTGTATATTTACTAGTCGGTTTATATAAACAGAGCAATCCTTAACCATAAATACATCCTATAGCATACACATAAAACATCAGTTATTCCTTCCTTTGACTCGTGTCGACCACCTGGCTTCGCCCGTGGCCATTTATGAAACTAAATCAACCTTGCATGACCACGTCTTTACAAGGACGTAGTTTGAAATGCACGTGCATACCGGAGCCCGATATATTTTAATATTTTTTTTAATAGTCGAGAATGAGATATGAATCTGCAAGCTTTTTACCGTGTGGTGCAAGATACGAATGGCATCAACCTATCTTTTTTTTTTAAACGTTGCCCCACTCTACGATTTCTCCTGTGTCGTGGGTGCGTTTACAGACACGAATTCCACATACAATACACCCAGACCCAGAACAACTACCTGCAGATCTTACAAATAATTGTTCCGTGCGGGAATCGAACCCACATCCCGGAGCGCAGCAGTCAACTGTATCAGCCACTGCACCAACCGTGCCGTCAATGTCTTCCCCACACATTATTCGTATAAACAGTCCGCTACGCCTCTTCACACCAGTCAGCTTCCTCGCACATCTCTGTTGGAAACGCAGCCTAAGCGGAATTGGTGAGGCGTGGGTGATTTGGAGGCTAACCATATATTATGATGATGTTTGAAATAACTGGTTTTAATGTATTTTAAGCGTACGATATTTAGTTGCGTTGCTGGCTGAGGTTGAGTTCATTGATTTGAAGATTAATTTAAAGTATAATATTCAGGCATAAACCAAGCTTAGGTCCAAAATCCTTTAGTTGTTGCTGAATGATGGATTAGACTCATTAATATAAAATTGCTTTTTAACTTGGCTACACAACAATTTGAAATAAAACCCCAATAAAGTTTCTATACTTTGATTTCATGAACTTTAATAGACTGGAACTTTTTTCTCGTTCTTTTGCAACTGTACTGTGTACTTTAGTTTCAATCATATGTTTGACTCTATCAGCAACTGCACCAACCGTGCCGTCGAATCTCATCCCGTGGATATCGTTAAAGACGGCTGGGATAAGCCGGAGGATGGGCAGTAGCGTCCTTCGAGTGCGTTAAGAACTCAACTACTATATATTTAATGTACTACAACAATGTAGTCAAAATTTGTTATAAAACTATTTTGATTTAAAAAGAGTAACCATAGAGTTACTTGCCCGTTCTTCTCCAAAGGAAAACTTCATCTTGGAACGCGGCAACTAAAGTCTGACTATTGATGAGTGCCTTTTTTATTTTTTATTGGTGTCTCAGTGGAATTTCTACATGGAACTTCTTTCGCCCCGGGGAAGGACGCAGTACTCTTGCGTAAAGTCTGCCAGCTAAAACCACTGGAGCGGTCATCTTCGGCACTGAAGGGGGGCTCCAGGTCCTCGTAAGATCACACGAGAACCGCCCATTAGTGCGACGCCTTTAGGCACATCACGGAGAGGATGACTGTAAAGCGGTCACCTGCAGCGGAGAGAAGGCGACTGTAAAAAGGTCGCCCCCCTAGGCACTTCTCGGGGAGGATTGTAAAGGATCCCCCCAAGCCTTGCTTTGCGCTGTGCTGCACACACGGTGGCTCGTGACCACGTGCGCACCACCGTCTCCCCGGTGGTCGCTTGGTGTGAGCACGCAGACTCCCCAACCTGCGCGCCCGTGACCCCCGAGGCGTCCCACCATGTAGCGACGGCAGGGGCTCAGGCGTGTTGGACTTGGGTGCCGGGACGGTTGTTGCCCCGGCGCCGTCTGGTCCTTCTACGTGCGGGATCGCCCTCTCCCGATCCCGCTCTGCAGTCTCCTTCTAGAGCATGACGCTCTCGCAGAAGGAGACCACTGCACTCCAATTTTCATGCTCTGCCAATATAGCCATAGAGATCTTGCCCGATCCGATCGACCAGTATCCGCCGCTCGGCAGCTCACGTAGGGCACTCCTCGAGCGTGTGCTGTGCGGTATCCTGGTCGCTTCCACAATGGTGGCACTGTGCCGTAACCTCGCGTCCTATTCTGTGCAGGTACGCACCGAAACAACCGTGACCGGTGAATACCTGCGTCAGACGGTAGATGTCGCGCTCGCTCGTTCTGAGCCAGGCTCCGAGGAGCGGCAGGATGGCCTCGACGACGCGCTTGGTCGCAAACTGCAACCGTAATTCATGACTGCCTGTAATTGGTTGTATTAGAATAAAAAATATTTTTATCTTATCTTACCGGCAACCCCAAGCGTGGCGATTTTGGAAAAACTTGCTAATGAGTTTTGAGTACAACACAAACCCAAACCGATTGTTGTGGTGATCATGATCTTAGTTGCTGTCTTTAATGGTGAACGGTTTTGGGTAGAAATGATGACAACAAAATTTGCGTGTGGTTGCCGGATCAAGGATATAGCACCACTTCATCTCCTCCCGTGGATGTCGTAACAGGTGATTAAAGCAGAGCGATGGGCAACAGGGTCCCTTCTGTGGAACTGCAGCCAATCTGCGCTCACTAACCCGCCTGCCAAGCGTGGTGAATATTGGCAAGCTTCCCCCAAAATGAGGACACAATTGTGGATATTTATGAGGGAGGCCTTTGTTTAGCCTTTGGCTGATATGGAGTATATTATACTAATACTACTATATTGATTTCTTTACAATTCTGTCCTAGACGGCACGGTTGGTGCAGTGGCTGATACAGTCGGCTGCATCATCATGGATTCGATTCCTACACGGAACAAATATTTGTATGATCTGCAGGTAGTTGTTCCGGGTCTGGGTGTATTGTATGTGGAATTCATGTCTGTAAAAGCACCCACGACACAGGAGCAAAACTTAGTGTGGGGCAACGTTTTTAAAATAAGAAAAAAAAAGTCTTCAAAGGGATACCAATTATACCAACTAGATAGTAATATAATATATGTCGTGTGGTGCCGGCTCAGAATGCCACCACCCCATCTCCTCCCATGGGTGTCGTAAAGTCTAAGGGATTAGCCGGAGGATGGGCAGCAGCGTCCTTCGAGTACATTAACGACTCAACTGCGATCGCCAACCCGCCTGCCAAGCGTGGCGATTATGGCAAAACCCCCCCAATGAGCCCACAACACATCCATATCGGTGGTTGTGGTGATCTTTGCGGGAGGCCTGTGTCCAACAGTGGACTTAATTCGGCCGAAATGATGATAGTAATATATTATATTATAATTATGGACATAATTATGAATGAACCAATGTTTCAGTCAAAATGTTAATTACTTGAAACAGTACCTGTTTGTTAAGGTAGTGTTGGAAGAAGTTGTATAAATGCGCAGGTAGTACCAGTGTTATTCATATTTGATGGGGTATTTTAATTCCAATGATGAATTTTTCTCAACTTCACATGCCACGTCATGGCTAAATAGACTGATCTGTTTTAAGACTTTTTGTTACTCTATTTTATGTTAAACTAGCTGGGACCCGCGGTTTAACTCACCGTTTAATTGAAAAGAAAGTGGATTATTTATATATAATTTAGAGTACTTCGGCATAGACACTTGACATAGAGTATGTATATATATATTGGATTTCATGGGTTTTTTTTTCACGGAACATTAATTATTTTCCTAAAGTAAAAGTAGCCTAAGTTATTTTTTATAACATCAGCTGCTAGTGAAAATCCCGTAGAAATCGGTCGAGCCGTTTCGGAGACTAGCGGGAACAAACAGACAGACAGACAAAAAATACAAATAGCTGTTTTGTTATATATATCTATATATATTTCGTATGGTTAGTGGCCACCCTTGTGTCAGAGTTGTTCAAGCCGCCCAAAGGCCTCCGACTTGGCTTAACGACTGCTGTCTAATGACAACAACCGGGATCGACGATTTAACGTGGCCTCCGAAGCACGGAGACGCTCAGTTGAAATACCACTATGCGGTCACCCATCCAGGGACTGACCGCGCCAAGCGTTGTTTACCCTCACCAATCGTTTACCGATCAGTGAGTGCAACTGGCTATGAGCGCCTCCTTTTTTGTTTAGGTGCCGTATATACTTTCAGATGCATTTAGTAAAAAGCTGTTATTTTGACATTACAAACAGACACTTTAATTTCATTTATTTGTATAGATAAATATATTTGTATTCGAAAAATACACTTTTCGCGCACTAACATTGGTTACCAAACACCATGTCGAAGTTTACGGAAGTCTCAGCGCGCCCGTTCTTCGATAGTTCCATTAGTAGTTTCAACATTGATTATGTTCTTCGTGAACCCATAAAGCGATGTAGAGGTGCCTTAAGGAAAAATTGGCATAAATATAGAAAACCCTTTTATTTTGCTACGTTTAAAAATTATCTTATTGGACAACTGTTAACAAGACTACTACTACACAACCTAGCCCACGGTTGGAATAAGAGATTTTCCGAGCGCAATCAAAATTGGGCTACAACTTAAAAAGCTTTCTCAGCTGAATACAAAGTGCTATTCGTAAACATTAGTATGGATTACAGTATCTCTGTGATTCCAGAGAACAATTTACTTACATTTTGTAAAATCAGATATTTAGAATGTCTGAGGTTTTCACGGTTATTTCCCCATTATAATAAAACACTTTTAAAACAATCTAACGGTTCGGCCACTTTGCAGCGTTCGTGGTTGCGGGATGATTAATGTGACAGGCATCGTTACAGATTTTAAAAAGTAATGCTTCTTTAAACGTTAGGAAAAATAATCTATAATATACAGGGTGTCCAGTAAATAGCACGACATACTGCAGGGGGTGAGAGCTTGGGTCAATACCTATCAAAAAATATATGTTCAGCAAAATTTTAGGGATTTACAGTAGTACAAAATTATCCGAAATATCGAAAAAACATTTTTTTACCTCAAATTATTTGTGAATAGTTACTTTACTCATTGATAAGTCTTTATTCTATTAAAAACTAAAATGTTTTCAAGAAATACAATTTTTATTTATATTTTCACAGTACAATTTTCTTATCGAAAATTTTGTACTACTGTAAATCCGTAAGTAAGATTTTGCTGAACATATATTGTGTTTTTTTGGTAGGTATTGACCCAAGCTCACACCCCTGCAGTATGTCGTGCTATTTACTGGACACCCTGTATACGCAATGTTATCCGTTTAAAACTATTTTATTATAATCTGATTGAAGCTGTATGATAAAAAAAGCTGTGGTGGCTTGAAGGTTTATGACTTGCTTCTCAAGTACTATGTTATGGGTTCAAAACTATTTGCTCGTCCGTTGGAAATTCATCATGAGATTCCTCACTCCCGGGGCATCGTGGACTCCTACCGGCTAAACCCACTGGGGCTGTCTTCTTCGGCACCGAAGGATGGCTCCAAGTCCTTGTAAGATCACAATAAAGGCGGATTCAACATCTGGCAGTACTAATGTGACATTTCAATATCATTATTTACCTCTTTAGCTGCCACGAAGAAGAACCCGGTTTGGAGCAATGCCGTCGGCAGAGAGTAAATATGGTGATTCACTGCTCGTTCCTTCTTTGTATGAGAAGAAGCAGAACAGTAATAGGCCGATGTTATGTACCTATGATCATTATATCAGCCAAAAACTTCAACTGCTGAACGAATGCCTCCTCCATAGATTTCCACAACGAGCGGTCACATGCCGTCAACAAGTCCCAGCGACTGCCATCAGGTCGTCTGTCCACCTAGTCGGAGGTCGTCCCACGCTGCGTTTTCCGGTGCGCGGTCTCCAATCGAGAACCTTTTACCCCAACGGCCATTAGTTCTACGAGCAATGTCTCCGCCCATTGCCACTTCAGTTTACTAATCCATTCAGCTATGTCGGCAACGATAGTACTTCTATGGATTTCCTCATTTCAGATTCTATCTCGTAGAGAAATACCAAGCATAGCTCTCTCCATAGATCGCTGAGTGCCTTTGAGCTTTCTTATCGAGGCCCATAGTAAGTGATCACGTCTCTGTTCCATATGTTATCACTGGTAACACACACTGGTTAAAGATTTGCGTCTTGTATGTATATATCTATGATAAAAAAAAATATAAATAGACTAGATTGCTACTCTTAATTATAAATTAAAATACTCATAAGCTCCAATTTACGAGCTTATGCGGTGAAAAATGTTTTCATTACGACGCAAATCCCGGTAGGGTCTGCAATAACACGTTTGGCGACTAGCCGCGATGAGCTGCTGCTCAAGATTAAGTTCTTTAGAGTTAGTTAGTGGTAGCGTCAGCATAAAAAGTTGTAAGAAGTTAAGAATAATTTAATATTAGAGTAGCCATTTGAGTGCGGGTTTACATTAACGTAGGCATCGGTTCCGGAACACAATCCGTATGGTGTCTGGATTAAGAATATAGCACCACTCCATCTCCTCGACTAAGGGATTCTAAATCAGAGGGATAGGCAGCAGCGTCCTTTCTGTGGAACAGTAGCATTCTGTGCTCACCAACCCGCCTACAAAGCTTGGTGAGTACTAGCAAATTCCTCCAATATGATGACACAGTTGTGGAAATAATGAGGGAAGCCTTTGTTCAGTAGTGGACGTTGTATGGCCGATATGAAGAGGCATCGGTTCGGTTGACTTTAAACAGCAGTTTACTCAAAATACAAAATTGGTTACGAGATTATCGGAAAAAGTACTGCAGTAGCCGAAACAGCTTGCATGTCTGCCAAAGGGTGGATCTTTCGTACATACTAAATCCATAGACATTACAAGAACATTACAAATTTAATAAAATTTAAAATTAAAACATACCATCATTTCAGCCGAAAAAACGTCTGTGTCCAGCAGTGGACTTCATTCAGCCGAAATTATGGCAGCTGTACAATGCAAAAAGTACTTCAGATTTATTTGGTTTCCAGGGAAGCCACATATGCAGTAAAGAACTAACGCCAAATGTTCCTATCGTCAACATAGTCTTTAATCGTGATATTATGCTTTTCATGAGAATAGATTTGATGTGCGATTTAAACTTCCTAATCACACTGAAGCTTGTTAATATAGCTACTACGATTAAGATCGTCCAGTGACGATACCTAAGTACATCCAGTGAACCTTGGGCAAGCCCTGTACCAAACTTGCTGACTACTTTCTCTTTTTAATCTTTCCACCATAAGCACGAGAAAGTTCCATGTGAAATATAGCTCGTGTCGACACGAGAGAAGTAGACTCAGACGAAATACAGCTTTTATAGAATGACGATTGTCGTACATACTAACAGTCGTTATAGTCGAGGTCTCCTTAAGTGGAGACCTCTAATTGAATACAACGTGCGGGAATGCCAATGCATGTCCAAGCCTGATGGACTGACTACCTGAAGAGGTTTATTGAAGTAGACCGTATCCGAAAGGCGGAGAGTCAGGTGTTGTTGTGTAACTTAAGGATGGGTTATGTCGAGAATTGAACTGGGGATAGCCTGAATTGCTGATCTTGCTCACTCACCTGGATAAATCTGTTCTCTCTCTCTCTCTCATTTCTCATGGGATTTTGGACATATCTCAACAACGACACTTAATCAACAGCAAAACTCCTTAAGTGAAATGAGATGCAGTGACCGCTGGAAACATGAGAATGTTGGAATTATTCACAAATAAGTTATTCTTTACAATCTTCTTTGCCGACAGTACACTAGGAACTGTGGCGGCTGGGAGGTTGCTGCGGGCGCCGGCTAAACGCAATAAATGTAACGCAATATAACACTTAGAACGAGAATAAGAATAAAGAAGACATGCACACATACACAAGGTTTTGTACGAAATGCAAACAACTGATTGAGTAAGTTGCTTGGAAATTTTCTTTTTTTATTCTCAATGGTAATACATTGTGCTTCCACCGCTTCAGGGAAGTGTGGAGACGCATACCCTTAGACCACTGGTTAGATGGTCTAAGGGCATGCCAGACTCCTACTGGTTAAAACCAATGGAATTTTCATTTTCGGCACTGAATAACGTCATTTATTCAGGAAATAGATCCTTTTTTTTTATTGGTGCCCAGTGGAAATTCTTCATGAACTTCCTTCGCCCCGGGGAAGGACGAAGGGGTATGCCGGACTCCTACCGGCTAAAACCACTGGGGCGGTCATCTTCGGCACCTAAGGGAGGCTCCAGGTCCTCGTATGATCACACTAGAGCCGCCCACTGGTGCCACGCCTATTGGCACATCTCGGAGAGGGTGACTGTAAAGCGGTCACCCCCAGGAAATAGGTCCTATCAGACACGTCATATTATCGTGTGGGGTAAGTAAAAAAAAAAAATTTATTGATATTAAACAGCGGAGGGCGGAGGCAGAGGAAGAAACTTACGATTAGGTCACTTCTTTTTAAATCTATACAAAGAAATAAAATTGAAGTGTCTGTTTGTAATGTCAAAATAACAGATTTTTACTTAATGCATATAAAAGTATGTACGGTACCAATAACAAAAAAAAAATATTTTTAAATTTTTTGTCTGTCTGTCTGTCTGTTTGTTCCGGGTAATCTCCGAAAAGGCTTGACCGATTTTGACGGGACTTTCACTAGCAGATAGCTAATGTTATAAGGAATAACTTAGGCTACTTTTATTTTAGGAAAATAATTAGGGTTCCGCGCAAAAAAATAAAACCCTTGAAATCCAATATATACATTCTATGTCAAGTGTCTATGTCGAAGTATTCTAAATTTCTTTTAAATTAAACGCGGGTGAAACCACGTGTCCCAGCTAGTAACTAAATATAATTATCTGAATTTCCAACCAAAATCCATAGACATTACAACAACATTACAAATTTATTAAAAAAAACACACCATCATTTAAGCCGAAAAACCGTCCACTGCTGGATAGAAGCCTCCCCAAAGTTTGCCACAACGACCGGAATGGGTGTGTTGTGTGCCTTTTGGGGGTTTTTGTCATAATCGCCACGCTTGGCAGACGGGTTGGCGATCGCAGTCGAGTTATAAATGAACTCGAAGGACGCTGCTGCCCATCCTACGGCTAATCCCGTAGGCTGCTTTTACGACACCCACGGTATGAGGTGGGATGGTGGTATTCTTACTCGAATAAACAGTTTTAATAATATTTTTAATCACTTTTTCTGTCGATTGTATACACCAGTATTTCCCAACGTGGGCGATAACGCCCCCTTGTGGGCGCTGCAGGCCTAAAGGGGGGCGGTAAGAGACCCAGAAAAAAAAGGGGGCATTGTGTAGGGCTTTGGGGTCTATTTATAATTTCATCTACCTAGCTAGGAAGACTCTTAGACACCGACTGAGCTCTCGACTCTCGACTACATCTTGTGAACATCAACTAATATTAATTAAGATATAGCTCAAACTCGGTTCGATATAAAAGACAGCGGGCAATCATGTTTTAACAAGTTTTTGTTAAATAATCCGAATTGTACATTCCTATACCAATCGGCTGGTTCTATAATACTTGTTCTTGCTTGTCGAGTACGATTGGGCGTCAGTTTATGCACGTTTGTCTTATTCCTGTTGGTGCGTGCTGCTTATGCAATCCTATATAAACGACGTAAATTTATTTTATTTTCATTTGCGGTTTCGCGCATAATAGATAAGCAGTACTTCATTTCAACACTAACGTATTTCTTAAAACAAAACAATGTCGGAAGTAAAAAAGAAGAGACGGCAATACTCTGCGGAATATATTAAATTCGGATTTATCGAAAATCCCACAAACCCGTCGTCGCCTTTGTGTCTTCTATGTCTAAAAACATTTTCGAACGAAGCAATGAAGCCTTCAAGACTGCAAGATCATTTGAATAAAATGCATCCAGATAAGACAGAAAATAATGTAGCATATTTTCAAGACCTAGAGAAGAAGCATAATACTCAGCCAAGTGTATCAAAACTATTTTCGGCGGCTGCTAAGCAAGATGACGACGGACTTCGAGCTTCGTACAATATCTCTTTGTTAATTTCTCAAAAAGGCAAACCACACAACATCGGAGAAGAGTTAATTTTGCCAGCAATAAAGGAAGTAATAACTACTGTGCTTCATAAACCGGCCGCAGATATTATCCGAAAAATTCCTTTGAGTAATAATTCTGTGCAAAGACGAATTGATGAAATGGCTGAAAACATTTAAGAATCATTGTGCAATCATCTGAGGACTAGTCAATTCTCAATTCAGCTCGATGAGTCCACTTTACCAACTAATGAAGCGTTGTTGCTATCTTACGTGAGGTTTATTAAAGATGAGAAAATACGTGAAGAACTATTGTTTGCCAGAAATTTGGAGACAGATACAAAAGGCGAAACCATATTCAATACATTGGAAAAGTTTTGTGAAGAGAAAGAGATTCCTTTGAAAAATATTGCTGCGGATGGTGCTCCGGCTATGACAGGGCGCCATAAAGGCTTCATAGCATACTTAAAGAATAAAATTCCAGATGTCCTTGCTATACATTGCGTTATTCATAGACAACATTTGGTTGCTAGAAACTTAAGTGAACGACTACTTCAATCACTGCAATATGTCATCAAAGCAGTCAATAAAATCCGTAGCAGCTCTTTGAATGATAGATTATTTCATCAGCTTTGTGTTACTAATGACCTAGATTTCAACCGTTTGTTGCTTCATACTGAAGTTCGTTGGCTGTCAAGAGGCAATTGTCTGATTCGATTTTACAACCTGTTTGACTCTATGATAGAGTTCTTGGAAACTAAAGATACAGAACTGCGCAACAAGCTCATAACATCAAAGAATGATATAGCTTACATGACAGACCTGTATAAAATGTTCAACGACATGAACCTCCAACTGCAAGGCGATGAACTAAATTTAATTAAAACAAAAAATGGCGTTGCTGCTTTCGCAGCCAAACTGCTTCTGCACAAAAAGAATATGGGCAGACGTGAGTTTCACAATTTTCCGAATTTATCAGTATACTGCAGTAACGACGACTTGTTTGCCTACTGCCAACATTTGGAAAACCTCCACATTGATTTCACCGAACGATACCAGGACATTTTAAACTTGGAAATACCAGACTGGGTGTTGGATCCGTTTTCAAATGTCAACACAGCTATGTCACCTCAGCTGGAAGAAGAACTTATAGAATTGACAACAAACGAAGAAATAAAAATCAAGTTCAAAAATGGATATCAAGAATTTTGGCTACAAAAACCGATCCCGCAATTATACCCTGGATTGTGGTCAATTGTTCAACGATTTTTGATAGCATTCCCATCGTCATATTTGTGTGAACGTGGATTTAGTGCTGTGGCAACGCTGCTTACTAAAAAGAGAAATCGTTTGCGTGTTACCGAACGTGGCGACTTGCGGCTGTTTTTGAGTAAATTGGAACCTGATATCAACAAACTTATTGAACAGCATCAGATTCAACCTTCACATTAGTTTTTATATAAGAATTGATTATGTTTGTTTTATTTTCAATAAAAGATACTCTGTCCGAATACTATAAATTTGCGTTTCAATTATCAGTTATAAGTACTTAGCGGTTTTTAAATATGTTTAAAACGGGGGGCGTTAAAAAATAATTTATTCTTAAAGTGGGCAGTAGACAAAAAAAGGTTGGGAACCCCTGGTATACACCAAGGAAAGGGACGGGTAGCAGTTTGCCGCGGGCGTGACCTAAACGCAATAAATGTTACACTCAATACGTACACAGTATTTCGTATGGCAAGTAGTAAGAAAGAACATTGATGTCGGTGTGCGGAAATTATGTTTTTTTTTTTTTTTTAATTCGCCGAACTGCGTAGAACAATTTGTTGGCGAAGGAGGCGCTCGGTTAGTCTACATTATTACAATTTTGTCTATACGTAAATACTTATACACATATCAATACTGGCACAGTTAAGTAGTTTTTATTAATTTGTATTAGGCGTTATGGTTCTTAATAGCATATTATTCTTAAGTCTTTTTTTTAGGGTTGCAGTACATATATCAGAGTTTAAGTTTCTTAACAAGTCTATCTTATTAAATATCGCGGGTATCAAGTATTGTCTAGTTCTTTTTCCATAATAATTGTTTACTGACGGTATTACAAATTTTCCCTCTTTGACTTGCCTAGTATAGTATTTATGCGTTCTGTGTTTTTTGTATTCTAATTTTCGGAATTGCTCAATGGCTATGAGGTATTCTACTTTAAGATGAACAGGAAATATTTTACATATAGAAAACAACTTTTCATAATTGGAATTAACTTGAAGTCTTCGTTTTTTACTCACCAAATACTTCATGAGTCTGATTTGCAACTTTTTATATGTGAAAACTTTATTGAAACATGCAGTGATAGAATAGAGGGTGTAAAACACACATCACCAAGCTAAAATCTACGCATTATGTACATCTAACTAAGCAACAATGAGCAAAAATGGTTACTGGCTAACGACTTATTACCGACTTTAAAAAGGAGGTACTCAATTCGATGCGTATTTTATTTTTTTACATATTACTCCGAGATTTGTAGACTTATTTGAGCAGTTCTTTTTTTATTAGGTGCATAATACTTTCGAATTGGTCCCATATAAATTTCATTACATTTGATTGAGTAGTTTTTGAACCAGATTCAATAAACAGGTTTAATTTTACTGCGCTTACCTAGATGATGTTTTAATCTTTTCGATTCTCAGACTTGTTTTTAGTGTTAGATACGGATACCAAATTGGAAACAGTTCTTACATTTATTTACTCTAAAAAGAAACAAATAAATCTATTTAACAAAAAAAAATATCGACTTCAAAATACTATACGACATTAAAGCCACTAAAAAGAAATTTAAAACTTTATTTATGAAGTCGGGCGGGGCCAGGTATGCCCCAACCATGGTTTATGCAGACCAACGAGTTATATTTTACACCCCGCGGTATTTTTTTGTTAAAAGTTTTATTTTTACTGATGTTTTAGTAGCGCGCAATGGAATATTTCTGTATGCTGTCCGGATTAAAAATATAGTACCACTCTATGTCCACTCACGAAAAAATAAAAATTGGTGCCAAAGGGAATCTAAACCAGAGATATGGGCAGCAGCTAAGATGTTTATGTTAAATGTCATTGTGCAGCAGAATGTCCTGTGAAACAGTAACTAAACTGCGCTTACCAACCACCTGCCATGTGTGGTAAATATTGCCAAATTCCCTCGAAAATGAGGACACACTTGTGTAAATCTATTCGGGAGGCCTTTGTTCAGCAGTGGACATTCTTTGGCTGATATGATGATGATGAATGTAATGCACGCTACCGACTGTATCGTGTAGTACAGGATCGGAGACTTGGAGTATGATAAAAAACGGAAATGAATATATTTTCCGTTCACTATCTCCATAAATTGGCTCCAAGGGCGAATCCAGGATTTTAAGATGGGGGATCGGTGCCTCATGTCTAGAATTTGAACGAATTTGACAAAATCGTCGAACGTCGAATAGCAACAATCGGCACGGACAATTTTACGTATCCTCGAATCTCATTGATCGTTTACAGTACAATGAGTGCCACTGACTACAAACGCCTAAATAAAACAAATAAATAAATACGGGTTGCACTCCGGGAGTGCCGACAGAAGTGAAAACGTATTATTTGTCTATTTAAAAATATGCGTACCGCGCTAAAAGAAGTTTTCACTTCAAGCGTCTCGTAACGGTGTCGCGAGTCCAGAGATTTTATTTCATTTAAAAGTATGAGTACCGCGCTAAGAGAAGTTTTCACTTCAAAAATTCCAGGTCAAAAAGCAGTTGCTCTGTAGATTGTTCAAGTTCCTGGAGCCACCCTTCAGTGATGCCCTCTCCGATGGTTTTGTTTTCGGCGGTAGGAGTTCGGCATACCCCACCGGCCTTCCCCAGGGCTGAGGAAGTACATGATGTATTTCCACCAGGTTAAATAAAAATGTATCGAAAGTCACTGCTCGTACAGTGAACGGACGTTCCTACCGCTGAGTAAAATGAACTTAACGAAAACTGATACCGTGTTAGAATTTTGCGACGGTATTATAAAGATTTTTTTACTTATTTAAATATATTTTTTCTGTTATAAATATAAAATCATTATTTTCGTCTATCCTACCTAAGAATATTTTGAATAAAAGCACAATAATTTATTTTCACAGAAAACTGCAATGTTAATAAAAATTTAACAGCTGTTGTTTCGCTATAGTTCACGGATGAGGTCATCGCTCGCATTAGCATAATAATATCATATCATAGTACAATAATCATGTAGCGTTTTGATCGCGTTGTTTACGATACCTTGCGTGCTCAAAAATTACAAAAACTGTATTATTTCCGAGATAAACGGCTTTCCTATTTTTATTAGAGGTCTACGTGTTAATCTCTTCCCAAAGGCTTGGGTACTATGTTACTTAACCTGTATATTATAATGTAACAGAAAAATAATTTCAGACGTATGGTTCCATTTTTAAACGTTTGTCATAATAACAGTCCCGTTGACACATTCATAAAAGAGGTGTTCAAAAAGTTCCATTTTCAAACACTTAAATGCTTAAACATGATTACTTAATTGTATGAACTCAATTGCTAGTCTATAAAACGACAATATAAGCTATAATTCGTTCGCAATTCGCTACTATAAGGTTACAAGCGGGGCGATAAAATGCCACACCCTCCGTCGGGCCCGCGCAGGTATAATGCGTTTAGGCAATTTTAAGCGCTCTGTATGTAACCATTTTCGTCTTTTGGGGTAATGGAATGTAGTCCGAAATTTAATCAAATTATTAAGGTTTGGTGTAGAATTTATAGAATGTTATTTTAGGATCATCAATATTTAAAGAAAATTCATATGCATAACTAGTAGTTTAGATATTAACACATTAATTACATATTTGAAAATACCGTGGTATTTCTTCCTGAGACGTGTTTCGATGATTACATAACTGGAGAGCTGCATCCATTTATAGATTTAGATTTGTAAAAACCTAGTTCCCAATGGTTTCCTAATGTAAAAGTATTCCTACATTGAACTAGTAACATGCGCAAAGGAAATAAACATTATACCTGACTATATTTGGCAAAATGCTGGTCCTGCTCTGCAAGACCAGAAATGCACGTAGGGAGATTTCATTATGTTGAAATGAAATGAACTCTACGGCATTATTTTGTGACATTAATAATTTTTGATAGTTTTTTTTTATGTCATTGATTATTTACATTTATATCCATCGTTTATTATTAAATAAGTATCTATTTTTATTATTCTTATAAATGTGAGTATGGCAGTGGCTATTTTCAATATACCGGATGTATATTGAAAATAGCCACATTCGACATTCGACAGTCGGTTGATAGGTATGACGCTTTCATCTACTTTGTTCTCACATATTTATTACGTCTAAAATGTATTTAACGGTATTCATTAATGTTTACCAAGTTTAAAAAAAATTGACACCCTGAGTTTCGGCATTTCTTCTCAGAGGCTTTCGTGTAGTGCCCTCCATCGTTTCAATGTGACGTGTAAAAGTGTAAGTTAGGACCTAATTACGCTATTTTATTATATTCTAAATTTAAAGTTCCGCATTACGACCAACATTGAATCTCCAGATTCGAAGGGATGGAACTTACCCGGTCGACTTACACAAATCACAATTCCTCTCTCCAGTTTCATATTACAAATATTATGCCGACATTTAATTTACAATGTTCAGCATCGTGTTACATTACATTGTATTGTACCGACAATCGTCACTTCATAGCGATTGTGAGATCAAAGATAAAATGATTTTTATTGCTTTTTATTGTATAGTTACTGACTGGTATTTAGTTTTATAGTAATGTGAATATAATTGTACGTTTTATACGATGTGTTACGACGTTACTTCAAAGGGTATTTTCTTCGTTATTCTATGGGGTAACAACTTACAACAGGGAAGATATTATTCGCTAACGGAGTTATGTAAATGCTTCTTTATAGAATATACTAGCTAAAACCGTAAATAAATAAAACATTACAAAAAAATACCGAGTGAGATCTGATAATATCGATTTAAACAGAAAGCACCATACTGATGGTGATCGTAATATTACCATCATATCGGCCATACAACGTCCACTACTGAACAAAGGCCTCCCCCATAGATCACCACAACTGTTTCATCATATTCGGGGGAATTTGCCAGTACTTACCACGCTTGGCAGGCGGGTTGGTGAGCGCAGAATGGCTACTGTTCCATAGAAAGGACGCTGCTGCCCATTCCTCTGGTTTAGAGTCCCTTAGTCGCCTTTTACGACAGCCACGTGAGGAGATGGAGTGGTGCTATACTCTTAATCCGGACACCACACAACATTACCAATTATAAATATTTATTTAAATTAATTTATATTGAATGAGCCGGCACCACACGGCATGTGGTGCCGTGTGGTGCCGGCTCAGAATGCCACCACCCCATCTCCTCCCATGGGTGTCGTAAAAGTCGACTAAGGGATTAGCCGGAGGATGGGCAGCAGCGTCCTTCGAGTACATTAACAACTCAACTGCGATCGCCAACCCGCCTGCCAAGCGTGGCGATTATGGCGAAACCCCCCAATGAGCCCACAACACATCCATATCGGTGGTTGTGGTGATCTTTGGGGGAGGCCTGTGTCCAGCAGTGGACTTCATTCGGCCGAAATGATGATGATGATGATATTGAATGAAGGTCTCGGTAAGTGTAGGAAATAACTCGATGAAATTTATAATTATAACAAATAAATATTAATTATTTACTAACAGTTCATCATATCAGCCAAAGGAAGAGCACTGCTTAACAAAGGCGCATAGATGTCCACAATTGTGTCATCATTTTGGGGGGAGTTCAGCATTACTCACCACGCTTGGCTTTAGTCGCCTTTTACAGCATCTCATCATCATCATTTCAGCCGAATGTAGTCCACTGCTGGACACAGGCCTCCCCCAAAGATCACCACAACCACCGATATGGATGTGTTGTGGGCTCATTGGGGGGTTTTGCCGTAATCGCCACGCTTGGCAGGCGGGTTGGCGATCGCAGTTGAGTTGTTAATGTACTGGAAGGGCGCTGCTGCCCATCCTCCGGCTAATCCCTTAGTCGACTTCTTCTGAGCCGGCCCAACATCTACGGGAGGAAATTGAGGTGCTATATTTTTAATCCGAACACCGCACGGTCGGCACGGTTGGTGCGCTGGCTGATACAGTCGGCTGCTGCGCTCTGGGTCGTGGTTTAGATTCGAGCACGGAGCAAATATTTGTATGATCTGCAGGTAGTTGTCCCGAGTCTGGGTGTATTGTGTGTGGAATCTATGTTTGTAAACGCACCCACAGCACGCACACAGGAGAAATCGTTTATTTAAAAAAAAAAGTGTGATTTCCAACAAAAAGCCCACGACAACTAGGCGATGATATCAAGAGGATGGGCAGCAGTCATTCCCGTATACTTTTAACAACAATCCTACTGCTAAAGTTACGGCATAACTGGTAAATGATCATTGGGAGGCCCAAGTTCAGGAGTCGTATGGGCTGACGTCATATAAGCCACAGGACGTCCACTGCTGAACAAAGGCCTCCCCCTTAGATTTCCAAAACGAGCGGTCACATGCCAC
Organism: Diloba caeruleocephala; assembly: GCA_947459985.1. Taxonomy (NCBI): domain Eukaryota; kingdom Metazoa; phylum Arthropoda; class Insecta; order Lepidoptera; family Noctuidae; genus Diloba; species Diloba caeruleocephala. Next base: position 2,171,912 of record OX381615.1, on the reverse strand, counting down.
TCTCATCTAACGCCTCCCAGCGACCTTCACCAGGTCGTCTGTCCACCTCATTGGAGGTCATCCCACGCTGCGTTTTCCGGTGCGCGGTCTCCATTCGAGAACCTTTGTGCCCACGGCCACCAGTTCTACGAGCAATGTGCCCCGCCCATTGCCACTTCAGTTTACTAATCCTTTCGGCTATGTCGACAACTTTAATTCTTCTACGATCTCGTAGAGAAATACCTGGAATTGCCCCTGTGCTCTGTTCATGTATGTATATATGTGGATTGCTTGGTAAATATTTGCTTTTGTTCCTGATTCTCTTTCTCTTCCCGTACTTATTTCAAGAGCCATGGTCTCCATATGGAAAGATAACACAATTATTAAGAAATCTGAACTTAGAAGAGCCAAAGACAATAATGTTCTAAGAGTGCTAAATAGTTCAATGACTATGGTGAATAAGGCTAAAAATACCACTACCCAATCTCATCCCCTGGGCGTCGTAAAAGGCGACAATGGGATTCGCTGGAGGATGGGCAGCAGCGAACTGACTGCGATCGCCAACCCGTCTGCTAAGATTATGGCAAAGCCCCCCAATGAGTATACAACACAAACTCATACTGGTCGTTGTGGCAATCTTTGGGGGACGCTTCTGTCCAGCAGTGGACGTTTTTCGGCTGAAATGATGATTATGATGAGTGATAAATAGCTTAAACTCCATAGTTTTTTAAAACATAAAACCTTAAACAAATATACAGTTTATTAAATAAGCTGCGGGCCACTTTATGCATACCTTTCCAATTTTCATACCACATCAAACACAAACCCAACCAATGTAAACGGTGTCCATGCTCTGAAGCTTAAACTCAAAACAACATATTTGTTTTGCAATACAGCTTCCTAAACAAACTGATCCACTCGAGTACCTACTGCGATCACGAAATCCACACAATTCCCACTGGGCGCACGGACGGACGGCCGGACGGATACAGGCACAACAGGGATAGAGTTGTGAAACTGTTTGATAATTCGTATCGGTTTGCTAATGCATGCTTTGTCATGGCTTGATCAAGATGGAAAGATACTTTGCTATTGTCTTACGGCCGAAATTAATGATCAATCTAATCCAAATTAATGATCAATCTAATCCAAATTAATGATCAATCTAATCCAAATTAATGATCAATCTAATCCAAATTAATGATCAATGTTTACGTAACTCATAAGATTTAGCCGCCACTATAGTTAATGTTGAAACAGTAACCAAATAAACACATTAAAGAGAAGACGTCCTTTAATTACAAAGCATTCAATCCATTCAAATTTGAACCTTATTATCAAGTGAACATGGTCCAAACGAACCGGATTAATTAGTAAAAAGTTAATTGAATAGCGAAGTGCAGCCGGCCGGCGAAAACAATAGACTGATGACGTATCTGCATTCCGATCGAGCGATAAGCGAGTTTTTACGCATTTGAAGAAATAAGTTTGCATAATTGGATAAATACATTAGAAACTTAGTGTTGTTTTACGCAAAAGTATACCGAAAAATGACGACTCCGACATTGGAACAAAGTGCTTTTCTAAATACATTGGAAGATACGGCTAATATATTACAAAAAACGCAAATAAACCTCAAGAAATGTTCAAAGGCTAGATTAACTGAAGGTTATATTAGAGCGCGCCTACAATGTATTGAAGAATATTGGCAGAATTTCAACGTCACTCATCGGGAATTAACAAGATGTACACCACGAGAACAACGCGGAATGTTGCCTTATTTTTTGAATGAGGAGTTTTATAAATATGAAGATCTTTATATAAGTACAAAGGCTGATATGTTGGATCTATTGAATAAGGTACAGTCACGACCAAAAAGTGTTGAATCTGATTTAAATGAATCTGGTGTAGGGTTATCGTGTGTTAAATTACCACGTATACAGTTACCTTGTTTCTCGGGCAAATACGAAGAATTCCCTACCTATGAAGACTTGTTTACCTCACTTGTTCACAACAACACTACATTATCCAATGTGCAAAAATTACATTACATAAAGACGAGTGTTACTGGAGAGGCGGAAGCATTATTACGGCACATACAAATTACGGATAGTAATTATATGCAAGCATGGACCCTGCTGAAAAGTCGTTACGGCAGTAAAAGGTTAATTACAACATCTTTTTTAAAACGACTTTTTAATCAAAGAAAATTAGTTAACCAGTCAGCTCCTGCGATTAAGTTATTATTAGATACAACTACAGAGTGCCTTAATAGCTTGAACAATTTAGGAATAAACATTGCTTCATGGGACCCATTGATAGTGTTTCTTGTTGTACAGAAATTTGATTTGCAAACACACAAAGAATGGGAAGAACATGCATATAGCGATAAGTCTGATGACCTACCACAATGGGCTACTTTGCAAAAGTTTTTAGAATCCAAATTTCGTACACTGGAGCTAATATCACCTGATTCAACGAAAGAAAAAGTGTATAAGCAGAAGTCATTTCATGTCGTAACAAATGAAGATAAAACTTCACGTGCCAGCAAGTCTACTGAACTTGTATGTATCTTCTGCAAAGGCAATCATTACATATATAGCTGTAAAGAATTTGGAAAACTACCCGTTGAAGACAGGCACAGCTCTGCAAGAAGGTTCAATTTGTGCTTCAATTGCCTCATACCTAACCATAGCGTATTTCGATGTAGACAACGGACGTCATGTAGAATCTGTAAAAGAAAGCATCACTCCCTCTTACATCAAGATAGAACACAACCAACTGAAGATAAGGACACAGCAACTGGGATGTCAGCTCACTCGCAGAATGACGACAGTACTGAAACAAAAATAACAACACATTATTCTAGAGAACAGACACAGCCTGGTCAACAAGTTTTATTAGCTACAGCATTGGTAGACGTTATATCAAGTTCCGGAGAGTCACACGTCTTCCGTGCCCTCATTGACCAAGGCTCCGAAGCTTCATTTGTTACAGCCAGAGCAGTAGAGTTATTAGGATTGCAAAGAACAGATGTTAGCAGCATAGTTTCTGGGATTGGTGAAGAAAAGCAATCTATCAAGCATAAGGTATACTTACCAATGTTGTTAAGGTCCAAATTACCTATTAAAGTAAAAGCCTACGTAATGAAAACAATTTCATCTAACTTACCAACTAAGGAAGTAAAAATAGATTGGGCAGAGTTACAAACCTTGACATTGGCTGATCCAAAGTGTTATGTACCGGGTAAAGTAGACATCTTGCTGGGTGCGGACATCTTTGGCAGAATAATAGAAGAAGGGCTATTAAGATTTCAAAACGGTTTGGTTGCTCAAAAAACATGCTTGGGGTGGATTCTATCGGGCCAAAGTAAGAATCCAGCCGCCAACCAGGAAGTGATCACAAATTTATTTGTGAGAGAAGACAACGATATTTTAAAGAAGTTTTGGGAGATAGAAACAGATTCATATACTAAAAGGAAGGTACTAACAATGGAAGATGAAGAATGTGAATTAATATACAAAAATACAACAAGAAGAGATGAAGAGGGTAGATACGTAGTACAACTACCATTAAAACAAACTGTGGAAGAAACTATAGAAAGGATAGGTGATACTAAGCAAGGGGCGATTAAGAGATTTCAACAGTTAGAAAGAAAATTCCAAAGAAATAAAGACTTTAAAAAACAGTACACAATGGTGATTGATGAATATTTGAAAATGGGCCATTTAGTGAAATGTGAAGTTAAAGATGAAGAACATCCAAATTACCTTCCTCATCACGCTGTGATCAGAGAGGATAAGGATACAACCAAGTTACGCATTGTCTTTGACGCATCTGCTAAGGGTACAAGTGGTCATTCTCTTAATGATAGCATGATGGTTGGACCCGTTTTACAAACTGATTTACGCAGCCTTATAATCAATTGGAGAAAACATAAGATATGTATAATTGGAGATATAATTAAGATGTACTTAATGATAGGAATGGCTGAAAAACATACAAATTTACAATATATTGTGTGGCGAAATGAAGCAGACGAAGTTTTAGGCAATTATAAACTTAAAAGAGTAACATTTGGTACGGCTGCAGCACCATTTTTAGCAGTTAGAACTCTTATTCAACTTGCTGATGATGAAGGCCGCGATAGTCCAGAAGCTGCGGCTGCAATAAAACAATGTTTTTATATGGATGATCTAATGGTGGGGCATGAAAATACACAAAAGGCTAAGACTCTGTGTAAAGACATACAAGACATACTTCAAAAAGGGGGGTTCAAAATGCAAAAATGGTCAAGCAATTCGGAAGAAGTATTGAAATATTTACAACAAGCAAAGGAAAACACTACAGATAAATTAGAGATAAAACTAGATAAAGTTATTAAAATTTTAGGTTTAACATGGGACAGAAAGGATGATACGTTCAAAGTGACAGTTAACTTACCTGAATTGAGACATCCTATAACAAAGAGAAATATTCTCTCAGATGTCGCACGTTTGTTTGATCCGTTCGGGTGGTTGTCGCCTGTAGTAGTTACAGCAAAAGTGATGATCCAGAAGTTGTGGCTTTGCAATTTGGGTTGGGATGACGAAGTAACAGTTGACCTAGCTAAAGAGTGGATAAGGTACAGAGAAGATTTAACTTACCTGCAAAGCATCGAAATTCCCCGCTGGCTCCACATAACTCCACGAAGTAAACAGATCCATATCCATGGCTTTTCGGATGCTTCAACTACATCATATGCTGCAGTGACTTACCTGCGAGTCGTCGACGAATATGATGTAGTTCACGTAGTAATGCTGGCATCTCGAACGAAAGTAGCACCTGTTAAACAACTAACTGTACCCAGACTGGAATTATGCGCTGCATCTTTACTTGCTGAATTAATAAAGGATACTGCCGGTGTGCTGAAAATACCAATGAGCGACATTTATACTTACACAGACTCGATGGTTGTCCTATCATGGTTACAATCTACGCCAAACCGATGGCGAACATTCGTAGCAAATAGGGTCGCAGATATTTTAAGGATTATAGACGGCAATAGATGGAGTCACATAAAGTCAGCTGAAAACCCTGCAGACATCGCTACGAGGGGAGTTAAGGCAAGTGATCTAAGCCAATTAGAAATGTGGTGGACAGGTCCTGATTGGTTAAAGAATAAGGATATTGAAATAGTGAAACCCGAAGTTCCTGCAACTGAGTTAGAGATGAAAGTTTCATGTCATACCAATACTTGCGAAGAAGTGAAGCCTTTATGGGAAAGGTTTTCTACTATATCAAAAATGAAGAGAGTGTTGGCTTATTGCCAGAGAGTTTTTAATTTTAAAGACAGGGTGTTGCAAGAAGAATACTTAACGGTGAATGAAATGGAAGGAATCTTAGACAAGTGTATAAAATATTATCAGAATTTAATATATGGAAAGGAAATAGAAGAGATTAAGAAAAAGGGAACGGTTACCGCTAAAGGTCATCTTATAACATTGGCACCTTTTTTAGATAATAAAGACATAATGAGAGTCGGGGGCCGATTACAAAACGCAGCATTGCTTGAAATATCCAAGCATCCAATAATAATACCGAAGGACGTTCACCTCACAAAGCTTTTAATCCAAGAAGCACACACAAAGACGTTGCATGGTGGTATTCAATCGATGATGACATATATCAGAAGTAAATATTGGGTTATTGGCTTAAAAGCAGCTGTCAGAAAATATACACGAACATGTAAGGTTTGCATTATAGACAAGGCGAAAACGAATTATCAAATGATGGGACAGCTACCTCCTGAAAGAGTTAATCAACACAGAGCCTTTCTTAACTGTGGGGTCGATTATGCAGGACCTGTACATATAAGAACTTCCAGGGGTCGAGGTCACCAAGCCGTGAAGGGTTATATATGCTTATTCGTATGCATGTCCACCAAAGCTTTACATTTAGAAGCTGTAACAGACCTTACGACGCAAGCATTTATCGCAGCTTTCAGAAGGTTTGTCGCTCGAAGAGGACCGTGCGCTCACTTGTGGAGCGACAACGGCACTAACTTTGTCGGGGCGGCTAAAGAACTAAAAGGACTATTCTCAAAGGCTAAGACTAATATTACAAAAGAAATAGCTGAACTTCTAGCCAATGATGGCACAATTTGGCACTTTATCCCTCCGCGAATGCCAAATTATGGTGGTTTATGGGAAGCAGGCGTTCAGTCAGCTAAAAGACATTTAGCACGAATAAATCAAGGGACAAAACTTACTTACGAAGAGATGGCAACATTGTTGACTCAAATAGAAGCAACTCTCAACTCCCGCCCACTGTGCCAACTTGATGATACTACTGAGACACTTATACCACTTACTCCCGGTCATTTTTTGGTAGGGGAACCACTTATCAGCGTTCCTGATACAAACTTCAAGGAGAAAAACATAAATATGCTCACTCGATGGCAGATGATTCAACGGATGACCCAAGATTTTTGGCGGCGATGGCATTCCGAATACCTTAACACTATGCAACAAAGGTATAAATGGCAAACTAAGGTCCCATCGCCTAGTATCGGAGACATTGTAATAATCAAGGAAGATGATTTACCACCTACTAAATGGCTACTAGGTCGCGTTAAAGTTGTCCATCCTGGGTCCGATCATTTGGTTCGCGTCGTGACATTACAATGCAAAGGAGATCATGAACTAAAGAGACCGTTGTCGAAACTCATATTTCTGCCAAGGGAATATGACACCAAAATTGACTCCACTTATAAAAACAAGTGAATATGAATAGTATGTGTGCTAGTCACTTATAAAATGTATTATGATTTCAATTATTATATACAGTCCAGTGCTCTGATTTTGAATGTTATATTTTAAAACAATTTGTTTTGTTGGGCGGAATGTTTACGTAACTCATAAGATTTAGCCGCCACTATAGTTAATGTTGAAACAGTAACCAAATAAACACATTAAAGAGAAGACGTCCTTTAATTACAAAGCATTCAATCCATTCAAATTTGAACCTTATTATCAATTATCAATCTGATCCAAAATCTTCAGTTTAAAGATTTTGAAATTCATCCGTTGTTGTATCCGTAATTCGAAATCCAAAGATTTTGGACTAGATCGATTATTAATATCGGCCATTAGTTAGCTTTGTTTTCACCGCAATTATGAAATGTTTTACACATTATCACGAACATTTTATTTTATATTCATATTAAAGTAAAACTAAGCTCTCTGTTGTTTTATTTTATCTCTGTGTTTTGTTTTTAAACATTATTTTAACCGTTGCCCCACTCTAGGATTTCTCCTGTGTCGTGGGTGCGTTTACAGACACAAATTACACACACAATACACCCAGACCCGGAACAACTACCTGCAGATCATACAAATATTTGTTCCATGCGGGAATCGAACCCGCGACCCGGAACGCAGTAGTCGAATGGGTCAGCCACTGCACTAACCGTGCCATCAAATTCTTTTCTTTCTACGTACTACTACGTAAATATACATATCCAAAAATTAAATACATATGCAACTATGTAGACGTGGAGAGATAATGTTCTTTAAGACGTTTTTTTAAAATATAGAGACGGTTGTACAGTTCCTTATATCAGGCGGGAGTGAGTTCCACAATCTAACCGCATGTACAGAAAAGGAGTAGGAATAGAAATCAGTTTTATGGGGTGGGAATTTGAGGATGGTTCTAAGAAGAGACCTGCAGGGCATATCAGTTTTGTACTTACAAAACTGATATGCCCTGTAGGAAAATCGTTCCCGCAGGTATGATGGAAATATTGGGTTATGAACCTTTGTACCTTTTAGTACTATTTGATCTTTCTTTATATTTATGGTACTGTGCACGCATAAATTATAAAATAAATAAATAAATAATTAATCAATCGATCTATCTATCCATCTTTGAAGATGTAAAATCTACAAAAATATGAGAGCTATAAAGCTTTAGTTTTATGGCCAGATTGCGTTCAAAATACTTTCATCATCATCATCATCATATCAGCCACAGGACGTCCACTGCTGAACAAAGGCCTCCCCCTTAGATTTCCACAACGAGCGGTCACATGCCGCTCTCATCCAACGCCTCCCAGCGACCTTCACCAGATCGTCTGTCCACCTCGTTGGTGGTCGTCCCACGCTGCGTTTTCCGGTGCGCGGTCTCCATTCGAGAACCTTTGTGCCCCAACGGCCATCAGTTCTACGAGCAATGTGCCCTGCCCATTGCCACTTCAGTTTACTAATTCTTTCAGCTATGTCGACAACTTTAGTTCTTCTACGGATCTCCTCATTTCTGATTCGATCTCGTAGAGAAATACCAAGCATAGCAAAATACTTTAGCAATACAAAATTTTGCAACAACAACAATGCCTTGCGTACATGGCTTTCGTTATTAGTCTGCTCACAGATACACTGTCTTTGCGTGCTACCATGTTTTTTCTCTGCGTCACCCTAAGGTCGACTGGTAGAAAATGCCTTATGGCATTAAGTCAGCCTCTATACAATTTTAGTGCATAAAGTGCGAAATAAATAAACATTTTTAATGTATCTTTTAAAAACCCTTATTTCTTTTTTGTACAATTAACGTTATTTTTATCTCACGACACATCAAGGAAGCTTTTAACAAAAGCGTCAGTTATGTCGACTCATGCGCATCTGTCTACCCCTTCCAATGCAGGCGGGGCTTCGTCGCCTTGACAACTATTAGCCCCGCCTTTTCATATGCATATTGAGTTATGAATGCTTTTGTACTTTGAATATGGAAAGTAATTTAAAAACGACTTTATTTTCAATTCAATTTAAATTAAATAGTAATTAGTTGGTTTAATTTATTTTTATGTTATGCCTTTGTTTTATTGATGTCCAGTGGATATTCTACATGAACTTCCTTTGCCCCGGGAAAGGGCGAAGGGGTATGCCGGACTGCTACCGGCTAAAACTACTGAAGCGGTCATCTTCAGCACCGAAGGGGGGCTCCAGGTCCTCGTAAGATCACACTAGAGCCGCCCATTGAACCACGAAGGGATGACTGTAAAACAGTCACTCTTTCTACGGTAACTGTAAAAAGGTCACCCCCCAGGCACTTCTCGGGGAGGATTGTAAAATTGAAATGCAGTTTAGATATATTTGTTTAATTTTTGTCGTGGGGAAATCCTCGTGGACTTCCTCCGTAATAGGAAGGGCGGAGAGGCATGCCGGGCTCTTACCAGCTAAAACTCCACGGTGTCCTTCCACTTACCTCTGGCTGGGAGTAAGGGACTCCCGTTTCAGACTTACACCGCACCCCTGGCAGGTATCAGCCCGTCACTCGTCACTCAGTGACTGTCTGTCTCTGTGCGACTTTGCCGGCCACACATACCTTCAGAGAGGCGTGCGCAGAACACACGTACCACCGAACTGCCCAAGGGTTAAGATATGGTGTATTTGCGAGAGTCATTCCTGAAATTTTCGGAACTAAAATAGATGGGAACCCGGCATTACAAATCTTGAGATCCTACGACTGGATTTTCTGTCTGCCGAGACTGTATTATTATAGAATAATGTCGTACTTTTACATCACTGCCTGGTGTTACTTCATAGTACATCTAAAGTACATATATGTAAAAGGTCTTTACCTATGAATTTGCCGTTCTGCAGTACTGCCCATCACAAATAAGAATGTTTTTTTGTTTGGCTATGAATTCTAATTTCAAATTTCTATTATTTACAAACATAGTCTTCGTTATTCAGAATCACTTATGTGTATTGATTAGTTTTAGTTTTCATCACGTTTGAATCTTTTTCTTCGTCATGGATACGTTGAAAACTCGAGTAATGATATAATATGAGTACCGTCGTGGCAGCAATGTGGCACAAACGGCATGCAACATCCACGACGTTTACGGAGCGAACACTACAAACGAACGCACAACCCGTTATTGGTTTGGCCGCTTCCGTTCTGGAAATTTCGATGTGATAAATGGACCCCGTGTTCGTCCGAAAACTTTAGTCGACAATGATGAATTAAAGGCGATTTTGGAATCTGATGATACTCAATCTACTTCTGAATTTGCAGCAGCTTTCGACGTTATCATCAAAACAATATTGGTGCATTTGCATCAACCTAGCAAGGTAAAAAAGCTTGACAAATGGGTGCCCCACGAACTTAACGATCATCAGCGCAACGTGCGCGTCGAGGCCTGCCTTGCGCTTCTCAACAGGCACAGAAACGAAGGAATTATGAACCGCATTGTTACCGGCGACCAAAATTAGTTCTGTTTGATAATCGTAAGCGCTCAACAAGTTGGTTAGATCCTGGTTCAGTACCTAATATATGCCCTGAACGAAAAATGACCCCTAGAAAAGTGATGGCCACTTTTCGTCATAAGAATATAGCACTACTCCATCTCCGTGGAAGTCGTAAAAGGCGACGAAGGGATTGTAAACATAGAGATCGGCAGCAGTGCTTCCGTGGAACAATACAGGTACTGCGCTCAGCGCCTGCCAAGTGTGGTAAACACAGGCAAATTCCCTGCTATGAAAACACAACTAAACAAATTCTTCGTTTTGTTACCAGTTGGTGTGGAAATCCATGGGCTGAGGCCTTTGTTAAGCAGTAAACATTCTGTGGTCAGCCACAGTCACATATCAGCATGATGACGATGACTTACGTGTTTCAATCGAACCCACTTAAAGATCCGAGTTCCAGTTCTCGAAGCTTAAATCCAACGTTCTGAAATAAGTAGGTTAAAATAACAAAAAACTTTAAAATCTTGCATCTTACCGTCTTCTTCGCTGGCAGAGATAGCGTTCGGAATAATAATGCGGAATTAAGTCAGGCGCAGGATTAAGCCCGTTGCGAGATTTAGCCCGGCAAGAGAATTAGCTCGTCGATCAGAGGGATAAAAACGGCTTTGTTTTATGTCTCATAATCTCTTATTATGCGTTAGGAATGTGCAGTACACTAGAGAGCTAGGTATTTCATGACTTATCTGGATCTATTTTGGCTTCGTGTTGTAATTTTTAGGTATTTTTATTTACCATGTTATTGTTTTATTACAAATCACATTAATTTGGGTTAAGCCGAAATAAATAATTTGTGTGACAGACGTTTGGGTAAGTTTTAGTTTCGCTTCTCGCATACATTTCTGGGAAATGTGGTTGCTTAACCGGTCATTTCTGGCGAAGCCAAAAGAGGCCTCCAGCCAGGCTTAAAATTAATATTAAAAACTACGCAACTTTCGCTAAGGGCGCCCCCTGCGGGACACGGACCTCGGCTTAGGGCGTTGCTGGGGATAACAAGCTATTGTTTTGGGGACAGCTGGATCGGTACTATTTATAATGTATTAGGGGAAATTTAAAACTATAGGCTTGGCACGGGCCAGCAAGAGACGGGAGGGAGACGAGCTAACTTGAACGGGAAGGTAACGCGGCGATAGGCCTCCGTGAAGTCGGTGAGGCGGACATCCTCGGCGGCGAGGGCGGTAAAACATCGTCTGTATCGACCAGAAAGTGCCTCGGACGGCGTACTCTAATGATACGGGAGGGTTGATAATCGGCGGCTGATACTAAAAGATTTGGGTGGGACAGGGCAGAATCGAGATAGCGTTTAGACGCTTGTTTCATAAATTGCCTGATGGTCGGCAAGTTAAGATCGGCAAGATAAGAGTTGATCATTTCGCATGTAGCAAGGCGCTCCGGTCGCCTTGCGCATGAAACGGGTTTGGAGGGTTTCGAATTTACGGAGTGAGCCTGATTCAGCGTGTGCGAACACTGGGGGTGGAATATTATTTAATGATCGAGCTATTTAAACGAACTCGTAGCACTAATAAAATACAGAAAAGTGAATACGTGTGTATTTGTGTGTGCGCGTGTGTTGCTGCACGTGAGTATTTTTTTGTCTTTATTTTTATACGTTGCCTGCGCATCACTAGGCTTTCTCATGTGTCGTGGGTGCGTTTACAGACATGAATTCCACATAGTCTAAGAGCCCGTGAACCCCAGACCTTCGTTATTTTATAAAAGCTGAAAGTTTGTCAGCGCATGCTCCCAACACAGGTAAGGACGATGGGCCATTATGAAGTTTGGGTTATCGTGGCTTTGGCAGGTAACCGGTACTAAAGGTACGAAAATACAGATCTAAATTCGTTAAATAATAAAGTGTGATTTTTTGGTATTACCTTCAGGATATTATTAGAAATCATGTCATTCATTGCCAGACACTTAAAATCGTGGCAAGCCCTTGCCAGACACCCTTAATGTTCGTGAAATTACAATTCTACTTACGTTATAGTATAAAAGCTGATTTTTATGTGTAATACTTGGGTAATAATTAGATGATGTTTCCTCACTACCCAGACATTTTTGATAGTTCCAACCCCTTGCCAGACAAGCATGTAGGGTAGCTGTAGGAGCCAGCGCAAGGCAGTACATATATGAGTGGGTGCGAGTGAGATGGCAGGTTAGGTCCATCGCGATCCTTCACTGCGCATGTATTGTTTAGTACTTAGTACATGTTAACATCAGCTAAAATAATCTTATATGCTATCTTCAAGTATTATTAATTTAATATTCATTATTAATTAACAACATAAAATATTTCGAATTAAGTTAAAGTACATTCAATAGTATAGTAGTAGTTATTATTACCCAAGTATTATACATAAAAATCAGCTTTTATACTATAACGTAAGTAGAATTATAATTTCACGAACATTAAGGGTGTCTGGCAAGGGCTTGCCACGATGTTAAGTGTCTGGCAATGAATGACGTGATTTCTAATAATATCCTGAAGGTAATACCAAAAAATCACACTTTATTATTTAACGAATTTAGATCTGTATTTTCGTACCTTTAGTACCGGTTACCTGCCAAAGCCACGATAACCCAAACTTCATAATGGCCCATCGTCCTTACCTGTGTTGGGAGCATGCGCTGACAAACTTTCAGCTTTTATAAAATAACGAAGGTCTGGGGTTCACGGGCTCTTGCTCTAACATACAATACACCCAGACCCGGAACAACTACCTGCAGATCATACAAATATTTGTTCCGTGCAGAGATCGAACCCACGACCCGGAGCAGTCAACTATATACTGCACCAACCGTGCCGTCAAATTGGTACGTGCCAAGTGTCTGTGTGGCCGTGTGGTGCCGGCTCAGAATGCCACCACCCCATTTCATCCCGTGGGTGTCGTAAAAGTCGACTAAGGGATTAGCCGGAAGATGGGCAGCAGCGTCCTTCGAGTACATTAACAACTCAACTGCGATCGCCAACCCGCCTGCCAAGCGTGGCGATTATGGCAAAACCCCCCAGTGAGCCCACCACACCCATATCGGTCGTTGTGGTGATCTTTGGGGGAGGCCTGTGTCCAACAGTGGACTTCATTCAGCTGAAATGATGATGATGATGAAGTGTCTGTGTCTACAATGTTGAGATCTCAAATAAGGCCCTAATCTAATTTGTGTGTCCCTCTTTTGCCATCTGTTCTATAAAGCCAAACTTCAATTTCCCATCTACCAAAATTCAAGTAGAGTAAAGCAAAAATATAATATGTCTCGTATTTGATTAAATTCGTCGAGAGTCGTCAGGAAATTTCCCAGAGGTACTACAAGACCGTATTGCTGTCCACCGTTAGTTCACGAGGTCACCAAAGACTTATTAGATGAAATGAGTATATAATAAATATATTTTTGAAGTATTCTATGTTGTTATTTATATTGTATTGCATGTGTTTTGGTTAAGGAGAAAGAAACGTTTCGTTTTTACGTTAATAGTCTTCAAAAAAGAAAGGGTCTCCGTTTACCCCGTTTATATGTATACGTATGTTTTGAATGTGGCTTAAAATTCCAAAAACAACATCCCCGATTTTGAAACAAAGTTTCTGGGTTTAAATATTGACTGTAGGTTGAATTGGAAGGCACATATTGAGAATCTATGCTTGAAAATAAATCAACAAACTTATGCTCTCTATATGCTTACTAACCTAACAATACTTACTGCTGTGTGGTGCCGGCTACGAATAGCACCAACCCATATCATCCCTTGGGTGTCGTAAAAGGCGACTATAGGATTATCCGGAGGATGGGCAGCAGCATCCTTCGAGTACATTAACAACTCAACTGCGATCGTCAACCCGTCTGCCAAGCGTGGCGATAATGGCGAAACCCCCCAATGAGCCCACAATACATCCATATCAATCATTGTGGTAATCTTTGGGGAAGGCCTGTGACCAGCAGAGGACATCATTTGGCCGAAATGATGATAACGTTGAAGGAAAACATCGTGAGGAAACCTGCACATCTAAGAGGGCTCCAAAATGTTCTCAACTGTTTTTGTTGTCCGCTAACCACACTAGGCCAGCGTCGTGGACTAAGGCCTAACCTTTCTCATCGTGAGAAAGGGCCCATGCCCAGCAGTGGGACAATAATGGACTGATTATATTATGTATGTTAACTATACCCAAGATACAAAAGAAAGCGTAGCATTGATATAAAAATTGGACAAGTGTGAGTTCAACTCGCATAGAGAAGATTCCGTACAATAAATATGTTACCTTTAAGTACGAGGAGTGACGGATTCCTGACAAATTGACAAACTGACTGGCTTTAGTCGAACGAGTAGTACCAATCATTTACCCCAAGAACAAACTTCACATTGCAGTTGAAAAACATTTTCTCCCATACATGCCAACTGCAAATGTAAGTTTGTAGGCATAATATTGAAAGATTTACCATGGTATTTAAAGACCATATACTTCTAATAGGTTTTCCTGTAATCTATAAGTAAAGAGCTATATATTTTTAAAAAATCAAAAATGTTGGCTTCTTAATTTCGAACATAAGTTTTGATATACCAATCAATTATATACAATATATTTTCTTAAATAACTTCAAAACTATTTATTCTAAAATATATTTGAGACCATCACAACAAGCCCTTCCATTTCATATGTTACAAGGTACAGTTTGCTAAACTTTATTCTTAAATTTTCCAATTTCCCCCCTTAAAGTGACCCCGTATTCAAAATTCGTTTATTTACGTTACACGTCCGTGTTTGGGTCGCAGAAATTCATATTTGTACAAAATTTCACCTTAATCAGTCCAGTAGATTCGGAGAAAATTGACTGAGACAGAGGACAGACAGACAGACACACGAGTGATCCTATAAGAGTACCACTGTTTTTTCATTCGGACATTCGGTACCCAATAAAGTAGTGAACAAAATAGAATTGATTATTTCTTTAAAAAATTACAATGCAAAAGGTATATGGAATATATGACCGCGACTTCATCAGCGTACGAATAATGAAAATAAAATGACAATGCTGTTTAATAAAAACCCCCGTTGTACCCAACCAACATAATGAAGGGTTGATCGCGTCGTGTGCTGTGTTAAGTTGTGAGCGATAAGCGACCCGATACATAGGGTTCCGTGATTAGTACCTTTTTTCAACATTTCAGCCGAAAGTCCACTGCTGGACACAGCCCTCAAGGATCGTCACAATGGCCGGTCTCGGTGTGTTGGTGCTCATATGTGGGTGGGTAATGTAGCTGCACGGTTCCAAACAGAGGCCATGGTTCAAGAAGTTGCCATGGTCCAAGGTATGCCATGGACAAGGACTTTTACTGGCTGAAGCCAGTGAGGTGGCCATCTCGGCACCGAATGGCTCCAGATTCTCAAGTACGAACGATAGAGATACCAAATATCGGGGCATAGGATAAGGAAAACTGTTTAATTGAATTAAAAAAATTGTTGTCACAAAGCGGCAAGTATCTAGTAAGACACTAGTTGAATTTAAAAAAATAGTTATCACAAAGCGGCAAGTAGCTAGTAAGACACTAGTTGAATTAAAAAAATAGTTATCACAAAGCGGTAAGTAAGACACTAGTTGAATTAAAAAACTAGTTATCACAAAGCGGCAAGTAGCTAGTAAGACACGCTACATAAAGACGTATAATTCGGCCTTCGCCAATTTCTTTTGTATTCGACATTACCCCGCTTGTTCTTAAATATTGTACCAAACCCTAACCCTAATTTGAATAATTCCTCGTCACGGGTTACGAATAATTGCTTCTCCGTCCGTACCTGCTGTAATTGCGATTTATAACCTATTGTGTACCAAATAATAATCAACTTTATGACTTCCGAAATTAAGTTTAATCTCCTTTTGGCATTATTTCGGTGTCAATTTTATTGTCACCTAATTATTGTATGTAACATTTGGCAATTATTAGTATTTATTTTTGTAGAATAAAAGCTAAATTTGATTTTATAATTGCAGCTGAAAATGATTTAGTGCAGTAATTATTCATCGTGGAATGAATAATTGCGGTCTGTAATTATTTACTGTGATGGTTTTTGTTGCAATTGTGATAATGAAATCGTAGTGATGCTGTACAAAGAAAGAAATAACGTTTATTAGACACAATAATAAATACCTTTGCAGATTATTTTTTGCTTTGACTTGCTTGGGTCTTTGGAATGGAACAAATGTTGCTACATTTCTACGATCGTACGATCAACTAATGCGGTTTTAGTACTTTTCTTATTGGGCCTCACTTTTACATATTAATAGTATGTTTCTGTCTACACGGGCTACTTCAACAAGAGGAACCAGGTTAAGGAGACATAGGTCCAACACGACGAGGCCCTTTAGGTAATTATAATCATAATCAGAAAAATTATAATAGAACACTAACTCGGGACCCTCTATGGCTGCACCATAAAATACAATGTCACATTGTCCCCGGTGGTGTAAAATGGGAGCTATAATGATAAGGTCTATTGAAATTGGTGTTAAGTAGATTGAAAACTTCGCCGTAATAGAAATAACGGCGTCCGCCTTTCCACCTTTCTATGAAATTTTGTGGCAGACGGTGACTCGCCACTCACAAGATGGCCGCCTGAATGGCCGGCCATTACTACAATAGACAGGGAGCAAAACTAGCATGAGCAGTTCTGGGTGTCGAGAGTTGCGCTACCAGTATCGCCGTCGCGGATATGGTAGACTCAGAGCGGATTTCCCTGTTATTATGCCGTTGGACACTTGCACCTCCGAACATATGATTTTGGCAGCCGGGGTTATGATCGGTCAACTAGCCAAGCCAGAGTTGAGAGTCCTGCGGATACTCTTGAGGTCCACTCTAGCCAGGCAATAAAGGCAAACCGGAAAAGAAGCCTGATCGATTCTCTGCGGCATTCGGGTACGCGGTGTCGCTACTCGAATATAGCTCGCCACAAACGTGAAACAGCTTTGTGGTTACTGTTAAGTTATTCGGAAAGTGTGAAAATAAATGACATCTTAAAATTAAATTTATATTTGTGGTATGGAACAAACACTTTATTAGTTTGTGTTAAGTGATTATTGTATTATTGCGATGTACGATGTACGATTTTTCAAATGACTGGCTGCCTCACGGGATCTGACGATACACAATTACACAATCTCTAAAATAACCTAACCGTAGATTCAACTCCATATATCCTGAATTTAGCCACTGTCGGTCAAATTAAAATTAAGGCAGTCAGTCAGTCATTTCGGCCAATAAAGTCCACTGCTGGACATAGGCCTCCCCCAAAGATTACCACAACGACCGATATGGGTGTGTTGTGTACTCAATGGGTCTTGCAATAATCGCCACGCTTGGCAGACGGGTTGGCGATCGCAGTTGAGTTGTTAATGTACTCGAAGAACGCTGCTGCCTACCCTCCGGTTAATCCCTTAGTCGACTTTTACAACACCCACCGGATGTAATGGGGTGGTGGCATTCTGTGCCGGCACCACACGGAAAATGGTTGGGAGATATAGATAGTATGATTTACGATTTTCTCATTATAAAGCTATGATTTAATCCATAAATTATAAGCCAGTTTCTCAATATCTTTTATATTCTGAAGTCGCTCTCATTGGTAGTCTGGTCCTGTCGTTTCTGGAATTGCATCTATTTAATAGCAGCATCTTATTTCCGCTTGCTAAAGGAAAGTAATTTGATGGCGTCAGTTCTCGGCTTTTCTTATTTTATTAATTTATTTTTTACTGACCTTTGCTGACGGGTAATGTATTGAATTTAAATGTTCAGTAATATCATCTCGATTTTTAATACAGTCAATGCCAAAATTCATACGTAACTCTAACTTGGAGTGTAGAAAGGGCAGTGCCATTTCGCCACAATGGGAACATCATGCTCTACGTGCCCACGGGCTAGAGGAATCTATGGACGCTACTGAAAATTCACTATTGGTAGTAAAGTTTTGAGCTAACATAATCTAGATTGCTATTTACGCGCTAAGAAGAAAGAGTATGGAGGTTCATACTCTTGAGGTTCCTCAGAAGATAGATTGGTATTCGCAGTATGTCGTTATCATTACAGATCAAGACGCTTCTGTTTGTCTTCTTAGCATAATCCTTTATTCATCTAGGATACCCAAAGAACAGGTACAGAGCAGTTCCCCTGTTATTTCAATTTGTTCCCTAATAATTATACATGTGAGAATAAGTCTTCAAACCCAAAGTAACAAACTGATTTTAATAGAATTTGTCTAAGACGTTACTTGAAGCCCGGAAATGGACAAAGTTAGTTTTTATCTTCGAAAATAAAGAAATTGAATCGTGGGTGAAGCTACTGGGACAGTTATTCGGGTATAAGCGAAACAGCTTCAATGTTATTTATCTAACTTTCAAACGTGAATCCCCAAAGGTCACAATTTGAGCTAGAAACCACACTCTTCAGTATTTTTGTTTGACTATGAAGCCTGTATTAATTGGCTTACTCGCTTACTACAACAAATACCGTCTAACTAGATTTAACTCCTCGATTCCCAGCCGCACAACTTTTCTCAAAACTTGCGGCGAAACACAAACGAATACTTCGCCACTCGAGTAAACGAATCGATCATGTCATATTATCCGATTAATCTTGCCGATAGACGGAACATTTTGAAGAAGCACGTTTTGTGAAGTAGCGACAAAAAATCGCATTGATTTGTACCGATAGGGTGAAATAATAATTTGTAGTACCTACCTAATTTCTTTGGAACTCATGCAGAAGGAGCGTAGTTAGTAAAGGAATGGAGCAGTCCTGACGTCAATCTGTATGAGCTAAACAGGAGTTGACTGAGAGAACTGTTCCGTGTGCTTCCAACAAAGAATACCAATACTACCTATAGGTGTCGTAAAAGTCAACTGAGGGATGAGTTCAAGAGGATGGGCAGCATTCTACCGTGTGCTATTAGCAACTACGATTACTAATCCTGCCATTGCATCATGGTGATGGCAGTATCCCCTACACTGCTCATTGTAGTGATCATTGGGAAGCCCGTGTTCAGCAGTGGACGTTTACGAGCTGATGTTTTTGTGGCTCTGCGGTATCCAACCTTTTTATTGATCCGGTGGAAGTACGTCATGTACTTCCTCCACCCCGGGGAAGGGCGGAGGGGCATGCCGGACTCCTACCGTCTAAAACCACCGGAGTAGTCATCTTCGGCACCAAAGCGCGGCTCCAGGAACTCGAATAATCTCCATCTGAAGCAGTGGTGTCCTGCGGATATGTACCTCTTTTTGGGGATAGGCTTGCCTCTAGAACAAATTTTATTGAGTAGTTAGGATGTCGTCAAAACTATCGACGTAAGCCAACATTATTTTACAACACTACTCGCATTACATACATACATATCGTAATCATACATACATACAGGTCGTAATCGGTGCTATCTGGACAAGTCGAGCAAAACGGCATTATGTCCTGCCGTTGACGACCGATCGTGGCATGCTGACTTAAGTATTGGAATAAGTTTTTTACTGTTGTATTAAGCCCACAAAGGTGCATTTCCGTATGATATGTGATTCCGTCTCAACAAACGCGGGGGCACAACTGCTGAGAAGTTGCTCCTAGTTGGGAGAGCACTAAATCTAAGTTTACAGTACTTAGTTGGAAATCCCTCATGGACTACCTCCACCCTGGAGAAAGGCGGAGGTGTATCGGGGCTTTTACTGGCTTAAACCAACTGAGCGGTTATCTTCGCCACCGAGGGGGTCTCCTGAATCTCGAAAACAATAGCACCGAAGGCGCCCGTTGGAGCCACTCCTATGTTTGTCTAGCGTCAGTCATTATTTTTCGGTTGTTTCGACTGAACGATAAAAATACCTGAGCAGTCGCTTTATCGTGACAATTTGGCAATACACGCGTATTTCGCAATGTAAACTAATACCAATAATATATAATATTTGTTTACCGGTAATATAGATCGCAAACAAAAACATTTGATAGCCGATGTATCTTAACAATGTTTGTGCTGTCATAACAAATCTCTTTCCATAGGAAATCGGAGAAAAATTGCGAGCAAACATAACGGCCGGATTCTACGACTTTGTTATGGCAGCTTTATGTTTCGATGTTAAAAGAAATGAGACGAACACTGATATATCGTCGGCATAAGTAAAGACATTTGTTTGAAGCGAAAACAATATTGTTTTATGTGTTGTGCATGGTTTTTCCTCCAGGTGAGCGTGTAAAAGATTATCTTATTTACTCAAAGGAGGAAGATAACTTTTTTTAATAGAACCTCGTTTCGCCTTGTCATTCGCTTGGCGACATGCCTGCCCATAATAAGTGTAATGCACAGCACTCAGTCTTTTTTTTATTGGTGTCCAGTGAAAATTCTACATGAACTTGGGGAAGGGCGAAGGGGTGTGCCGGACTCCTACCGGCTAAAACAACTGGAGCGGTTATCTTCAGAATCGATGGGGGGGCTCCAGGTCCTCGTAAGATCACACTAGAGCCGCCCATTGGTGCCACGCCTTTAGGCACATCTCGGAGGGGATGACTGTAAGGCGGTCACCCCCTCTAACGGAGGACAGGTGGCTGTAAAAAGGCCGCCCCCCAGGCACTTCTCAGGGAGGATTGTAAAGGATCCCCCAAACCTCGTTGTGCTGCGCACACAGCAGCACGTGTCAACGTGCGCGCCACTGTCTTCCCGGGGGTCACTCGGTAGGAGCACTCAGACTCCCCAATCTGTGCGCCCGTGACTCCCGAGGCCCCCCACTACGAACTGACGGCACGAGGCTCAGGCGTGTTGGACCTAGGCACCAGGGTGGTTGTTACCTCGGCGCCGTCTCATCCTTGTCCGTACGGGATCGGCCCTCTTCCGATCCCGCTCTGCGGTCCCCTTCTGGAGCATGACGCTCTCGCAGAAGGAGATCGCTGCACTCCAATTTTCATGCTCTGCCAACATAGCCACTACTGCCGGTAGAGAGAGATTTTGTCCGATCCGATCGACCAGGACCCGCCGCTCGGCCACCCACGCAGGGCACTCCTCGAGCGTGTGCTGTGCGGTGTCCTGGTCGTTTCCACAATGGTCGCACTGTGCCGTAACCTCGCGTCCTATTCCATCAAGTAGTAGCCCTATCAATTGCGACAACAATATACTGGATGAAACCTGGGGAAACACCAAGTTCGCTGTTTAATGTTACCGAACATTAGGAGATTACTTAAATTTGGATGTCCGGGAAATAATGTGATAATATATTGTACTAGCTGGGACCCGTCGTTTCACCCGCGTTTAATTTAACAGAAATTTAGAGTACTTCGACATAGACACTCGACATAGAATATATATTGGATTTCAAGGGTTTTATTTTTTTACGCGGAACCCTAATTATTTTTCTAAAATAAAAGTAGCCTAAGTTATTCCTTATAACATCAGCTATCTGCCAGCGAAGGTCCCGTCAAAATCGGTCTAGCCGTTTTGGAGATTACCCGGAACAAACAGACAGACAGACAGACAGACGGTCAGACAGACAGACAAAAAATTAAAAAATAGTGTTTTTGTTATATGTTACGTACATATTTTCATATGCATTTAGTAAAAAGCTGTTATTTTGACATTACAAACAGACACTTCAATTTTATTTATTTGTATAGATAAACAGTCAAATACGGCAGAATTCTTCGATCTGAGACTTGAGTGTAATTTGTGTAGACAGTTTATTTATTCAAGTACAGCCACATCACTTACATTACAGTTATCGCTACTCAATATTAAACAGTATTTTGTCTGATGTAAATGACAATAACGGTGTACATAACACGTTGGCTATGTTAGTAATAAAACAAAAAACAATGATAATGCAATAATAAAAATAATGAAAATTTGGATAGTTATCAGTTGAAATAGATTCCATCTTAGACCAAACTAAGACAAAATAGTGAATTAAGTAATTAATTATTAAAGGAAAGGGAAAAAAATAATCAAAACGAGCCTTCAAGCTGCAAATATTAGATCTTTTTTTTAAAACTAAAGAGTTGACCATGGAAAAATGCCTGATTTGGACATACCAAATCAGGCATTTTTGAGACTAAAGTATGATATTCATTGATTATTCTATGAAATGGTGACTGCAGACCTAAATTTGTTTTCACAGCCGGGGAGTGAAAAAGTTTTTTGATTCTGCTTCGAGGACAGCCGACGGGGATTTTAATTGAAAAATTCTGCAAGAAGTAGCTGCGTTGATTTTTACCACTCAGGACTTTGTGAAAAATACATAGATCCAGCAGAATTAGACGTTCGCGGAGACAACACATTTAAAAAAAATTAAGTCGCGTGGCGTTTATATTCCTATGCGAAAATCCAAGTTAACATTAATATTATTAGAACTGGAAACGGGATATTTACCATGTTTTTTACATCTTTTGAGTTTCCGATATTTCGGCGAACGAAATAAAAAATATGGTAAATATCCCGTTTCCAGTTCTAATAATAGTGTCAGTGACCATGCCAGTTTAAAAACTTAACGTTACTACTACGAAAAAAAAGACTGTGCATGTTATATGGAGACGTAGTAGTAATCTAAATTGCCTACACTATTCAGCCTGGCTGGGCTTCCTAAATTATAAAATTCACCGAACAAATATGCATTATTCAGACCTGCTTAAAAATCTTTTGAGGTTTTTTGAACTCGAAAGTCAAAAGTCCCGTTTAATAGTTTGGTCACAGTTACTTTCCAAGCGTTCCCATTTAGTAAAAAGTTGGTCCCAAATTCCTTACATTAAGGACAAGAATATTATAAGTTTTGACATAAAATATTTTGCTAAGAGACCGATTCGACAGCGGTATAGATACTCAGTAGCAATTATGATTTTGTTGCGAGTTAAAACTAGCCAGAAACGCTTTTTTTTTATTGGTGCCCAGTGGAAATTCTTCATGAACTCCCTTCGCCCCGGGGAAGGGCGAAGAGGTATGCCGGGTTCCTACCGGCTAATACCACTGGGGTGGTCATCTTCGGCACCTAAGGGAGGCTCCAGGTCCTCGTATGATCACACTAGAGCCGCCCACTGGTGCCACGCCTATAGGCACATCTCGGAGAGGGGGACTTTAGAGCGGTCACCCCCCCCCCGGGGGGATTGTAAAGGATCCCCCAAAGCGTACTACGGCAGCACGTGACCACATGCATGCTACCATCTTCTCTTGGGAAGCAATGCTTAACCTCACCGATTGTTTACCGATCTGTGAGTGCATCCCATAAAAAGTCTTAGCAGAGAGAGCAGTAGAGCAGGAGGGTCTACAATTAGGATCACTAGCGTTCATCTCATCCCATAAGCCCGTAAACGTCCACTGTAGAACTTGGGCTTCCCAATTATCGCTACAATGAATGAGCATACACATTGCCACAATCCCCATGCTTTGCGGGCGGATTACTGATTGCATATACTACAATCACCAATTTTTTTTTAAACGTTGCCCCATACTATGATTTCTCCTATGTCGTGGGTGCGTTTACAGACATGACTTCCACATACAATACACCCAATCACACACACAATCTGCCTGTTCGGTGATTATTATTAGTATTCGGTAGAATGTTGCTCCAAATTAGCTGCCGGTGTGCTCAAACCAGCACTTCGTAATTCATTTGATACCATACTTTTGTCCTTTATTTTGTGCTTACATCGGTATAGTCCGTGCTACTTATTTGTAAAATTTCCATTCTAAAACAAAAGCTTTTTATAAAAATTCTGTTCATGTGTTGATAGCCTCTGCAAAGTGGAACCCGGTTTTAATATAGGCCAACGCGGGGACTGCCAACACGCAGAGGCCCTTTAGAGAATTTTAATCTAAAATGTAATGGGACTCTAACCAGGGATTTTCCATGGCTGTATTATAAAATGAAGTCACGGATTATCCCCGGTTATGTAGGACTATTGTATGAGATGTAAACTATAACGATAAGGTCTATTGAAATGAATGTTATATGGAATGAAAACGTGAAGACTGAAGGGAACAACGGCTTTTTTGTTTTGTTGGGCTTCTCGCATACATTTCAGGGAAATGTGGTTGCTTAACCGGTCATTTCTGGTGAAGCAAAAGAGGCCTCCAGCCAGGGAACAACGGTGTTTGCCTATCAACCTTGAAAGTGAAATGTTGTAGCAGACGGTGAGCGAGAGAATATGGGCCCTCTAAATAGCCACTACTACAGGCAACAAGAAGCAATATCGGCGCAAGTGGCGTGTCGATAGGTGGGGCACTGGTTTCACCATCGCGCGTCTTGAAGACCTGGAGTGGGTTTCCAGGTCCCTGTATTACAGAACGAGAATCAAACCTTAAGTAAAACCCAAGTCTAGATTGCATAATAATAATAACATACGTAATTGATTCAGCATTTAAATTTGACGGCACGGTTGGTGCAGTGGCTGATACAGTCGACTGCTGCGCTCCGGGTCATGGGTTCGATTCCCGCACGGAACAAATATTTGTATGATCTGCAGGTAGTTGCTCCGGGTCTGGGTGTATTGTATGTGGAATTCATGTCTGTTAACGCACCCACGACGCAGGAGAAATCCTAGTGTGGGGCAACGTGTAAAAAAAAAAAGATGCAATCTCAATGATGATCATTCATCAAGTAGAACTTGAGTTTTGAGCATCATTTTTTCATCACTTAGGACGAATGACGTCCACTGCTGGACACAGGCCTCCGGCAAAGATCACCACAACGACCGATATAGGTGTGTTGTGGGCTCATTGGGGGGTTTTGCCATAATTGCTATGCTTGGCAGACGGGTTGGCGATCACAATTGTGTTGTTAATATACTCGAAGGACGCTGCTGCCCATCCTCCAGCTAATCCCTTAGTCGACTTTTACGACACCCACTCCCGTGAGGTGGGGTGGTGGTATTCTGAGCCGGCACCACACGACACTGAGTTTTGATGCTCAATCTGTGATACGGGCCTACGTTCTCTATAACCAGTGCATTTTCTGCAAACAAAATTTAAAAAAAGGTCCATCAAGCACTGGCAGGTAGCCAAAAAAAATACACTAGACAAGAAAAAAAATAGATTCAAATAGCGAAATGACGGCGACGACGCCAGTCTGTCTATCGCCGACCGTCCATTCATTCTTCGTTCATTCATCGAAACGATTTTCGATTTTTGAATGATCCTTTTATAAAGCGAACGCCTTAAAACTCTTGTTTGCGGTAAAAGTGTGAATGGATAATTTATTACATCTTTGTTCAATTGTGTCATTTTGTGAATGAAGTGCCTTTGAATCCATTTTGCGTGTTAAGGGCTATTGTAAAATGTAGTGGCTATTCGATATAATGTTTCAAATCGTCGTTACTGTGGCTTGTCATGAAGGCAGGGACTTTGCAGAATTAAAAGATGATATAATATTGGACCACACTGGTGGTCTAGTGTGTGCAGCAGTGCTGTATGTTACAGCTCTAGTGTGATCTTACGAGGACCTGGAGCCCCCCTTCGGTGCCGAAGATAACCGCTCCAGTGGTTTTAGCCAGCTAAGGAAGTTCCATGTAGAATTTCCTCTGGACATCAATAAAAAAAGGTCCCTTATTGCAAGAGGCCGCCTAGGTAGGTAGCACCCCGTGTTGGCTATGTTGGCAGAGCACGAAAACTGGAATGCAGTGGTCTCCTTCTGTGAGAGCATCATGCTCCAGAAGGAGACTGCAGAGCGGGATCGGGAAAGGGCCGATCCCGCTCGAAGAAGAAGGAGACGGCGCCGGGGTAACAACCGCCCTGGCGCCTAATTCCGATACGCCTGAAAACCCCTGCCGTTGCTATAAGGTGGGGGACCTCTGGGTTCGCGGGTGCGTAGATTGGGGAATCTGCGTGCCCACACCAAGCGACCCAAGAGAAGACGGTAGCACGCATGTGGTCACGCGCTGCCGTGGGACGCTTTGGGGGATCCTTTACAATCTCCCCGGGGGGGTGACCGTTTTACAGTCACCCTCTCCGAGATGTGCCAATAGGCGTGGCACCAGTGGGCGGCTCTAGTGTGATCATACGAGGACCTGGAGCCTCCTTTACGTGCCGAAGATGACCGCTCCAGTGGTTTTAGACGGTAGGAGTCCGGCATACCCCTTCGTCCTTCCCCGGGGCGAAGGAAGTTCATGAAGAATTTCCACTGGGCACCAATAAAAAAAAAACCTCTTGCCGCTTAGTGGTAGTGTTTAAACTTTAGACATTACTGTACTCCGGTTAGAAGGGCGCTGTAGCTAGTGACATTACTGGTCATGAGAGACTAAATAAATTTACGTCTCGAGGCGACGAGCGCAGTGTGAAGCCTCACAGAACTAGTCCTGGGTGGTATTCTAATTGTTATGGGCGCATGTCGCTTACCATCAGGTGAATGACAAGCTGGTCACGTCACAAAGTTGTATATAAAAAAACATGCTTTTACCGCAATCCCTATCCTGAACATCTAACCACCAATATCATTAGAAGAAAGAAAGAAAGAAAATAATTTATTTGGCACAAACTCAGGATACTCACAAATTAAATAAGTAAAAAAAATATAAACAAAAACGCTTCTTAAAATTATTACCTAATTAAGCTGCTATGTGCCTACCAGCAGAGCCAAATAGGTTCAATTCAGCACTATGTCAGACAGCTAGTGCCTGACGCTGATTTTCAACTGAACCTGTTATAGGTAGGCCGTGACGGATGTAAACCAGTTTACATAACAATAATAAATCTATAAATATATTTTAAAAATAGAAAACAATAAAACTAATACTTGTAATAATACTGTACTGTGAAAAACGTTAAATAGATACGAACGGACCAGTCAAGATGCACAGCGAGGCATTATAGATGCTCATTCATAGCCAGTTCCACGCATTATCATATCGGCCATACAATGTCCACTACTGAACAAAGGCCTCCCCCATAGATTTCCACAACGGCGTCATCATATTGATGAGCGCAGAATGGCTACTGTTCCACAGAAAGGTCGCGGCTGCCCATCCCTCCAGTTTAGTCGCCTTGTACGACCTCCACGGGAGGAGATGGAGTGGTGCTGTATTCTTAATCCGGACACCACACGGATAATGCACGCATGAATCGGTAAATAATCAGTGAGGTCCAGCAACTCTCGGCGCGGTTAGTCTATGAATGGGTGCGTGCTTCAGAGGGCAAGTAAAGTCGGTCCCGGTTGTTGTCATTAGACGGGAGTTTTTAAGCCAATAGAAGGCTTTATGGCAGCTTGAACAACTCTAACACAAAGTTGGCTACTAACCAAATGAAAGAAAGAATGCTGCATTATAGAAGAAAAATTTATTATAATATTCATTATATTCTCCTGTGTCGTGGGTGCGTTTACATACAGAAATTCCACACATAATACACCCAGACCCGAAACAACTACCTGCAGATCATACAAATATTTGTTCTGTGCGGGAATCGGACCCACTATCCAGAGCGCAGCAGCCGACTGTATCAGTTCCAATTTAAAGAGTCAACAGTAGGACTACACGACACTTCTCACCTAAATCCTATTTTTAATATACGTAAGTAGAAACCACTACAAAAACTGAAGTGGCAATGGGCGGGGCACATTGCTCGTAGAACTGATGGCCGTTGGAGTAAAAAGGTTCTGGAGTGGAGACCGCACCGGCAAACGCAGCGTGGGACGACCTCCAACGAGTTGGATAGACCTGGTGAAGGTCGCTGGGAGTTGTTGGATGCGGGTGGTATGTAAACGGTCGTTGGGTAAATCTTTGGGGGAGAACTTTGTTCGCAGTGGACATCCCTTGGCTGATATTATGAAGAAATAATCTTTTCATACTTTGTAGCATTAAATTGCAACAGTCTCGAAGGCAACAAATTTGCTAAATAAGTTGTAGAAAATGAATAATTACTGTCACAGAATAGGCTAGCACATCTTTACCTGCAGGAGATGTAATCGACTAAGGGTCAATCCGGAAAATCTGCGTTATTCTGTGGTCTATTACGTTATAAGTATTAAAATCACCATTCCGCCTAGCAAGAATTGTATGACCGATCATGTGACAGCAATAATTGCTGTATCATAATATCATAATCTATTATCATAATCATTCCATTACTGACCCACTTCTGGGCACTGGCCTTTTCTCACGATAAGAAACGTTAGGCCTTAGTCCACACCACGCTTGCGTAGTGTGGGTTGGCGGACTACACACACCATCATCATCATCATTTCGGCCGAATAAAGTCCACTGTTGGACACAGGCCACCCTCAAAGATCACCACAATGACTGATATGGGCGTGTAGTGGGCTCATTGGGGGGATTTGCCATAAACGCTTGGCAAGCGGATTGGCGACCGCAGTTGAGTTGTTAATGTACTCGAAGGACGCTTCTGTCCATCCTCCGCTGCTGCCCATCCTCTACACACACCATTGAGAACATTTTGGAACTCTCAGGAGTGCAGGTTTTTCACCGTTAATGCAAGTGATAATTAAATTCTGATCTGCACATGAATCTGTAAAGCTAGAGGTGCGAACCGGGATCAAACTCAGACCCTCCTGTATGGAAGGCAAGCGTTCAACCACTAGGCTATCAGTTGGCCAGACAGTTACATATTTGACTAACAGTTCCGTGCGTTCAGGCGTTTTTGCCATACCTACTATTGGAATCAGTCACAATAGCTCACAATATAAATTACATTTAAATAACATTAAATACACCCGTAATTAAATATTTAAAAACATTTTTGTGCCTATGGCCTATAGTATTTTCTCTGTCTCCTGCTTGCTACGGAGGGAAGTGGATATTCTTTCCTACTCCTCCATTTTCTTTTCTGATTAATTTCTTTGCGGGTCCCAAGACAGTTATTCATTTCTCTGGGACACACCGAGCTTCATAGGTCGGTGTTCTTTTCAGTGGTCGCCATTGTAGATCCTGGCTTACAGCAGTTGCAGTGGTTGGGAATGTGTGGCGGGCTTGTCCCTAACAATAATTATTTATTAAGTTAAGTAAGCTTACGGCCTCATAATAGTATGATATTTAAATACATCCCAATGGACACGTACCAGTTAAAACATGACGTACGTTTATAATACTTCATCATATCGACCAAAAGACGTCCATAGCTGAACAAAGACCTCCCCATAGACGACTGGTTAAATGCCGAGTGTCGTCATTTTAGAGGGAATTTGCCAGTATTCACCATGCTTGGCAGGTGTGGGTCGGGGGTGCAGGATGGCTGCTGTTCCAAGAAGGGACGCTGCTGCCCATCCCTCTGGTTTATAGTCGCCTTTTGGTGCTGTATTCTTAATCAGGACACCGCGTGGACTGATATCATACTTTTATTATTATTAAAAAAATACGGGTTGCACTCCGGCAGTGCCGACAGAAGTGAAAACTTATTTATCTAGACGCATTCGCGGTCTGCTATATGTACATGCATATATGCACACACTATAGCTGCGTCTCGTAACGGTGTCGCGAGTCCAGAGATTTTATCTCATCTAAAAATATGCGTACCGTGCTAAAAGAAGTTTTCACTTCAAAAAACGGTGCCCTAAGATTTCTCCTGTGTTGTGGGTACAGTTTACAGACATTAATCTCACATGTACAAACACCCAGACCCGCGAAACTAACTGTAGATTATGCAAGTATTTTTTCCGTGCAATAATCGAACCCACGACCGGTAGCAGAAAGCCAATTGCTTAGTCACTGACCACACCGTGCCGTCTGTTCCGACCTAGGTTCTGCACAGTGACGAAGCACGAGAACACACTTGGTATATCTTCATACTTGATGCCATTATTCATTTATGAATTGACCACAGAATAAAACATATTTTAAAAGAGGTGACGCATTCTTAAAAATCCTTCTTGGTGCGATGAACATTAATTATAATTCACATGGCAATAAATTGTGTTCTATTGTAATGTTTAATGCTATTTTGCTGCTCTGTTTGTTATTGCAGTCCAAATTCACATGGACTTAGGGTCTTACTTTATGCATGGAAAATATTCTAGGAGGTACATTTATAGGTGGCAATGATGCGTTTTAGCAAAAAAAAAAAAAACAACTTCAACCATTATTTTAAATAATACAGTCTGTAAATCTTTCAGTAGTCGAGTATTTCAATATTTATTTCTTTATTATCAGTAAAACCGATACTTGATATTTGAAATGAATTCTTACCATTCTATGTAAGTTTTATAGCTAATATGTAGGTCAATCAATCAATCAGTTATTTATTTTTTTCCTACATAAACCATTCAACCTTATAATCTTTTCCATTATTAAAGTAAAAAAACCAACATAAATAGCAATATATAGGGTCTTTATGCCGTGTGGTGCCGGCTCAGAATGCCACCACCCCATCTCCTCCCATGGGTGTCGTAAAAGTCGACTAAGGGATTAGCCGGAGGATGGGCAGCAGCGTCCTTCGAGTACATTAACAACTCAACTGCGATCGCCAACCCGTCTGCCAAGCGTGGCGATTATGGCAAAACCCCCCCAATAAGCCCACAACACATCCATATCGGTCGTTGTGGTGATCTTTGGGGGAGGCCTGTGTCCAGCAGTGGACTTAATTCAGCCGAAATGATGATGATGAGGGTCTTTATGTATTGCTATTTATGTTGGTTTTTAGATATGAGGTAAGCTTATGTTTTACTTTACTTTTTATAATCGTACTTCATAAGTTTTGAAACGTTTTGGCATTTCGAAAATCTTGTACTTGTGACAAAATTCATTGATTTTCTCATTTTCTTTTAAGTCAACACGAGTAAATATTACGACCAGAACGTATTCTATGAGCATTCTTAGTGATGAGATTATAACATCCTCACCAGACAGTAATAACCTAAACTTTTAACTAACTAATTGCAACTACAGTCTGACTATTAAGTAAATGGTTTTACATGTTTCTTTTATCTTATCTTTACTTTATCAAAAATTGTACTAAGCTTGATAAAAAAATGCCTTCTACATTTCTATACAAAAGTCATCATTTCGGCCGAATGAAGTCCACTGCTGGACACAGGCCTCCCGCAAAAATCACTACAACCACCGGATATGGATGTGTTGTGGGCTGATTGGGGGGTTTTGCCATAATCGCCACGCTTGGCAGGCGGGTTGGCGATCGCAGTTGAGTTGTTAATGTACTCGAAGGACGCTGCTGCCCATCCTCCGGCTAATCCCTTAGTCGACTTTTACGACACCCATGGGAGGAGATGGGGTGGTGGCATTCTGAGCCGGCACCACACGGCAAAGCCGGCACCACACGGCAATATACAAAAGTACTGATAAAAAATTACGGACAATCGTGACGAATCTGTATACTACACTTAATCTTTGATTTCGTTATCGTGTCCGGCACGTGCAAGCCCCGCCCCCATCATCGGCAGCCTCTGTTTGTGACGTCACCCTCTAAGCTTGCTAATCGCGTTGTGTTTCTAATGGTTTTTCATTCACACTACATGATTATGACGTCATATATCAATGCATGTCAATTGCATGCGCTGAGCGATATCGAATTTTGTTTTTTGCGGTGTTACATTTTATTGCATTGTTCATCACCGATCAGTTCACCAAGCCAAGTACATAAAACACTGAACGTTCATTGTAATTGTCTTTTACTAGTCCAGCAAAGCTCTTGTGTCGTGAGGTCAATTACAAATTCAAAGTCAAAGTCAAAGTTTTTTATTTTAAATTAAACAAATATTGGCACTTATGAAACGTCAGAATCTAAGTTGCACGGTTCCAAATAGTTGATCTCGTGGAGAAGAGCAGGCAAGAAACTCCACGGATACTCTTTTAAAATAATTGAGATTACAATGTTGATTGATACAAATTATTGTAAAACATATACCGAGAAAAATGTAGGACAATGTGTAAAGATGGAACATACTACATTAATATAATAATAATAAATTATTTGCGTGGCAGTTATCGGCTGACCAGTCCCAACAGACGGCACCCGTTCACGAGCATGACGCATGCATCAGCATCGCTTAGCTCAACCATATTGTAGGGAACCGAACGACCCGATACACAACGCCACCGATTGATGCGGCATCGTCAAAAACTTTTAATTTTCATCATCAACATCATCATATCAGTCAAGACTTCTACAGCTGAACAATAGGCTCCTCCACAAAACGACCGGGTACATGCAGTGCATCGTGCAGGAACCTGCCAGTACTCACCACGCTTGGCAGACGAGTTGGTGAGCGCAGAATGGCAACTGTTCCCATCCTTCTGACTTAGAATCCTTTAGTCGGTTTTTACGGCATCCACGGGAACGGATGGAGGGGTGGCTATTTTTAATCCAGACACCACACAGATAAATTTCTTTTTCTAGCGATGGAAATCCATCATGTACTTCCTCCCCTCCTCCTACCGGCTAAAACCTCCGCAACAATCATCTTCGACACCGAAGGGGGCTGCAGTATCTCGACTCGGGTAACTGTATCTACGATACAGGAAAAATCTTAATTTAAGGCAGCGTATAAGAATGCCGTGTAGTGTCCAGATTAAGAATATAGCACCACTCCATCTTCTCCAATGAATATCGCAAATGGCAACTAAGGGACTCTAACTCAAGGGATGGTCTCTTCTGTGGAACAATAGCCCACCAACTCGCCTGCCAAGCGTGGTGAGCCTGTCAAATTCCCCCCAAAATTAAGGCACAATATTTGTTGTGAAAATGTATGCGGGAGGCCTTTTCTCTGCAGTGGACGTTCATTGGCTGATATGATGATGACGATAAAAATAAACTAACAATGATAAATATTTAATCATAGACCAAAACGAGCTAAAATGATTTTTTAATCTGTATATACGATCGTTCGACCTATAGTCAACCTTTTTTTTTTTTTTTTTTTTTTTTATTGGTGCCCAGTGGAAATTCTTCATGAACTTCCTTCGCCCCGGGGAAGGACGAAGGGGTATGCCGGACTCCTACCGGCTAAAACCACTGGGGCGGTCATCTTCGGCACCTAAGGGAGGCTCCAGGTCCTCGTATGATCACACTAGAGCACCTATAGTCAACCTACAGTGTTAATCCCACTAAACTGACGAAATACTTCATGCCCATTCGGTTTATTCAATCAAATAAAAACGTTATCCGATTTGCGGATTTAGATTTACATTGTGATTATTTTATCTGTATTCATTATACTTTTGTTTTACATCAAAGCCGGGTGAACTGAAGTACCTAATTCCTGTAACTACCGACTGATAATAATGTAGGTACTGCAAACGTAGTGTGTAGACATAGTATCCTATCATCTTCCAGCCGAAGGATTTCCGCTGCTGGACATCATCACATCACATCAGCCTGTACGCCCACCGCTGATCATAGACAAAGACATTGTGCCATTTTGGGGGAATTTGCCTGTACTCACCACGCTCACGCGGCAGTCAGGTTGGTGAGCGCAGTAAGGCTACGTGCCTCAAAAGGTACGTTGCTGCCCCATCCCTCTGATCTAGAGTTCCTAAGTCGCCTTTTACGAAGTCAAAGTCAAATCATTTTTATTTCAAACTAGCTGGGACCCGCGGTTTCACCCGCGTTTTATTTAAAAGAAACTTAGAGTACTTTGACATAGACACTTGACATAGAATATATATATATTGGATTTCAAGGGTTTTTTATTTTTTGTGCGGAACCCTAATGATTTTTCTAAAATAAAAGTAGCCTAAGTTATTCCTTATAACATCAGCTATCTGCCAGTGAAAGTCCCGTCAAAATCTGTCTAGCCGTTTCGGAGATTACCCGGAACAAACAGACAGACAGACAGACAGACAGACAAAAAAATTAAAAATGGTTTTTTTGTTATAGATACCGTATATACTTTCACATGCATTCAGTAAAAAGCTGTTATTTTGACATTACAAACAGACACTTCAATTTTATTTATTTGTATAGATAAACCAATTACTGGCACTTATGAAACGTCAGAATTTAAGTTGCACGGTTCCAAATAGTTGATCCTATGGAGAAGTCCTAGAGTGGAACAAAGTTTTTAAAACAACAATAGATACTTCGTAATACAATGGGATTGGGATTTATGATACAGATATGGAGTAATAAAGAGCGGCTGAACGTCAAATCACATCAATATAAACAATGTATGTATCGCTGTTACATTGGCCTGTTAGAAATACGCCGAAAGTTACGACAAGCGATGTTACGGAGCTTGAACTCCGAATCCGACTCCATATCCGATACAATGGAAGTTTAACGGAGCTTTCCTGTCTACGAAAAGTCAAGTATCATGCGAGTTGCGATTGCAACTGTTTTGTTTGCAGTGGAAAACTGATGCTATAATTATTTATATTATTAAAAAAGGGTATGTAAAACTTAAAATTATAAATATTTTTCATATTCTCAAAATTGACGGCAAGTTGAATCGTTTGAAAAAAGTTTTAGTTTCCTAGGTGCTCGGGAAGTGCCTCAAAAATCACTGCAAAAAGATTTCGGTTTGTGGTGTTGTCCAAACAAACCAAATATTGGCACTTATGAAACGTCAGAGTCTAAATTGCACGGTTCCAAATAGTTGATCTATGGAGAAGAGCCGGCAAGAAACTCCATGGATACTCTTTTAAAATAATTGAGAATACTATGTTGATTAATACAAAATATTGTGAAACATATACCGAGAAAAATGTAGGTCAATGTGTTAAGACAATAATATAGTAATAGTTTATTTGGCGTGGCAGTTAACGGCTGACCAGTCCCAACAGACGGCACCCGTTCACGAGCATGAGGCATGCATCAGCGTTATATGTATACTGAAACTTCCAAGTCCAAGTTTAGTGTTTAATGTTATAAGTATGTAATTTAGTCTATAAATTATTTATGTATGTGTCTGATACAGTCGACTGCTGCGCCGGGGGTCGTGGGTTCGATTCCCGCACGGAACAAATATTTGTATGATCTGCAGGTAGTTGTTCCGGGTCTGGGTGTATTGTATGTGGAATTCATGTCTGTAAACGCACCCACGACACAGGAGAAATCCTAGTGTGGGGCAATGTTTTTTAAAAATAAAAAAAACAAAAAAAAAAAAAAAAGACATATAATAAAATAATAATTAACAATAATAACATAAACAAGTAATAGATACAAATTTGTTTCTAGAATAACAAGTTTTGTAAGTTTTGCTTTTGATTACCAAACGTTATGATAAATCTCTTTTTTTCCCCATGTTGAGATAAATATTGTTTTGTTTTCTGCAAAGTTCCATTTGATTTTGCGACTTTCGACTTCGACTCCGATAGACTTCCATGCCGCTATGCCTTGTGGTGCCAGCTCAGAATACCACCACCCCGTCTCCTCCCCTAGGCGTCGTAAAAGTCGACTAAGGGCCGGCTAGCCGGAGGATGGGCAGCAGCGTCCTTCGGGTACGTTAACAACTCAACTGCGATCGCCAACCCGTCTGCCAAGCGTGGCGATTATGGCGAAACCCCCTAATGTGCCCATTACACACCCATATCGGTCGTTGTGGTGATCTTTGAGGGAGGCCTGTGTCCAGCAGTGGACTTCATTCGGCCGAAATTATGATGGATATCTGCGACCCAAACACGAACGTGTAACGTAAATAAATGAATTATATATTTTATGAACATAGAAAATTAATGATCAAATTTTGCAAACTGTACTGTGTAACATATGAAATGGAAGGGCTTGTTATGGGGGTCTCAAATGTATTTATTTTATAACTTTCAAATATAGATTGTTTTAAAGTTATTTAAGAAAGTAGACGAAACTACTGAGCCAAATATTTTGAAAAATATAGATCATAGCTCTTTATCTATAGATTTCAGGCAAACGTAGAAGACTATGTTCTTAAAATAATATGATAAATATTTCAATATTGTGCGTACAAACTTATGTTTGCGGTTGCAACGTACGGGAAAACATGTTTTTAAACTACGATGTTAAGATTGTTCTCGGAACCCTCTCCAGCGAGTAAATCGCACTTGTCCGGTTTTTGTAATAATAAGTCAAAAGACATTGTAGAATACTACACAAAGCCAGGCTCCCACAACAATCCAATATCACTCGACTAAAATGAGGTTACGTAGGCAGAAGTAAACTGCTTCCGTGTATTATATTTGTCTGCTACTTAGAATCGGGGTCATGGAAATACTACAGTGCCTAATGTAAGTTAAAACTCCAAACCCAGAGTAAGTTTTAAGGCTAGGGTCACGTGATTCTGTAGTGTGATCTTACGAGGACCTGGAGCCCCCCCCTTCGGTGCCGAAGATGACCGCTCCAGTGGTTTTAGCCAGTAGGAGTCCGGCATACCCCTTCGCCCTATCCCGGGGTGAAGGAAGTTCTATGTAGAATTTCCATTGGACATCAATAAAAAAAAAAAAACAGTGTCACGTGATTAGTCACGATTTGAGCAGCGTAGAGGCACGATGCAAATAGGTTTTGATGCAAATTGACGGCACGGTTGGTGGCTGATACAGTCGGCTGCTGCGCTCCGGGTCTTGGGTTTCGCACGGATCAAATATTTGTATGTTCTGCAGGTAGTTGTTCCGGGTCTGGGTGTATTGTTCGTGGAATTCATGTCTGTAAACGCACCCACGACACAGGAGAAATCCTAGTGTGGGGCAAAGTTAAAAAAAAAGGTAATGTAAAGATGTTTTCAAAAGTATTTTTGTGGTTCGACGCAGTAATATCCCTGACTGTTCATTGGCAGGCGGCTGAGCGCAGCATGGTAACTGTTTCACAGAAGGGACGTTGCTGCTTGTCCCTCTGGGATAGAGCCCCAAGTCGCCTTTTACGACATCCACGGGAGGAGATGAAGTGGTGCTAATTTCTTAATCCGGACACCACACGGGTTTAATGGTATTGGTTATTAGGAACTTATTTTGAAGGAAAAATTCTAATGGCGCCCTATCAACCGTCGCAACGTGCTATTCGGCCAACATCGTGACTCCTCGACTCTCTCTGCCTTGCCGCAATGACTCAGCGCTTAACTAACCCCACTTTAGTAACTTTTGTAGTCATGTATCTCGCAAATTGATGGTCCTCCAGTGCCACGGACAGCGCCATCCATCGGATTGTACCGTCAACGACCAGTCATGTGGCAGAAACGCAGGAGCTATCCAGCTTTACTGCGCTTGGACACAATTATCGGTAGAAGGGAAATAGTGAGGGCCCGATCGGGCAATAAGGCACGGCTCTGAGAAGTACCAACGCACGTACTTTCTCCGTTTTGATTAATTGTATTTGGTGTTAAGACATCTTCTGTTAATATAAGTTTTAAACTGACATGGTCACTGACACTATTATTGGAACTGAAAACGGGATATTTGTCATGTTTTTTATTTTTTTAGTTTATCCGTGAACGCTTGCAACAGCGCCGAAATATCGGGAACTCAAAAGAAATAAAAACATGGTAAATATTCCGTTTTCAGTTCCAATAATAATCTTCTGTTAAAGTTGGTGAGTCGGCTCAGAATGCCGCCCCCCCATCTCCTCCCGTGGGTGTCGTAAAAGTCAATTAAGGGATTAGCCGGAGGATGGGCAGCAGCGTCTTTCGAGTACATTAACAACTTAACTGCGATCGCCAACCCGTCTGCCAAGCGTGGCGATTATGGCAATACCCCCCAACGAGCCCACAACACACCCATATCGGTCGTTGTGTGATCTTTGCGGGAGGCCTGTGTCCAGCAGTGGACTTCATTCGGCCGAAATGATGAAAGTTGGTGATCTGTATTCAACAACTTTAAACTAAATTATACTTTTCTTCGAGTTCCCACAGTAAAGTAGCGCCATATCAGATCATAAGACGAACCAATGGTATACACTGCAACCACCTAAGACGTGAC
Organism: Diloba caeruleocephala; assembly: GCA_947459985.1. Classification (NCBI taxonomy): domain Eukaryota; kingdom Metazoa; phylum Arthropoda; class Insecta; order Lepidoptera; family Noctuidae; genus Diloba; species Diloba caeruleocephala. Next base: position 2,133,875 of record OX381615.1, on the reverse strand, counting down.
ATGTATAATAATAGATCTTATATTGATCACATACATTGTATTATTACTCGAGGCGAGAGGCGTCGTCAAGAAAAAATATTGATAGCCTCCCAAATGCTGAACAAAAAAATCTTCGGGAAATCCATTAAGTGCTTTTTGGAAAACGAGAGCTTAAAACACAAATCATATTTGCAAAAGTAAACATAATAAGAGTTTCATTCTATCTTAATTACCAAGGCAGCTTAACAACTAAATTACAGTATAGATTACAGAGAGATTTGGAATTCTCCATTATTTACGTCAACTGGAACAGACTAAAATTCTTATTATTCATGTTTTGCTTCCATAATTCATGTCGAGCAAACAAAGGATGGCCGGACGGTATTTAATACTTTTTGTAGTATTGTTCTAGTTGTTGAGAGGGATTGTAATGAAAAATGGGAACGCGAGAAGGGCATCTTCGAAATATGTTGAATTTTTTCTGTTTGAAAAATAGTTTGTATGATCTGCAAGATGACCGCTCCAGTGGTTTTAGCCGGTAGGAGTCCGGCATACCCCTTCGCCCTTCCCCGGGGCGAAGGTAGTTCATCCAGAATTTCCACAGGGTGCCAATAAAAAAAAAGGTGCTTGTTCCGGGTCTGGGTGTTGTTGTGTGTGAAATGTATGTCTGTAATCGCACTCACGACAGGAGAAATCCTAGTGTGGGGCAACGTTTTTTATAAAAAAATCTAGAAATGACGGAGCCTTATAATAAATCTATTTTAAACGGATTAAATCGCGTGTATTATAGATTTTAGTTTTTCCTGACGTTTCAAACCTTTGCAGGGTTCGTGGTCGCAGGATGACTAAGGTGTGAAAATACTGGCTTCATGTGAAATATGCAGGCTGCTCTAAACCATTTGTTATAGAAGGCTATGGTCGCCCATTAACAATTGTATATTTATACCCGCTTGTGGGTCTCTTATTGCAAGGTAAGTACTACCGAAATGCCTGATATTTTGCTGCGAGCAATAGTGTTTAAATTTTAAATCCGTAGTAATATTTAGAAAGACTAGTTTTAGATTTATTGTGTATCTAAAATTGTTAATTGTTCATTTAGTATTTGTCATACAACATTCAGAGCTCCGAATAGCCGCAGTGTGGCTAAAATGTCGAGAAATAACTGGTGCTACATGTGAGAGAATACCTGTTAAACTAAAGGGCATGGCATATAAGACCAGCATAAGACCATGAGCAGAGCCATAACCCAAAAGAACGTGCAAACCATTCGACTTGCCGAAATGAAAATGTTGAGGTGGATGTGTAGCGTTACCAGGCTTGATAAAATCCGTAACGAGTACGTATGAGGAAGCCTGGGCGTGAGCAATATCGCCGACAAGATGCAAGCGGGTAGGCTGCGATTGTATGGTCACGTGAAACGGAGGCCGCATGAATATGTAGGAAACATAGCGCTACAACTTTCCATTCCCAGTCCAAGACCCAGAGGCAGACCCACGCACGCAGAACCTCCGGGAAGAGGGTGGCGAGCAGGTGGTCATGTGCCGCCGTGTGGGGGGATGCTTTACAATCCCCTCCGAGATGTGCCTAAAGGTGTGGCATCAATAGGCGGCTCTAGTGTGATCTTACGAGGACCTGGAGCCCTGGAGCCCCCCTTAGGTGCCGAAGATGACCGCTCCAGTGGTTTTAGCCAGTAGGAGACCGGCATACCCCTTCGGCCTTCTCCAGGGCGAAGGAAGTTCATGTAGAATTTCCCATGGACAACAATAAAAAATAAAAAAAGACCCGGAACAAGGTGGAAAGCTGTAGTGCTAAAGGACATGAAAGAGTGTCAGGTATCCCAAGTCGATGTCGATGATAGAGCGAAGTGGAAGAGAGAGGCTACTAAGGCTGACTGCCATGTGGGATACATAGCCAGGAAGATAGAGTTTTTGAGAATACTAAGATGTACTCTTACCATTCGAAAATGTGACGATTTGCAATTCTGACCATTTGAAAGTCTGACGGTTTAAAAAATCTGACAACCTGAAAAAAATTATTTATTTATTTATATGATTATCTTTCATTGTAATTCTTATTTACATGTTTGGATATTTTTATTTATTTTTGTATGTATATATTATAATAATTATTATTTTAATCATCATCATCATATCAGCCGAAAGAGGTCCACTCCTAAACTAAGGCCTCCCCCATAGACGACCAGCTCAACGGGTTATTTTAAGGTAATTTGCCAGTACTCACTGGCAGTACCAGCTGTTCCACTTCAGGGACGCTGCTGTCCATCTGGTTGAGAGTCCCTGAGTCGCCTCTTATGGCGCCCACAAGAGGAAATGGAGTGCTGCTAATTGCATGGATATGTGTGAGCTTATATACTCAGATAGAGGCGCTCATAACCTTACTTATCTGGAAATCATCCCTGAGGTTAAGTAATGCTTGGTACGGTTAGTCAAAGTCAAAGTCAAATATTCTTATTTCAAATAAACCAAATATTGGCACTTATGAAACGTCAGAATCTAAGTTGCACGGTTCCAAATAGTTGATCTATGGAGAAGAGCCGGCAAGAAACTCCATAGATACTCTTTTAAAATAATTGAGATTCTTCTTCTCGGCCGAATGAAGTCCACTGCTGGACACAGGCCTCCCCCAAAGATCACCACAACAACCGATATGGGTGTGTTGTGGGCTCATTGGGGGGTTTTGCCATAATCGCCACGCTTGGCAGACGGGTTGGCGATCGCAGTTGAGTTGTTAATGTACTCGAAGGACGCTGCTGCCCATCCTCCGGCTAATTGAGGCTAATTGAGATTACAATGTTGATTAATACAAATGAAGGTAAACCATATAAAGAGCATTATGTAGGCCAATGTATAAAAAAAAGACATACTAATTTAATATAATCATTATTCGCCATGGCAGTTAATGGCTGACCAGTCCCAACAGACGGCACCCGTTCACGAGCATGACGCATGCATCAGCATCGCTTAGCTCAACCATATTTTAGGGAACCGAACGACCCGATACACAACGCCACCGCCAGCAAGACATTTTAGTGAGCATGACAGACCGATACTACCAGGCCAAAGGCAAAGGGTACTAAATATATAACATTAACGGCTACATGATGCTCGCACATTTACAATTTTATGATTAATTAATAATGTCAAAATATTATTAGAATGTAAATTGCAGTCATTAAATTAAACATAGGCAAATAATTTATATCATAAATATATAATTCAATTTTAAATAAGTCACATTAAATGTCAAGATGTCATAAAAAAGATAAAAAATAAGTCAAGTAAATGTCAGGATGTCAACAAAAAATTTACTGCAATTTCTGTGTAGACGGTAAAGCATTGATTGGGAATAACAACACGTCAATCATGCGAAAATTATACAATATATTATAAAGCGCCAGAGGGTCGCAGTGTGCAGGAGGGAAACGTTTGCCAGACATCGCTATCGTTGATGTAATGATTTATATTATAGTAGGCTTTCGAAATTAAAATGCGCTTAATCAATGATTTAATTTTATTTCTGGTAAGTCTTTTGTATATATATGTAATTTTTTTGTAGTATTACCGATACTACAAAAAAATTTGTTATAGAATCTAATACTGTTTCCCATAAACGACTTGCTGGTTCTGCTAAGTCTAAAGCCAGGTACAACCAACTTGTTCTTGTTGCGAATATTTAAGCTGTGCACGTCACTTTTCTTACTGAAATTTGATATATTTTTGCGGATATACATAATGTTTTGGAAAATATATAAGGATGGTAGAGTAAGAATGTTTGTTTCCTTAAATAGTTCCCGTAGTGACTCACGAGAGTCTAGGTTATAGATAGGTCGCACTGCTCTTTTCTGTAATAAATAAATAGACTGAACATCAGCAGCCGAGCCCCACAGTAAAACTCCATAAGACATAATACTGTGAAAGTACGCAAAATATACTAACCTAGCTGTAGCCACATCTGTAACCTGTCTAATTTTCCTAACGGCAAATGCAGCAGAGCTTAGTTTGCCTGAAAGTGCCTTTATCTGGGGTCCCCATTGCAATTTTGAGCCTAAAGTAACACCCAAAAATACAGTTGAGGAGACCAGATCTAATTCTTTTCCGTCAAGTTTTACTTGTGACCTTACATGGGTCACATTTGCTGTAGAGAATCTTAGACATTTGGTTTTTTTTGTGTTTAATAGAAGATTATTCGCTGAAAACCAATCAGATATCTTATGAAGTATATCATTGGATTCTATAAGATGGTCTACGGATGGTGGTGACCGCATAATAGTATTTGCACTGAGGAGCTCCATGCTTTGGAGGGTACGTAAAATCATCGGTCGCGGTTGTTGTCATTAGTCGGCAATCGTTAAGCCAAGTCCGGGTGGTGATGGGTGATTTAAATATCTCTGACACAAGGTTGGCCGCTATTATTATTACCGTGTGGTGCCGGCTCAGAATGCCACCACCCCATCTCCTCCCATGGGTGTCGTAAAAGTCGACTAAGGGATTAGCCGGAGGTTGGGCAGCAGCGTCCTCCGAGTACATTAACAACTCAACTGCGATCGCCAACCCGTCTGCCAAGCGTGGCGATTATGGCAAAACCCCCCAATGAGCCCACAACACATCCATATCGGTGGTTGTGGTGATCTTTGGGGGAGGCCTGTGTCCAGCAGTGGACTTCATTCGGCCGAAATGATGATGATGAAGGTTGGCCGCTAACATACAAGTTAAATCGTGTGAACTAAGGGCCTCTGCCTCCTCGTAACCACTATCTTACATAAACCAGCGCCAGGAACAAGTGGTCTGGCATTTTTAAAGTGGGCCTGTTTGGTGCAGCTGTGGGGCACACAAAAGTGTTTCCTTGTGTTCTAATTGTAATTTTTGTTCAGTTTATGTGTACGTTGTTTGTGTCAATTAAATATATGTTCTTTCTTTCTTTCTTATATGTCGGCTAGACCGATATTGACCTTGTGTGCCGGCTAGACAAGTACCAGCTAAGAATAGCACCATTCCGTGTCTTTTCAGTGGTCTTGTAAAAGGTGACAATGGATGAACATACAACACACCCAGAGCGGTCGCTGTGACGATCTTCGGTGGAGGCCTGTGTTCAAAAGTGGCCTTTATTCGGCGGAAATAATGATGATGTTATCCTCCAAATAACAGGCACGCCTATTTTATCTTTAAAAAATTTCCACCGAGATCCAGGAGCCCCCTTTGGTACCGAAGATAACCGCTTCGGTGGTTTTAGCCGCTAGGAGTCCGGCTTGCCCCTCTACCCTTCCCAGGGGCGGGGGAAATACACCATGAATTTCCAACGGAAGCAAAAGCTTCTTCTGGGAATGGGGCCTGCCTAAAAGCGCAAAAGGTGCGACTGAATCCACTTTTTATTTGTTGGGCTTCTCGCATACATTTCTGGGAAATGTGGTTGCTTAACCGGTCATTTCTGGCGAAGCCAAAAGAGGCCCCCAGCCAGGCTTAAATTAAATATTAAAAACTAAGCAACTTTCGCTAAGGGCGCCCCTTGCGGGACACGGACCTCAGCTTAGGGCGTTGCTGGGGATAACAAGCTATTGTTTTGGGGACAGCTGGATCGGTATTATTTATAATGTATTGGGGGAAATTTAAAACTATAGGCTCGACATGGGCCGGCGCGAGCAGGAGACGGGAGGGAGAAGTGCTAACTTGAACGGGAAGGTGACGCGGCGATAAGCCTCCGCGACGTCGGTGAGGAACTGAGTCCTGTGCCCACAACCCAAGGCAAATCAAAAGAACATCGTGATGTTTTAAGCAAAGTGCAACACACCCATGATGCTTACAGTACGCGGAAATTAATTCATGTTTTTAGTACAGTCACGATTCTATTTATCTGTTCACTATCAGAAACAATCGTTAAGCTAAATCATTCTTATAACATTTACGTGAGGTGATAAGCGAGTGACTGTTGTAATATATGTTTGTATAATTGCAATATTTAGTAAATTACTTATTACAGATAAGATTTTAGCAATGTTCATGCCGTGTGGTGCCGGCTCAGCCGTGTGGTGCCGGCTCAGAATGCCACCACCCCATTTCATCCTGTGGGTGTCGTAAAAGTCGACTAAGGGATTAACCGGAGGAAGGGCAGCAGCTTCCTTCGGGTATATTAACAACTCAACTGCGATCGCCAACCCGTCTGCCAAGCGTGGCGATTATGGCAAGACCCCCCAACGTCGGTCGTTGTGGTTATCTTTGGGGGAGGCCTGTGTCCAGCAGTGGATTTCATTCGGCCGAAATTATTATATTATTATTATAATGTTTATACAGATTAATATAGAACACATGCGGTTCCCGCCAAAGAATAGGCTACCCCTCTCCACCTATAAGTTTCATAAAAGACCGAACAACTAAACAGCAATTTTTTTAAACAAGGTTTTGCGTTCATCGTATCAGCCATTTATACGTCCACTGCTGAACATAGCATAGATTTCAACAATTGTGTCGCTATTTTAGGGAATATTTGCATTGGCAAAATTGACTTACCTCGCTTGGCAGGCAGAGTGGTGAGCGCAGTATGACTAATATTCCACAGAAGGGACGCTGCTGTCCATCCCTCAGGTCTAGAGTCCTTTTGCCTTTTACGACATCCACGGGGGATGAAGTGGTGCTATGTTCTTAATCCGGACACCACACGAGCTCTGGTGTTTGCGTTGTTCTGTTATGATTTTTACAAGTTTCGCTACCGATGGCAACTGTGCAGCAAAATCTCAATGCAAAGCATTGCGTACTATTTTTGAGAAGTGTCGGTGGCCCTGCTGCAGCGTGGCTGTTGCGATTGTGTAGCTGATCATCCATTGACCCGGTGACCGAGTGGTTTACTCGTGGTTCATAGGCTTGCCAGCTCGCGTTACTAATTAATTAGCAGGAGGAACAGTCGACTCGCAATCGCTGGAGTCACGCCACATCCTGGCGTGTCCCCAGTTGGAGCTATTCTGTGATTCAGGTATGCATATACAAAAAGAATAAACAAAGAAAAGAGATTAGGTGGCTCTTGATCAGCAGCAAACGTCTGATATAAAGATTAAATTTGAATACATTTGATTAGATGATAGAAATCCCAGCGTGGGGCATAGCTTAAAAGGAAGAAATTGGTTCAAAACTGCAAACACATTCGTCAATTTTGTGCAAAGGTCATGTACTCGCAGTTTTTAAAACCTACTTCTAAGTCCAGTTTTTGGGTCGGGGTCCGAAATGTGCAAAAATCATAAAACTAAGCGTAGATAATGTTGGTATAAAGTTTTTTTTAAATATCCGAACTTTATTAACAGATGTTTTTTTAAACTTTGCACATTTGAACAAGTTTGCTTACAGTTCGACATTGTAGGTTTTTAAAATATACAAAGGAGGTCAGCGTATATTTGCCTTGTGTCTATGCTTGTAGAATTTATTGAACAAATACTAAAGTCTAGCTCACACCGACACTGATGCTAATACCTAGAATAATTGTAGTCGATGCCATTTCGATAACCTCGATCATAATCATCGAAATGACTTGTATCCACTAACGTTTTACAGTAACCAATTGAATAAATAAAGCAATCTTATAAAAGGAAAAAATAGACATAACAAAAAAATATAAGGTGGTTTTATTAATCTCTGTTCACATAAATCTTAATAGATAATAGAAAATAGATTAAATTTGAATTTATCGTAATCTTGGTCTGAAGATCGATTCTGATCTAAACTCGACACAGACTCAAGTCTGTCAAGAATGTCAACATTCACCGCGCAATATTGTGATAAAGGTGCTTTTGCACCCACGTCTTTATTAGACCAGAACATTTAGAAAAGTTTGTAAGAAGGTACACTAGTAGGGTTACTCATGATGTAAACACTGTCGCCTGAACCTAAGAACTCGCCACGTTTCATTTATATATGTAGGTATACTCTATGGGGTCGATAATGAAAATCATGTCGTGGACATTAAATACAGAAATTCTGAATTTTATAATTCATTATTGTGACACCGCCAACTTTTTGATCTTGTTAGATTAATTTGGTACGATCAATTATTATTTAAATTATAATGGATTGTTTGTTTATTTTTCTTTTCGACACACATTTTATGCATCGAAACAATGTTTTATTATTACTATTTTATATACCATACACGTATTATTATATGACATATATACTAATTATGTATATAAATTATGTTTTAGACTTACTTTTACGCACATTATAATATGCGTATTGAATGATATCAATTACATATATCCTCCTAATTTCACGCGTATGGCACTCGTGGGTTGCCGCTGAAAATCAGCGCCAGGTAGTGGTACCTTGTACTGCCACCTGACATTATGCTGAGCTGATGGCCCTTTGGCACTTCTATTCAATCATCATATTTTAGTTTGCCTATGTAATTGTTTGTGCCAATGAATACTTTCTTTCTTTCTTTCTAAGGTTGATTCGATATATTTTATGTTGGCAAACAGCGTGTGGTAAAATATTTAAAAATGATGCCCCCCGGTGACGTGACTAGCAAGTCATTCGCTTGGTGACAAGCGTAACGTGTGCCCATAAAGTCGGGACTGGTCAGTCGGTAACTCCCATGAGGTATTATACAGGGCGTCCAGTAAATAGCACGACATACTGCAGGGGGTGAGAGCTTGGGTCAATACCTACCAAAAAAACACAATATATGTTCAGCAAAATCTTACGGATTTACAGTAGTACAAAATTTTCCGAAATATCGAACAATCTCTACCTTGACACAGATTTTTCAGCATCTCGTAATGAAAAATTCCTTTTCTAGTTTTTTTTTTACTTCAAATTATTTGTGAATAGTTATTTTACTCATTGATAAGTCTTTATTCTATTAAAAACTAAAATGTTTTCAAGAAATACAAGTTTTATTTAAATTTTCACAGTATTTCGATATCATTTCGACGGTTAATGCAACTTTATCAAAACGTCGAGGTTAATCAAAAATAGCACCAACCCGGTTAGCCGATACATTAACAACTCAACTGCGATCGCCAACCCGTCTGCCAAGCGTGGCGACTATGGCCAAACCCCCCAATGAGCACACAACACACCCATATCTGTCGTTGTAATCTTTGGGGGAGGCCTGTGTCCAGCAGTGGACTTTACTCGGCCGAAATTAATCAAAAATGTTATTTTAATAGGTATCAAATCTATCTCTGCGTGAATAGACCCGATATTGTCTTAAGACAATAAATGGATTTTTCTCGAAATAGCTCGTAAACAAAAACAACATAACGATGACTCGTAAGAGATTATTTCTGAGTGACAAACTCCATTATATTTAGAAAGTGGTTCTTTTGTCTTTCATGAGCATGTGATTGGATTATTTGAAGTAAATTCACATCAGTTACTCGTTAATGTTTTGCAACATTGTCGTTAATTTTTTCAAACATTTATATTTCCAGTACATAGAAGTTGCTTGATACATGCAACTTCTTAACTATTGTAAGAAGATACAAAGTAAAAGTCCAAGGGAATGAACATGCAACCGTTTCGGTAACTTCACGCACTTTGACAAAACATAAAAATTTTTAACTAATAAAAAACTAACGACTTTAAAATTCTATACAATATTAAAACCACTATAAGAAAAAAAAACTTTATGAAGTCGGGTGGGTCCAGGTATAAAATATAACTCGTTGGTCTGCATGAACCATGGTTGGGGCATACCTGTCGACTTCATAAATACAGATTTTTTTCTTTTTAGTGCTTTTAATGTATTGTACGTATTAGAATTCGGTAATTTTTTTGTTAAAATGTTTTAATTGTTTCTTTTTAGTGTAAATAAATGTAAGAACTCTTTCCAATTTGGTACCCGTATCTAACACTAAACCAAGTCAATTAAATCTGTTTACTGGAGCTGGTTAAAAAGCTACTGAGTCAAATGTTATTAAATTATTATTAGATCGCCCTGTGCGATAAGACCGCCCATTGTACATGTATCTTTTAAATTTTTTATCTATATGTATGTATTATGTGGTGTACAATAAAGAGTATATAAATAAATAAATAAATTGATATGGGACCGATTCGAAAGCACTTAGCACCTATTTAAAAAATAATCGCTAAAATCAGTCTACAAACCTCGGAGTAATCGGTGTACATCATCATTTCGGCCGAATGAAGCCCACTGCTGGACACAGGCCTCCCCCAAAGATCACCACAACGACCGATATGGGGGGTTTTGCCATAATCGCCACGCTTGGTAGACGGGTTGGCGATCGCAGTTAAGTTGTTTAATGTACTCGAAGGACGCTGCTGCCCATCCTCCGGCTAATCCCTTAGTCGACTTTTACGACGCCCACGGGAGGAAATGGGGTGGTGATATCCTGAGCCGGCACCACACGGCATAAATAAATCATTTTTAAAAAATACGCGTCGAATTGAGCGCCTCCTCCTTTTTGAAGTCGGTAAAAACACAATCAATCAATATGGCTACTTCTAGTCATTCTATTTTCTTTCCGTACGATAATAATATCAGTCAAAGAAAGTCCACTGCTGAGTAAAGGCCTCTCCCATTGATTTGCACAACGACCAGCAATATACCGTGTGCGTATTTTTAGGGGACTTTGCCAGTAATCACCACGCTTGGCAGGCGGGTTGTTGAGCGCAGAATGGCAACAAATAGAACAGCAGTTCCACAGAAGCGACGCTGCTGCCCGTCTCTCTGATTTAGTAGCCTTAGTTGCCTTTTACGACATCTTCTCGAGGAGATCGAGCCGTGCTATATTCTTAATCTGGACACCATACATCATTCATCATTTCGGCCGAATGAAGTTCACTGCTGGACACAGGCCTCCCCAAAGATCACCACAGTGTGTTGTGAGCTCATTGGGGGGGTTTTGCCATTATCGCCACGCTTGGTAGACGGGTTGGCGATCGCAGTTGAGTTGTTAATGTATTCGAAGGACGCTTCTGCCCATCCTCCTGCTAATCCCTTAGTCGACTTTTACGATACCCACGGGAGGAGATGGGGTGGTGGTATTCTGAGGCACCATACGGACTCCATACGGACATGTATATTTCGAGTTCTTGAGTTATTAAATGGCGACCACCAAATCGATCGATCTCCAAGGTTAAGCAACAGTTGTGGGTACTATAGGGAGGCCTTTGTTCAACAGTGGGTGTCCTTTAGCTGATACGAAGAACACTTCAAAGATGTATGTGAAACACACTACCAGAAAATACCTCTGGGTTTTGTGATAGCCGGAACGATGCATCTAACTAAGTAACGGGTACTACACGAATGTACACAAGAGCAAAGTGCATTAAAGTTATTGGAAAACTCAAAATATGGAGTTGGATTAAGCTGAAAACATTTTATATGTCCTGACGTCATCAGGTAAATGCACCACGGGATATGGGCGTTGGGCATCTTCAAAAAAGCTCATCGTTCTTTTCCCAGCAGCATCCTCATCATCATATCAGCCCAAAGACGTCCCCCCTTATTATACCTCCCCCTATAGGGTTCCACAATGCTATAAGCAAACGAAGACTCCAAGCAACCCTCACCAGCTCGACTGTCTACTTCACTACAACTTGTTGGGGGCCGTCCCACGCTGCGTTACAATCTTTTTATATAGGTTCCTACAAAAGTAGTATCAAAATCTGTAGGTTAATTACTTTAAATATTTTTTTAAATTAAAATGTAAAAAAACAAATGGTCCGAATACGCCATATGTATGACGCTTTTTATTCAGTTCTCCTTCCATCGTATATACATAAAATATGAACTACCTTTGAGGCAATGAAGAGCCACTTTGGATATAGCTATTTATAAATCCGCCCACCTCAGTCACTGACGTTATTGAACAGTAAGTGGCATGGGCGCCACTCCGCTTGCTCCCCAGCAATCAGCAATCCTTTAAGTCCAAACATCCTTAAATACAAAATCGAAATAACGGTGTTAAACTATTTTGTTGTTATCTAAGGCCTGATTGTAGCTATTCAAGGATACGATGCAGACGGTGAGCCATGGGGACGAGTCTTAGGGAATACCAAATTGAGTTGTCACCGTTATTTCAATTCTGTATTCAAGGATGTATGGATGTTTGAGCTTAAGGAATAGCACCTCAGCACCTTGCCGCTTGCCGCTAAGTGGAACCGTACCACTTACCGTAACCAGGCCGTAGCATCAGCCAGTCAGGTTTATTTATTTATTTAATACATTATGCACTAAGACTGTACAAAGGCGGACTTAATGCCATTAGGCATTTTCTTCCAGTTGACCTTAGGGTGATGCAGAGAAAAATAAAATACATGGTAAGTGCACAGACAGTGTAACTGTGAGTAGAACGAAAGAAAATATATGCAAGACATTTATCGTTGACTTAATATAAATATGCGTACACGTGTAATAATAAAACCATACAATAACAAAATATACAGATATAAATCTATTTTTGTAGGAATTAATAACAAAGAGATGTTTCTGCCAAAGAATTGAGGAGGTATTTGCGTAGTTTATTTTTAAAAGAGTAGCGACTGGTGGCCATCCTGATTTCAAGAGGTAGCGAATTCCAAAGAAGAATAGATTGGACAAAGAAAGAAGAGTGTATAAAGTCCGAACGGTGAGACGGACATTTCAAGATACGATTATATGTTTATTATATAATATATTTATTATACGTTTACCCTGCAGCACTTTATAGTGCATCTGGAAAACGTATTTATTTATTTAATAGGCAATTACAACAGGTTATTATCACAATATTAGACGTATTACTTAAATTTAAACAGGTTTCGTACATATTAAAACCCTAGCGCAATCGCACAGTATATGTTACGTTACTAGTTATAACACGAAATAAAAGGAATGCAATAAAAGGGATCAGCAACAAACAAGCATACTGAAGAAATGCCGCAGCCAATCAAACAAATTGGTTAGTCACGTGTCTTCTGAAGATGGCAGCACGGGAATCGAAGATATCATTGTTATTACACTTCATTGTAAAGACTGGAATACAAAAGCATTTGACGTTCTGGTGCTGTCTTGTAGTTATGTTAATACTGGAGAGTCCATGGGGGAATGCAGAATTTTATGCAGATTTATTAAGTTCGTTGTTTACGACGCATAGAGAGGGGAGTTAATCTACATTTCATTAAACATCCTGAATGGTATTAAAGCGTTAACGAAAACAATATTTTTGCGAAAGCAAACGACAGTCTCGTAAACCGATAAATGTTACTACACTCAATAAAAAATGCAAGATGACATCTTTCCTACGCTTTGGGATAATATAAATATATAACAATAATAATAAAGTAAAATGCCAGGACATGGTACCTTAATTCAATATCTTCCACAAGAATTAACGTGATCAGCAGGAGTACAACCCAACGTACCGAGTATGTCGCGCAAACACAATTTTCAGCTCGACTGGTCCCTTGCTTCATAGAAAATCCTATTATTTTGTTCGCAAGCAACAAAAAATGTTCTATACTTGTTTTGTTTTAGTTTAAGTCGTTTTTGTTCGATATTGGCTAGCTGTGAAAGCAAAATGGAATCATGATTTCAGACACTACACTTTTATCTAATAGATATTGAATATGACTTCAGAAAATATAATAACAGATAACTTCTACAGCCGTTCCTAGTGATCCTCAGCTAAAGAGTTGCTAACTCTCTTTTTTGTGTGCAGACGGTGTGGTATAAAGGTTTTTTTTCACTGTTGGGCTTCTCTTATACACTTCTGGGAAGTGTGGTTGCTTAACCGGTCGTTTCTGGCGAAGCCAAAAGAGGCCTCCAGCCAGGCCTTAAATTAATATTAAAAACTAAGCAACTTGCGCTGCCATGTGGTGCCGGCTCAGAATACCACCGCCCCATCTCCTCTCGTGGGTGTCGTAAAAGTCGACTAAGAGATTAGCCGGAGGATGGACAGCAGCGTCCTTCGAGTAAATTAACAACTCAACTGCGATCGCCAACCCGTCTGCCAAGCGTGGCGATTATGGCAAAACCCCCCAATGAGCCCACAACACACCCATGTCGGTCGTTGTGGTGAATTTTGGGGGAGGCCTGTGTCCAGCAGTGGACTTCATTCGGCCGAAATGATGATGAACTTGCGCTAAGGGCGCCTCCTGCAGGACACGGACCTCGGCTTAGGGCGTTGCTGGCGATGACAAGCTATTGTTTTGGGGACAGCTGGATCGGTGTTATTTAAAACGTTTTAGGGGACAAACGTCCGAATGAAAAAATAGCGGAACCCTTATACTCCTTATAGGATCACTTGTGTGTCTGTCTGTCTGTCCGTCTGTCACAGCAAATTTTCTCCCAATCTCCTGGACCGATTAAGTTGAAATTTGGTACACATATGGATTTCTGCAACCCAAACACGAAAGTGTAACGTAAATAAATGAATTTTGAATATGGACCCCCATATTTAACCTCACTTTTGGGGGATAATATAGAAAATTTAAGAATAAAGTTTTGCAAACTGTACCGTGTAACATATGAAATGGAAGAACTTGTTGTGAGAGTCTCAAATGTGTTTATTTTATAATTTTAAAATTTATAGTTTTAAGGTTATTTAAGAACATACACGACAATTGACCATTCCCCGCCTTATCTCCAAAACTACTGAGCATAAAATTCTGAAAAGAATATAGGTAATAGCTATTTACCTACTAGATTACAGAAAAACCTATAAGAAGTCTATGATCTTAAAAAACATGGTAAATCTTACAAAATTGTGCGTACAAACTTATGTTTGTGGTTAGAATGTATGGGAAAACATATAATTAATTAATAAATAATTATTATTATTAAATTTATTATATAATTATAATTAAATTTAAATAATATTTAATTATATAAAATATTAATTATAATAAATAAGTAAAGTAATTAATTAAATGAATTAAATAAATTTGGTTTTACAACTACGACATTAAGTTTGTTCTTGGGATAAGTTATTGGTACAGACAGAATTCAACATAAGACAATATCAATTTTGGAACCCTCTTCACGTGAGTTAAACTCTCATTTGACCGGTTTTTTTTACCTACGGGTAGACAGGGGTAATATATTTTTACCGGGAATCACATAGCTAACTGCGGTCTAACTTTTGGGTCCTTCAAATTAAAAAGATGTTTTATTTTTGTAATCCATTTGCAGACACTTATGTATAGTTAGAATAGTTGCGCAGTTACAAGTTGTTGATGCTATATGGAGAAGTGCCGGTAAAAAATTGCCAGTGTCAGTTTTAAAAAATTACATAAAAATGTTATATTCTTGATAGTTACAGTAAAACTATGTAATAGGAGAATAGTGTACTGTCAACATTTGAATCTTGTACGTTGTCGCCTGAAATCGTGGTCGACGGGCCGATAGGCATCGGCCTATTGGTATTCATCTACCTTGACACAATTCCGACGTACTATGGGCCTCGTAAGAAAGCTCAAGGTCACTCAGCGAGCTATGGAGAGAGCTATGCTTGGTATTTCTCTATGAGATCAAATCAGAGATGAGGAGATCCGTAGAAGAACTAAAGTTGCCGAGCTGAAAGGATTAGTAAACTAAAGTGGCAATAGTCGGGGCACATTTCTCGTAGAACTGCTTGCCGTCGAGGTAAAAAGGTTCAAGAGTAGAGATCGCGCACCGGAAAATGCAGCGTGTGACAATCTCCAACAAGGTGGAGAGACGACCTGGTGAACATTGAAAGAAAAGAAAGAAAGTAAATTTATTTTTACACATACAAGGACGCACATAATATAGAAACAATGTATAAAATGTAAAAGGAAAAATTACATAATCAAATTAACAATAAAAAAATACAAGACTAATTGGCCATTAATTAAGAATGTCTAGTGGTTTAAGTTTGTCATCCTGATCCAAACGTCCCGCTGATGGTGGCAGGGCCTCGCTAATGTGTCATGCCCGTGAACGTCATGCTGATGTGCTTCGAGAATGGTCAGTTCAAGTCTGTCAAATAAATCTTTTGAATTATATACAGGATAAGTTACAGATTTCCGCGTGGTGTCCGGATTAAGAATATAGCACTACTCCATCTCCTCCCGTGGATGTCGTAAAAGGTGACTAAGGGAATCTAAACCAGACGGATGGGCAGCAACGTCCCTTCTGTGAAACGGTAGCCATACTGCGCTCACCAACCCGCCTGCCAAGCGTGGTATGTATTGGCAAATACCCCCCAAAATGATGACACAGTTGTGAAAATCTATGGGGGAGGCCTTTGTTCAGCAGTGGACTATAAATGGCCGATATGATGAAGTTACAGAACGTTTTCACTATAACGGTTTTTACAAATCAGTTTTCTTATACAGCTACAGTATACGTTAAAACAAAATTGATTCAGTTTGCTGAAACATTTCGTTAGAGATGGACCACTACGTGGTGACCGCAGTTATTTTATATTGGTATAGGCGTAGATTATGAAGAAAATATTGATTAAGACTGGCTGGAACCCGTGGTTTCACCCGCGTTTAATTTAAAAGAAATTTAGAATACTTCGACATAGAAACTTGACATAGAATATATTTATTGGATTTCAAGGGTTTTAATTTATTTGCGCGGAACCGTAATTATTTTTCTGAAATTAAAGTAGCCTAAGTTATTCCTTATAACATCAGCTATCTGCCAGTGAAGGTCCCGTCAAAATCGGTCCAGCCGTTTCGGAGATTACCCAGAACAAACAGACAGACAGACGGACAGACAGACAGACAAAAAATTTTAAGATTGTTTTTTTGTTATATGTACCGTATATAATTTCATATTCATAATAAAGTCTTAGGTTTTCGCGAGTATTACACATTATAATAAAACACTTTTAAACGGATTCTATCGCGTATATTTTAGGTTTTTGTTTTTCCTGACGTTTCGAACACTTTGCAGGGATCGTGGTCGCAGGATGCGATAGATATCGTTATATCCGTTTAGATAGAATCGGTTTAAAAGTGTTTTATTATAATTTCATATTCATTCAGTAAAAAGCTGTTATTTTGACATTACAAACAGACACTTCAATTTTATTTATTTGTATAGATTATTTGTATAGATTTTGGGTCCACGTCCCACCACCCATCACGATTCCGCAAACTGCATACCATAGATAAGCTGGAATGTACAAACTTTTCCGTTTAGATACACTGGCCACTGCGACCGATTCGATATAATGTCATCATTTATCGACCCACAGGGACGAAGTGTATAAAATGTAATCTCTAAACTATCGCGGTACGGTAGAATTACGTACGTAACATAGATAAAATGCAGCCGTCTAGAAAAAGTGGCACTTCTGTAAGATGAGGAAAGCTTTCATGCACCTCTATGTTAGGGGTTGAAACGGGATCGGGTATTTCATTGCCTGCTCCTAAGGATAAACTCGGACTTGTCTGTGTGCTCATGAAATGAAATAAATGAAATGAAATAATCATTTATTCAAATAGACTAAATTATTAGTTCTTTTGAACGTCAATATTAGACAGCACCCATTAAGCCCACCCTTCACCGCTTCCTAGTGTTTAAGCTGGGGAGAAGAAACGGCGCAACAAACTCCCCAGCAACACGTTAGTCTGTCATATACAATATTTATACATACATGTACACAAAAAATAAAAAATTACAACAGTACTAAAATGTACTTGTATGTCAAAAATTTATGTAAATTAAATATAAATAAAACGTAAAAATTCTAATATAAATCACATGTCAAAAATCTGTTTGAATTCAATGTCAATAAAAAGTGTATAAAATAACAGATTCAGTTTTTGTATAAATTAAAAATTAAAAAAAAAATAAACAATGCTGACTGTACCTAGCGAGCAGCTCAATCCCAAGCTTTTTTATCCTCAAGACAATCAGAAATCTTATAATATCCTTTATTACATAGTTTAGATTTAATAAAAGTTTAAAATTTCTTAAGCGATAAATTTCTGACTTCAGTGGGAAGTTTATTGTAAAAACGTATACATTGACCCATGAAGGAGTTGCTTACTCTGTGGAGACGAGTACAATGTACAGCTAGATTGTGTCACACACCGAGTGACCTCCGGTAAGACGGTGGTGCGCACGTGGCCACGTGCCGCCGTGTGCGTAGCACAGCGCACAGCGAGGCTTGAGAGGATTATTTTACAATCCTCCCCGAGAAGTGCCTGGGGGTGACCTTTTTACAGTCGCCTTCCCTCCGCTAGAGGGGGTGACCGTTTTACATTCATCCCCTCCGAGATGTGCTTAAGACGTGGTATTACTGGGGGGGCTCTAGTGTGATCTTACGAGGACCTGGAGCCCTTCTTTGGTGCCGAAGATGACCGCTCCAGTGGTTTTAGCCGGTAGGAGGTGGGGGAAGGAAGTTCATGTAGAATTTCCCCGGGGTGAAGGAAAAAGGGATAAGCTCAAGCTTGTCAGACATTTGTACAAATTTCCAATTTGTTGTGACAAAAGACGGATATGGGAGTCCCTACAGGTGGACGCCGGAGGTAGGCTTCAGCCGTGGCTCATAAGCATCCATCGGACAGTGTCGTTTCGCAAAACGGCTTAGCCATGTTTCGGTACGTAGTAGCAAGCTATCTATTTGCCGATTTCGGTCGACCAAGGCGCCCTCTGGTGTCATTCGCGATGACGTATTGAACCCTCTCGCAAACAGGAACATTTTCACGGCATCTGATCCAAACAATCTCTGTGCGCTGTGTTGTGCTACGCACACGGCGGTGCGTGACCACCTGCGCGCCTCCGCTCCATTACCCTGTGTGACCTTAAGCCTTCTTATGAGGCCCATGGTGAACGACCACGTCTTGGTACCGAGACATACATATTAGTCAGTTAACGTTCACTACTTAACATAACATAGTCGTGTGGTGCCGGCTCAGAATGCCACCACCCCATCTCCTGCCATGGGTGTCGTAAAAGTTGACTAAGGGATTAGCCGGAGGATGGGCAGCAGCGTCATTGGAGTACATTAACAACTCAACTGCGATTGCCAACCCGTCTGCCAAGCGTGGCGATTATGGTAACACCCCTCAATGAGCCCACAACACACCCATATCGGTCATTGTGGTGAGGCCTACGTCCAGCAGTGGACCTCATTCAGCCAAAATTATAATGACTTAACATAAAAGTCATGTAATAATATATCATATTGCCATTTGCCATGCTTGGCAGGCGGATTGGTGAGTACGGTATTTTGTTATTAGCACACGGGAGGATACTGCTGCAGATCTCTGGATAACGATGCATAATCGCCTTTAACGACACTCATGGGTAGAGAGGGGTTATGTATTATTTGCTAAACCCAAAAAGGAGTAATCACCAAAAAAATCGCAAGGATCTATGTAACGAAACTTCTATCTCCTACATAACAAAGAGTGCAAAAACTAAGCCAAAGGGCACGTAAAATTGGGATAGGGATAAACAAATATCCGCCGAATTGTACTTCGTATCCTGCGCAATTTATGATCCTATCAATTCATATTTATTTGATGTTCTCACACTTGGACCTTGTTTGATTATGCGTGGCTACTAAAACAGCGGGACAGCAAGCGGGTAAAACTCGCTACTTCGAATAATATCGAGAGTATGGGTTAGCGGAGAATTGATGACAATATTAAATGAAGACTATTGTTTTAATTTATATATTTATCGTGCATGTGTTTAAGTTGCACTATGCATATGCGAGCGTGATTGTATGTTTGTATGTAACGTACGTGAATATAAGTCGTATGATGTATTTAAGAGAACAAATGTAGGTACAGAGAGATACAGGGTAGAACATAAAATAATGTTTATTTTATACTTCATATATTTGTGCATTCATAATGTAATAATTGTATGTGATAGTGTTGTATGTTGCACGTATGTATAAGGCACGTGTAGATGCCGCGCATAGGTATATAGAATGAACTAAATAAACCTGATATATTTTCGAAAGCTTTTTCTATTCAATGGAAATCAGCGTAACTTTAGAAAGTATTAAGTATAAACATGTTTATTACATTTTCGCTCAAAAAAATAAATCACTCAAACCTTTTTTCTTTCTTATTGGTGCCCAGTGGAAATTCGTCATGAACTTCCTTCGCCCCGGGGAAGGGCGAAGGAGTATGCCAGACTCCTACCGGCTAAAACCACTGGAGCGGTCATCTGCGGCACCAAAAGAGGGCTCCAGGTCCTCGTAAGATCACACTAGAGCCGCCCATTGGCACGCCTCTAGACACATCTCGGAGAGGATGACTGTAAGGCGGTCACCCCCTCTAGCGGAGGGCAGGCGGCTGTAAAAAGCCGCCGCCCAGGCACTTCTCGGGAAGGATTGTAAAGAATCCCCCCAAGTCTTTCTGTGCGCTGTACTGCGCACACGGCAGCACGGTACCATGTGCGTGCCACCGTCTTCCAGGGGTCGCTCGGTGTGAGCACGCAGACTCCCCAATCTGCTACCATGTAACGACGGCAGGGGACTCAGGCGTGTTGGACTTGGGCGTCGGGGCGGCTGTAACCCCGGCGCCGTCTCGTCCTTCTCCGTGTGGGATCGGCCCTTTCCCAAATCACTTAAACCTACTAGACCTAACTCCTAAAAAAGTTCAGCGTCTTCAGTTGAAGATGCGTGGTGGTATTCCGTGTGGTGTCGGAACTAAGAACTTAGCACCACTCCATTTCCTGCCATGGATTTCGTAAAAGGGGACTAAGTGCCTCCAACCAGAAAGATGGATAGCAGTTTCCCTTCTGTCATGCTGCGCTCACCAACCCGCCTACCAAGTGTGGCATGTACTGATAATTTCCCCTATAATAACGACACTATTGTGGAAATCTATTCGCGAGGCCTTGGTTCAGCAGTGGACCTCCTTTGGCTGATATGATAAGTTAAAGAGGAATTTTAGAAAATGTCATAGGTCATCGATGGTGTAAAAGTTATCAGAAACATGAGTTACTCATTAAACTGCAAAAAACGCCCATGAAATGGATCAGGCAAAATGATGCACTCCAGCATACTGCAATAAAAAATGTCACTCTGCTAATGGTGGCACGGAAATAAATTGACGGCACGGTTGGTGCAGTGGCTGATACAGTCGGCTGCTGCGCTCCGTGTCGTGGGATCGATTTACGCACGGAACAAATTTTGTATGATCTGCAGGTTATTGTTCCGGGTCTGGGTGTATTGTATGTGGAATTCATGTATGTAAACGCTCCCACGACGCAGAAGAAATCCTAGTGTGGGGCTAAAAAAATTTTGGCTTGGCAGACTAAATAGCTGTTGGGGCAGAAAGAAGACCACGCACCGGAAACGGCAGCTGACCTGCTAAAAGTGGGGGTTATTGGATGCGGGATGCATGTAACCGGTAGTTGCGGACATCTATAGAAGAGACCTTTGTTCACATGACCTTTGATGATATATGAAAATAAGGTAACGTTCATATCTGGCACCTATTTTCGTCAGGTGGGTTGTACGGTGCAGCGCTTTTGCTTCATCAAATAAAGTCATTATATTAATATTATAAGTACACCACGGAATACCCCCCTTTATCCCCCGTTTTCCATCTTTTTCTTGTCCATCCAAAGGTTGTCTGTAAGAAATCGCTAATAGCGATAGACCGCTCATTGTACAATTACTGTTTATAAAATGATTCTTAGTAGTTGTTTTTAAAATGGTGTACAATAAAGAATATTCTATTCTAAAGGAGTGCAAAACATTTTGTATCGTATCTCATATGTCTCATATTTACTATCAGTAATAGGTGATTGACTGATGAAAGTACTTGCTTATCGCCTTACTTATTATGCAAGCCGAAATTTTTATCAGATTTTATGATCTTTTATTAAAAAATCTTGATGACTGCCCATCAGCCTGAGATCTTATCTTTGGTAATTGTCGTGCCAATTAACAAAGGTTATCTTAGATTTATTGGTAACAATTATGAAATTAACTGATTAGACAAATTAATTCTTACATCATCGTGAATATGTTCGTATCGGGATTTTATATATTGTATTAATTATGATAGATTCGCAAACATTCTTATTTATTTTCATTCATCATCATT
Source organism: Diloba caeruleocephala (assembly GCA_947459985.1). NCBI lineage: Eukaryota > Metazoa > Arthropoda > Insecta > Lepidoptera > Noctuidae > Diloba > Diloba caeruleocephala. Next base: position 2,111,889 of record OX381615.1, on the reverse strand, counting down.
TCAGTCGAAAAACGTCCACTGCTGGACAGAAACCTCCCCCAAAGATTGCCACAACGACCGGTATAGGTTAGGGTTGTGTGTTCATTGGGGGATTTTGACATAATTGCTACGCTTGGCAGACGGGTTGGCGATCACAGTTATGTTATAATTGTACTCGAAGGACGCTGCTGCCTATCCTTCGGCTAATCCCATAGTCGCTTTTTACAACAACCACTATTTATTTTATCTTAAGTAAATAGTATATTTTCTTTTCCAATGAATTTAAGTTGGTGTAATGGTTGGCTACTTCAAAATTCAGCTGCGGCGTAACTGCAGTATATTTGCGCAGCAGAGGGCAGAGAAAACTATAAATTCAGCATATCTGCTAGATATCAGCGACGCAAGTATACTTCTACGTAACGCGCTACAAACGCATTGCATTAAAAGTAACCAAGCTTTCAAATACGCCACGACCCCAATTATTATCGTTTACGATCAATAAACTTTAGCGCGCGTTTCCTGGCCCCACGTTTACATGCATGTATTTTAAACTTAACATTTCAATAGCGCTCCCCGTTCTAGTTATCCCTTGAATTATTACAAGTATTTTATAAAACGTTAATACAGAAATATTGGTGTGCAAACATTGTAAATAAAGTACATTCTAGTGATAATATAGTGATAATAATACACGGCTTATTTCGAAGCTGAGTTGTAAATAAATCTTACAATGTTAATCTGGGTGCGTTTGGGGTTAATAACTTTAAATTGTAGAGGTAATAATAACTTTGTTATATTATCTGTATTTGGATAAAGAATAAAAAATGGCCAGTACATCTGAGGCCGTTTTTTTTACAGGTCGAACATAGTCGGAATAGTTTCATTTGAAATGTGCTGCCATAGCTGAAAAATGAATAACTTCTTATGCCTTCCTTATGAGTTCCTTTAATAACAATAATAACTCTTTATTTCAGACAAATGAGTCGACATATCACCATTATGTAATTACTTATATAAAACTAAAAAATAAATAAATCATTTATCATAAAAAAATATTGTATCAATAAAACTTTTGATTAGGATATAAAATTCTTTATTTAAATTAAATCCTTCATGAATTAAATATAACTAAAATAAATAAATGAAATATAATGGCTGACAAAACTGTAAATGTGTGAGCATCATGTAGGCATTAATGTTATATGTTTAGTGCTTATTTTGATTGTGTCTTTTGCCTGGCTGTTGGTCTATCATGCTCACTAAAATGTCTTGCTAATGGTGGCATTGTGTATCGGGTCGTTCGGTTCCCCACAATATGGTTGAGCTAAGCGATGCTGATGCATGCGTCATGCTCGTGAACGGGTGCCGTCTGTTGGGACTGGTCAGCCGTTACCTGACACGGCAAATTCATTATTATAATATTATTGTGGTATGTGTCATCTTTGCACATTAACCTACATTTTTCTCTGTATATGTTTCACAATAATTTGTATCAATCAACATTGTAATCCCCAACTATTTTAAAAGAGTATCCATGGAGTTTCTTGTCGGCTCTTCTCCGTGAGATCAACTATTTGGAACCGTGCAACTTAACTTCTGACGTTTCCATATTTGGTTTATTTGAAATAAAAATCTTTGACCTTGACTTTGAATTTATAAATATTAAAGCATTGATGAAAGTAACGCCACTTCAATCATACCAAAATCATGAAATATAGTAGAAACAGAGGGTCGGGGTGTGCGGGAGGACATCGTTCGTCTATGCTGGTGGCTACCTAGCCGGTTGCAATAAGAAAACTAGTACCATTCTCATTATTCTAATATCGGTATCTTTAAACTTTATCTTGATTCATTGCGTTACTGTCGCGTAACAAAAGTCAATATGGCGGGCGGAGAAATTTAAATTAATGGTCCAGAAACTTAACAGCTGTGCTGATTTGGATTAATGGTGACTCCATTGTTTTTGTTGCTGGAAACACTAGATTGTTTAAGACACTTTTAGAGTAAGTGGTACGATATCTAGGTACAAATATATTATTTTATACAAAATAAAAATACATTTTCATGTTATAATAAAACACTTTTAAACGGATTATATCGCGTAAATTATAGATTTTTGTTTTTCCTGACGTTTCGATCACTTTACAGGGTTCGTGGTCGCAGGATGACTAGGGTGACAGGCGTCATCAATCTTGTAGACCCCTGCGTCTTGTAAAGGAATGTGTCACTTCACCGGTTTGAGAAGTTGGCTGATCTTCTTATGCGGCTTGAAGTAGGTTTTTATGGAAACACGCTTCAAGATATGAACAATTCTGTCGGTGACTCCCTTAATGAATGGTAAAACTGCAGGTCGTCGATCAACCGTGGTGGGTTTCGGGCGGCTTCTGCGACGGGGATATGGTGCTCTCAAATTGTTACGCTGGAGAAGTTCCTTTACATGGTGAAGTTCCCCTGCCAGATGGTTTCTCAATATCTTTTATATTCTGAAGACGTTCTCATTGGCAGTCTGGTCTTGTCGTTTGTAGAATAGCATCTATTTAATCACCCATGAACGCCGTTTTCGGGTACAAACAATCACGTAGTTAGCTTATATAAAGAAGTAGCTAGCAGTCATTTCTCAATCAACAATGCATAAAGGAACCAGACATAACTCTTTCATCCCATTTCAGCTATTATCAGTCACACGCAGTTACAGACACAGTCGGCAAAAACCCGCCATCTGATCTTAATCAAACACATGTAAATATTTTTTATCAACAAACAAACGTTTCACAAATTGCCGAGGCCATTGTTGAAATAAAGCCAACATGTAAAGGATTGCGTATTTTTTGGGACATGATACACATCTCGGCAAAAAAGTGAAAAAAAATCTCGAAGATTTTTTGCCAACGCCGCGCCGCCAAAAGCTTTTTATAAGGGTGAATTCGTTTTTACAATGTTATTTACATTTCGTTGAGTGGTTCTACATTTTTGATGACATGATAATGCTTATTGCCTGTAATTCTGATTTGGAATACTTTATTTTCGTTATTTAGGGAGTATTTCGAACATGTTTTATGACGGCTACGTTCAAGCACATGAAAATAAGAACAAGAAGAGCTAGGTATACGCCAAGCTCATACAACGCCCCACGTGTACAATATAATATTGCGTTCAGAGGGCCAATTCTCGTAATTAATTTGCATTATGACTGAAACTTGACCGAACTGAGATTAAATTATGAATTGACCGAAAAAATTGTATTCTGCTATTCTTAAAGTTCAGTCGGATTTCAGTATAATCTCGAGCTAGTCTCATTTCAATCTCAATTTTGACGTTTATTTAATGGCAATTTAGTACATGTGACAGTTCGAAATGTTAGCAGAATACCATTTTGACTTCGATCAACGTTCGATCTCATCACAGTGTAAGTTCGCGTTTGACATTGTTTGTTAGTTTAGGAGAATAACATTTGTGACATTTATGACACCGAGACTAGATCGGATCGAACTATATTTTGAAATTTACTATGTTCCGGGGGACTCAACTCCAGACCTTAGCATAAGATTTATTTGGATACTGCAATTGAACGTGCTGACAAGTTTGTTTTAAATCAGCGAGCCGCTTGGCACACGGAACCCAGTTAGTTCATCTCGTATCCCCGCACCGCAGCCACGCGTATTTATAGTCATATAATTAATATACATTTGTGATAGGGTTGTGTATTAATTCAAATAAAGGAATAAATGAATTCGAAGTATTCATTGTCTCTCTGTATACTCGCACTAAAATACTAACATTAGTTGTCATGTTTTTGTTTACTAACAGTGTATGGATTTCTGTAAATTGAAATAAAGGATTATTGTGGTGTCGTCGTGGTGTCTTGGAGGTTTACAGCCTCACTTTTCAAGCATAAGGTTGCAGGCTCAATCCGGTATGTACCATCGGAGATTTTCTGTCATAGGTATTTTCGTTAACTTATAACACCGCTGACTTTAACGGTGACAGAAAACATTGTCAGGAAATCTGAATCTCATCATCATCATCATGTCAGCCAAAGGACGTCCACTATTGAGCAAAGGCCTCCCCCGTAGACTTCCATAATTGTGTCGTCAGTTTGGGGGGAATTTTCCATACTCACCACGCTTGGCAGGCTGGTTGGTGAGCGCAGTGTGGCTAATGTTCCACAGAAGGGACGCTGCTGCCCATCTCTCTGGTTTATACTCCCTTAATTCCTTAGTCATTTTACGACATCCACGGGATGAGATGGAGTGGTGCTATATTGTTCATCCGGACACCACACGGATCTGGACAAATGAATCTGGATCTAGTTGTCTAAAATCACCAATACGCATTACGTGGCGATAAGTGCTCGTTGCTTCTATGTATGAAAAGAGGCATTTGCCCTATAGTGGGACATTTACAGGTTGATACTATATTATGGGTTCATAAAATTAAAACGAACTACTTAAGTATATTAAAGTACATTCCTTGTGGTGCCGGCTAAGAATACCACCATCCCCTCTCATCCCGTGGGTGTCGTAAAAGGTGACTATGGGATTAGTCAGAGGATGAGCAGCAGCGACTTATAACTTAACTGCAAATTTGCTATCGCCAACCCGCCTGCCAAGCGTGGCGATTATGGCAAAACCCCCAAATGAGCACACAGCACAAACCAATACCGGTCGCTGTAGACAGAAATGATGATATTAAACTACAAGTAAAATTACTTTACAAATAAAGAAAATTGAAGTGTCTGTTTGTAATGTCAAAATAACTGCTTTTTACTAAATGCATATGAAAGTATATACGGTACCTACAACAAAAAAACTATTTTTAAAATTTTTTCTGTCTGTCGGTCTGTCTGTCTGTCTGTTCCCGCTAATCTCCGAAAAGGCTGGACCGATTTCTACCGGACTTTTACGGGCAGGTAACCGATTTCATAAGGAATAACTTAAGCTACTTTTACTTTAGAAAAGCAATTAGGGTTCCGCGTAATTATTTTTGTTATAGGTACCGTAGATACTCGTACTTTCATATGCATTTAGTAAAAAGCTGTTTTTTTGACATTACCAACAGACACTTCAATTTTATTTATTTGTATAGATAAGCCATCTCTGTTCAATTAAACGGCGGGTGAAACCGCGGGTCCCAGCTAGTATCAAATACAATTGATTGAACATTGGACTAAAAGGCTGGATATATTAAACACACACACCATTAAATATTTAACAAATTTAACACCGAAAAGCAATCAGTCTAGTAGACTAATTTACTCCGTCGGCCATCCACACGCTCTAGTCGATTAACTAAATGGGTACGACTTCACAAGAAACACTAAGTGACTTTGCTAAGGTTAAAAGAAGGGTATTTTGAAGTCTAATTAAGGCTATGTTCGTTGAAGACAGGGATGTTTGGCACTGATTATTTCTGCACGTGTGGCTTCCTTAGAACCTTATTGACAAAACTAGTGGTCCAAATTGGACCGTTATTCATTATTTTTAAGTTTATTTCAGCTTTTCATATAAACTTTAACTGCGCCAAATCTAACACTCAAAAGTGCGTTTATTATGCTTAAAAAGTGGTACAGCGTTTTCTCTTCACTTACATTATATAGATATGCGTTTATCTAATAATTAATCTAAATTACGATAAATGTGGATAGTATAGTAATGTCTTAGGTTTTCGCGATTATTACTCATTCATCATCATCATCATCATATCTGGCTCCCCCTTAGATTTCCTCAAGAAGCGGTTACATGCCGCCCTCATGCTACGACTCCCAGCGACCTTCACCAGGTCGTCTGTTCACCTCGTAAAAGGTCGTCCCACGCTGCGTTTTCCGGTGCGCGGTCTCCTTTTTGCCCCAACGGCCATCAGTTCTACGAGCAATGTGCCCCGCCCATTGCTACTTCCGTTTATTAATCCTTTCAGCTATGTCGGCAACTTTAGTTCTTCTACGGATCTCCTCATTTCTGAATCGATCTCGTAGAGAAATACCAAGCCTAGCTCTCTCCATAGTTCGCTGGGTGACCTGGAGCTTTCTTATGAAGCCCATTGTGAGTGACCACGTCTCTGTTCCATATGTTATTACTGTTATTACTCATTATAGTAAAACACTTTTAAACGATTTACATCGCGTATATGATAGATTTTCCAGACATTTTTTAAATTTCAAATACTTTGTATATATAATAAGTACCAGAATTACTTGTGCATTAAAAGTTCTCAATTTATGATTGTGTATTACAAAAGCAATCGTGTGATTAATTATTTTGTGTATGTATTCCACGTATAGTCTGCTTAGTTTTCACGTACCTGACATGTAAAATTGTGATATTACTTTTATTAAAGTGTCTATGGAGTTTCTTGCCGGCTCTTCTCCATAAGATTGATATTTCAGAACCGTGCATATTAACTGTTGACTTTTCTTAAGTGCCTATTAGGGCCTTTAAGAAATAAAAACTTTGAGTTTATGATTAAGCCAAGAACTATACACTTGGGTATATTTTGCACCCTATGCAGAAGAAGTAGAAGATGATTATAATGTTCTTGGACCATAACTTAATTTGAAGTCTTAACAGAGAAGTCTTTTCGTCGTGAATAACGAAGAAAATCGGGTACTTATTAAGTCATTTCACGCGGGTTATTAATTACAAACACGTTCAAACGCACGAGGTACGTTTGTACCCCAGTTTGCCATTACGGGACATAAAAATAAGTGTGCCGTACTAGGGTTAAGGACACACGAGGTTAATATTCGTTTACCAAGCGTGGGAATATGGCAATGCCGTCTCGACTGTTCATTATAAGACCCACCTACTATATATAGTGGACGTCTACGTCTGATATAACGACATTAGTTTAGTCTATTGTATAATAGGTCTTTACCTATGAAATTGCCGTTCTGCGGTAATAGCCATTTCAAATAAAAATATTTTTTGTTTGGCTATGAATTCTAATTTCAAATATATTTAATTTTATAAACCTGGTTTTCATTATCGAAAATCAGTCTTATGTATATTGATTAGTGTTATGGTTTCATCACGTTTGAATCGTTTTCGTCGTCATGGATACGTTGAAGATTCGAGTAATTATGGAATATGAGTACCGTCGTGGCAGCAACGCGGCACAAGCGGCATGCAATACCAACGACGTTTACGAAGCAAACACTACAAACAAACGCACAACCCATATTGGTTTGCCCGCTTCCATTCTGGAAATTTCTGTATCTGAATAATGAACCTCGTGGTCGTCCGAAAACTTTGGTCGATAATAACGAATTATAGGCGATTGTAGAAGCTGATGCTACTCAATCTACGGCTGAATTAGCAGCTTTCTATGTTAGCATTAAAACAATATTGGTCCATTTGCGTCAAATTGGCAAAGTAAAAAAGCTTGACAATTTTGGTTTATCTATACAAATAAATAAAATTGAAGTGTCTGTTTGTAATGTCAAAATAACAGCTTTTTACTTAATGCATATGAAAGTATATACGGTACCTATAACAAAAAAAAAACAATTTTTAATTTTTTTGTCTGTCTGTCTGTTCGTTCCGGGTAATCTCCGAAACGGCTGGACCGATTTTGACGGGACTCTCACTGGCTGATAGGTGATGTTATAAGGAATAACTTAGGCTACTTTTATTTTAGAAAAAATAATTAGGGTTCCGCGCAAAAAAATGAAACCCTTGAAATCTAATATATATATTTCATATAGAAGCACTCTAAATTAAATTAAACGCGGGTGAAACCGCGGGACCCAGCTAGTTTGAAATAAAAAACATTGGCTTTGACTTAGTTAACTGTAATGTGATTCCTCACATGTACAAAACCCAGATTCATAACAAATATGTGTTGGCTATACACATTTTTTTCCGTGTGGTGTTAGGATTTCGAATATATTGACACTCCATCTCCTCCTGTGGATGTCTTAAAAGGTGACTAGGAGACTCAAACCAGCACGTATGTGGTCACGCGCTGCCGTGGGACGCTTTGGGGGATCCTTTACAATCCCCCCTGGGGGTGACCGATTTACAGCCACCCTCTACGAGATGTGCCTATAGGCGTGGCACCAGTGGGCGGCTCTAGTGTGATCATACGAGGACCTGGAGCATCCCTTAGGTGCCGAAGATGACCGCTCCAGTGGTTTTCGCCGGTAGGTTTCCGGCATACCCCTTCGCCCTTCCCCGGGGTGAAGGAAGTTCATGAAGAATTTCCTCTGGGCACCAACAAAAAAAAAAAAGAAGAGACTCAAACCAGAGAGATAGGCAGCAGCGTCCCTTCTGAAGAACAGTAGCCAAACTGAGCTCACGAACCCACCTGCCAAGCGTGGTATGTTCTTTTTATAACACGGTATAAAAAAAAGGGGTTGGGAACGAGACTAGCAAGTCATTAGCCAGATGGTCAGCGTCATGCCTGCCCATAACAATTGTAATGCATCTCGGAACTAGTTCTGTGTGGCATCTCACTGCGCTTGTCTCCTCGAGACATCTCGCGTCATCATCTTATGTTATGTTATGTAGAAAAAGGGATTTTGATAACTAAACTGATATTATATTCCCAACAGGTAGGCCTTAAAATGAACATGGGCAAGACAAAAGTCATGTCAAATGCCCATGTCGTGCCCATCCCAATATTCGTTGGGAGCTCTGTTCTTGAAGTTGTTGATGAGTATGTCTACCTGGGACAAACTGTCCAGTTAGGTAGGTCCAACTTCGAGAAAGAGGTCAATCGTCGAATCCGACTGGGCTGGGCAGCGTTTGGGAAACTTCGCAACGTCTTTTCGTCAACAATACCGCAATGTCTCAAGACGAAAGTCTTTAACCAGTGTGTGTTACCAGTGATGACATATGGAACAGAGACGTGGTCACTCACAATGGGCCTCATAAGAAAGCTCAAAGTCACTCAGCGAGCTATGGAGAGAGCTATGGTTGGTATTTCTCCACGAGATCGAATCAGAAATGAGGAGATCCGTAAAAGAACTAAAGTTGTCGACATGGATTGGTAAACTGAAGTAGCAATGGGCAGGGCACATAGCTCGTAGAACTGATGGCCGTTGGGGCACAAACGTTCTCGAATGGAGACCACGCACTAGAAAACGCAGCGTAGGACGACCTTCAACGAGGTGGAAAGACGACCTGGTGAAGGTCGCTCGGAGTCATTGGATGAGAGCGGCATGTGACCGCTCGTTGTGGAAATCTAATGGGGAGGCCTTTGTTCAGCAGAGGACGTCCTGTGGCTGATATGATGAACTGATATTAGAATGTTTTAATGATTCCAGCACTTATCCTTAATTCATGGACAGGCAAACCCTAATACTTAATATAAACTAATCATTTTTAGATCGCACATATTGATATTATTGTTGAATTCTTAATTCAAATCCAATCAGAACTCGAATCAAGACGGAACGTATGAAAACAGAATCTTTGTTTATATAAAACCAGGTAGTATTGAGAGTGAAAACCAATTATACTTCCAGTAACGTACTGGAAGTCTAATTGGTTTTCAATGAGATCCAATTCCAACAGTAAAAACAGAAACTTAAACCATTTCTGCAATAATGTGCTAATCGATTCTTGAAGTTTGCTGAAGATCGAACTAACTGCGAACTGTCCGCGACAGAAACTTGCAGTTACACAAACTGCCAGTTGTTTGTTGCAGTTTGTTCTTAATCGTTCTCAAGTTCGAATATTAAATGGAGGATAGCTATTAGTACTTTAATTTAAGAATAATTTATTATTCTTGGAAACTAAATACAGGAGTCGTAGTTAGGTCGAAAACTTGCTTTTCAGGGTTGACATGACACTGAAGCTAGAAATACCTTCATAAAAACAGTCCTTTTTTGAATTATCGTCAAACATTTATGTACTTTTTTTTGGCCGCAATTACCACCTCTTGTTTGGGAATCTTTATTATGTTATACGAGAGAAGTCTTTATTATGTTAACAACAAAAACCGAACTAGGAACGAATTTTCAATTATTTGAATATTGCTGGTCTCATTTCCAGAGTGCGGCTAGGTAGATACCACCGTTATCCTCCCCTAGAACTTCTAGGGGGGTGGCCTTTTTACAGCCACCTGCCCTCCGCTAGAGCTGAGCTGAGCGCTTTATAATTATCACCTCCGAGATGTGCCTAAAGGCGTGGCACCAATGGGCGGCTCTAATGTGATCTTACGAGGACCCGGAACCCCAACATGACCGCTCCAGTGGTTTCAGTCAGTAGGAGTCACCCTTCCCCGGGGCTTGAAGTTCATAAATAATTTCCACTGGGCACCAATAAAAAAAGGTAGATACCACCGCAGCGCCAGATAATATTATAATATTCCGCTACCATCATTTCGGCCTAATAAAGCTCAGTGCTGGACACAGGCCTTCCTCAAAGATCACCACAACGACCGATATCGGTGTGTTGTGTGCTAATTGGGGGGTTTTGCCAGAATCGTCACGCTTAGCAGGTGGGTTGGCGATCGCAGTTGAGTTGTTAATGTATTCGAAGGACGCTGCTTCCCATCCTCCGGCTAATCCCCTAGTCGCCTTTTACGACACCCACGGAATGAGATGGGTTGGTGCTATTCGTAGCCGGCACCACACGGCTACCAAACAGTGGTTTATATTTAAAATTTTGTCATTACTGTGCTTCTGTTTAAAGGGGTAGCTCGTGAAATTACTCGGCACAAAAGACAAAGGCCTAAACCTGGATAACGTTATTATAATTGTTATGGGAAGGCATGACGCTACCGCCTCTGGATTTGCGAGTAGATTGGGAGAATCTGCATGCTCACACCGAGCGACCCACGAGAAGGCGGTGGCACGGACGTGGCGTAGCACAGTACACCGCACAGGGACGCTTCGAGGGATCCATTACAATCGTCCTTGGGGAGTGTGTGACCACTTTACACTCACCCCCTCCGTTCTGCTCTTCTCGTCACTAGGTTTTATATATATCGGCTCTAGTGTGACCATACGAGGACCTGGAGCCTCCCTTACGTGCCGAAAACGACCGCTCCAGTGGATTTAGCCGGTAGGAGCTCGGCATACCCCTTCGCCCTTCCCCGGGGCGAAGGAAGTTCATGAAGAATTTCCACTGGGCACCAATAAAAAAAGAAGGTTATATATATATATATATATATAGGTGTTACTTTATCCATAGAAACATTTAGACTTTTTATTCACAGTCTTTGGCGCACGTCACGGCCGAGTGGTACCCAAAAAGCTTAAGTCAACGCTGGAGGGGTGCAACAACATGGATGGCATAAAAGGCAATTGACGGATTATAAAGAAGATGGGTAACAGTGAACTAAAATCACCTTGCACATTCTGCATACCATCGATTCGCCTGCCCATTATGGTAATCTATGATGGAACTGTATTGTGCCGGCTTAGTGGAGCCGGCTAACAATAGCACCACCCCATCTCACTTTGGGATTAGCCGCAGGATGGGCAGCAGCGTCCTTTGAATAGACGTATAGTGCACTGCAACATCACGGTTGGTGCAGTGGCTAATACAGTCGGCTGCTGCGCTCCAGGTCATGGGTTCGATTCCAGCACGGAACAAATATTTGTACGATCTGCAGGTAGTTGTTCCGGGTGTGGGTGGTTTTTTTTTTTTGTTGGGCTTCTCACATAAATTTCAGGGAAATGTGGTTGCTTAACCGGTCATGGGTCCGGGTGGTGGGTGTATTGTATGTGGAATATATGTCTGTAAACGCACCCACGATACAGGAGAAATCCTAGTGCAGGGCAACGTTTTTTCTAAAGAGAATAATACTCAACTGCGATGCGCTAACCCACCTGCCAAGTGTGGCAAAACCCCCCGACGAGCACGCAACATACACAATAGATCAAGATTGTGGCGATCTTTTGGGGAGGACTCTGTCCAGCAGTAAACTTAATTCGACTGAAATTATGATGATGTCGATGACAGATTATTGCAGCAGTCATTAGAATGCATATTTAGAAGGCGCTTATGCTTCCGGAGTTATATGATGACTCGACATTCCTTATTATGAAAGGTGTCAGCCAAATCATCATGTTTAATTTATATATTTGTTGCCTCTATAATTTGGTAAGTATAGTATTTCCAATCAGCCAAATTAATGGCGTGGTGCCTATTTGGTTTCGTTAGAGACCATCTCTTAACAATATCAGTTCGCAATTACGTTCCAAATTCAAATTGTAGTCATGACAGCTGTTATCTTTTTTATTATGACGGTTTTTTCATGTGATTGATTGCCAGGATTATATCATTAACCTCATAACAGATTTTTACTAACTTTTCATATTTTCTGCATTTATCACAAAATTATTCGTCACGGCACAATGGTACTGTCAGTTCAACACGCTTATTACGCAATGATTGACGTACGTCCCTATTATCTGTCAAGCTAAACACGTCATTATCGGATGATTGTCACGCTACACGCGCGCGACAATGGGACACGGGTTTGAATCCCATTTTGGGCATATTCACTCGTTTTAGGGAATATCGAAATAATCCTCTTTGTTGCTCTTTTTTGTCCGTTATTAACAGATTAGTGGATAAGTATAAATTGATAGATTTTTTGACCGATATTTTTCTGTCATCGGGTAAATAAGTAGATAAGAAGAATAGAATAGAGATAATCCCCCACGGTAATCCTCAAAATTACCTTTGTTTGGTTTACTCCAACTTTACTACAGAGCATGTGTTCTTTGTTCGTAAAATATTTTAATTTGTACATAATGACATATAAGACGGTATTTAAATAATATAAATAAACTCTTGATCGAGTTAATACACGTACAGGGGTATGTTACATAAAAATAAAAATAAATGAAGTGTTTAATAAAATTACAGCAGTAAACAACTACAATATGCAAATTCGACTTGTAATCTTATTAAAACATAAACCAATATAACGTTTATGTATAATCCTCAATTCTCTCAATAGGTATTAATGATAAATTATTATATCAATTTATTTACCTTTATTCTTTATTACTGGTTGGTATCCATGTATTACTATGGGGTCCAGCTGAAAATCAGCGCCCGGCATCACTGCCCGGTATCACTGCCCGGCATCACTGCCAAGCATTATACTGAGCCGGATACCAATATGACGCGGACATGGGACATAACGTGATAATATGTAATTTTTAAAATATACACAATTATAAGGCAATCATAATAGATCTCAATAAAAATGAAAGTATTCATTTTTATTTAGTTTTATTATGATTTTTAATTGCCGTGTGGTGCCGGCTCAGAATACCACCACACCATTTCCTCCCGTAGGTGTCGTAAAAGTCGACCAAGGGATTAGCCAGAGGACGTCCTTCGAGTACATTAACAACTCAACTGCGATGGCCAACCCGTCTGCCAAGCGTGGCGATTATGGCAAAACCCCCCAATGAGCCCACAACATACGCATATCGGTCACTGTGGTGATCTTTGGGGGAGGCCTGTGTCCAGCAGTGTACTTCATTCGGCCGAAATGATGATGATTTTTAAGCAACATACTTGTGTCACATGTAGACAAATAAATGTTTTTCTTTCTACTCTGTCTAGTATAATTTCGTTTCTCAATTCTTTATTGCATTCCATTACGTAATGTTAAAATACAAACGGTAGGCTTAAGACTGTGGGATCTATTATGGACCCTTGTATAGCACAAAACGGTTTAGTAGGAGAGAGGAAGAGAGCTTAATGATTACAATTAAAATTGTTATTTGGTTTAGTTCGATATTTTGTTTATTTTAATCATATATTACACTAATTGAATTTATTTAGAGATTATTGCACAAGTTATCTCTTTTATTTAGTTGATATTTTGCTTATAATTCATTAATTATTGCTTTATTCGCTCTTGCGCACACTTTGGAGCCTTGATTCTGCTCAATCGCCTCTTTAACACCATTAGTGTTAAAGGTGCGGATATCGTGACGCAAGGACTTCCATATCCGTCTATTGAGCAGTCGGTATGCTTTAGCATCACCGGAAGACTGCAGCGTCATGGCGCGTCTTTCTGCCATGAGGTCGAGAGTGTGATCGGAGAACTTTTTTGGTCTACCTTTACGGTGGGCTTTAAAGAACTGAGACCCAACCGTTTGGACAGTTTCTACAAACCTACCATTTAAATCGTCCACAGATACGCAATGTTCCAGGCACTCGAAGCGGTTTTGGAGTTCGAGTTGAAAGCTCTCGGGGTTATGGATATGAGCACTAGAGGGCCGGAGCGTAGACCTCATCAGACGAGACCTCTCAACTTTGAGATTAATATTCAATGTGCCTCTTACCATTCGGTGATCACTACCGGTTTTCACCCTGTGGATCACAGAGACATCATAGAATATTTGTCTTTTATTGGTCATGATGAAGTCAATCTCATTCCTCGTGGAACCATCGGGACTCATCCAGGTCCACTTCCTGTGAGGCGGCTTTTGGAAAAAGGAGTTCATCATAAAGAGTCTCTCCTTTTCCAAAAAGTCGGCCAGCCTCTGTCCCCTGGGGTTCCGTTGCCCATATCCAAATTGCCCCACTCTCAACTCACCATCGCATCGAGTGCCCAGTTTTGCGTTGAAGTCCCCCATCACAACAGTGAAATGTGTCTTCGAGGTATGTATTATGTCTGTTAGTATGTACTTACGTCCTCATACATACTCTCTACTTCATCATCTGGGTGTGTCGAGGTCGGTGCGTAGACCTGTATGACCTTCAACGAATACTTCTTGGATATTCTGAGTATAAGGTACGCTACCCTGCTCGATACACTTTCGATGGCCACTATACTGTTAATGAGGGACCTGCGGACGAGAAACCCGACACCACCTTGAGACAGATGTTCGCCTTCCCGGTAGTAGAATAAGTTGCCGGATTTCAGGGTTATCGTGTCCTCCCCCTCTCTTCGGACTTCTGATAGACCCATGACATCCCAGTGCAACTTATCTATTTCTTCTTCCAGCTCAACAATCTTTTCGTCTGCCCTCAGTGTGCGTGTGTTATATGTCACCAGGGCCAGTTTTCGTTTTGGGTGGTAGCCGGATCCCATCCGGAGATTCTTAGCACCCTCTGCCCCGCCGTTTCCGTAGCCACTACCATGACCAGGAATGGCGGGGCTGCCGGGAACTGGGGGCCGGTGCTTATGTTGTGTTCTTTTCATTTTGGGGGGAATTTACCGATACTCACCACGCTTGGCAAGCGGGTTGGTGAGCGCAGAGTTGCTACTGCTCAGCAAAAGGGACGCTGCTGCCCATCCCTCTGGTTAAGAGTCCCTTAGTCTACTTTTACGACCTCCACGGTAGGAGATGGAGTGGTGCTATATTCTTAATCCGGACACCACACGGTGCTCTTAATCCGGACACCACACATTATTCATACTCACTGCTAATACAATGACAATCGATCGGTTCGCCATCATCAGTATGATGTAAACAGGGACAACAAAAGGGAAACAGCATGAATATCTTCAGTTCAAATACCACTGTACGGTCACCCATCCATAAACTGACCGCACCGAGGGTTGCTTAACCTCACCGATCGTTTAATGATCAGCTAATGTAACTGGCTATGAACGACTCAACTCTGCTAAAGAATAGAAACATGTAAACGAGCCGCGTTATCTGGTTGGTAACTAGCATCACAACTAAGCACGCACAGTATTGATGAGAGGCTTATCTTTCGCCATCTTAAAAAGATTATTATCAACTATTAGAGATTATATTAGATAACACTAGATTAAGAAGGTGATTATTGCAGTCAGACGGCCGATAGACTACGTGAAAGTATCCATATCTCTTTAATGAATTGATAGCAGG
Organism: Diloba caeruleocephala; assembly: GCA_947459985.1. Classification (NCBI taxonomy): domain Eukaryota; kingdom Metazoa; phylum Arthropoda; class Insecta; order Lepidoptera; family Noctuidae; genus Diloba; species Diloba caeruleocephala. Next base: position 2,096,132 of record OX381615.1, on the reverse strand, counting down.
CCATGGGCGCGTGACTCGAGAATATTGTTATATTGCTATATTTTTCATAATAAAATGAATTTAAATTCTCCTAAAATGGAATCTGCCAAATCCTCAACGAAATCCATAAGCACTCAAAACCACATAACCAAATTCTCACGAAACCATATTTACGCAAGAACTAGAAAGTCATTTCATATTACATTTTGAACTCAAACATTTAATGTCAAACCAAAAGTGGAATTAAAACTTTCCCTATGTCCGTCTATCTGTTCATAACAGATCCGAGGCTATGTAAAGTTAAACAACTGTTGATCTGCTGTTAGACCTCAGAACAATTAACATTTAAATTGAAAATTATCTCCTTGGTCCTTGCGAAGAGTAAATGAAAACAGCCATGTTGTAAGCATTTAGATTCCTTATTATACGACATCGAATATGATGTGAAGGAGAAGAAATCCCTAGAGTTGTTCCCCGTGATCCTGATCCCACTAGTAACAAAATGTGAAATTTTCTTCTCCTATGGCACTAGTGTAAGGATACTAGGACCGCTTTAGGACAATATAATTGCTTTCCATCTCTACATTTCAATTTCCGTGTGGTGTCCGGATTAAGAATATAGCACCACTCCATCTCCTCCCGTGGATGTCGTAAAAGGCGACTAAGGGAATCTAAACCAGAGGGATGGGCAGCAGCGTCCCTTCTGTGAAACGGTAGCCATACTGCGCTCACCAACCCGCCTGCCAAGCGTGGTGAGTATTGGCAAATACCCCTCAAAATGATGACATAGTTCTGAAAATCTATGGGGGAGGCCTTTGTTCAGCAGTGAACGTATAAATGGCCGATATGATGAAGTCGTAATTCGTACGTCATCGAGACAGTTTAATCCATATCCAAGAGTTTTAACGGGCCCCGAGGCTAGTTTAAGATAAGATAAGATAAAAATATTTTTATTCATGTAAAACCATATACAGGCACTTATGAATAGTCAAGGCTTTAGTTGCCGCGTTCCAAGATGTTGATTTCCTATGGAGAAGAACGGGCAAGAAACTCCATGGTTGCTCTTTTTAAATCATAATAATTGTTACAGTATTTTTGGTTACATTGTTCTCAAAATAAATAATGTAGCAGAAAAAAGTAAACTTCTTTAAAAGTCCACACTAAACAAGCCTGATATTTATGTTAAATTATGATTAAATTGTCATGGCAGCATTAAGCTGACCAATCCCAACAGACAGCACTCGTTCACGAGCATGACGCATGCATCAGCGTCGCTCGGCTCAACCATATTGTAGGGCAACAAAGCGACCCGATACACGACGCCACCATCAGCAGGACACTTGAGCGAGCATGACATACCTAAACTGCCAGACAACTATCACGTCAATTAAACAAAATAAATTAATAATCCACATGGTCCTCGCACTTACAGTTTCAAATCTAAGTAAAGTGAATATAAAACAAAAACAACCAACACCAAAAAGTAATTGGTGTCACTTAAACAAATTGAGGATGAAGGATAAGTTTAAACTAATCGATAGATTAAACTGCCCATCGTCAATCAACTACCATTGATCTTACGGCCCTTTTTTTATTGGTGCCCAGTGGAAATTCTTCATGAACTTCCTTCGCCCCGGGGAAGGGCGAAGGGGTATCCAGACTCCTACCGGCTAAATCCACTGGGGCGACCATCTTCGGCTGAAGCCGCCCACTGGTGCTACGCCTATAGGCACATCTCGGAGAGGGTGACTGTAAAGCGGTCACCCCCCGGGGCGATTGTAAAGGATCCCCCAAAGCGTCCCACGGCAGCGCGTGACCACATGCGTGCTACCGGATCTTACGGTCCTAGACCGTTAGAATCCGTCGGTACAAATACAATTTCCATTTCATCCATCAGATCATTTTGTGATGTATGTAGCAGACACATGGATAACTCACGCGTATAAGATTTCACGGCTTTAAATTTCTAATACAGATAATACAAAACCAACCGTCAAATAGTTTGGTAGACGCAGTACGCAGCGGTTAACATAAATAAGGACTCATAAGTTCGTAGGATTAGGATGGGAGGGGGGATGACCGCTTTACAGTCACCTCCGAGATGTGCCTACAGGCGTGGCACCAGTGGGCGGCTCTGGTGTGATCTTACGGGGACCTGGAGCCTCCCTTAGGTGCCGAAGATGACCGCTGCAGTGGTTTTAGGCGGTAGGAGTACGGCGTGCCCTTCACTCTTCCCCGGGGTGAAGGAAGTTCATCTAGAATTTCCACTGGATAACAATAAAAAAGGTCTACATAAAGGTTAGAGTTATCTGTCCTTAGCCTAAGATTATATGAAAGACGCCATCGCTGCGTTAGGCTACTATGACTAACGATGGTTGATGAAAGTTGGTGTGACAAAGTTAAATTGATGGGGCTCCGTTTCATGTACCCAGTTACTACACTTAATGGAAAGATACGGCAGACGCGAACTAAGGTTAATTTTCGCACTATAGTAAGTCACATAGGCATATCATGCTTACTCAAGTGTCCTACTTACGGTGGCGTCGTGTATCGGGTCGCTGAGTTGCCCTACAATATGGTTGAGCTAAGCGACGCTGATGCATGCGTCATGCTCGTGAACGAGTGCTGTCTGTTAGGACTGGTCAGCTTAATACAGCCATGGCAATTTAATCATAAGCTTATAAAGTATCAAAATCTGGCTTGTTTAGTGTTAGACTTAAGGTGATTTAGACCCTTTTCTACTACATTGTCCTCACATAACCTTAATTTCAAGAGCAATGTATTCAAATATTGTAACAAAACTATTTTGATTTAAAAAGAGTAACTATGGAGTTTCTCGCCCGTTCTTCTCCATAGGAAACCTACATCTTGGAACGCGGCAACTTGAGTCTGACTATTCATGAGTGCCTGTAAGTGGTTTTATATGAATAAAAATATTTTTATCTTTTATACTTTAGTTATCATACATGCAAGTAAATGTTATTTGATCATCATATCAGCCACAGGACGTCCACTGCTGAACAAAGGCCTCCCCCTTAGATTTCCAGAACGAGCGGTCACATGCCGCTCTCATCCAACGACTCCCAGCGACCTTCATCAGGTCGTCTGTCCACCTCGTTGGAGTTCGTCCCACGCTGCGTTTTCCGGTACGTTGGCTCCATTCGAGAACCTTTGTGCCCCAACGGCCATCAATTCTACGAGCATAGTTATTTGTTAATCGAAACAAAATTTAACCAATTACGGGTGTAACGTGATATCCGTGTGATATCCAGATTAAAAATCCACCATTCTATCTCCTCCTGTGGATATCGGAAAAGGTGACTAAGGGAATCTAAACCACAGGGATGAGCAGCAGTCTCCATTTTGTGGAACAGTAGCCAATACTGCGCTCACCAACCGGCCTGCCAAGCATGGTGAGTACTGGCGGATTCCCCCCAAAATGATGGCACAGTTGTGGAAATCTATGGAGGAGGCCTTTGTTCTGTGCTAGGTTTAAAATACTTGTAGCGATCAAGTCGCTTTCCAGTTCGATTCGTTCACTAAGCAGAAATCTCATTTTCTGAACTGTTTGATTAGTTAAAAATCCATTAAAATGGTTTTTACATTCGAATTGTTATTTTTGTATTAAGTGTTTTTGTTAGCGTTTGATCATATTCCCTGTTTTGTATTGTTCATCATCTACGATTGAGAGTCCCGAACTGGCACCTTGTTTTTGATTATTTCCCAAAATAAAAGATAAACTCTTTAGTTTTATGAACCCCGAAAATACCGTGGCTGCGTTCGAAAAAAACGTGAAAGAGAAAAGAGAAGAAGAGCGAGCTCACTGCTTCAGTCAATGGTTCCATCGCATGTGACGGTGCTTGGAAAGGAACTAATTCGAATAACATTAAAAATATTAATAGGTTCCTATATAAAATTACGTTTTCACTTTTCTAAAAACTTTTAGTGTGACCCTAGTGTTAGAATATATATACACATAGTACACAATATACTATCGCTTTTCTTTAGTATTTAAAGGTAGTCTGTATATATACTTTGTACAGCGACCTGCTTTTTACCGACTTCAAAAAGGAGGAGGTTCTCAATTCGATGTGTATTTTTTAATTTTTATGTATGTACACCTATTACTCCGGGATTTGTAGACCGATTTGAGTAATTCTTTATTTAATAGCTGCAGAATGCTTTCAAATTAGTCCCATATAAATTGATTACATTTGATCGAGTAGTTTTTTTAACCAGCTTCAATAAATAGGTTTAATTGACTGCGCTTACCTGGATGATGTCTTAATAGTTTCGATTCTTAGAATTATTTTTAGTGTTAGATACGGATACCAAATTGGGAAAAGTTCTTACATTTATTTACACTAAAAAGAAACAAATAACTTTATTTATGAAGTCGGGTGGGGCCCATAAATATAACTCGTTGGTCTGCATGAAACATGGTTGGGGCATACCTGGCCCCGACCGACTTCATAAATAAAGTTATTTTTTTCTATTTAGTAGTTTATACCCTATAGAATTTTGAAGTCGGTATTTTATTTGTTAAAGTTTTTAAATAGTTCGATGCAAGCTAGAAACCTCCGGCTGTGTATGGAACCCTCATGAGGCCACTTATACACTCATCCTAGAAAAAGTGCAAAAAGCCTTTCTCAGGTGGCTCGCGTGTGCTCGGATATTACTCTACCAAGCTTCTCTTAGGATGGTTGAATTTTAATTCGCTTCAAGTTAGACGAGTAGTTGACCAAATGACAACTGCCTGTAAAATTATCCACGGATATACTGATGCGTCAGATTTGCATGAGGAGCTGTGTCTATTATTTATACCTAATAATTACCATCGCTCCCGGAAGCATATTAAATGATTTAATGTCCCATTTTGTATGCCGATCCACCTCCTCCATACTACGCATGTTGACCATGCTCAATGCGCTCGTGGAGACCAGCCCAGGTTTGGATTTGTTCGCTGAAGAATGGAAGACAATATGTTGGAATGTTTGCGATTTTGTGAGCGGACAGAATGAATGATTAGTTGAGTTTAGTGTAAATGGCTAATCGCTGTACTAAATATATATCTATACAAATAAATAAAATTGAAGTGTCTGTTTGTAGTGCCAAAATAACAGCTTTTTACTAAATGCAAACACAAATTTTAAATTTTTTGTCTGACTGTCTGTTTGTTCCGGGTAATCTCCGAAACGGCTGGACCGATTTTGACGGGACTTTCACTGGCAGATAGCTGATGTTATAAGGAATAACTTAGGCTACTATTATTTTAGAAAAATGATTAGGGTACCGCGCAAAAAATAAAACCCTTGAAATCCAATATATATATTCTATGTCAAGTGTCTATGTCGAAGTACTCTAAATTTCTTTAAAATTAAACGCGGGTGAAACCGCGGGTCCCAGCTAGTAATAAATAAATATTTATCCTGGTAGTGTTTATTCTAATGGTGTATAAAAAGGTGAGTCTAATCCTATATTGTTTGAACATAATTTTCACTCATAGAAACACAAATACAGATCTTTATTAATATCTATTTATACAGATTATTTTAAATTCAGCATTGTAGTTTATCAATTTCCTTTCATCAGATATTCAGATCATCAAATATCTTTAAAACGAATTAAGTAATTGACTAATTACTGTTAATGCGATGGATATCTGCATTTAGAGTATAAAAGCCGAATGGATTCATTTTATCACTACATTCAAGCAAAATGTTCAGCCTTGTTGCAGTCCTAAGCCTGTTGGCTCATGGCCTCCTGGCATCTACCTTGTCCGACGTCAACCGAGAGTGCATTGCTGCCAACACTGCCGAATCCTCAAACGACCTCCTGCTCGGGAAATGGTATAGAGTATACGAGTTCATAAACAATTCCTTAATTTCCTCCACCGCTTGCCCCGAACTTACTTTCACTAAACCCACCGTGTGGGAGCTTCAGTCGTATCGCGACCGATACGACTCTGCCGGGTTCCCCTTCACGTTAGACGAGAACCCTACCCTGTTCAATGAAAATGATTACTTCCACGGCATGTACTCGGGCCACACAGAAGCTAAGTTCTACGTTTTGTCTCCTAACACGACCATGGCTATAAACGGTGAGGGTTACGAAGTGAATATATTTCGGCCTATCAATGAAAACTACATACTGCACTGGAGGTGCGCCCTGAGAGGGTTTAACAGATGGCTGCTGGGTCGCGACCGGTATGCACCGCAGGAGGAAATGCTGCAAGTCATAGCAAGCATACCTGAAGTTAGTAGAATGTTCGCTCGAAGATACTGCGTTCCGATATAAATGAGACTAATACTGGCTTCACTTAAACGAAAATGAATTTTTATTGTTGAGTAAATGGCTCCGTGTATTCTTTTGTTTTATTAAATCATATTGTTTGTGGAATTAAAGGTGAAAAGGCCCAGGACTTCGAACCAATGACATTTTACAAAAAGACGCGCCATACACGAACATTATTGAAAGAAAGAAAATAAATTTATTCGGATAGATAGGGCAACATACATTTATATATATATATTACATATATATTACACTTACAGAAAGTATAAATTAAGTAAATAAAGCAAAATAATACAAAAACAAACCGTTAACAAACATATTGACATCAAGATACAACAAACCATGCAATATGAAGATAGCTGGAAGAATAAATGTATTATAATGAAACACTAATTATACCTCACATGACATAAAGTTAATGGTTAGTGGTGTGCGTCGCAATACCGATCAAAAAGAGACATTTCTCAGCCTAAACCCACATCGCAGTTAGCGGTGCGGCACTGATTTTCAGCAATACCTCGTAGTATGCATATTCATAAAATAATTTGTAATCTATATCATTTGAGTATCCATTTCATAATTACAGATGGCATCCTACAATTATATATTTAAACCTATATTTATACATAACGCCATGTTATGTTACATATTATATTTCATTTAATTAATATTATCAAAATTGCAATTAGTATTCAAATATGATAGAAACACATATATGTAATACTGCATGAGAGAGAGGAAGTGAAAGTTAAAGAAAGTGTAATGCTGAAAAATGAAAATGGCTGATTTGCAGATAATGTGAAGATTTTATTTGTACTAATGTGTGAAAACTAAGTGACTTAGCTGTGTTGTCTTTATTATTGCATAGTTACTAGTATAATATATAGAACTTGTACCGTGTCAAGTGAGTGAATTTGATATGGGTCGAAGTTTACATCAAATTTATTTAGATGAACCAAGAACTATAATTTATTAGAGCAAGTTGACTACTGGAAGGACGCCACTCAGTCTAGAATGTACATAAACATATTGAGTTCATAGCTTTCATTCTGGTGTGTTAAGCAGAAGTTGTTTAAACTTTTTATTAAAACCAGAAATTGATTTTAGGGTACGGAGTGGTGGTGGTAAGTTATTCCAGCAGCTGTGGGTGGCAGCAAATTTAAAACTGCCACGGAAGGCGGCAGTTTATGTCTCGGTGTGAGTAAGAGGTATGAAAAAGCCCGAGTTTTATGCCTATTATGGTCACTAGACCAAGTGAGTTTTTTGTAGAGGTATTCTGGCGTTTCAGATAATATAAGACCAAAAAGTAGGGTCGCAAAATGGAGCCACCTGCGTGACGACATTCTCATCATGTTTCCGTCATTAAGAAATTGAGTAATATGTGAACGAGGTGGAATAATAAAACAAAACCGAGCACATGCATTTTGCACCCATTGTATAAGCCTCTCAGTTCTACTAAGTAGGCAGGTCCCATACACCGTGTCCGCATAGTTTACCTTTGATAGTATGAGTGACTCACAAAGCATGATGCGCATATCCACACTGATGTAGGGTCAGATCTAGTATAGCAATTCAAGCCGGTAAAAGCAATTGCGGACGGCTTCGAGTATGTGAGTTTCAAACTGCAGTAAGCCGTCAAGAACTACACCGAGGTTGCGAGCCTCTGGTACCTGCTTTACTTGGCATCCATCAATCTTCACATCAGGATTACTACCTTGAATTTTTTGCACTACATCTCTGGAGCCCATGATTAAATATTTGGATTTGTCCGGGTTAAGTACTAAGGAATGTTTCTACATGCCCACTCTGAGACCCTGTCTAATTCTTCATTCATTTTCCTTACAGATTCATGACAGTCCTGCGGATGGAAGGAGATGTTAACCTGGAGGTCATCAGCATATAGGTGAAACTTGCAGTTGTTAAGGGTGTTTGCTATATCTACGGTATATATAATAAAGAGTAGAGGGCCAAGGGTGGATCCTTGTGGGACGCCCCTAGCCACTGAGCTGACCGATGATGCAGCATTGCTACTGTTGGCACATTACTTGGCTTATTACTTGGCACCTGAACAAACTGATAGCGATTGCTTAAATAGCTGTCAAACCAATGCACTGTTTCTGAATCACAGCCATAAAAAGTGAGCTTGGAGAGAAGAGGAGTATTAATTGAATCAAAGACGTGAGAGAAATCATTTGCACTACAGAACCGCACGCCGGCCGCCATTAGACCGCGTATTAAAAAATAAAACAGTATACATTTTTTTATTTACAATATCGGTTTACATTACGTATTTATTTATTTATGAAATAAAACTTATTTTTCTCTCATAGTTGCAGTAGGACACAGTGTGGTGTCGGCTACGAATAGCACCAGCCCATTTCATCCCGTGGGTGTCATAAACGGTGACTAAGGGATTCACATTAGCCGGAGGATGGGCAGCAGCGTCCTTCGAATACATTTACCTTTTTTTTCTTTTGTTTTCTTGTAATCTATAAGTGAAGAGCTATTTTCCATAATTTTAGGTTCAGTACTTTCGGAGATAAGTGTGATGGCTAATTATCGCCTATTTTCTTAAATGACATTAAAACATTTTATTAAAAAAATATAAACTAAACATATTTAAGACCGACATACAGAATGCCACCACCCCATCTCCTCCCATGGGTGTCGTAAAAGTCGACTAAGGGATTAGCCGGAGGATGGGCTACACACACACACAGCGTCCTTCGAGTACATTAACAACTCAACTGCGATCGCCAACCCGCCTACCAAGCGTGACGATTATAGCAAAACCCCCCAATGAGCCCACAACACATCCACATCGGTGGTTGTGGTGATCTTTGGGAGAGGCCTGTGTCCAGCAGTGGACTTCATTCAGCCGAAATGATGATATTTAAGACCATCACAACAAGCCTTTTCATGTAATATATTACACGGTACAGTCAGCAAAACTGTATTCTTGATTTTTCTATATTACCCCCCAAAAGTGTCCTTCATATTCAAAATGTATTTATTTACATTACACTTCCGTGTTTGGGTTTAAGAAATCTATCTGTGTACTACTACTAAGCAATAATGTATTGCATTCTAGAAATTTGTGACATTTGCGTCTAGAAACTGTTCAAAACCGTTTCCTTTGGAATCTAAGTTTTCCTGTCGGTGTAGCTAAGCTCAAACAACTGTCTGCCCTCTGCTCACACTCTTTAACTTTCGTGCTCCATCAAGAATTCCACGTAGACCTATTACTCCAGTTAGTCTTCGATAGAAAAGAAAGGGTTTAGGAGCAACTCTCCATGTGCTAGGCTATGTAAAGTTTTAAATATTTGTAGTGAACAAGTTGCTTTCCATTTCGATTCTCTCACTAAGTAGAAATCTCATTTTCTGAACTGTTTGGTTTGTTATAAAGTCATTTGAATAGTTTTTACATTGGAACTGTCTTTTAGTGTTAAGTTTTTTTGTATATGTTTGATCACGTTCCCTGTTATGTATTGTTCATCATCTACGATCGAGAGTACCGAACTGGCACCTTGCAACTTTTATTTATACCCTAAAATAAAAGATAAACTCACAGGAACTAGCTTTATGATTCCCAAAGATACCGTGGCTGCGTTCGACAAAAACGTGAAAGAGATCTCTAAAGAAGAGCGAGCTCACTACTTCAGTCAATGGTTCCATCGCATGTAACGGTGCTTAGAAATTAACGGAGACTACTTCGAAAAACAATAAAAATATTAGCAGGTTTATACATAATTACGTTTTTGCTTTTCTAAAAACTTTTAGTGTGCCCCTTGTGTTAGCATATATACACATAGTACGCAATAGGATAGACGTACGTCTTTTCGTCAACAATACCGCAATGCCTCAAGACGAAAGTCTTTAACCAGTGTGTGTTACCAATAATGATATGGAACAGAGACGTGGTCACTCACAATGGGCCTCATAAAAAAGCTCAAGGTCACTCAGCGAGCTATGAAGAGAGCTATGCTTAGTATTTCTCTACGAGATCCAATCAGAAATGAGGAGATCCGTAGAAGAACTAAAGTCGTCACCATAACTGAAAGGATTAGTAAACTGAAGTGGCAATGGGCGGGGCACATTGCTCGTAGAACTGATAGCCGTTGGGGTACAAAGGTTCTCGAATGGAGACCGCGCACCGGAACACGCAGCGTGGGACGACCTCCAACGAGGTGGACAGACGACCTGGTGAAGGTTGCTGGGATTCGTTGCATGTGACCGCTCGTTGTGCAAATCTAAGGGGGAGGTCTTTGTTCAGCAGTGGACATCATATGGCTGATATGATGACACAATAGACTATCTCATTTTCTTGATCATGTTAAGGTAGTCTGTTTATATACCTTTTACAGCAACCTACACTTACATATATTGTACTGGTAGTGTTTATTCTAATGGTGTATAAAAAGGTGTGTTGTATCCTATATTGTTTGAACATAGTTTTTCACTCATAGAAACACAAATACAAATCTTCATTAGCATCTACTAATACAGATTATTTTAAAGTTGCAGTGTAGTTTATCAATTTCCTTTCATCAGATATTCAGATCATAAAATATATTTAATTCACACTTTATCTATCACGTGCCTAGTGTATGAAAATAAAGTAATTGACTAATTACTATTTATGCGATAGTTATCTGCACTTAGAGTATAAAAGCCGAATGGATTAATTTCATCACTACATTCAAGCAAAATGTTCAGTCTAATTGCAGTCCTAAGCCTATTGGCTCAAGGGCTCCTGGCTTCTACCTTTTCCGACGTCAACCGAGAGTGCATTGCCGCCAACACTGCCGAATCTTCAAATGACCTCCTCCTCGGGAAATGGTATAGAGTATACGAGTTCATAAACAATTCCTTAATTTCCTCCACCTTTTGCCCCGAACTTACTTTCACTAAACCCACCGAGTGGGAGCTTCAGTCGTATCGCGACCGATACGACTCTGCCGGGTTCCCCTTCACATTAGACGAGAACCCTATCCTGCTCAATGAAGACGATTACTTACACGCCATGTACTCGGGCCACACTGAAGCTAAGTTCTACGTTTTGACTCCTAACACGACCATGACTATAAACGCCGAGGGTTATGAAGTGAATATATTTCGGCCTATCAATGAAAACTACATACTGCACTGGAGGTGCGCCCTGAGAGGGTTCAACAGATGGCTGCTGGGTCGCGACCGGTATGCGCCGCAGGAGGAAATGCTGCAAGTCATAGCAAGCATACCAGAAGTTAGTAGAATGTTCGCTCGAAGATACTGCGTTCCGATATAAATGAGACTTATACTGGCTTCACTTAAACGGAAATGAATTTTTATTGTTGAGTAAATGGTTCATTGTATTATTTTATTTTATTAAACCATATTGTTTGTGAAATTAAAGGTGCAAAGGCCCAGTGACTTCGAACCTATGACATTTGACAAATAGACGCGCCATACACGTACATTATTGCAATACAGAACGGCACGCCGGCCGCCATTAGACCGCGTATTAAAACATAAAACAATGTACATTTTTTTATTTACAATATCGGTTTACATTACGTATTTATTTATTTATGATATAAAACTTATTTTTCTCACACAGTTACAGTAAGTATAATTCATACATTGTCTATAAACACAGGATGGCATTCATACGTCATATCAGCCATTTATACGCCCACTGCTGAACATAGGCCTCCCCCATAGACTTCCACAATTGTATCATCATTATGGGGGGAACTTGCCAATACTCACCACGCTTGGCAAGCGGGTTGGTGCGCGCAGTATGGCTACCGTTTCACAAAAGGGACGCTGCTGCCCTTCCCTCTGGTTTAGATTCCCTTAGTCGCCTTTTACGACATCCACGGGATGAGATGGAGTGGTGCTATATTCTTAATCCGGACACCACACGGACTTGACACAGGATGGCATTATTTCTTCGCAATATGTTGCTGAATTACACTTATGATTCACGTTGAGCCACGACACTGGTAGATGCGTGACTAAGTGAACTCCGGGCAATTACCTTGCGTTCATGTGACCATCGTAGAGCGCGGGCAACGCATCTACACTTATAAAAACATCTTAGCTTTGAACCTCATCCCAATACTATTAACGTCAACCCAGCCCTCAACCAAGCTCCAAGCTATGTTTTGTTTAGTTTTCAGTTTACAGTATATCTTTATCACAAAAAAGAAACGTTGTTAGAAAGACATATTTATGTTATAACAAACATAACAAATAACAATAAATTATAGCGATCAAATAAGAACTTCAGCGAGAAGTTAGATGTGCTATGGATAAGATTTGTCTTAAACCTAAGAACAATAATAAAAATAAATCAGACAAGTGCGAGTTGAACTCGCGTGGAAAGGGTTCCAAAATTGCTGAATATGTTTATTGATGAATTCTTTCTTGTAGTAATAATTTATTCCAAGAACAAACTTAAGATTGTAGTTGAAAAACATGTTCTCTGATACATTCCAACTGCAAACCTAAGTTTCTACGCACAATATTCAAAGATTTACCATGCTATTTTAATACTATAGACTTCTAATAAGTTTTCCTGTAATCTATAAGTGAAGAGCTCTTTTCCATAATTTTAGGCTCAGAACTTTCGGAGATAAGTAAATCGGAGATGGTAAATTTTCGCCTATTTTCTTAAATAACTGAATATCGTTTCATTTAAAATTATAAACTAAATATATTTAAGACCTTCACAACAAGCCTTTTCATGTAATATATTACATGGTACAGTCAGCAAAACTGTATTCTTAAAATGTCTATATTACCCCCCAAAAGTGCCCTCCACATTCAAAATAAAACAACTGCCTGCCCTCTGCTCACACTCATTAACTTTCGTGCTCCATCAAATAATTCCACGTAGACCTATTACTCCAGTTTGTATTCCATAGAAAAGAAAGGGTTTAGGAGCAACTCTCCATGTGCTGGGTTATGTAAAGTTTTAAGTACTTGTAGCGATCAAGTCTCTTTCCAGTTTGATAACTGAGCAGAAATCTCATTTTCTGAACTGTCTGTTTGGTTTGTTACAAAGCCATAAAAATGGTTTTTACATTGGAATTGTTTTGTTAGTGTTAAGTTTTTTTTTTTTTTTTTTTGTAAATGTTTGATCACATTCCCTGTTTTGTATTGTTCATCATCTACGATCGAGAGTCCCGAACTGGCTCCTGGCGACTTTTATTTAATCCCCAAAATAAAAGATCAACTCAGAGGAATTAGCTTTATGAACCCCGAAAATACCATGGTTGCGTTCGAAAAAAAAGTGAAAGAGAGAAAAACTTCTCTAAAGAAGAGCGAGCTCACTGTTTCAGTCAATGGTTTTACCGCATGCGACGGTGCTTAGAACGTAACGGAGACTAGTTTGAAAAACAACATAAATATTAGCAGGTTTATACATGTTTACGTTGATCCTTTTCTAAAAACTGTTAGTGTGACCCTTGTGTTAGTATATACACACATACTACACAATAGAATAGACGTACGTGTTTTCGTCAACAATACTGCAATGCCTCCAGACGAAAGTCTTTAACTAGTATGTGTTACCAGTGATGATATATAGAACAAAGACGTGGTCATTCACAATGGGCCTCATAAGAAAGCTCAAGATCACTCAGCGAGCTATGGAGAGAGCTTTGCTTGGTATTTCTCAACGAGATCGAATCAGTAATGAGGAGATCGGTAGAAGACCTAAAGTTTTCGACATAGCTGAAAGGATTGGTAAACTGAGGTGGCGATGGGCTGGGCACATTGCTCGTAGAACTGATAGCCGTTGGGGCAAAAAGGTTCTCTAATGCATACCGCGCACCGAAACACGCAGCATGGGTCGACCTCCAACGAGGTGGACAGACGACCTGGTGAAGGTTGCTGGGATTCGTTGCATGTGACCGCTCGTTGTGCAAATCTAAGGGGGAGGTCTTTGTTCAGCAGTGGACATCATATGGCTGATATGATGACACAATAGACTATCTCATTTTCTTGAACATGTTAAGGTAGTCTGTTTATATACCTTGTACATCGATCTACACTTCTATATATTGTCCTGGTAGTGTTAATTATAATGGTGTATAAAAAGGTGTGTTTTATCCTACATTGTTTGAACATAATTTTTCACTCATAGAAACACAAATATAAATCTTCACTAGCATCTATTAATACAGATTATTTTAAAGTTGCAGTGTAGTTTATCAATTTCCTTTCATCAGATATTCAGATCATAAAATATATTTAAATCACACTTTATCTATCACGTTCCTAGTGTATGAAAATTGAGTAATTGACTAATTACTATTTATGCGATGGCTATCTGCATTTAGAGTATAAAAGCCGAATGGACTCATTTTATCACTACATATAAGCAAAATGTTCCGTCTTATTGCAGTCCTAAGCCTGTTGGCTCATGGCCTCCTGGCATCTACCTTGTCCGACGTCAACCGAGAGTGCATTGCCGCCAACACTGCCGAATCTTCAAACGACCTCCTCCTCGGGAAATGGTATAGAGTGTATGAATTTATAAACAATTCCTTAATATCCTCCACCGCTTGCCCCGAACTTACTTTCACTAAACCCACCGTATGGGAGCTTCAGTCGTATCGCGACCGATACGACTCTGTCGGGTTCCCCTTCACGTTAGATGAGAACCCTATCCTGCTCAAAGAAGACGATCACTTCTACGGCATGTACTCGGGCCACACTGAAGCTAAGTTCTACGTTTTGTCTCCTAACACGACCATGACTATAAACGCCGAGGGTTATGAGGTGAATATATTTCGGCCTATCAATGAAAACTACATACTGCACTGGAGGTGCGCCCTGAGAGGGTTCAACAGATGGCTGCTGGGTCGCGACAGGAATGCGCCGCAGGAGGAAATGCTGCAAGTCATAGCAAGCATACCTGAAGTTAGTAGAATGTTCGCTCGAAGATACTGCGTTCCGATATAAATGAGACTTATACTGGTTTCACTTAAACGAAAATGAATTTTTATTGTTGAGTAAATGGCTCCGTGTATTCTTTTGTTTTATTAAATCATATTGTTTGTGGAATTAAAAGTGCAAAGGACTGTGACTTCGAACCAATGACATTTTACAAATAGACGCACAATACACGTATGTTATACAGAACTACACGGGGTCCGCCATTAGACCGCGTATTAAAAAAAAAACAATGTACATTTTTTTAACAATATCGGTTTACATTACGTACCTATTTATAAATTTATGATATAAAACTTATTTTTCTCTCACAGTTGCAGTAAGTATAATTCATACATTGTCTATAAACACAGGATGGCATTATTTCTTCGCAATATGTTGCTGAATTACGCTTATGATTCACGTCGAGCCGCGACACTGGTAGATGCGTGACTAAGTGAACTCCGGGCAATTACCTTGCGTTCATGTGACCATCGTAGAGCGCGGGCAACGCATCTACACTTATAAAAACATCTTAGCTTTGAACCTCGTCCTAATACTATTGACGTCAACCCAGCCCTCAGCCAAGCTCCAAGCTATGTTTTGTTTAGTTTTCAGTTTACAGTTAATCTATATCACAAAAAGAAACGTTGTTAGAAATAAATATTTTATGTTATGAAACAAATAACAGTAAATTATAGCGATCAAATAAGAACTTCAGCGACAAGTTAGATGTGCTATGGATATAGATTTGTCTTAACCTAAGAACAATAATTTAAAAAAATCGGACAAGTGCGAGTTGAACGCGCGTGGAAAGGGTTCCGAAATTACTGAATACGTCTTTTGTTGAATTCTTTCTATAAAATATATAGTAATAATTTACTCCAAGAACACACTTAAGATTGTTGTTGAAAAACATGTTTTCCGATACATTTCAACTGCAAACGTAAGTTTGTACGCACAATATTTGTGACTTCTTATCAGTTTTCCTGTAATCTTTAAGTGAAGAGATATTTTCCATAATTTTAGGCTCAGTACTTTCGGAGATAAGTGGGATGGTAAATTTTCGCCTATTTTCTTAAGTAACCTAAAAACTTTGTATTTTTAAATTATAACAAGCCTTTTCATGTAATATATTACAGGGCAAAACTGTATTCTTAAATTTTCTATATTACCCCCCAAAAGTAACCTCCATTATCAAAATGTATTTATTTACATTACACTTCTGTGTTTGGGTTTCAGAAATCCGTCTGTGTACTACTACTATGCAATACATTGTTCGCGTCTAGAAAGCGTTCAAAACCGTTTCCTTAAGCATCTAAGTTTTCCTATTGGTGAAGCTAAGCTAAAAAGCCTGCCCTCTGCTCACGCTCATTAACTTTCATGCTCCATCAATAATTCCACGTAGATCTATTACTCCAGTTTGCCTTCCATAGAAAAGAAAGGGTTTAGGAGCAACTCTCCATATGCTAGGTTATGTTAAGTTTTAAATACTTGTAGCGATCAAGTCTCTTTCCAGTTTGATAACTGAGAAGAAATCTCATTTTCTGAACTGTCTGTTTGGTTTGTTATAAAGCCATTAAAATGGATTTTACATTGGAATTGTTTTTTTAGTGTTAAGTTTTTTAGTAAATGTTTGATCACATTCCCTGTTTTGTACTGTTCATCATCTACGATCGAGAGTCCCGAACTGGCTCCTTGCGACTTTTATTTAATCCCCAAAATAAAAGATAAACTCAGAGGAATTAGCTTTATGAACCCCGAAGATACCGTGGCTGCGTTCGAAAAAATCGTGAAAGAGATTTGATTTATTTGATTTGATTTATAAATTAAATTAATTAATTAAATCTCTAAAGAAGAGCGATCTCACTGTTTCAGTCAATGGTTCCATCGCATGCGACGGTACTTAGAAAGTAACGGAGACTAGTTCGAAAAGCATTAAAAATATTAGCAGGTTTATACATAATTACGTTTTTGCTTTACTAAAAACTTTTAGTGTGACCCTTGTGTTAGCATATATACGTATAGTACACAATAGAATAGACGTACGTCTTTTCGTCAACAATACCGCAATGCCTCCAGACGAAAGTCTTTAACCAGTGTGTGTTACCACATAGTTCAGAGTTTTGACATATGGAACAGAGACGTGGTCACTCACAATGGGCCTCATTAGAAAGCTCAAGGTCACTCAGCGAGCTATGGAGAGAGCTATGTTTGGTATTTCTCTACGAGATCGAATCTGAAATGAGGAGATCCGTAGAAGAACTAAAGTTGGCGATATAGCTGAAAGGATTAGTAAACTGAAGTAGCAATGGGCGGGGTACATTGCTCGTAGAACTTATAGCCATTGGGGTAAAAAGGTTGTCTAATGGAGACCGCGCACCGGAACAGGCAGCATGGGTCCACCTCGTTGCTCGGCCAAGTAATCTCCCCAAAGGATTTAACAACAAAGGAAATAGAAAAACGGATTGGAAATGCATGTCTTGCAAGGAAATTATGAAAAATAAACAAACAAAAATAATAATAAAGAGAAAACTATACGACACTTGTGTGCTGCCGATTCTCACATATGGTTCCCAAACATGGGCTCTTACGAAAGCCCATGCTGCAAAATTAGAAACATGCCAGCATGCTATGGAAAGAAGTATGGTTGGGAAAAGTAAAAGTGACAGAATGAGGAACAAACTAATTAGGAAGATAACCAAAATACAGGACGTCACAGTAAAGATAAAGGAACTGAAATGGAAATGGGCAGGACATACAGCAAGAGGGCAGGATAAATGGAGCAAAGCTATGATGTCATGGTACCCAAGGGATAGAAAAAGAAAACGAGGAGGACAATTTAGAAGATGGGAAGATGAAATCATAGCGGTAGCGGGAAGAATTTGGACTCGGACGGCACAGGATAGGACGAAATGGAGGGAATTAGAGGAGGCCTTCGTCGCGGGACGAACGGACATCAATAAATATATATCATAAGCAGTGTACACTAAGCGATTTTGTAAATGTCTGAAATAAAGGCTATTATTATTATTATTTCAATGAATAAATGTTTATTAAAGTTAACTCCTCTGTTTTTTTTACTATCAAGGTGATATCGAGATAGTGATCCTTCGATTACGGACCGGAGTAAAGTAACTATTCACAAATAATTTGAGTTAAAGAAAAAAAACTAGAAAAGGAATGTTTCATTACGAGATGCTTAAAAATCGGTTTCAAGGTAGAGATTTTTCGGAAAATTTTGTAGTACTGTAAATCCGTAAGATTTTGCTGAACATATATTATGTTTTTTTGGTAGTTATTGACCCAAGCTCTCACCCCTTACAGTACGTCGTGCTATTTACTGGACATCCTGAATATTAATACAGATTATTTTAAAGTTAGCTTTGTAGTTTATCAATTTCCTTTTATCAGTTATTCAGATCATAAAATCTATTTAAATCACGCTTTATCTATCACGTGCCTAAAAACGTGTCTGAAAATTAAGTAATTGACTAATTACTATTTATGCGATGGCTATCTGCACTTAGAGTATAAAAACCGAATGGATTAATTTTATCACTACATTCAAGCAAAATGTTCCGACTTATTGCAGTCCTAAGCCTGTTGGCTCATGGCCTCCTGGCATCTACCTTTTCCGACGTCAACCGAGAGTGCATTGCTGCCAACACTGCCGAATCCTCAAACGACCTTCTCCTCGGGGAATGGTATAGAGTATACGAGTTCATAAACAATTCCTTAATTTCCTCCACCTTTTGCCCCTTACTTACTTTCACTAAACCCACCGAGTGGGAGCTTCAGTCGTATCGCGACCGATACGACTCTGCCGGGTTCCCCTTCACGTTAGACGAGAACCCTATCCTGCTCAAAGAAGACGATTTCGTAGACGCCATGTACTTGGGCCACACTGAAGCTAAGTTCTACATTTTGTCTCCTAACTCGTCCTTGGGTATAAACACCGACGGTTATGAAGTGAATATATTTCGGCCTATTAATGAAAACTACATACTGCACTGGAGGTGCGCCCTGAGAGGGTTCAACAGATGGCTGCTGGGTCGCGACCGGTATGCGCCGCAGGAGGAAATGCTGCAAGTCATAGCAAGCATACCAGAAGTTAGTAGAATGTTCGCTCGAAGATACTGCGTTCCGATATAAATGAGACTTATACTGGCTTCACTTAAACGAAAATGAATTCTTACTGTTGAGTAATTGGCTCCGTATATGCTTTTGTTTTATTAAATCATATTGGTTGTGTGCGCTCATTGGTTGGTTTTGCCATAATCGCCACGCTAGGTAGATGGGATGGCGATCGCAGTTGAGTTATAAATATACCCAAAGGACGCTGTTGCCCTGCCTCTTGACTAATCCAATAGTCGCCTTTTACGACATCCACGAGGTGATATGGCGTGGTGGTATTCTGAGCCGGCACCACACGGCTTTAATTAATTAATAAAATTATTAATTCATTAATTATTGTGCCGTCATTTTGAAGAGAAGTTGCCAGTACTCACCACGCTTCGCGGCGGGTTGGTGAGGGCAGTATGGCTGCTGTTCCACAGAAGGGACGCTGCTGCCAATCCTTTTGATTTAGACACTTTATTTTGTTTTGTTTGAATAAATATTTGGACAAATATTATTTTGGCAAACTTACTCCACTGATCTACGTCTAGATTAGACTTATAATTTTATCATTTTAATCATGTTTCCCCGGGTCCTGGTTTAACGCACATAACGTCTGTTTACCAAGAATATGATAATAGTATGTTATTTCACATGTACGCGGGCCCGCCTTTTGACTTTCTCTAGATCTCTCTAGATCGCAATATATTTAATATTTCAACGTTTTTAAGTATAGAAGGTACTGTGAACTTTTCTTAGTTATATTGCGTAATTGTGTGTGCTAGCGGACATGTCATCATATCAGCCACAGGACGTCCACTGCTGAACAAAGGCCTCCCCCTTAGATTTCCACAACGAGCGGTCACATGCCGCTCTCATCCAACGACTCCCAGCGACCTTCACCAGGTCGTCTGTCCACCTCGTTGGAGGTCGTCCCACGCTGCGTTTTCCGGTGCGCGGTCTCCATTCGAGAACCTTTGTGCCCCAACGGCCATCAGTTCTACGAGCAATGTGCCCTGCCCATTGCCACTTCAGTTTACTAATCCTTTCAGCTATGTCGACAACTTTAGTTCTTCTACGGATCTCCTCATTTCTGATTCGATCTCGTTGAGAAATACCAAGCAAAGCTCTCTCCATAGCTCGCTGAGTGATCTTGAGCTTTCTTATGAGGCCCATTGTGAATGACCACGTCTTTGTTCTATATGTCATCACTGGTAACACACACTGGTTAAAGACTTGCGTCTTGAGGCATTGCGGTATTGTTGACGAAAAGACGTTGCGAAGTTTCCCGAACGCTGCCCAGCCGAGTCGGATTCGACGATTGACCTCTTTCTCGAAGTTGGACCTACCTAACTGGACAGTTTGTCCTAGGTAGACATACTCGTCAACAACTTCGAGAACAGAGCTCCCAACGGATATTGGGATGGGCACGACATGGACATTTGACATGACTTTTGTCTTGCCCATGTTCATTTTAAGGCCCACCTGTTGGGAAACTCTGTTGAGATCATCGAGCATTGTGCTGAGCTCTTGCAGCGATTCTGCCATGACTACGATGTCATCGGCAAATCGAAGGTGAGTGATATACTCGCCATTGATGTTAATGCCGAATCCTTTCCACTCCAGTAGCTTGAAGGCATCCTCCATTGCAGCGGTGAACAGTTTCGGGGAAATGACGTCCCCCTGTCTCACACCTCTCTGCAATGGAATTGCCCCCGTGCTCTGTTCATGTACTCGGACCGACATGGTGGCGTTTCTGTATAAGCACTTCAACACTTCAATGTACCGATAGTCAATCTGGCACCGCTGCAGAGATTGCAGCACTGCCCAGGTTTCGATCGAATCGAAGGCTTTCTCATAGTCCACAAACGCCAAGCATAGTGGCAGATTATACTCCTCGGTCTTCTGTATAACCTGCCGCAGCGTATGGATGTGGTCTATGGTACTGAAACCTTTTCGGAAACCGGCTTGTTCGGGACATGTAGCTATGACAAAGTTACCACAAGTAACCGTTCTCTTTGTTATTTTGTATATGAAGCATATGTACCTATATTAAAATATTGTACCTATTTGAAAATATTGTGCCTATATGACAGACTAACGTGTTGCTGAGGAGTTTTCTTAGCAACCACATTTCCCAGAAATGTATGCGAATAGCCCAACAGAAAAAAAAAAAACTGAGGAGTTTGTTGCGCCGTTTCTTCTCCCCAGCTTAAACATTAGGAAGCGGTGAAGGGTGGGCTTAAGAGGTGCTGTCTTTTGTTGACGTTAAAAAATAACTAATTTCTTAGTCTATTTTGAATAAATGATCATTTCATTTTCATTTTGATCATTTCATTTCATATCAACCGTCCACAAACGTCGTACCATATTTGTGCATAAAAGTTGAAATAAAATCATAATGAAAATGCACAATTTTTATTGATCCATGCACCAGGAAAATAGAATACCATAATTCTTATTTATCTCAACAATAGAGTTATAAAATGTAATAAATGTTGAAATCTCATTGAAGTCAGTTCTGCTCAAACTTGTCTCCAGAGACGAAATGCTCTACAATTTCATAAAACATTCTTTGTGCCCTGGCTCTAGACTGAGCATTTGCTCAAATTGCATTGAGCTAGCATTTGAAAAGCAATAGTTTGTGACCTAAATATAGAAAAGTATGTTATGTAATCTTTTTGAAAGGGTTGTTTTTATGGATTTGGAAGGGAGCGGATAATTTATATGAAAATAGGTCTACCTTATGCATGAAAAATAATGCCTAAGTAACGGTTTAATGGACATAAAAACGCAAGCAATTGATCTAGAGAAACATAAAGTACAGACCATCTCGAGCATTATTTATTCCCGGAAACCGACTAATTATTTGCTATCAAAACATTTTTTTTGCGAGTGTTCTTATCAAATGTTCTGTATGATAAATACATTTAAAAAAAAATTCTGTCTTGGTTTTTAAAACGTACTCTTCAGGACTTACGATCAGGGTAATTTTTTTGTGATAAATTTACTTTGACTAAAATTGAAATGTTTCCTTGGTCTACTACGAAACCCTAAAAATAAAGCACAAGAAAATATAGGTTTTATTTTTGGTAACAGCTTATCAAGTCTGTGAATGTTGGCAGTATATGGAAAAGTGGAAAATCTGTACGCAGTCTCACGTATTACTTCACTATTATTTCTCCTGTGTCGTGGGTGCGTTTACAGACATACATTCCACATACAATACACCCAGACCCGGAACAACTACCTGCAGATCATACAAATATTTGTTTCGTGCGGGAATCGAACCCACGATCCGGAGCGCAGCAGTCGACTGTATCAGCCACTGCACCAACCGTTTGATCCTATCTGTAAACGCACCCACGACACAGGAGAAATCCTAGTGTGGGGCAACGTTTAAAAAAAAAAAAAATTTTTTAATAGGAAATCGTTAGGGAAGGCAAAATTATTTGTTGCTATGAAGTCCCCGTTTACTTCAGAGACAGCAGTCAATATATCACAAAACTGAAGACTGCCCTCTGATGGAGTGTCTTCCTTAAGTATGATGACGAGTCTTTCTCTTTAGTCTCATCTTGGCTTTTTTAAATATATTGCATTTGGTTTCCAGTCTTTTCGGCTTAATATATTACGTTCTATCAGATGGCAACACTGTTCTGCATTTATAATGTGTAGAGAGATAAACAATAGTAATTGGCGTTCATTGTTTATGGTTGATAATAAGTGCAGAGGTCAAGTTAATCTTCACAATATAAGACGCTGTTTGTCTGTCATACGTTCCATTTAGGTACAACTTTACAACACTATATATGGCATGCATCTCGGGAGTTATTTTACCACCACAGTTATCGTTACAGCTACACCATCGTTTGTCAAAGGTACCAACTATGAAACACTGGATGAGCTTCACGATAACTAACCCATGCGTTTCGGCTGTCAGGATGAATCCACTCAAAACGGCTATGAAACATCCTGCTAAAGGCCATTCCAGACGTTATCCTAGATTTTTATACTATAATATTTTACCAATAATGTACTAAGACAAACCTTGATTTCTTTGACAAGTGAGTTTTTCTTGAAAATTACTAGTAAATTAAAGATCCTTTGGAATTTAGAAGAGGGTGGACTGTTAATGGATTGTTAGGAAGATTCTCCAATCTAAACCGTTGGTCAGCGGGGTGAAACCTTCATTTAAAAGTGACAGTAAAAATGTAATGTATGGAAGGTAAAGGTAAGGCAGTGTGGTGTCGGCTACGAATAGCACCAGCCCATCTCATCCCTTGGGTGTCGTAAAAGGCGACTATGGGATTAGCCGGAGGATGGGCAGCAGCGTCCTTCGAGTACATTAACAACTAAACTGCGATCGCCATCCCGTCTGCCAAGCGTGGCGATTATGGCAAAATGGCCCCCCCAATAAATTCCACAGCTGTGTCATCATTTTGGGGGGTATTTTCCAATACTCAGCACGCTTGGCAGGCGGGTTGTTGAGCGCAGTATGGCTACCGGTTCACAAAAGGGACGCTGCTGCCCATCCTTCTGGTTTAGATTCCCTTAGTCGCCTTTTTCGACATCCACGGGAGGAGATGAAATGGTGCTATATTCTTAATCCGGACACCACACGGACTTGCAAAATATAATAATTCAAAAAGAAGAACGAATTGAGGGCGGATTCTATTCTGAAAACAAATACATATATCATAAATATAAAAGAAATATATATCTATATTGTGCATAATCTTTAATTATTTATATATTTAGTATAGTATACGTAATTTAGTTATTTCATTATGTATTTGTGTGCACCACCAACTGCCGCATATATTATCCAGTTAAGTATTTCTCCATCCTAAGGTTGCCTCGAAGAAATCGCCGAGCGCGATAAGGCCACCCATTGTACACTAAAATATACTTTGAAGCACTACTGTTTTTATATATTTTACCGATTGGTATACAATAAAGAGTATAATAAATGAATAAAATAAAACAATCACAAACCATGTGTCAGGTCAGCAGGATGCAAAACAAATCGCAAAAGGTTACGAAATAAGTGTTCTTATTATTAAAATCTGTCGTTTAGCTCCCTTTAGATATAGCGCGATGCTAATTTTTTATTGATAATTATTTTTTACGTACTGATAACGAATGTGTTCACTCGTGTGAACTTACATAATATTTACTGTAAAACATAACTTTGTAGAAATATTGTTGTACTGATACTCAGTGCCCGTGAACAAAAGTGTAATGTTTTGTAGTCAATAACCTAACAAGGTCTGTAAAGGACATTTTTGTAAAATTTTAACTAATTCTAAGTTGTACTTTTGGAGTTTACATCAAATATATAAACACATACACAGACAGAAATTCTAAAAATTGCATGTTTGGCATTGGTCTCGTTTCTGGAGCATGGGGAAGTGATATTTTTCAAAATAATGTTCCCTGTACAGTTTGCTCTCTCTATGATTGTATTATTCATTTATTTATTTGACACTAAATGAATACATAACTTTTTTAAAGCTCTGATCCCTGAACTGGGCTATAATCTAGCCTGTGTGTCAGAAATCAGTTCCTTCTCCGTTTAAGTGACACAAAATATTTTTAAAAACCATGTGCTTTATACATTACTATTGTATTGATGCATGCAAGTACAAGAAAGAAAAATATGTGTGTGTATAATGCCAGTAATTATTAAGAGTTATATAATATTTATAACATTATTAGGTGTTAGCGTGTGTGTTTGTATAAGTATGTAAATGTGAGTGTGTTCGTGGGTGTGAATCTGTATGCATTGTAACAGTTCATGTAAATTTGGCTTAGGGAGATTCTTCACAGTATAAATTACAAATTATGTAGTACTTAACAGTAGCTTTTCTAAACTATTATAGTCATAATTACCTAACCATTTTAATGTCACATTTTTGAAATTTGTAATTGTTGTACTCCCTTGTTTGTAAATTTCTATTTAGAATTCTATATAACGTTGGTGCTTGAAAATTAAAATTATATAAATGTATAGATTAGACCACCAACTGTACGGCTGTTTTTATACATTTATCCTAGTAGTATTTATTCTAACTATGTTCCATGAAGAACGAATAATCATTAGACTATTGAGGGATAATGGAGTATACAATACAATACAATACAATACTCTTTATTGTACACCAAAAATAACAAAAATAAGATCCAATTTAGAAAAAGACATGTACAAAGGGCGGTCTTATCGCACACGGCGATTTCTGCCAGACAACCTTATATTATATATATATATATATTATACTTCAATGCTTTAAACTTTGATTTCCATCCATAAAACTACTTGACATAACTTAAACTTTAAGAAAACTTATAAAAAAGAATAGTGTTAAAGACCATCAATTATCTTTCACCAAAGAATCAAATCATTAAAATTCTTAATATCGCTTCTTATGTATCACCTACTCTTTGTACCTTATTCAGTTGACTTGTTATTATTTATGTGATAGCACTTAGAGTATAAAAGCTAAAGGAATTCGATTTATCTTTACATTCAAACAAAATGTTCCGTCTTATTGCAGTCCTAAGCCTGTTGGCTCCTGGCCTCCCAGCATCTACCTTGTCCGACGTCAACCGAGAGTGCATTGCCGCCAACACTGCCGAATCCTCAAACGACCTCCTGCTTGGGAAATGGTATAGAGTATACGACTTTATACACAGTTCCTTAATTTCCTCCACCTTTTGCCCCGAACTTACTTTCACTAAACCCACCGTGTGGGAGCTTCAGTCGTATCGCGACCGATACGACTCTGCCGGGTTCCCCTTCACGTTAGACAAGAACCCTATCCTGCTCAATGAAGACGATTACTTAGACGCCATGTACTTGGGCCACACTGAAGCTAAGTTCTACATTTTGTCTCCTAACACGTCCTTGGGTATAAACACCGACGGTTATGAAGTGAATATATTTCGGCCTGTCAATGAAAACTACATACTGCACTGGAGGTGCGCCCTGAGAGGGTTCAACAGATGGCTGCTGGGTCGTGACAGGAATGCGCCGCAGAAGGAAATGCACCAGGTCATAGCCAGCATACCTGATGTTAGTGGATTGTTCGCCCGAAGATACTGCGCTCCGATAATCAAGGATTATACAAGCTTCAATGTAATGAAAAAGAATCCTAACTGTTGAATAAACGGCTCCGTGTATTCCATTGTTTTATTCAATTATATTGTTGCTTGCCGTGTGGTGCCGGCTCAGAATGCCACCATCCCATTTCATCCCGTGGGTGTCGTAAAAGTCGACTAAGGGATTAACCGGAGGATGGGCAGCAGCACCTTCGAGTACATTAACAACTCAACTGCGATCGCCAACCCGTCTGCCAAACGTGGCGATTATGGCAAGACCCCCCAATGAGCACACAACACACCCATATCGGTCGTTGTGGTGATCTTTGGGGGAGGCCTGTGTCCAGCAGTGGACTTCATTTAGCTGAAATGATGATGATGACTGTTTGTGGATTTAAAGATGCAAAGGCCCTGTGACTTCTAACCCCATCTTTCGCACTAATGACGTCAACTGGGTCCTCGGCCAAGCTATGTTTAGCTTCTATAGTTATGGTGAACTGTTAATCTTTATAACAGTAAAACTTTTTATCAAAAAAAATACCGACTTCATAAACCTATATATGGGACCAACCCGAAAGCATTCTGCACCAGTTAAAAAAAGAATTGGTCAACAAATCTCGGTGTACATAATAAAAAATACGCATCGAATTGAGAACCTCCTCCTTTTTGAAGTCGGTAAAAAAGAAACCCCCCAATGAGCCCACAACACACCCATATCGGTCGTTGTGGTGATCTTTGGGGAGGCCCGTGTCCAGCAGTGGACTTCATTCGGCCGAGATGATGAAAAAAGAAACATCGTTTGAAATAAATGTTTTTGTTAGAAAACACGAGGAATAATTACAGAAATTCCACCACAAGTGCGATGATTAGTCTTAACCTACCAATCATTAGTTGTTACCACAGAAATAGACACCCTCACTAGAGTTAAGTGTACATGTACATTAGTACCATAACATTTTTTGTACATTGAACCTCATGTTGTCGGTATCAGTGACATGAACAATTTGTACCTGAGAGTCTCTTAAACTCACAACTTCAATTCAATTGTTTTATTGTGCTAGCTTTACCTAAGTAATTATCTGGACGACCGGTAACGAGATTTGTGGATCAT
This sequence comes from Diloba caeruleocephala, assembly GCA_947459985.1. Lineage (NCBI taxonomy): Eukaryota > Metazoa > Arthropoda > Insecta > Lepidoptera > Noctuidae > Diloba > Diloba caeruleocephala. The sequence goes on along the minus strand of OX381615.1, from coordinate 2,068,606 downwards.
ATAGAGAAAATCACAGGGATTTAGTACATGACATTGATGTGGCTTGGATTGGACTGTGGAAATCGGCTAGGTAAAGAGAAGCTAGTTCTTCCAAGAGAAGATCCAGTCTGCGTATGATAATGATTTTTTTACAGTCGCCTTCCTTCCACTAGAGGAAATAAAATGCTCACCCATTTTAGAGTGATCCCCTCCAAGATGTCACTAAAGGCGTGGCATCAATGGAGGGCACTAGTGTGATCTTACGAGGACCTGGTTTTAGCCTAGATGAGTCCAGCATGCCCCTTCACCTTTCCCCGGGGCGAAGGAAGTTCGTGTAGAATTTCCATCGCAGAACAAAAAAAAGTTTACTGAAAACTTATAAAATACGTACACTACCAAAAGAAATACTGAAAACTCCAAACATTTACGTGTCAATTGCTGACATTTTAATATTATTTTACCAGCTACTGTTTTAGCTACTTAATGTTTTCAGTACAGTTATTTTTAAATCTTAAATAAGCTATTATAAATTCAAAATCATTTAACAATCATCAAACTTGTATATTAGTTACTATCTTTTGTGTTTGTACTATTGCGTGATATGGTAATACATTTCGTATGTGTCTCAGCATTGGAGTGGTATTAACCTTTTATTATTTTGAGGATAGGTATTTATTTTATAATATTTTATTATACAATACGTTAAAAAGTTTTTGTTTTGGCTGTATATTTCTTATTAAAGTTATTTCTTTCGGCAGTTAAATATTTTATTCGGAAGATCTTTTTTTGCAGTAACTCATTTCATTCCCTACAATTAAGTCGTATTATGCTCATCATGCCCTTCATTTTAAAAGACTTTCGTCTAGCCCATGTTCATTTGAAGGCCCACCTGTTGGGAAACTGTCGAAATCATCAAGCATTGTGTGAGCTATTGCAGTGATTCTGCCATGCCTACGATGTCGTCGGAAAATCGAAGGTGAGTGATATACTCGCCATTGATGTTAATGCCGAATCATTTCCTCTTCAGTAGCCTGAAGGCATCCTCCATTGCAGCGGTGAACAGTTTCGGGGAAATGACGTCCTCCTATCTCACACCTCTTTGCAATGGAATTGCCCCCGTGTCTGTTCATGTACTAGGACCGGCATGGTGGCGTTTCTGTATGAACACTTTAGAACTTCGATGTACCGATAATCAATATTTTACGAGAATCATGTTTTGTAAATCTCCTTAGTAATTTGTTTGTTTTCGCGCCAGGCGTTTTACCGCTCGGCCCGATGTGAATTCTTCTAAATAATGTCAGATAGCTGAATATTACATGTCGCAGAGCTCAGCTTCACTTAAAATGACAGGTTACGTAACTGTGTCATAACCTGGCAACTCGGCAGCAGTCATGAGAAGTGAGGGATAGGCTTGAAAAAGACGAAAAGGTGAGATAAAAAAACTGTTACTGCTTTCAAGGGTATATATTCTCCTGCCTATTAGCAATTGGTTTTAGTTTGTATTACAATTTCAGATATACTTGTAAATAAAGAATTAAGAACAACATCTGAATTTGAATTAAAAAAATCTTTCCACACAAATTCGTAAATACTGATCGGTAACGTTATAAAGGCGAATTTTATTTATTCAACCTAGTAACGAGACGTTCATGTCATTTTTATGGAGGTCCTGCTTGACTACAAAAAATAATACTGAATAATGAAAAAAAAAACTGTTAAAAATGCCCTTCAAACCTGAACAATGTATTTTTGTTTTGATTGATTCCAAAAGACTTAAGAGTAATTATTAAATTGTAATATCAAAGGGCAACGAAATATAACTTAATTATTGATATAATCCAATAAAACGTTTTGCTTTAATTTTTTGACAAATTCATTACTTTAACCAAACTTACTCTGACGGCACGGTTGGTGCAGTGGCTGATACAGTCGACTGCTGCGCTCCGGGTCGTGGGTTCGATTCCCGCACGGAACAAATATTTATATGATCTGCAGGTAATTGTTTCGGGTCTGGGTGTATTGTATGTGGAATTCATGTCTGTAAACGCACCCACGACACAGGAGAAATCCTAGTGGGGGCAACGTTTATTAAAAAATAAATAAAAGAAAAACTTACTTCACTGATTGATAAGACGTATCAATCGTCCACTAACGTCAAGTTATCAAGAAAAAGCATACACTATCTAGATTTATCATCACAAGTTTTTTTTTTGTTGGTAACAGCTAATAGGTCAGTAAACTTTAGCAGTATATTAAAAATCTGGTCGCGGTCTCTTTCTTATAATTTTTTTTTTTGTTGGGCTTCTCGCATACATTTCTGGGAAATGTGGTCATTTGCTGGCGAAGCCAAAAGAGGCCGCCAGCCAGGGTTTCTTATAAATATTCACAATATGCTTTATAGAAAGAAGCAAATAACGATTCGTCAAGCTCCATGCTGCATCTCTGAGAGTACAGTCTTCTTAGCTCAGGCCTGGTCTTAATGATCTGCTGTACTTCTTCCTGTGATGCGTTTCTGTTTTTCGACAGAAGCCACTTGACATTACCTCCCATCGAACACCTCCAGAACAAAATAAAGCGGTCGTTGATTCGTCTGTATACATGCACTGCGTAACCTTCTTGGTTTACTTGCATCGTTGTCTTGGTGTTTGACACGTAGAGCTTAGCTTCTAAGCTTCCCGAAATCAAGCCTTTAACGAAAACCTCGTCAAGTAACAAAGAATTGTCATCTATGGAGTGAGAAATGTTAACAGAACTATACTTCAAACGATATTCTTTAAGTTCGTCTGCTGTTGGCTTGCTGAAAGTCATGTTAGGACACATACATAATTGCACCGGACTAAGTACATTAAATTTATAAATTTTGTACCACGTTCCCAATAGGAAATTGTTAAGGAAGACACCATTGTTTGTTGCAATGCAGTTCTCGTTCACTTCGGATGCAGACAAAACTGTTATAAGACCGAAGGCTGCTATCAGATGGAGTAACTTTCTTACGAATGATGATTCACGCAGAGTCGTCATCTTGGCTTTACCTCAAATGTATTTGCGTTGCCTTCCAATCTATTCAGTTGAATATTATATACTAACACATGGGGACACAGTTCTTCATTTATAATTGGTAGACAGATAAACATTAGTAATTTGCATTAATTGTTTATGTTTGATAATAGCTGTACAAAGGTCAAACTAATCTTCACAATATAAGACGCCGTTTGTCTGTCGCAATGAATTCTGTAATGAAATGATCATTTATTCAAAATAGATTAAAATATAGTTATATTTGAACGTCAACATTAGACAGCACCCATAAGCCCATCCTTCACCGCTTCCTAGTGTTTAAGCTGGGGAGAAGAAACGGCGAAACAAACTCCCCAGCAACACGTTAGTCTGTCAGATACAATATTTTTGGATACATGTCCTTAATATACAAAACAACAAAAATAATGGTTACTTGTAAGTCATAGTTAAATGTCCACTAAAACACACCATTATGTAATTCATCATCATCATCATTTCGGCCGAATAAAGTCCACTGCTGGACACAGGCCTCCCCCAAAGATCATCACAACGACCGACATGGATGTGTTGTGGGCTCATTGGGGGGTTTTGCCATAATCGCCACGCTTGGCAGACGGGTTGGCGATCGCAGTTGAGTTGTTAATGTACTCGAAGGACGCTGCCCATCCTCCGGCTAATCCCTTAGTAGACTTTTACGACACCCATGGGAGGAGATGGGGTGGTGGCATTCTGAGTCGGCATACGCCCCGCGCGTCCACCGCCACGCGCGAACGCCCGGCGCGGGTGCGGTCCAGTTCACAGTAATATAATGCCAGCTGGTATCATCTGACACTATCTGTCAAATATTATTTCATTAGCTGGACCGCACCAGCAGAGGAACACCTATCTTCACAAGTAGCACCTGTTTATGAATATGATGCAAAGATTAGCCATCACCCTCCTCGCCGTTAGAGGGAAGGAGATGAACTGACCCATGACACCAACGCAAGCAATGTTAAGTCGGGCCCCTTTGTGGTGGTATTTAAAATCTACTTTAATATCATGGTGTCTATAGTGTAGCCTAACATAGTGCAAAAATCATCAAATTATGCGAAGACCACTTTATAAAAAGCAGCCAAATGACTAGTTCTGAAGCAGTGCTCTTCATAATGTCGAACCTTATCAGTTATTTGCGCGGTGGTTAATATCAGCCGTTGACCTGAATTGTTTTTTATGATCAATTATTTGCCCTTCATCACCATGTCGTTGCATCCAAAATATTGCGTTGAATAGAGATATATTTAGTTCTCGTGATATAGCACTAATATTCCAGCCATCTCTATGTAAAAATATTATTTCTGCTCTTTAACTGCAAGGTATAACTTGTCATTATTTTTCTGGAAAACAAAAGTACTATGTGCCATATTTTTAGTTCATAGTAAACATAGACTAATACTTATACATATAATTTAGATAAATGTGTATTTTAACAAATGGATTGCTAATGTGAAAAACTTTGTTTAGTGAGATTTATATCATCAAATTGGCATTAATAATATTTTTGTAAGAAACGATGCTAAACAACTTATAAAAGGTAATTAGTACCTTGATATGACATTTAAGACCTTATTGCGCACAGTGTGAGAAAGAATACAATTTGAAAACTATTATATATTATTAGAGCACGACCGCGTTTTATAATAAAAACACCTAAATCAAACACACTTATTAAAAGTAATACAGAAGTAGGGTGCAATTATGTATTTTAAACTATTTAAAAGTTTTATAAAATTTCCCCAATACATTAGACGGCACGGTTGGCGTTGGCTAAGCAATTTTAACTTTCTGCGCAATGTACCGGTTCGATCACAAGGATCAAATATTTGTACGAACTATATATAGTTGTTTCGGGTCTGGGTGTTTATGCATGTGAGATTTATGTCTGTAAATAATACAATACCACAACTCATTTCAAAAATAATATTCTAATTTAATCAAATATTAATTTAATAATATGTTTCTTTTTCTGTCTTCAGTTTATTAATATCTTTTATTTTAAACCATAATCAATTAGCAATGTATAGAAACAATTGATAATTTTCTAGACCATATATGTTTTAATGCAATTTTATTGAGACAACACGTAGCATATTAAGAAAACCAACCAGGGAGGCAACTGTTTCTCCTTAATACAGGTCGCTCAGCAATCTAGCTAGGAGAACAGTAGCTCATCCAAAAATTTGTAATTTATTACCATATTTATTACCATACTTTGAATCATTATGAACCACAAATACCCGTATAAGCAATAAAGTATTATTGTCTCTCTATTACACGGGTTTATATCCCCTGTAAGGGGGAACCCGGTCCTTTGATAGGCTTACGCGGGGACATGGGTCCAACACGCAGAGGCCCTTTAGAGAATTTTAATCTAAAATGTAATGGGACACTAACCGGGAACTCTCCATGGCTACACTATAAAATGCAGTCTCGGATTGTCCCTGGAGGTGTAAAACTATTGTATAAGATGGAAACTTAAATTATAAGGCCTATTGTAATGGGTGCTAAACGGATTATATACTTCTAAAAATTTTTATTATTATTATTCCTTTATTTTAAATATATACATATAAATTACATTTTTAAATACATATAAAAAAAAACAATATATATTTAAAAATATAAAAAATAGTAGCCCACCGGCATCGGGAACAAGGTCCAAGCTACCGGTGGTTAGGGCTCCAGAGAGAGGAACCTCCTAACAATACGAGCCGTGTCCAGGAGTACCGCTTTCTGTATCAAGCCCTTGACCCAGCTGCCTAACGAGAGCCTCTTAAGGTGTTGGTCGAGGCTCTTGGCCATAAGGCCATTGGCCGTGACAACTATCGGCACAATGATTGCAGAGTCTACCTCCCACATGTCGACAACCTCGTGCGCCAAGTCAAGATACTTAATTTGCTTATCTTTCTCGGCCTTCACGAGATTCTCGTCATGCGGGATAGTTATATCAACAATCATTGTGCGGCGCTCTACTCGATCTATCACCACTATATCAGGCTTATTGGCTACAATAGTCCTGTCAGTAATGATAGATCGATCCCAGTACATTGTGACATGGTCATTCTCGAGAACTGGGTCGGGCACATACCTGTAGTATGGCACTTCTGAACTCACAAGGTTGTATTGCAGTGCAAGTTGCTGGTGGATAATCCTGGCTACTTGGTTATGCCTGTGCAAGTACTCGCCGTTAGCAAGACGAGAACAACCGGAAATAATGTGACGTATAGACTCGCCTGGACGGTGGCATGCCCGACAGATGTCAACCGTGCCGTCCTTCACAATATATTTTCGGTAATTATTCGTCATGATAACTTCATCCATAATTGCACAGATAAAACCTTCGGTTTCCCCAAACAGGTCACCGAAGCGTAGCCAAGACACGGACGCTACTAAGTTTACATCAGGCCCATGAAGGGCCCGGTAAAAGCGTCCGTGAAGCTCCTTGTTCTGCCATACCTCCATACGGTCATTAGTGTCAAGCACTACGGGTTTATGCCAGTTCTCTTTAGCCAAGGAGAGCGGGGTGAGTCCCTTGTCCATCGCAACCACATCTCGGTGCATCCCCACTTCGGCATGGAGAAAGTACTCCCTGAGGCTGCACACCTCACGATTGTGGAGGGTCTTAGCATTTAAAAAGCCTCGACCCCCACACTTTCGTGGGATGTATAGCCTCATTACCGACGATCGTGGGTGATGCATCCGATTTGTGGTCAACAACGAACGGACTCTTCTATCCAGAGCGTCTAATTCCGTCTGAGTCCACTTGAGTATGCCGAAAGAATAGACTAAGACTGGCATGACCCAACCGTTAAAGGCGCGTACCTTGTTACCGCCTGACAAAAGACTTTTCAGTACTTTTTTCAGGCGGCCAAAGAATCGCCCCTGTAACGATTGTTTCATGTCAGCTGCGTTGACACCTAACGCCTCCGACATACCCAAGTACTTGTAGGTTTCAGATGAGGAAAGGGATCTGATTTGTATGAAATCCGAAAGTTGTAATCCCTCGGATTCCATAATCTTCCCTCGTTTTACATGCATGACTGCACATTTGTCCACACCAAATTCCATCCTAATTGAGTTACTAAAAGTTTCAGTTACCTTCAGTAACTCTATTAGCCGCAAATTGTTGGGGGCAAAGAGTTTCAAATCATCCATGTATAAGAGGTGAGATATGATCTGACCACCTCTTCTCATCTGGTAGCCTAGCCCCGAACTCTCCAGCAGTGTGCTCAGAGGGTTCAAGGCTAAACAGAACCACAGGGGACTCAGGCTATCGCCCTGAAATATTCCACGCTCGATCCTGATCGGTTCAACGTTTCCTTGAATCTGTCTACATCCCGGATAGTGAAGTACCGTCCTCCATTGCCCCATACATGTGAACAGGAAGGTGCGTAGGGTTGCATTTATTTTATATAACTCTAGCACCCTCATGAGCCATGTATGTGGCATCGAGTCGTAGGCCTTCTTATAATCTATCCAGCATGTAGACAGATCCTTGCGGTTACGTTTAACCTGTTGGCTAATGGCCATGTCAATAAGGAGCAGCTCCTTAGTACCACGGGACCCATTCCTACATCCATTCTGAGAAGTAGACATGATGCAATTGTTATCAATATGTGTGTTAATTTTGACTCTCAGGATGGATGTAAGAAGTTTATAGACCGTCGGTAAACAAGTGATCGGTCTATAATTTTTGGGTTCCGTGGTACTACCTGATTTATGGAGCAGGTGGGTAATTCCTATTGTAAATAACTGTGGTAGCGAGTCCGACTCTAAGCATGACTGGAACTGAGAGGCCAAGCGAGCATGTGAACTACATATCCATTTGAGCCAAAAATTGTGCAGCCCGTCCGGTCCCGGAGATTTCCAGTTAGGCAACGGACGGACTGCACTGGCTACGTCTTGGGGGCTAATTACTATTGCCCCCATTTCTGATATTGGTTCACAAGCTCGTTCAACCTCTCGTATCCAATCACCTTCGGTATGGCTGACGGGCACCGACCATATGCTGCGCCAGAATGCATTCATGGCATCATCATCTGGTCGGTGGACTTCATCCATACCTTGGTCAGGTTGCTCCCAAGTTCTATATACCCACCTTTGGTCACTCTGGAATATGCGATTCAGGGTATACCGCTCCATTCGCCTTCTGTATCTACGAATACGGTTCGCCCATGCATAAACTTTCTGCTTCAGGTAGTCGATGCGCTCTGTGACACGAGACATATATTCTAGAGGGCTGATATCAGTCCCCGAAAATGCTCGTCTCACAAAGCGCATCACTCTTGGGCGGGTATTACCCTCCCTGAAGCAGATTAGCTTGCCAATAAGTGCCCTAGCCTCATTAATACGATGTTCAATCCTGTACTGCCAAGCTGGTACGGCAGATTTTGGTTGTGTAGCTCTGTCAATATTTGGAAATTTGACATTGGCTACACGACATGCCGCAACAGCCGAACAGTACAGAATCGAATGCGTATCGCCGAGGTCTTCGCTGCTGTCAAAATAATCTAACAGCAGCGAATCCAGGGCACACACTAGCGCTCTATTCTTTTTATGCATAGGCAAACGTGGTAGACGTGGCCTATGGGTAGGTGGAGTGTATCTATACTCTCGAATCGCACAGTCCAAAGCGCTCCTTAAAGTTTCAATGCACTGGTTACCTGCAGTAATAGCCCCATCATCTTCTTCTTCATCAACGAGGTTGGACCGCGGTGGAAATTATTATTATTAATTATTATTATTATTATTACCTACGATACAATAGAAACGATAGTTCGGGAAAAAATTAACTAAAAAAACATAGTCACCAGTTTTGTTTGGGGCATGTGATTTAACGGTGTTAACAATACCACATGCTCAAATCCGTATCATTCAGATACACTACCACACAATAGGTTTTCCGTATCTATGGAAGATGAGTTTAAGGAGCGCATCACAGTTAGTGAAGGTATATTTGAAAGTAACTCATTGAAGATCTGAGCTACGCTTGGATCTCTAGTTACACATATATGGCTGTTATCAGTAAACTTAAACTCTAACAACGAATTAACTTATTTGTAATAATACAATTACTAAATAAGTTATCTAAATAAGTGGAAGAGGTCTCAGTAATCCTGGTAGCTTCAAACAATAAATGCAAATTAAATTAAATTTTACGCTGAACATTAAGAGAAAAAACAATGGATGATCGTTGGGTACTGTCAAATATATTATAAAAACATGCCCTACACTAGGATTTCTCCTGTGTCGTGGGTGCGTTTACAGATATAAACTCCACACACATTTAAATGTTAAGGTCGAAAAAACCTCTTATGATTTTCTTGCTTGTTTTGAATTTTGATAGTGAATCTTCCACTACCGATGCAAATAAGTTGAGGTTACTTAAGGGTTACTATACACATACACTATAATATATCGCTCCAGTTTAACACCAGACTATTCCGCAATACTCTCAATAGAACGATTTATGATGCCTTTACGTTCTTTACATTTCATTTCATTTCACAATTATTAAAGACCCATCATGAATAGCTTCTCATCTTATGAACGCACTGTGTACAGAAAATTCATCATTAATGTCTCATAACGTTTTAGCCAACGTTCAGTTACACATAAAACCTAAACATTATATTTTTCAACTAGCTGGGACCCGCGGTTTCACCCGCGTTTAATTTAAAAGAAATTTAGAGTACTTCGACATAGACACTTGATATAGAATATTTATATTGGATTTCAAGGGTTTTATTTTTTACGGAACCCTAATTATTTTTCCAAAATAAAAGTAGCCTAAGTTATTCCTTATAACATCAGCTATCTGCCAGTGAAGGTCCCGTCAAAATCGGTCCAGCCGTTTCGGAGATTACCCGGAACAAACAGACAGACAAAAAAATTCAAAATAGTGTTTTTGTTATATGTAACGTACATACTAACATTTGCATTTAGTAAAAAGCTGTTATTTTGACATTACAAACAGACACTTCAATTTTATTTATTTGTATAGATAAATAAACTTAATTCTAACTCCTTGCCGGACAAGCCTTGCACATTTTGATAAGGAACATTCAGATGATGGAGTCTTCCCGTTGTCCCAGCTTGTAGTTTAAACTATAAGATGTGTCAATAAACACATTATCGGTCTTATTGCTTATAGCGATATTTTCTAGTCCACCTTAGGATGGACAATGGATGGCCCTTGTCAGTTAGCTACCGTGGCTAAATCTTCTAAATCCGGCAGGGGAACTTCACCATGTGAAGAAAGTTCTCCAACGTAACAATTTGAGAGCGCCATATCCCCGTCGCAGAAGCCGCCCGAAACCCACCACGGTTGATCGATGACCTGCAGCTTTACCATTCATTAAGGGAGTCACCGACAGAATTGGTCATATCTTGAAGCGTGCTTCCATAAAAACCTACTTCAAGCAATAGACATACTTATATTGGGTTTGTTACCTGGGTAGCATGAATGTCATACTGTATACTATATGCAAACTATTCTACTTCGGTACTGCTATTCTCTATAAAAGTCATTACTTTACAAGTATTAATGAATCTTTTTTTTTTCATTTCGGCCGAATGAAGTCCACTGCTGGACACAGGCCTCCCCCAAAGATCACCACAACCACCGATATGGATGTGTTGTGGGCTCATTGGGGGGTTTTGCCATAATCGCCACGCTTGGCAGGCGGGTTGGCGATCGCAGTTGAGTTGTTAATGTACTCGAAGGACGCTGCTGCCCATCCTCCGGCTAATCCCTTAGTCGACTTTTACGACACCCATGGGAGGACATGGGGTGGTGGCATTCTGAGCCGGCACCACACGGCAATTATAATTTAAAAATTATAAAATTATATTATAATTAATGAATACAAATTCGATGTTATGACTTTTTTGAGTATTACATACCGACCCAGTACTCATATACAAAAAAAAAACCGGACAAGTGCGAGATAAACTCGCGTGGAGAGGGTTCCGAAATTGCTGGATATATTGTCTATTGGTGAGTTCGGTCATGTACCAACGACTTATCCCTAGAATCTATAGGCAAAGGGCTATTATCACTATATTAAAAAAAAATTTGGCCCAGTAGTTCCGGAGATAAGGGGGGGAGGGTAATGGTCCATTTTCGTATATTTTAATAATTATATTTACAATTACAAAATAAAATAAATACATTTGAAACCCTCAAAGCCAGCCCTTTCATTTCATATGTTGTTTATCGTAAAACTTTATTCTTTAATTTTCTATATTGCCCCCCAAAAGTGACCCGCATATTCAAAATTCGTTTATTTACGATACACGTCCGTGTTTGGGTCGCAGAAATCCATTTGTGTACTAAATTTCCAGTAGATTCAGAGTCAAATTGGCTGTGCCAGACGGACAGACAGACATACGAGTGATCGTATAAGGGTTCCGCCGGTTTTTCCTTCGGACGTTCAGAACCCTAAAAATGTGTAATTAATAGAAATTTCAGGTATTTTAACATATTAAAACTAAAAGCCATAGAATTATTGACATATTTATATCCTATTGTTGGCATGTGCTTGTTGAAACTAACATCGATGTGTTATTTAATATATTCAACATTATCCTTATATTTTGGTGCAAAATATGGACCTAAATATATGTTTTAACGAATAAAAATAAAACACGTGTCTAAATATTGACAATATCAACATTATACTATGTAGTCAGTTTGTGTACCAATGATTGCAACCACCGCTACAAATTTTAAAAAGCACCATATGTGCTTTTATTTAAAAAAATATTATTGATCATTTTTATATCACAAGAAAAATATATGCACTCACCTCTCTGATATTTGCCACAAAACGGCATCTTATTTATGTAACAAGGAGCTACTTGTGAAATCGATATATTTTGGTCGGCCATACTTGTAAAAGGAATAGACAGAACTGATAATGTTGCTATGGTAAAATAAAAGATTACAGGAGCGTTCGGTTTAAATACTTTTGCTTTACATTGAACGTATCCTTTATAATTTAAATTTATCTGCTAGTGTCAATAATTAGTTGGGTGTCAAGAACATGGTTGTCTTACTATTTGCATTAGTTCTATTGAAACTAAACTTCTGTGTAAAAAGAAAGGTATTCCTTAACAAATAAGGAATATGTAATATCCGTGTCATACGATTTACGAGGATCATATTTTGTAAATCTCGTTAATAATTTGTTCGTTTTCACGCCAGGCGTTTTGCCGCTACGCCCTATGTGACGGCATCTGAATAATGTATGTACAGACAGTTGAATATTACATGTCCCACAGCCCAGGTTCACTTAAAATGTCAGCTTACGTAACTGTGTCATAACCTGGCAACTTGGCAGCATTCATAAGAAAAGAGAGATCGGACTGAAAAAGACGATTGGTGTGATAAAAAGGGTAGGTTTATTCTACTATCCATTAGGAATTTGGTCTTAGTTTGTATTACAACTGTAATTATACATGTCAATAAATAAAACTTCTGAGAACAACCTGTGGAAAGAGAACATAAAATCGTTTGAAATAAACTAGTAAAACTACTCGGTAACTTTATAAAGAAGAATGTTGTTTATTGATGTGTAATATATTTCCATTCGCTTTCCTGCAATCTGTGGGAGTGATTTCGTGAAATAGGACGGAAGCGTGTAACTGGCTGCCGGGGAAAATTTAAATTTAGAATCAAATTATAACACTTCTACTCTCACAAAATAATGTTATAATACTTTTTTTCATTACGATACAGGGCAAATCCAAGAAGTTTATACCACCAAAGAGATTCCATCAATAATTTTTTTTCTAATGAAACGCATATGCGGAGCTCGCCATTTTTATAGCATTACATTTTTTTTTTAATTTCAATTATTATGTATCTGTGGCAGCGCCCACTTTAGCGCGTACGCGGTGATATGCTTGGTTTTGGCCCCATTAATTCATTTTGACTTGAAGAGTCCCAAGTTATGAGGTTGGGAAACACAGACTCTGGCAAAAAAGCTCCACTCCTTAGCGGTACGCACGAAAACAGTGGAAACAAAACGCGTATGGGCGGAACATCCACCATATAACGGTAGTGCAATGATGTTCGTCTGGTTGTCCGATGATGGAATGGAATAAAGGGTAAATGGAAATAAATGGTGAAATTTCAATTTTCAAAATTCCAAAATTCACCGAAATGTACCCGAGAAAATCAATAAGAAATAAGAACATTGACGTTGACTTCCAACTCTGCGTCAATGTTCGTTGAAGTCAGTTCTGCTCTAACTTGTCCCTAAAGACGAGACGCTATATAATTTCACACAATTTTAAGCTAGCATTAAATAAGCAGAGAACAGTTTTGAGACCGAAATATAGAAAAATAAATTACTTAATATTTTTGACAGGCTTAATTTTAGTTCGTTTGAAAGGGAGCGGAGTTTTATATGAAACAGGGTCTGCCCAATGTTTGGTAAACCATACATACGTAGAAATAAAGAAAGACCCAAGGAATACAACTCGAGACTGATAATACTGCAGTTTATCAGGCACACTATTTATTTCCAGAAACTGACTGATAATTTGGTATCAAAACAATTGTTATTGAAAGTTCTTATCAAATAATATTAAACCTAAGTAATGTATTAATTATTAGAGTAATGTTTTTAGTAGATTTTTAGTTCACGCTGGAGTATAAACTCATGGGTACATTTTTGTGATAGGCCTATTTATGTATCTGACTAAAATTAAAATGTTTCCTTGGTGAACCCTAAAATTAAAGAACCAGAAAAATAAAGGTTTTATTTTTGGTAACAGCTAATCCAGTCAATAAACATTGGAAATATATTGAAAATTTGAAAATCTGTATGCGGTCTCGTTCAGAAATATTCATAAGTTTTATAGAAAGAAGCAAATGAAGATTCATCAAGTTCGGTACAGCATCTCTGAGGGAACACTCTTAGGTCAGGCCTGGTGTTAATGATCTGCTGTACTTCCTCCTGAGATGCGTTTCTGTTTCTCGACAGCAGCCACTTGACAGGAGCTGTCACCGAACACCTCCAGAACAAAACAAAGTGGTCGTTGATCTGTCTGTACACATGGACTTGATTCAGTTTCATAGGTATTTTGGTGTTTAAAAAGTAGAATTTAGCTTCAAAGGTGCCCGAAATCAAACCTTTAACGAAGACCTCGTCAAGTAACAAAGAGTTATCGTCTATAGAGTCAGAAGTGTTCACAGAACTATATTTCATTCGATATTCATTAAGTTCGTCTGCTGTTGGCTTGCTGAATGTCATGTTAGGACACATGCATAATTGCACCGGACTATACATATTGAATTTATAAATTTTGTACCACGTTCCTAATAGTAAATCGTTAGGGAAGACACCATTGTTTCTTGAAATGCAGTCCTCGTTCACATCAGATGCAGACAAAACTGTTATAAGACCGAAGGCTGCTATCAGATGGAGTATCTTCTTAGTCGTCTACGACTTAGTTAGTCGTTCTCTCTAGAGTCGTCATCGTGGCTTTTCCTCGTGTTGGCTTCCAGTGTATTCTGTTGAATATTATGTTCTACCAGATAGCAACACGGTTTCGTATTTATAAAGCTCTCAGATAATAGGCAGATAGATAAACAATAATTATCGGCATGAATTGTTTATGTTTAATACATGGGGCAAGTTAAACTCCTTATAAGACGCTGTTTGTCTGTCGTCCGTTATATTTGTGAAAAACCTTTTTTTATTGATCCGGTGGTAATACATCATCTACTTCCTCCGCCCCGGGAAAGGGCGGAGTGGTATGCTGGACCACTACTGGCTAAAACCACCGGAGTGGTCATCTTCGGCACCGAAGGAAGGCTCTAGGAACTCAAATAATCTCCATCTAGAGCCATGCCTTCTGGCACATCTCGGAGGGGATGACTATGAAGCGGTCACCCCCACTAGCGGAAGGAAGGCGACTGTAAAGCGGCCTCTCTTTCTCTCACCCCCCAGGCAGGATCCCCCCGAAGGCTCACTATGCGTTGTGCTGCGCACACGGCGGCACCTGACCGCATTCACACCGCCGTCTACCCCTAATCACTGTTAATTGATGATACACGTATATTTTGCATCTTGATAATTATTTGAATGGTATCCGTGCAGTTGCTGATAATATACACGCCATCTTCTCAATCAATCTCTGCCACTGGAGGAGATAGAGTATCCGGACACAACACGGAATACACTGTTTTTGATTTTCCATAATAAACGAAAGCGAAGTCAGTAATGAACACTATATAAAGTCTTGACAAAATAAATATGATGACATATAATATTTATTATATTAACACAAGTCAAGATATTGCATTTTAATCGTAAACAATATGATAAAT
This sequence comes from Diloba caeruleocephala, assembly GCA_947459985.1. NCBI lineage: Eukaryota > Metazoa > Arthropoda > Insecta > Lepidoptera > Noctuidae > Diloba > Diloba caeruleocephala. Next base: position 2,053,227 of record OX381615.1, on the reverse strand, counting down.
GGCTTCTTTATATACCTATGTACATATTTGTGCATTTGCAATGCAGTCAAACGTAGTGTTAGCAAGCTTTCAGATAGGTTACTTTTTTGTAGCATCGCTGTTTAGATTTAAGCCAAGAAACGAACTTCTGATTGTAGGTAATTGTTCCGGGTCTGGGTGTATTTTGTGTGAAATTTGTGTCTGTAAACACACCCACGACACTAGAAGCGCCTTTATGGATGTTATACATTCTTATACCCTAACAGGTTTCTTCTTGGTTCTTTGGGATACAACTCATTGGAAGTTCGGCGGGCCTATGACTAAATTGCGACAGCATGTAAAATGATTCGCGGAAAAATAGATGCTCCAGCGCTCAGCGATAGTGATGTCGATTTTTTGTACCAAACAACTCCCTTCGGAATCGTAAACATCGCAGTGCCGCTGACCCGCACCGTGGCGCGTGCTAGCTCGCCTGTACCCCGTGTCCTCGCCGAGCTCAATGCTCTCCTGGACGCTTATCCTGCATGCGATTTGTTTACAGATACATGTACTGAGTTTTTTTCAATATGCTTGCAGTATTGTGAGCGAAACGCATGATTACATACTTTTTATTTACCTATTTACTGTCGTCATTGTTTAATTAATGTAATTGGTGTAGCCGTGTTAATTAATTTAAATAAAGAAAAAATATGTGATGTCCTAGTGTCTGAGGGGCAAAGTTTTTTTGTAAATCGAAAATAGAATTGTATAGAAGTTAGCAGAAAATGTTACGGTTGGCGCATTTGCTAAACGCTCAGTGTTTTGCGCTGAGGGTCGTAGATTTGATACCCACACGGATCACATAATTGGTATGGCGTGCAGGTAGCGTGGCTTTTGTCTGTAAACTGTGCTTACGATAGAAGAGACGGCAACTGTCGGCAAGGGTAGCGCAGTGGCTAAGCGATTGGCTTTCTGCGCTACTGGTCGCTGGTTCGATTCCCGCTTGGAAAAAATATATGTTTGGCGTACAGGTAGTTGTTCCGATATGGGTCGATTGGATGGCATCGATTCTTTAAAAAAAGTGGAACATGAAACTATGCCAACGTATAATAAAAATAAAAAAAACAACTTCATATATTTTATTTTAGCTTTAATCTCAGCAAGACGCAGTCAATATTCGTCACTAAAACCAAGGTCAATGGTGATTACGTATTCATTTATCTTCCCTCTACTGATTAAAGATGACGTAATGCGTAGGCAAATGAAGATATAAAATATTTAGCCAACTACGTAGAATGAGCCGAGCTTAGGACCCAAAAGACACATGAAGCGGAAAACTTAACTTTACCCGTATATATTAACATGTTTTATGTTTCAAGTTGAAAAGTGGTAGCATATTTTAATATAGTTCTGTAATGCTTAGAAATGTAAATACTGTTAAACAAAGGCCTTCCCCATGGGTATCCACATTTTCTTTTCGTGTTGCAAAAGAGCAGACATCATCATATGAGCTGGAGTATAAAATCAGTTTGTCAAAATATACAGCCTGAAGAATAGAATAGAATAGAATATAACTTTATTGTAAACCAAAATAATATAAAGGATTATTTACAATATAGCGTGGCACAATGGGCGGTCTTATCGCTAAGAGCGATCTCTTACACCTTTGGATGGATTTAAAAGTAGGGAAATAAAGAAACTCAGGTAGCCTGTGGTCTACTGAATCATGATATCGATATATATACAAGAATATACACGTATTGGCATAAATAAATAGTATAACTACACCAATTTGCATATTAATACATACATACAATAAATAATTACTCTAGGCATTTTTTTTTAAACTTTGACCCGCACTAAAATTTCTTCTGTGTCATAGGGTGCGTTTACATACATGAATTCCACACACAATACGCCCAGACCCGGAACAACTACCTGCAGATCATACAAATATTTGTTCCGTGCGGGAATCGAACCCACGACCTGGAGTGCAGCAGCCGACTATATCAGCCGCTGCACCAACCGTGCATCATCTTTATCATCATTTCAGCCATTTATACATTCACTGCTGAACATAAGCCTCCCCGATAGATTTACACATTTATGGTTTATCATTTTGGGGGGTATTTGCCGACACTTATCACGCTTGGTAGGCGGTTTGGTGAGCGCAGTATGGCTAATGTTCCACAGAAGGGACGCTGCTGCCCATCCCTCTGGTTTATAGAGTCCCTTAGTCGCCTTTTACGACATCCATGGGAGGAGATGGAGTGGTGCTATATTCTTAATCCGGGCACCACACACCACCTTGCAATTATAAATATTAAATATAATATGATATTGTACATATATACTTGCTGATAAAAGAGACGTAACGAGCAAGCCATTGGCCTGGTGTACAGTTGAGCGCTACCCAGGAGTAATCCTGGGCACCGCACTACGCTCATCATATCGAGACATTAGTTATTTAGCCTGTCCAGTAATTTCACTTGCCTTTCGAACCAGAACACAGGAATGTTTAAAGTTTGAACTCTACTGCTCGCGACAAATATCTCACACACCAATCCAATTACTACAATGCGGTCACCCACCTTTAGCTGACCGCTTACCGGTCAGTGAGTGGCTATGAAGGCCTCGAATGTAATGCAAAACACAGGGATATCCATAGCAATAGTACCAAGAATAAACACAAACTGTTGTTGTGTTGTTCCTGCTACTAGGCTCCAGAAGATAAGCAAATCATAAAAATAAAAAGTAACCATGGAGTTTCTTGCCCATCTTGGAACGCGGCAACTACAGCCTCGACTATTCATAAGTGCCTTAATATGGTTTTACATGAATAAAAATACTTTTATCTTATCTTATCTTATTTACATGTCAATGTGTACGTTTTTACAATAAAATCGCAAGTCATATTCAGAAATTAAGTGTCAATAAATTCAAGGCAGAAGCCGGCTCAGAATACCACCACCCCATCACCTCTCGTGGGTGTCGTAAAAGTCGATTAAGGAATTAGCCGGAGGATGGGCAGCAGCGTCCTTCGAGTACATTAACAACTCAACTGCGATCGCCAACCCGTCTGCCAAGCTGGCGATTACGGCAAAACCCCCCAGTGAGCCCACAACACACCCATACTGGTCGTTGTGGTGATCTTTGGGGAAGGCCTGTGTCCAGCAGTGGACTTAAATAAGAAGCTGTACAGAAAGGGTTTCTATAAAGTTACAGAGTATATGGACGACAAAAATGCTTGGGATTGAGCTGCTCTAATGTTTAGAGGCTATCGACATTATTGGGTTTGATGTATCAAATACCATTGTCGTTATTTTTTATAAATTTTGACTTATTTTTACAGTGGATTATATTGATTCATTTAATGACATTTGATTATTCTTCATTCTCAATTTGTTTAAATGACATCAATTATTTGTTAGTTTTGTTTTTATATACACTTCATTTATATTTGAAACCGTAAGTGAGTATTTTGTTTAATTGACGTGACAGTTGTCTGGCAGTTTAGGTATGTTATGCTCACTCAAGTGATGGTGGCGTCGTGTATCGGATCGCTTAGTTGCCTTACAATATGGTTCAGCTGAGCGATGCTGATGCATGTGTCATGCTCCTGAACGAGTGCTGTCTGTTGGAATTGGTCAGCTTAATGCTGTCATGACAATTGAATCATAAACTTTTGTAAATATTAATATCAGACGTTTTAGAAGTTTACTTTTTTCTCCTATATTGTCCTCACGTTATCTTTATTTTGATAACAGTGTAATCAAAACAATTGTAACAATTACTATGATTTTAAAAGCGTAACCATGGAGTTTCTTGTCCGTTCTTCTCCATAGGGAATCGACATCTTGAAACGCGGCAACAAAGTCTTGCCTATTCATAAGTGGATGCATAGTAATATTAATGAATAAAACATATTTCATATTTTTATCTCTCTTTTATCTTTTATCTTAATTATAATAAAACACCTTTAAACGGATTCTATCGCGTATATTTTAGATTTTTGTTTTTCCTGACGTTTCGAACACTTTGCAGGGTTCGTGGTCGCAGGATGACTAAGGTGACAGAGGTGACAGGCGTCTTTACAGATTTTAAAAAGTTATTTTATTTTATCTACCGTACAATTTTAATCAAAAACTATTTCGATGTACGCTGTAATCAGAATGTTTCGTGAGGCTATTGAAATTAAAAAACATCCTAATTTTAATAGAGAAGATGGCTGGCAGGTACCACCAGTTTGGAATCCTGTTATTAAAATAATAAAGTCCCAAACCAAACACCACACTAAAAAACATCAAGACACTGTGAGTGATCACTGCGTGCATCGAAATAATTTTTGATTAAAATTGTACGGTAGTTAAAATAAAATAACTTTTTAAAATCTGTAACGCCTGTCACCTTAGTCATCCTGCGACCACGAACCCTGCAAAGTGTTCGAAACGTCAGGAAAAACAAAAATCTAAAATATGCGCGATAGAATCCGTTTAAAAGTGTTTTATTATAATGTGTAATACTCGCGAAAACCTAAGACATTTTTATCTTAATGTTAGCTGCTAGCAGTACAGATGATTTTATTCTGCATAAATCTGTATAAAATTGAGCATAATAAGGTCATATTTCCGTCTCTTCATTTAAAAGCTCCGTGTAAATTTAAGAACAGAGACGTTTGCGCGTGAGACGGTTCATTAGTAGCAGATTGTTTAAGTTATTCCGAAACAAACATCATTAAGCTTCCTGCTACAGTATTGTTCGGCTAGGAAAAATTTCGTGGAAAGTACAAATTAAAAATCAAGTATTTAGTATTACTACATTATGCCAGTAACCAGTAATCAGTGTGTGTTACCAGTGATGACATATGGAACAGAGACGTGGCCACTCACAATGGGCCTCATAGAAAGCTCAAGGTCACTCAGCGAGCTATGGAGAGAGCTATGCTTGGTATTTCTCTACGAGATCGAATCAGAAATGAGGAGATCCGTAGGAGAACTAAAGTTGTCGACACAGCTGAAAGGATTAGTAAACTGAAGTGGCAATGGGCAGGGCACATTGCTCGTAGAACTGATGGCCGTTGGGGCACCAAGATTCTCGAATGGAGACCGCGCACCGGAAATCGCAGCGTGGGACGACCTCCAACGAGGTGGACAGACGACCTGGTGAAGGTCGCTGGGAGTAGTTGGATGCGAACGGCATGTGACCGCTCGTTGTGGAAATCTAAGGGGGAGGCCTTTGTTCAGCAGTGGATGTCCTGTGGCTGATATGATGACATTATGCTACGTACGTCACATAATCACAGTAAAAGCTGAAACAAACGGACACCAATAACGCCAAATAACTTTTAATGCCGACATTTAAACTTAGAACAATCAGTTCCCTGCCTTTGAAGTAATACCGTCTCATAATTTTAAATCGCAAAATAAACTGAAAGATGTCCACCTATCTGCGCATACTAAAATGTATTTACATGTCTCATTCATTTCCATTGTTACATCTCGCTTTACCTCACGCCAAATGTTTCCACCATTTTTTTTATTGTTGTCCATTGGAAGCTCTACACGGAACTTCCTTAGCCCCAGGGAAGGGCGAAGGGGTATGCCGGTCTCCTACCGGCTAAAACTACTGGAGCGGTTATCTTCGGCACCGAAGGGAGGCTCCAGGTCCTCGTAAGATCACACTAGAGCCGCCCATTGGTGCCGCGCCTTTAGGTACATCACGGAGGGGATGGCTGTAAGGCGGTCACCCCCTCTAGCGGAGGGAAGGTGACTGTAAAAAGGTCGCCCCCCCAGGCACTTCTCGGGGAGGATTTTAAAGGATCCCCCAAGACTCGCTTAGCGCTGTGCTGCGCACCAGTTCAGTCGAACACCAAAATTAAGTTATTTACTCGCTCGTTCCCTAGCCTAGCTAGCTATGTAGCCTGCAGCGTGAGACAAACGATGTTTACGCAGTAGCTCGAATAAAATAAACGAACTAAACAGTTTTTTGCACCTTATTTTTCCAACATATTTGATCTCTCGGATATTTTGACTGGATTGCGATCGCCTCAAGCCCATGTTTGTTTTCTATTCGATACATATAACAGTTCCCTGAAGAAATATACGCGTTCATTATTTGTTTGACTGGTCATGCGAAAATCGTAAGTAGGTTTCGTTTAGTTTATGTGGAAAGCATATACTGAATATTCTTAGGGGAGTATTTTTTTTAACAAAGGACTGAAACGAATATACTTTTGATATGTATCGAAAATAATTTTCTTAGAATGGAATATAACGTTATACAACGGAATATAATCATTTGTTCAATAATAAGGTCCTAACAAGCACGTCTACACCTCATATGAAAACGGATGGCATACAGTCCGGCCGCCGCAAATTTAGTTCTTCTACGGATCTCCGTATTTCTGATTCGATCTCATAGAGAAATACTAAGCATAGCTCTCTCCATAGCTCGCTGAGTGACCTTGAGGTTTCTTATGAGACCCATTGTGGGTGACTTCTCCTTTCCGTATGTCATCACTGGTAACACACACTGAATAAAGAAAGACGTTCGTCTTGAGGCATTGCGATATTGTTGACGAAAAGATGTTGCGAAGTCTCACAAACGCTGCCCAGCCGAGTCGGATTCGACGATTGACCTCTTTCTCGAAGTTGGTTTGATTTTGGAGGTACATATTATTTCCAAATACGTTATGTACTTTCCAAACGTCATCTTTAAATTCTTTATACATTATTATTGCACTAAAATCAAATTCTAGGACTAACCATTTTATGTCAACAACACTAAATTATTAATTTGAATATTATAATTAGCTATTGATTAGCGATTTGTGTCATTTCTAAGCATACATTTGTATTTTGGAGTGTGGATATAGAGGAGATATTTGACACCCTATATTGTATGTGGGTGAATCCTCATGGATTGAGCGGACCCTGCAGAGGGCGGAGGAACATGGCCGGACTCTCAAAAGTCAGGGCCAGCGTAAACCTCCGTGCACATTGCACTGACTGTCTGATTGTCATAAGTGCGCTCTTGTATTCGTCCACGTAACATTGTAACATGTGACATTTCTTCAATACTCTTCAACTAGTTTTAAGTTTTACAAAACGATTACAAAACCGAAGTATTAAACTAACCTACTTACTTTTTTACCTATGAGTTGACACATCTTCAACTCCATGGCATCTTCGTAATGCAACGCAAAACCTTTTTACTTACCCATCGATCTCGTTGATTGATGCGATACCAGGGGAATTCTTTCATGTTTTGAGGATACGTGGCCCATATCCCCGTCAGCTATTTCCTTAAGGATATCAAGAGGTTGATTGACGTGTTTAGACAAGCTTGTTCATTGGATTTGCATTTTTGGGAAAATTTGGTAATCTGTGAATGTCTCGAAGGCCCTTATTATCTACGATCCGAGATCTATTGCTTATACAAATATGAAAATGTAATGGCAACATTTGATTCAGCATGTCAGATAACGTGTCTTGCTATTGGATCGTAGTTTCTTCTATTTAAACTAAGATGGGCGCTGAGCTAAAATTGTGATGTTCGATTCAAACGTTGAAACAACAAAAACTATTTGCCGCCACGCGATCCACATGGGACCCAGATTCTTCTATATCCATTTATGTAACGATTTTTACCCTTTTTCGTCATTAATAATAGTTAATAATGAGACATCGGTAAAAGCTGCAAATATGTCTGTTTCAGTTTCCATGGTTTATTTTTTAAACATTGCCCCACACTAGGATTTCTCCTGTGTCGTGAGTGCGTTTACAGACTTGAATTCCACACACAATACACCCGGACCCGGAACAACTACCTGCAGATCGTACAAATATTTGTTCCGTGCGGGAATCGAACCCACGACCCGGTGCGCAGCAGCCTACTGTATCAGCCACTGCACCTCTAACATTATGATTACTTTTTTTGCTTAAGCTTATGGTGACGAGACCAGCAAGTCATTCGCCTGATGGTAAGCGTCACGGCTGCCTATATCAAGTGTGATGCTACCCAGAACTAGTCCAGCGTGGCACCAAACTGTGCCTCGTCACCTCGAGATATTAGTTATTTATTCTCTTGTACCCAGTAATTCTACTAGCTACAGTGCCCTTCTAACCGGAGCACAGTAATGTCTAAAGGTTATACACCTACTCTCTCCGTCCGGTGGAAGGACGGAAGGACATGCCGGAATCCTTTTCTTTTTATTGATCCGGTGGAAATACATCATGTACTTCTTTCGCCCCAGGAAAAGGCGAAGGGGCATGCCGGAGTCCTACCGGCTAAAACCACCGGAGTGATCATCTTCGGCACCGTAGGGAGGCTCTAGGAACTCGAAAGATCTCCATCTAAACCATTGGTTCAAAGAGGATATCTGTAGAGCAATCAATCCTTCCAGCGGTGGGGTGGTGACTGTTAAAAAGTACCCCCCCCCCCCCCCCTAGGCACGTTTGAGAGGGATCGTAAAGGATCCCCCTGAAGTCTCGCTATGCACTGCGCTACGTACACGACGGAACGTGACCTCGTGCGGGCCCGAGGGTCAATGGTACAGTTTGCAGACATAAATCTCACATGCACAAACATCCAGATCCAAAAAAAATATCTGTAGATCATACAAATATTTGTGTCACGTAGGAATCGTGACACGAAGCACAGCAAGCCAATAGCTTCGTCACTGCACCAAATGTCGATAACATAACTATGACAGTGGAATATCTGGATCTGGAATATCAGTGGGCTATCCCTAAAAGTAAGTAGTTCATCATCATAATTTCAGCCGAATAACGTCCAAGGCTGGCACAGGCCTTCCCAAAAACTGCCACAACGTGGTCGTTGAAATGATCTGTAGTTGTCAAGTAGGTTTCAAAAAAATCACTAGTCAATTGAAAGAAGCCGGCTTAGACTGACCAATCGATAATAATCGGTCAATTTTATTTCATTTAAACCTATTGGCATAACAAAATTTAATCCAGATCTTCTTTCTTTCTTTTTCGTACGTTCAGTTCGGGTCAGGTTCAAGCCGCCTGAAGGCCTTCGGCTGCTGACAATAATCGGGACCGACAATTTTACGTGCCTAGTTCTAAAGCCTCCACGCCCAGTTCAAATACCACCATGCGCGCCACCGCACCAAGCGTTGCTTATCTTCACCGATCGTTTATAGATATAGGCCGATATCTTGTCTTGTTAATACCTACAAATCACTCTAACCGCATACAATCACATAACCTTACAATCTTCAGGCAGCGGTGTCGCCGGCAATATTCATTGACCTATATAGCCGTACTCGATATAAACAAATGTCAATGGCCGTTCAAGAGGGTGACCTGATGACCTCGCCCTGCATATAACGCTGAACAAGAGGGAAGTGAAGGCTAACTTGTAACTACGTGCGATGAAACGGTACTGTACCGAGCCGTGCTAATTCGATAACTATATCGTACCGTGCCGTTTTATACTGATGAGATTTGCATGGTTTTAATATAAAAGCTATTCAAAAAACAGTTTTATGCCTAACTTTGAAATTGAATTTTTCATACTGCAGTGCTGGTGGCACGATTTTTCCAATTTGCTCTGTGTTTGTGATTTATTCACGTTATTACTAACCACAGCGTTATATATTAAAATATGGAAATTTTTGATCTCTTATTACAAGAGTCCAACTAGGTTGATACCAACTCGCAGATATTTAGATTATTTCAGATATTCAAATATGTCATTTATTCAGATATGTCAAACATGTCAGATATGTCAAATATGTCAGATATGTCAGATATGTCAGATATGTCAGATATGTCAGATATGTCAGATATGTCAGATATGTCAGATATGTCAGATATGTCAGATATGTCAGATATGTCAGATATGTCAATACTCATCACACTTGGCATGCAGGTTGGTGAGCATAGTATAGCTATGTTTCACAGACAGGACGTTGCCCATCCTTCTGGCTTAGATTCCCTGTCGCCTTTTACGACATCCACAGGAGGAGATGGAGTGGTGCTATATTCTTAATCCGGACATCACATGGATTTGACCATAGGCTGTTATGATGATGATAATTATGATGACCTGTAAGCAAGCCTCGATCAATCCTCTTGCATTAATGACGGATCTACACAACACGGATGCGGGCTATTCTGACGGGCAAGTTGAATAGATTTATGCTCTCTGTCGGGCTCGAGTCTCATCCATCTGAAGCCGGCACACAGTCTGTATGCGATTCAATCAATTACTCGAATTAGCCTGTCACAGTCCACTGGACATAGGCTCGTCCTAAATTGCGGCACAACGTGCGGCAGCGTTGATGATGTGTATAACGACTTATGCGTTTATCGATTAATTAATCTTAATCATGTTGAAGGTGGTAATACAAGAAGTAGTTAAAATTTTTAGTTTTATTATTTATACAACTTGGTGACTAGATGATCAAGTCACCCTGTATATATTTTTTTTTTTTAAACGTTGCCCGGCACTACGATTTCTCCTGTGTCGTGGGTGCGTTTACACTTATATTCCATACACCCGGAATAACTACCTGCAGATCTTACAAATATTTTTTCCGTTCTTGAATCGAACCCGCGACCCGGAGCCACTGCACCAACCGTGGTGTCATTTTAACTTACCTCGACGTTTCGATCAGCTTGCATTGACCGTGGTCACGAGTAGACTAGACAGACAGACAGACGCCGTAGACAGATATTATCTTAAAATAAAAAAATAATTATTGTCGATTTAAATACAATGATATAGTCGGGTATTGAATGGTCTAAACTTCACAACTTTTTGCAAACCTTTGCGCTCTCTTCGAATGTATTATTCGAATTTTGCAGGTCCCACGCCAAACTCTTATACAATACCCTGGTACTGACTGAGCTGAGGTATAATATACAGTACGTGGAAGACAAAGCTCCCCTACGTGACTCAATTTCTTAAATACCATACAAGCTTTCTAGTACGCACAATAATGAGGTCTATATATCTACGCTATTTTAGCCGTGTGGTGCCGGCTCAGAATGCCACCACCCCATCTCCTCCCATGGGTGTCGTAAAAGTCGACTAAGAGATAGACGGAGGATGGGCAGCAGCGTCCTTAGAGTACATTAACAAACTCAACTGCGATCGCCAACCCGCCTGCCAAGCGTGGCGATTATGGCAAAACCCCCCAATGAGCCCACAACACATCCATATCGGTGGTTGTGGTGATCTTTGGGGGAGGCCTGTGTCCAGCAGTGGACTTCATTCGGCCGGAATGAAGATGATGATTTTAGCGTCATATACCTCGATATTATATATACCGACGGCACGGTTGGTGCAGTGGTTGATACAGTCGACTGCTGCACTCCGGGTCGTGGGTTCGATTCCCGCACGGAACAAATATTTGTACGATCTGCAGGTAGTTGTTCCGGGTCTGGGTGTATTGCGTGTGGAATTCATGTCTGTAAACGCACCCACGACACAGGAGAAATCCTAGTATGGGGCAAAGTTTAAAAAAAAAAATTGACAATACTGAACTTTGCAATCGTAAAACATGAACAGTTAGTGATGTGTGTAATTACACCTGTGAACTATTAGATTAACATTTGTAAGGTTGGTTCTAGCAAAAGTTAATTGCAAGTATGTCGTTTTTTAAACATCTAGGGTGAAACGGTTAATTAATGTCCGTGTGGTGTCCGGATTGTCCGTGTGGTGTCCGGATTAAGAATATAGCACCACTCCATCTCCTCCCGTGGATGTCGTAAAAGGCGACTAAGGGAATATAACCAGAGGGATGGGCAGCAGCATCCCTTCTGTGAAACGGTAACAACACTGCGCTCACCAACCCGTCTGCCAAGCGTGGTGAGTATTGGCAAATACCCCCCATAATGATGACACAGTTGTGTAAATCTATGGGGGAGGCCTTTGTTCAGTAGTGGACGTATAAATGGCCGATATGATGATATGATGATGATGGTTAATTAATGCTAAGCCCTCGACTAATTCGGTGAAGTTCTTTCTCAGCAGGAGTAAATCTTCTGTGATTATATTTTTGTGGTATAACGACACGTCGAGATTGCGAAGGCTTTCAAATTTCATTCTATGTTCTTATATTATGTGTGTGAGGTTTTTGTCGAATAAATTAATATTTGGGTTGTTTTATTTAGTTAGTTACTAGCTGGGATCCTCGATTTCACCCGCCGTTTAATTTAAAAGAAATTGGATTATTTATAAATAATTTAGAGATCTTCGGCATAGACAATTGTCATTAAGTATATATATTGAATAGCATGGGTTTTAAGTTTTTGCGTGGAATCATAATTATTATCTAAAATAAAAGTAGCCTAAGTTATTCCTTATAACATCAGATATCTGCCAGTGAAAATCCCGTAGAAATCGGTCCATCCGTTTCGGAGATTAGCGTTAACAAACAGAGAGACAAAAAAAATTAAAAATAGCTTTTTGTTGTAGGTACCGTATATACTTTCATATGCACTTAGTAAAAAACTGTTATTTTGACATGACAAACAGACACTTCAATTTTATTTATTTGTATAGATAAAGGATACAGACACTGCTCTATTATTTTTAAAGATAGAATAAGTAATTAGTATTCGTATATCGCTATTTCACCCGGAAACTGTCGTTAAAATATTTAATATTTTCAGTAATACTGCTTATGACGCTTTTGATGAACAGACAGTCAGATGAGCAACAGTAGAGAAATACCAAGTAAATAGGGACACTCAATTACAAAAGTACTGTTATCTAAAGAAATAGCAGGCCTGCTACAGCAGAGTGTAGGTAATTTTAAGTGCAGACACAGTGTGTAATATTAATAAAAAATAAATAACAATAATTATATACAGTAATGGGAAAATAAAAAACTTCAAATAAGGAGTGGTAATTCTCTTTAAAGCGTTTTAGAAAACAGATGTCTATAAATTTGGGATCTGGTATATTAGGCGGAAGCGAGATTCACGGTCATTCTCCGTGAACAGAGAAGAATAAGGAACAGTAACTGGATTTGTGGGGTGAGAATTGTAAAAGGAAACTTAGGTGTGACCTGCAAGGGGCATCGGGAGAGTTAATGGGAATGGTATTTAGGGTTGTGAAGAACATTGTAAAGATGACATAACATTCGTGTGTTACTGCAAATATGGATAGGGAGCCACTTGAGTTCTTTATGAATGTGGGAAACACTGTTTTTGTTTTCGTTCTTAAGAGTATGACTCTTAAGAACGAAAACAAAACGAATACATAAATTTAGCAAGCGCTTAAGTTTGTTTTAAAGATTCTTGGTGTTAATTTAATACCTTTGTCTCTAAAAACGATTCTTGAACTATCGTTACAGCTGTCTCTAAAAACAATCGCAGTAGACATGACGTTCCTCTAAACAATCCTTTTCCAAACCTTAAATTTTGAGCCCGCAAGCTCAGTACGTCAGTCGACACTGCCAGTGAAAATGCAGATCCTGCATACCTAGATGCCTTCCCATAAGTTTGGGAACTTTCATAAGTATGTTAACATCATCATCCATATATCAATCAAGGACATCCACTGGTCCACAAAAGCCTTCCCAGCAGATTTCCACATTGTGTCATCATTTTGGGGGAAATTTGCCAGTTATCACTACGCTTGGCAGGCGGGTTGCGGGGTGCAGAATAGTTGCAATTCTCCAGAAGGGACGCTGTTAACCCATCCCTCTTGTTTAGTCCCTTAATTGACTTTTATTAAATCCACGGTAAAAAATGAAGTGGTGCTATATTCTTAATCCGGACACCATCTATACTAATATTATAAATGTAAATGTAATTTGCTTGTTACGCTTTCACGCGAAAACTACTTAACCGATCATCATGAAACTTAGTAAACATTATTGGAGGTATTAGAAGTAACACAGCATACTTTATATTGAAAAAAGTTTACAAAAGATAAAAAAATTGTTTGTTAGTAGGGATTGATTCATTTCTATTGTAATGATCTCTGATACTCATTTAATGTCTTCAATGCGAGCGAAGCCGCGGGTAAAAGCTAGTATTAAATACTTAATGTAAGCGCCATGTCTGTAGATTTGTAAAAATTATATTCATAAATCAGTTTTGCCTTAGCAAGGGCTGTCTCATATTTCGAGTCAAACATTAACTATTCGTGCTCAGGCTAACGGTTGTCGCTGGATTTCATAGTAAGAAGTGCTTGAAAATTTCCATTTCAAAACTCACACAGCGTTGGCCGAGCAACTGAATAAAACTTGAATATGTTAAGAATTCAGTTTGTGAGAGAACAGTTTTTGTTTTTTTTTTATGGTTCCATTTTGTATTGAGATCTGTATTTCTATTAGAGAGATACAACATTTTTGCGTAGTACTTATGTAAGTGAAGATTTTTGCCAACATAAAGAGCTGAGGGCCATTTCTCGTAATTCATTTACACTATGACTGAAACTTGACCGAACTGAGATTAAACTATGAATTGACCGAAAAAATTGTATTCCTTAAAGTTCTGTCGGATTTCAGTATAATCTCGATCCAGTCTCATTTCAATCTCAATTTTGACGTTTATTTGATGACAATTGTACACGTGACAGTTCGAAATGTTAGCAGAATACCGTTTTGACTTCGATCAACTATCGATCCATTTTCGATCTAATCACAGTGTAAGTTCACGTTTGACGTTTTTTGTTAATTTAGGAGAATACCATTTGTGACATGTATAGCACTGAGACTAGATTTGAACTATATTTTGAACATTTTTAAATTACGAAAATTGGCATTCTAGTCTTTTTTGTAGTTAGGATCATTTACGCAGGAACTTGGAAGCTTGATCCGATTCTTTGAGACGTGGATTAATGTACGTAAATCCTGTGCCGCACCGCTCACCACCTATAGCTGCTCCGGCTGCATAAAGAAATCAATGAAATAACGATGTCGCACAGAATAAGGTTTTTCTTGTATCATGGGTAAAGTTTACAACAAATCTCAGATGCAGATTCGGCCAGAAAGAACTATCTGCAGATTGACATACTCTTAAGAACGAAAACAAAACGAATGCATAAATTGACTGTACAAATAGAGCTGTGTGGTGCCGGCTACGAATAGCACCAAGCCATCTCATCCCGTGGGTGTCGTAAAAGGCGACTACGGAATTAGCCGGAGGAAGGGCAGCAGCGTCCTTCGAGTACATCAACAACTCAACTGCCATCGTCAACCCGCCTGCCAAGCGTGGCTATTATCGCAAAACCCCCCAATGAGCACACAACACACCCATATCTGTTGTTGTAGTGATCTTTGGGGGAGGCTTGTGTCCAGCAGTGGACTTTATTCGGCCGAAATGATCTGTAGATTATACAAGCATTTGTTCCGTGCGGGAATCGCCGCCATATTGAGAACGAAACGTTTGAAGGCAGACGCCGTTGTATCCATTCAGCTATAAGCCCGTATATATATAGCCCTTATTATACAATAACTATAGACCTCAACGTTGAAATTTCCATCTTATGCAATATTCATATACACTCGGGGACAATTCGATGACTATTATATTGCAGCTATAAGGCGTCTGCCGATTGCGTTTCCATTGCATTTTAGAATAAAATACTCTAAATAGCAGAATTGGACGTCCAACTCGCAGAGATATGTTGGACCTCCGCCTCTGCATGTAGGAGTAAGTCCCCGCGTAAGCCTATCAAACGACCGGAGTCTTTCTTGCAGAAGATAATTAACCCATGAGACAGACAATGACTGCAATCATTCCTCCGTTTAACAAACGTGGTGATAATGGAAATGATATTTCCTCGAGACAGTTCACTGTAGAAGACTGAGAAGTTTGATATCAAAGGAAAAGAAAAGGTTTGTCTTAATTCCCCTTTATCTTTTCTGATTCATTTTGTTGCGGATTCCAACACCGTTAACAATTTCCCTGGGACACACCGAGTTCCTAACTGGTTGTTATTGTTGATTCTGGGAAACGACATGAAGTGTTTGGGAAAGCGAGCTTGTCAAAAAAGCCTTTACACGCATGTGTTCGTTTAGTTAATCATCATTTCGGCCGAATGAAGTCAACGACCGATATGGCTGTGCTGTGGGCTCAATGGGGGGTTTTGCCATAATCGCCACGCTTGGCAGGCGGGTTGGCGATCGCAGTTGAGTTGTTAATGTATTCGAAGAAAGCTCCTGCCCATCCTCCGGCTAATCCCTTAGTCGACTTTTACGACACCCACGGTAGGAGACGGGGTGGTGGTATTCTGAGCCGGCACCACACGGCATAGCCGTTTAGTTGACAGTTATTTATTGGTAATAATAATGATTAAGTACAAGTCATATCATATATAAGGGAATCTAAACCAGAGGGATGGGCAGCAGCGTCCCTTCTGTGAAACGGTAGCCATACTGCGCTCACCAACCCGCCTGCCAAGCGTGGTGAGTATTGGCAAATACCCCCCAAAATGATGACACAGTTGTGTAAATCTATGGGGGAGGCCTTTGTTCAGCAGTGGACGTATAACTGGCCGATATGATGACAAGTCATATAACATTTCATTCAGTACATTACATTTATTACATTACATTATTCAAATTAATTAAATATATGATAATTTGTGGACATTGCCTAATTTATAACTCTTTACAATTTTATAATCATTATTGCCTAGTTAACATAATATCTATTATGTCATGACCTGGTATGGATGTAGCCAACGAGGTCAAGGAGGCTCTATTTCTAACTGAAAATATCAAATCGTTTGGCACCTTATGACCGTATGCATCATCATCATATCAGCCTGAGGACTTCCAAATCTTGGTAATTATAACTTCACATTTTCTCTTGCACTAGTGTTCAATGTGAACTATGTAAAGAGATATCACGGTCTGATATAGAAAGTGTTTAACTACATTACGGCACGGTTGGTGCAGTGGCTGATACAGTCGACTGCTGCGCCCCGGGTCGTGGGTTTGATTCCCACACGGAACAAATATTTGTATGATCTGCAGATAGTTGTTCCGGTTCTGGGTGTATTGTGTGTGAAATTTGTGTCTGTAAACATACCTTCGACACAGGAGAAATCCTAGTGTGGGGCCACAGACTAGAAAAAAAAGATGGCCTCCGCGCCACTCATATCGAAAATAAAGCACGGTATCGAATATGTGTGCGTGATTTGAGGGATACCAGATGGAATGAAATTTTTCCCAAGTTTTTTTAATAACAACGGTAACATTACATATAGATGTAATACTTTCATCAAAGATAAGATAAAAACGGAAATATTTCTGTAGATTGAATTTTGCTTTCTCTGTGTGAAAAGAGGCCTTTGGTTAGGATTGGGACAGTGACAGACTGATATGATATTTTATATCTATAAAGAACTAGTGTCCGACCGAAACACGATTTTCAGCCGAGAGAACCAGACTGAACTAGACTGAACAATACTGAACTAGACTGAACTCGACTTAACTAGACTGAACTCGAGTTAACTAGACTGAACTCGACTGAACTAGACTGAATTCGGTTGAACTTAACTGAACTAGACATAACTCGACTGAACTGGACTGAACTCGGCTGAACTAGACTGAACTTAAATCTCGAAAATATAAAAAATGGTGTATAAATTAGTGTCTTACCTGTGATAAGTAATTCCTTGACACTTTTTTTGCTATGTAGAGTTAATTTTACACTATTTTACGACACAAGACGGCATTATTGGTTTTTTGTTTCAATTGACGTAAATAGTAACTACACGGCCGCTGTAGTGCCGCGTAATGGCGGTCGACTGGCATACTATAATGCATGTGTGTGCGTAAGGCACGTGTGTACAAGCGAATCGGCATACTTAGGGTGCTTCATTTTCGATATGAGTGGCGCGGAGTCCATCTTTTTTTTCTAGTCCGTGTGTGGGGCAAAGTTTTTACAAAAATATATATATAAATACATTCGTTTTTATCGTGGAATTCCTCGTGATACTCAAGTCTGCCTCTGACTGGCCTAAACGATGGCCGTCTTCATCATATCGGCCATTTATACGTCCACTGCTGAACAAAGGCCTCCCCCATAGATTTTCACAACTGTGTCATTATTTCAGGGGGTATTTGCCAATACTCACCACGCTTGGCAGGCGGGTTGGTGAACGCAGCATGGCTACCGTTTCACAAAAGGGACGCTGCTGCCCATCCCTCTGGTTTAGATTCCCTTAGTCGCCTTTTACGACATCCACGGGAAGAGATGGAGTGGTGCTATATTCTTAATTCGGACACCACACGGAATTAATACGAAACGATGGCCGTCTTCAGCACACACAACCAACCCAACTCATAATAACGCTAGATAAAAAGAATTAAGTAAATCGAACAGAAAAGATAGTTCTACTAGATTTTATTGAGGTCTACACGACAATAGTGAGTGCGATAAGTGGTCACCCAGAACATTCGCTTACGACTGAATGGCTTATTATGAAAGTAGTGGGGAGTCGTTCGTTGGATGCGGGTGGCGTGTAACCGGTCATATAAATCGATGGGGGTGGCCTTTATCTAGCAGAATGCTATGCATATGCTATATATATATACTTATCAACGTCAAGTGTCAATGTGCAACAAAAATATGAAAAATTGAAAAGACATTTTTAGAAATCGTCAATAATGGGTGTCAGTGAAAGCCATAACATATACATTTTATTAAAATTTGAGTTTGAGTTTATTTTTATATCAAGATTTTGTCTGCAGTGAAAGTGCGCATTCATGAGGTGCAAGATGATAACTGGGTATAAAGGACAAAATCAACCAGTATCGGGGTCTGATAAAGTTATAGCAACGTATTGGAGAGTATTCATCAAAATAACCCTAACAAGAGAAAACAACTTGATAAAATCAGATACACGAAAAATAAGAAAAATTTTCGCGTGGCACAATTTATGAAAGGACTATGAAATTGGACTTCTGGGGTGGAAGGCCTGGTGACCTGAAATACTGGCTTCAACCTAGTTTAGGCACCAGTCTCCCACAGTAAATTTGTACAATAACAAGATACCAATATCTACCAATATTTATGTGATAAATAAAAATAAAATATGCCATCCAGCTTATTTATGAATAGATTAATGCGTAAAAAGCCATGACTTAGCCTAATTTGTGGTCGCGTCAGTTGTCAAAACGCTGTATTTGCAGCGCCTTTACGCGCATTGGAATTGTTCCGTTTTTCCATCCAACAAGCGCTTTACTTGCAATGACTTTAACATTGAAGTTACTCCGTTTTGCCATCCGACGTCACTAATGTTATGGTGCAATCGACCGTTTACGGTAGAACAATATAGCACCTGTATTCCACGAAAAGGTACACAGCAGGCAGCGATGTTATTGATATATAAACACACCTGGCCCATGAAGATAAAGACCGAAGTAATAGAGGCGAATCTATAGCCACTCTACCAGTATAATTCCGTTTAGAATTGTACCCAGACCCTTAGAAACAGGAAAATAAATGTTATTAATGTTTATAATAGAAAAATACGGATAGGAAGGCAATGTACATTATATACAAACATTGAATGCGCTCTTGCTAATAGAAACATATCCACTATTCTCTTGCCGATAAAATCAATTTTGGACTTTTTCCCGTAAAGTGTTTGTTTTGTAAATACTCTCAAAGTGCCAAATAGATTTATTGTAACATAAATAATAACTATCACCACATAATATAGCGTATAAACAAAATAAACATTGAAGTGAAAATAATACAAAAGTGCAGTATCATAGTGACTACTTCGCTAGTGCAACGGATTCTCACGGTTGAGCGTTCTGCATAACCGCTATAGTAGCGTGCCCGTACGGCTCGTGGTGACACCAGTGCTACCAACTTTGTGCAAATCGGTCGAGCCCGAAGTAAACGTTCCAGGTTAACGAGTACAGGATTTGGGACATAGTATTAATTCATATACTTGAATCGGATCTTGTTTACGGTTCCGGCCATGGTCGACTCGTGAAGTGCTTAGACAAGAACGTGTAAGCGACGCTAATTTCGCGAGGCTTAAAACCTCTTTACCGGGACATCTCTCGTGGTTACTGCTTAATGCTGTAAGTATTTCATCGGTTTACATTTCTTCCACGACTGAAGGATTCCTACACCTATATCCGCTTGAAGCACTTAATTGTCATCGAAACGAATTTTGAATCTCGCTGTGCAATAATGTCAACAAATAGCTGCTCAGGCTGCATGAACGCTTTTATAAGCGAAGAAGGCTTACAATGTTCAACCTGTCATCAATGGTATGATCTTCTTTGCGCTAATACTTCAAAAAAACGGCTTCAGTTGATGAGCGTTGAGAGCAGAAGCCACTGGAAATGCCCTGAGTGTTTGAACAAGCAACCAAAGACTGATAATACCAACACCCCCGCTAGACCAATCCGAGCCCTAATGCTAATGTGTCCTTTCGCAGCAAACAATCGCAGGGTATCGAGAATACAAGTTGTACTACATGTCGGAGTGTTATTGTTGATGATGCCGAATATCTGAGTTGTTCAATAAATACTTGCGGCAAAATGTATCATCTTTCATGTACGGGTGAAACAAGCTTGACTAAAACTGATTTACATTCTTGGGTCTGTCCTATATGTGTAAGCATGACCAAAGAACAGAGTGATATTAGTCTAAATTCAACTTTACATGGAGCCGGTGACCAAAATGTCACAATTAGAAGGAAAATACCCACATCAAGCCTAAACGAAGCTCAAAACCAGCTGGAGTGCCAGCAACTCTCTTTTGAAATGCATAGTATGCAACAGGATATGAACATATTAAAAGAACAACTTAACAAAGCTGTAACTCTTATTTCGCAATACGATGTAAAACTTACCAGTTACGTATTGCAAATTGAAATTCTTAACGAGCAATTAAAACAGAGTAACATCATAAAAACTGCTTCTATGGGTCCTGCCCAACATCTGCAACCACTCTTAACATCTTCGCAGAATTGCTCTCCTCCCGCTGCACAAATCGCAAAAAAAGCCAAAAACCAGAGGAAACATAAAACGACCGAACAACACTTTGCCGCACCCAATATACCATCACATGTGGATCCCGGCGCGACAGACCCAAAGGTCCAGTCGCATCATGACTCAAAGCAATGTGCTGTTATTCGGGCTAACATAGATATGGGCGAGAAGTTGGCTGTAAAAAATTACGAACTTCCCAACGAGAACCATAACAGTAATGCAACCGACGACCACACATTTGATGACCATGGATGGACGGAAGTAATGAAAAAATCTCACCGTCCTACATCCCTTTGTGGCACCGCTGGGCCGACTATAACAACTTTAAAAGCTATTGAAGCGCGAAGACATCTCCATCTATGGAATATGGAGTCCAGCGCTGACGAAATACGCGACTACATGAGCCAATTGTGTCCAACTGGTACTTGCACCGTTGAAGAACTGCGGCCAAGGGGAAATTATAAGTCATATAAGATTGGTGTTCCTGTTGCTTATTACGAAAATTGCTATTCAGTAGATGTGTGGCCGTTAAACGCCAGAGTTAAACCTTGGATAATATATAAAAGAGCAAGTCACTACATGAATTCCAATCACCAAACCAATGGAGAAGCCCAATCTTATATCCAGCAGACATTTCGTAACTAAGCAGCCAAATTCCAAAACCAAAAGCTTTAATGTTCACTACCAGAATGTCAGAGGTCTCAAAACAAAACTTTCTACATGGCGTACGAACTTGTCATTACTAGAACATAATCTGGTGGCTATAACAGAGAGCTTCCTTGATAACTCTATTGAAGACGCAGAACTGACACCGGATGGTTGGAATGTGTTACGACGTGATAGGAGCACGCCATGTGGAGGAGTCATGCTTGTTGCGCGCACGCCTCTAGTGCTTCACCGCCGCCGGGAATTCGAAACGGACTGTGGAGAGGACTTATGGGCTAATGTTACATGGTGCGGTCGAAAAATTCATATATGTGTTGTATATATAAAACCGAGTGCAAGTGATGACGATTACATGAGGTGGTTCTGTAAAGTAGAAGGTTTAATAAATAATCTTAAAGGTCTAGTCATTATATTGGGTGATATCAATTTAAATAGTGCGTCGCTAAATATTAAGAATTACTATTGTTATTTTGTATCATTTTGTAGTCTGACTGAGATGAATGTTGTAGAAAATTTGTATGGAGGAATGTTAGATGTCGTATTAATCCAAGAGAACGTTAGTGCGCGCGAGATACTCGTTACGGCTACCGAAGAATTAGTACCAATCGACGCATATCACCCGGCACTAAACATTGAGGTAAGGATCAATATAGCTCATTACTCCGATTCGATTGAACCTAGTAATATTGACACTTCCAGAGACTGGAATTTTAACAAATGCAAATATGAGCAGCTTTATTTATTACTCTCAGATGGAAATGCTTGGGTGGAGGTTTTGGAAGCTAATGATGTCCACAGAGCTACCCAGCATTTCTACCGAGTTATTTATGATATCTTTGACGCGTGCATGCCTAAGAAACGTCGAAAAAAGTGTATGAATAGACGCTATCCTGTGTGGTTCACAAATGATATCATCCAAGATCAAAAGTTAAAGCTGAAACTACATAGAAAATGGAAACGTAGCAACTGTGATGACACCTATCTCTTGTTTTCCAACCTAAGGACGTGTTTAAAGGCCCGTATTGCAGAAGCGTATTCCTTATACATGAGAGGTATTGAGAGTAGCATAAAAAGTACCCCACGCGATTTTTGGTCATACATCTCCAACCTTCGGTCCAAAGGTGGTTTCGAATCCAGTGTTACATATAAGGGTATAACTAGCTCAGGAAAAAAAGCAGCTGCGGCTTTTGCCGATTTCTTTTCTCTTGGCTTTCTGCCGGAGGTCCCACACCTAAATGTTGATGAAGTAAATATGTCACATAATACAGTAAATAGCAATTTTGTGAATATTTGTAACTTGTGCCCCAAAGACATAGTGACCGCAATTAATAAACTTAAGCCTAATAGCTCTACTGGCCCCGTTAACATTCCACCTTTTATAATTAAGTGCTCAAAAAATTATCTGTGTGCTCCTCTTTCCCACATTTTTAATTTAGCCTTACAGTCAGGCAGCTACCCTTCTCAATGGAAACTTACAAGGATAACACCTATACCCAAATCCCTCAACAAAAAATCCATTGAGGGTTACCGTCCTATTGCGATTTTATCCTCCCCAGCGAAAATCTTTGAAAACATCATCCATAAGAGTATATCTGCTCAGATTAACCGCTATCTATGTGATGAACAACATGGCTTCAGAAGTAAAAGGTCCGTGAACACTAATCTCCTTACTTTGGTAGAATATATTTCCTCTAGCTTAGAGCGTGGCCGTCAAGTAGATGTTCTTTACTTTGACTTTCGGAAGGCGTTTGATAGGGTTAATAATGATATTCTGCTGGCAAAACTTGGGAAAATAGGATTCGCTCCAGCTCTTCTCCGATTTTTTGCAGACTACCTACGCGATCGTCAGCAGTTTGTCAGGCTTGGGATATACGAGTCGAGTCCCTATCACACGCGTTCCGGAGTCACTCAAGGCTCAATTTTGGGACCTTTAATGTTTCTGATAATGGTTAATGACCTCCCAACTGTACTTCGTTACTCAAAATGTCTGCTTTATGCTGATGATTTGAAATTGTACTTGGAAATTAACTCTGAAGGGGACTGTAGAGCACTTCAGCAGGACATAAATGCGATTTATAGGTGGAGCATGGACAACAGAATGGAATTCAATTGTGCCAAATGCTATGCTATGACCTTCGGTCGAATGCGGCTCCCAATAGATTTCGAATACAAGTTAAGCCATAACACGATCGGTAAAACTCCGGCAATGAAAGATTTGGGAGTCACATTCGACCGAAAGCTCACATTCCATGACCACATTCTGCTGACGGCTAAGGAATCATACCGACGATTGGGCTTCGTTCTGCGGAATTCAAGTGAATTCCACAATGCAGATGTCAGTAAGTCCTTATTTAATGCATTGGTTCGCAGTAAACTCGAGTCAAGTGTCTGTCTGGAATCCTCATGAAAGTACCTACACGCTCATGTTAGAAAAGATTCAAAAAGCTTTCCTGAGGTATCTTTATAAACGCGTAAACGGATATTATCCATACCTCTACCCAACTAAGTTTCTTCTCGGGTGCCTAGGTTACAACTCGCTTGAGGTAAGGAGAGCATGTGCCCAAATTACAACCGTTTGCAAGACTCTTCGTGGGTATATTGATGCACCGGATCTGCATAACGAACTGGCTAGATTTTTCGCTCCAGACAATTACCGCCGCAACAGGAAACACAAGCTCTTTGCTGTTCCTCCATGCCGCACGGTAGCGCGAGCTAATTCGCCAATACCTCGCACTCTCGCTGTACTCAATGAACTCTTGGATTCTCATCCGAGTTGTGATTTGTTTGCGGATGATTGGAAGAAGATATTGTTAGTATGTCAGAAGCATTTTGAGAGGAATTTATGAAAGACGAGTACCTTGCTGTTTTATGTTCATTGTCTTGTGTTATAGCTATGTTGTCTATCTTTAATTATTGTAATTGGTCCAAGACCGTTGTAATTAAAGTAAAATAAATAAATAAATAAATGTAATTGGCGAAAATATAAGCTTTTTAGAATGTAAAGGTCATTACTCTATTTATAGGTTGTCTGATCTTGAAAGCATATTTTTAGCCCAATGGCTAAATTTTGATTCTCTACGCTCCGTGGTCGATTCCCGTACGAACCACACAAGTAACTATGTTTTTATGTAACTACATTTAAATAAATAAATAAATGTATCTTTATTTATATAGTATAGTAGCTGTCCGCCCCAGCTACACACAGGCAGGTACATGCACACCCAATTGCAGCGCCATTTACCGGGTCCAATTGTGAATCTAAACCATCTAGGGACCCACTGAAATAAATACAGAAAATTTCATCAAAATCGGTCCAGCCGTTCAGGAGGAGTTCAGTGACATACACATGTACAGAAGAATTATATATAAGATATATGAGGCCAAACGAGTGCATATATCCATTAGGAGGAATTACAGGTAGTTATTTGGCCAACATATCACTGCAAGACGAACACCTACCTAAGTTCGCTATCCGCTGCCTCGAAACATCCTTATATCGTCGGTTCATCGTTTGTGCTTAACTTAACATATCGGCTAAAACGAAAAGCGTGGCCAAAATACAGTATGGTGCGGCTGGGGTGACTGTTTGTCCACTCCAATGCCGCGAACATACCAATGCAACATGCTCATCAATTAAATAATTACCACGCAAGGCATTTCAATCGATAAAAGGTATAACATTTATTATAAAACAAGTACTTAAGCTTATCTCACGTACAAGAGATTTGAATCCCATAGAGGTATTTATAAAGTGACATTTTAGTAACGTGGGTACTTAAAGTGCCAGGCTGAATTTATACGAGACAGCTCCCAGGTACGCCTGTGAACTTAATCGGATCCTTTGAATTGAGAAATCTGTAGGTAAAGGTTTATTTTCTTTTTATTTACACGTTTATTTGGAACTGAAACTAATAACATATGTAGGGTAGGATACATTCTAGGTAAGCATATAAAAATGTAAATTGAAGTTCTTAAAATAATACCAATATCAATCATTATGTCCACTTCATCGGCTGCTTGTTCTTTCGAATCCGAGTTCAATATGTTTGTAAAAAAAAAAACTACCCAAGCATTTAAAATGTGGTCGCATGAAAAATATTTCAGACTGAAAGTTCTAAACAAGCGTTGGCGAACCCGTCACACACTGGTGGTGATGGTGGACCAACCACTTTAAAAAGGTATTTTTCATAGTTTAGATATTCTAAAATCTGTTATCACAATATTCTATGTATTATATAATAAATCCATAATATTATATAAATAAGATATTTCTTATCCAAAGAAGGCAAAACATATTTGATGGTCCCCAGGAATATCATCGGCGTACCTAATACCTATTCGTAATTCTATACTGCGGTGCTGACATTTTTTCCCGACTTTCTATAGTCCTCGTTGGAGACGGAATGAAACTAAACAAAAATATACAAATATAAAAACTAAATCGATAGGTATGCTGCTCATGTATGTACAATTTTAATTAATTCACCACGAAACGTGAACAGCACCGTCGCAAAAACTGTTGCCAAAGTTTTACTAGTAAGAAATTTTGCTATGATTATTTAAGTAGGCGTCAGTAAACTCGCTAAAGTAAAACATCGTGTATAAAACACGTAGATAAGTAACTTATGAATACTTGTACAACTTATAAGAAGCTTGTATACTTTGTTTCTCATATAATATTAGGTATATACGATTCCTTCTCACACTTTTATTTATAATCCCTTCGCGGTCTCAGTATTCAAACTCTTAAACGTACTTAATTATATTTGAAAAAATAATAATTTATAAAAGCATCAATGGAATTATCATTCAAACGGAAAGTTCGAGACTACTACTTGAAATCGCTGCAATCGACAATTACGACAATCGTTATAACGATTTATAGGAAAAAGGTATTGTAGGTATGTAGTATATTTTAATTTATGGTATGTAGTTGGTATGATTATGTTTTACTGTACTTGTAGTATTTATATTAAAATATTTGTTTTTGTACCCCTTTCAATACACTTTTTCAACTCGATGGTTACCTGGTAGAGAATGCCACATGGCATTAAGCCTTATGTACCGCCAATATAGGTCCATAAAACTATAAATAAAT
Organism: Diloba caeruleocephala; assembly: GCA_947459985.1. Classification (NCBI taxonomy): domain Eukaryota; kingdom Metazoa; phylum Arthropoda; class Insecta; order Lepidoptera; family Noctuidae; genus Diloba; species Diloba caeruleocephala. Next base: position 2,026,549 of record OX381615.1, on the reverse strand, counting down.
AAATGTAAAGCATTATTATTGAGTTAAAAGAAACGCTTTGTTTTAGACAATGACTGTGGAACTTATTCTTTTTACAATTTTTGACTATTTAAATGTACATAATATGACATGTTAATGTATACAATATGACATTGTTTAGAGCTTTGATGGCTATAATGCCCGTTATTATTTAATTAAGTAACTTCTAACGTTGTTGGCTCTATCAGTGTTTTTTTCTGTCAAAAAAGTAGCCTAAGTTAATCCTTATAACATTAGCTATCTGCCAGTGGAAGTCACGTCAATATCGATCCAGCCGTTTCGGAGATTAGCCGGAACAAACAGACAGACAGACAAACAGTTTAAATATAGCTATTTTTGTAAGGGCCGTATATAATTTTATTTGCATTTAGTAAAAAGCTGTTATTTTGACATTACAAACAGACACTAACATTTTGTTTATTTGTATAGATGCATAGATTGGTAATAAGAACGTATCATTGCTCGGTGAAAATACGCCATAAATGCAAAACTACTGTAAGTTCTCTTTGTATTCTTCGAGGTGAAAACCATTTATACAATACGACTAACCATATAGGTTAGTCGTATTGTATTTTAGCTGCAACATTTTAGCTGTTACGCACGACGTCATCTGATAAGAACTAAATAATCCTCTTAAATCAACTTAGAAAACGTATCCTTTAACCTATTGCACGACATAACTGTCGCCTGGTCGCCACATGAAGCCAAGTATAAACTAACGGTAGAACGGATCATTCATCATATTTACACTAAAAAGAAACAAATAAAACTTTTTAACAAAAATAAATACCGACTTCAAAAATCCTACACGATATAAAAATATTAAAACCACTGAAAAGGAAAAAAAAAAAAAAAAGTGGGGCGGGGCCAGGTATGCCCCAACCATGGTTCCTGTAGACCAACGAGAAGTAATATTTTATACCTGGCTTTTTTTTCCTTTTCAGTGGTTTTAATATTTTTATATCGTGTACGGTTTTTGAAGTCGGTATTTTTTTTGTTAAAAAGTTTTTTATGTTAAATGTGATCTTAACATAAAAACTGCGGGCTTATTACGTATGTCGCAGACGGTTTGCGACACGCGTAAATTGCGCAGACGCCACTGTTGAACATTTTGGCATTACGTATTTGGCAGGCGAAGATCTCTGACGCACCAGATCTAACTCAATATTTTTAATATAAAGAATTTGTATTAGATTGATTATTAATTTCGCCCATAACATGTTACCCCGAACGCGACGGATTGCAATTTAGAGATGAGTAGTTCCGGATCGAAATAGTTCCAGGAACTAATGTCTTGCAACAGGTTAGACAGTTCCATATGTTCGGACAGCAAATGGAATGAATTATAGACCGAACAGACACCTTCTGAACTCTCTACCTCTACCCGAGCTAACGCGAAGTTTTATACTGATTTAACGAATGCGTGTGCGATTGAACGGCTGCATGGGCGTCATATGCTACCTATCTCTTACTTTGCTGTTACAATGAATAATGTGACTGTATCACTGCTCATTAAAGTCGGTTGTCGTTTAAAATTGAAGTACGTGAGCACCTCCGCAAGAAATTGGCAGATTCATCCCAACGGTGATTTTCTTCTCTTATTTTTGCACCTTCCAGATTGTTATCTCTGCATCGCCCTAAGGTAGACTGGTAGAAAATGCCTAAGGCATTAAGTCCGCCTCTGTACATGTTTGTGCATAAAGAATAAGTAAATAAAGTCTATAATGATTTGATAAAGAACCAGGAACTGTGATGCACGAACATGAACCGAAAAGTTCATGGTAATTAGCGGAAATAGAAGGTGCCGCGAACATGTTTTCTAAATAGAATATATCGTTGTGTTGTTTAAATTAAATAAAAACTAAATAATATTAATAAATCATGTTCGTTTAAGAAAAGGATCCTTTCCATGTTAAATCCTCTCCATTACATGATCAGCGCACGACTTAGTCGTATCGTACGTTATAATTGTTCTCAAACATATAAGTAGTAGTACAACCCATTCGACTCCCTAAGTCGTACATATAACGAGCTATGTCGTTTTGTTCCATCACAGAGCACAGAGACCGTATCACTTTAAATATTAGAATTTTATTTAAGTATCTTTATGTTTGTTCTGTGTAATGAGATGCATAAGCTGTAAAGATTATGTGAGGCATACCCGCTCTCAGTGTAGCGTCGCGAGCAGGGGTGCAATTCCTTAAGCTCAAACATCTATACATCCTTGAATACAGAATTGAAATAATGGTGAAAAATCAATTCGGTATTTGCTAAGACATGATTGAAGCTATTCAAGGACACGATGCAGAAGGTAAGCCATGAGGACCAGTCTTATTGAATACCAAATTCAGTTATCACCGTTATTTAAATTCTGTATTCAAGGATGTATGGATGTTTGAGCTAAGAGAATTGCACCCCAGTTCATAAGACATAAGCCCCGCGGGCTAATTACCTAAAAATAGCAACAGCAGACGCGATAACAGCTATCGCACAGCGAAAGATCCACCGGTGGCAAAGCGACAAAAAAAATGGTATTACGTAAGCCATGTCCGCTTGTCGCTACTTGTGGAAGATGCATAGTTACTAGCGCCAGGAGCCACCAGTGGAACTAAAAAGAATGAACGTTTTTAATTCATTGATTGTCCGACAGAGGCGTGACAGAGATCTTCGCCTGCTTAGTCGCTATCGCCAAATAGGTAATTCCAAATTGATGTTTGACAGCGGCGTTGGAGCAATTTACGCCTGTTGGAAAGCGTCTGCAACTTAGGTAATCAGCCCGCCGCTCTCAGGGTGGGATTCAGAAACGAGTCTAAGCTAAGTTCACGCATCCATCTGTCAAAATTAGGGACGTAAAGTAGTGCACTTTGACATATGAAAGCGTAAGTTCACGCTTAGACTCGTTTCTGAATGTCACCCTCAGTGTAGCGTCGCAAGCAGATCATAAGACATGAGCCCCGATTCCACATCGCTACCACCCCTACCGAACCACCTTCTTCGTAGCATAGCCTGTAAAAGTTCATTCTCCTGTCGATAAATCATGAAGTCAATAAAGATATATCTATAAGGCAAGATTCATATGGCCGATTGAACGATTTCCTACCTTGCAATGGTGTGAATGATCAACGCGAGCAGGAGATTCGTGCTTTGTCATACTATGTTTTTAGGGCAAAGACACTGAAGTCTGTACTTCTTAATCCTTTAAGGTACGTCTAGTTTCGTTAGCTGACATTTTAGGAAGGTCAGAGATAAACACATTATTTTAATTTCAATTCAAACACATTTTGGATAATCCTGTAATCCTAATCAACTCTCGTGATATCTCAGAACTATTTATTTTCTTAAGAAATCAAAGGAAAACAATGTCAGCTTTGCTCCCACGCAGTAAAGGTAAATGTGGACTAAGTATGGACTACATCTTGCAGTTGACGTGGGCGCCCAGTGATACTCATATTTTAAAGCCTTTTCTGTGCGGTGCAGCGCAACGAATAAGCTCGTAAAGCCCGGAATGAAAAGGACAGATAACCTAGGTGTAGGACTTCGCCCGCGTGAATTTACGAGTATATTATATATGTTATCCGACAAAATGTCCTAAACCATAATAAAATTACAAAAAGTTGTGATAATTATGAAATATCTAGAATTATTTTGAAGCTTTTATTTTTTTGAAAGAAGTGAAAATGAAAGTAGAGCTAATGTTTAGGTTTTGTTAAAAAAGTGTGTCCAGCAGTGGACTTCATTCAGCCGAATACCATATACCATGATCTTTTACCATTAATGCGCCAATATTTATCAGCAGCGCCGCCAGTGAGCAATTATGTAACGGAACTAGTCTTGTATGTCATGACATCGTTTGAAACCTTTCATCCTCAAACGCAGATACGGCCTAAATAAATGATGGCTCATCAAACAATTCAGCCATATTTTCATCCTTCATATCTCTCTACTCCACAATGCATTCACCATACTTATATGGAAGGATATCTTAATTTCCGAGCACCGACATACTTTCCAAGTCTGGCACGAGGTAAAATTACATTCCTAAGGCTCTGACGGTGTTGAATACGTTCAGGTATTTTATATCCCTTTCGGGCAACCGGGGAAGCTTTGAACTTGATGATAGAATTTATATTTGCATCATATTTAGTTGAAAATCTTTGCTACGATTTTAGCCAGGAATTTTCGACCGCTGGACGTGGTTGAAATAATGCAGTTTTGATCTAAACTAGGACTCTGTAACTCCGCATGAGACCAATATAATATGTAAGAAAATGTAATAGTTCATTATAACTGTATGAAGGTGTAAGATAAAATAACCGAACTTATAATCAATGTTTTCAGGATACCGGAAAATAAAGCAGAGAAGTTTCCAAAAACGATTAAACAACAAAGTTCAGGTAAATTTTATAATTATTATTTTTTTAAACTTTGCCCTGCACTAGGATTTCTCCTGTGTCGTGGGTGCGTTTACAGACACGAATTCCACATAAAATACATCCAGACCCCGAACAACTACCTGCAGATCATACAAATATTTGTTCCGTGCGGGAATAGAACCCACGACCCGGATCGCAGCAGCCGACTGTATCAGCCACTACACCAAACGTGCCGTCAGATATAGGTCTCTTAAAATGATCTGCCTATAAATACTTTAAACCATTTACATACGATCCAAAAGGTTCACCTGTCCTGTGATTTACTTTTGTAATTCTATCTTGTAGATATCTTATTAGGTATATAGGCAACTAATTTAATAATCCTCAAAAATTAGGCCTTAATTCTTGGAAAATATAATTTTAAAGACAATCTCGAGAATAATATTTGGTTACAATAAATAAAATTACCTCTTATGTTATGTTATTATCGTTATATGTAATTTATTAGCGGTTAATTATATATAATAATAAACTTTGATTGTGAGATTATGAACTATCTTGTGATCTTGCGAGATGGAAATAGAATTATTACGTAGAGTATAACAGTGTAGATGACCAGCTGTCTTTGTGGATTCCGGATTAACAATATAGCACCACTCTATCTCATCCCGTGGATGTCGTAAAAGGCGACTAAGAGACTCTCAATCAGAAAGATAAGCAGCAGCGTCCCTTCGTGGAAAAGCAGCTCTTCTGCGCTCACCTACCCAGGTGGTTGCGGTTCCACTACTATCAGAGGTCCCCCCTCTACGGGTGGTGTTGCTTGGTAGGTGCCAAGCGTAGTGGTACTGGCCAACTCCTCCAAAATGACGACAAATTATGGTTCAGTAGTGGATGTCTTTTGGCTGATACAATATAACGAATTATGAGGACGACCTTACGGATGCAAGGGTCGTTTATAGCAACTTCGTGGGATGATTTAAATCAACATTATACTTATTATATATTAATGTCGCTATGTTTCACCAACGGATCGATAATTGCAATAATTATTACAATTACAATTTAATTACATTACATTACAATTAATTATGTTATTACAAGCCCACAGAACGATCATCCTGCTGACTTAATCACTAAAGAAGCATTTACACATTTTCATACTTTAGTTAATAAATGATAAAATCGGATCGCAACACGCTAGTTAACACGTGAGTAAACGGCTCTCTTGCTGCCTTTTACGATACTTCATCATGTGACAAAAACGGTGGGCCATTTTGTTGACTAACCAAAGGATGTATGTATTAACTATTTTGATTAGTTAGTTGGTAAGCATTTGATATGCAACTATACGGGCTAAGGACAATGTACCGAAAACTTCGGGAAGAGTTTACACTTAGGCCTACGATAAAAATAGGAAAGCCAAGTATCTTGGAAATAATAGGTTACAGATTTTGTCATTTTGCACGCAATGTATCGTCAACAACACGATCAAAACGCTACGTGATTATTAGAGAATGATATGATATTATTATGTAACTGCAAGCGACTACCTCATCAGTGTACTGTAGTGAAACAACAGCCGTTTAGTTTTTAATTACATTGCGGTTTTATGTGAAAATAAATAGTTTAGTTTTGAGTCAAAATAGCGTTACACGACATACATAAACAGTCCATTACTGTCCCACTACTGGGCACGGACCTTTTCTCATGATGAGTAAGGTTAGGCCTTAGTCCACCACGCTGGCCTAGTGCTAGGTGCCAGACTACACACATAAATTGAGAACATTTTGGAGCCCTCGCAGGTGTGCAGGTTTCCTCACGATGTTTTTCTTTTCCGTTTACGCAAGTGATAATCAAATTCTGATCAGCACATGAATCTAAAAAGTCAGAGATGCGGGTCGGGATCCAACTCAGACCCTCCTATATGGAATGCAAACGTTTAACCACTAGGCTATAATAATTTCGAGATGTGCCTAAAGGCGTGGCACCAACTGGCGGCTCTAGTGTGATCTTACGAGGTGCCGAAGATGACGGTTACAGTGGTTTTAGCTGATAGGAGTCTAGTATAGCCCTTCGCCCTTCCTCGGGGCGAAGGAAGTTCCATGTAGAATTTCCACTAGACACCAATAAAAATAAAGGCTATAACAATTAGCGTTAGGGTAGACGAAATCATTACTTTATCCTGAAATCTGCATAGCCAGGAAAATAAATGAAAATTTGGAAAATTATATCGGTGGGGATTCCAGAATCATGTAGATACTGAATTCAGTGTCTGTTTTCATTACGATATCACTTACACACGTTATATTTCCCTTATTACCAACAGCTACATTTATAAAATTACAGGAATTACTGTAGAAATGCTGTAGCATCTCAGGATGACTATAATCTGTACAATAAAACTTCATGATATTATTTCATCCAATACAAAAGTACAAAAACAAGTCCGCAGGGTAACATGAATTCAGTTAAATGAATGAATTTCACAAAAATGTTGTCTGAAAGAAAATGTTGGTGTGATTGTCGCATCCTTGTTTCAGACAATAAAGTTCAATATTTCCTGCAGCGTGTAATGAATGAATGGTGGTGATTTTTTGTCTCATCTGCCAATAAGATTAGTGAGTATGACTTATTTGACTATCGGAAGCTACTTAAAGTCAAAATCAAAGCATAAATTTAACATATGCAATGGTAACAGTAATATAATATATAGTATAATAACGTAAAGTAAATAACGTTAATAAATAAAACAAATTATTTTCATCTCCTAATTTAGTCGAATCTTTAGAAATATTGAGGATAAAATTCAAAATTTTTACGCTGTTTTAGATAGACTATTCTAAATTAAAAGTTAGTTTAAATATTGCACTGGACGATCGAGCTTGGCGTCACACTTCTCATTCGGTTCGGTGACCTTGGGGTCCGCAATGTTTCTAGAATAAGTTTACTGGCATTTCTATCCTCAGTTCAAAGTACTGTAAAATTAGTAGTTTAAGCAGGCTACTGAGAACTAGCATTTTGTGAGATGTCATCACATACCAGATACGCTATATCATCGACATTGATGGCCTCTGTTGCGTGGTTTTACGTTAGAATTTTTGATGTACATATGTTGTTCAACACGGGACCGAGAACAGAGCCTTGAGGCACAGCCAGCTCTATATTGTGGAGCATTGCTTTTGCTTCGCATTGTTTCACCCAGAAATATCTACTGAACAACAAGGATTCTACGATGAGAAAGAAGAAATCGGGAAGTCTTTGTTTGGTGCCGCACATAAGATTTTTGTGCCCAACACTGTCGAAGGCCTGCTTGATCGCAGTTTGGGGTGATCTGTTAGAATCTAATTTAAAAATGATATTTCATCTCTCAATGATTAGAAAATGAAGGATTAGAAAAAGATTTGGTGCTATAAACTGTTCTAAGTTTTGATTGAATAAGTAGCAAGCTTACTTAATTACTAAGCCTACAGTTCATTTAGTTGATCTAAATAAATTATGGAGCTACTTTGTAAAAGAATCTTCTTAATTAAAATCACATAAGTAAAGGCAAATTTGACTTTTTATACACTATAAACTAATTACAAAAATTAACGACTAAAACAAAAATAATTCAAACAAATACCATCGTACTTTTCACAAAACTCTATGGGGTTGGCATCGTACAAGTAAACGGTTTTGTCATTACTTATGACTGTATTTATTTTAAATTAAGAGAACCACTTTAGGACATATAAAATACGTCGTGTTACTGGGTGCGTCATGTGTAAGCTACCTCTTGAAATATTTAATTTACATTATCAGTTAATTTCAATAACTCAAAGGGATTACTTTCAATTTTCAGAAAACTGAAAACTGTCATCCCACAACTCTAACAATACGTTTATTCAAAGCCACAGTTCCTTCACAAACAAGTCACAGTGAGGATTAGCATCCACGAAATCGTTTTTTCAAGGATCTGGGAAGTTGACGAGTTAGCACTAGCTCCGGTGCATTCGATATCTTGGTGGACAATTGGTGTCTTCTATTGCGTCGTTAATTGTTAGCGGTACAGCTTCGAGATAGCTCATCGGGTAAATTTGGTGCATCTAAGTTACACCACAATACTTGGTCCCTCGTTTTCCACCTCCAGTCGGTGTAACCAATCAATCAATGTGATCAATCCTGGTGCGACCTTGACCAGATCAAACGGCCGTCGATCTTTTAACAAACATGACTAGCCACTGGCATTTCAGCTTGCTTATTCTGCAAGCTATGTCGGTTATATCAATTCTGCTCTGTATGATCTCATTGCGGATCTGCCCCTCCCCTTCCTAGGATCTTTCAAATAAATTATTCTTTAGAAACGCTTTTTTGCCTTGACCTCTTGTATTTTAGCATATTTTTTATTTTACCGCAGTACCGCTTCGTCGCGGGTAAGTTCGTTTAACTAAGTTATTAAAGTTGTCGCACTTAAGATTTTCTCTTAATTAAAATTATGACGGCGGGTGACTCCAGTCAAGTTCTATTAATGAAGAGGTAGAAGTGATGAGAGATGGACCAGCTACGTTAATTACATATTTAACAACGTTAAGACTTGGTGAGGTGAGGTGAATTTACTTTTAAGCGATTGTAAGACGTATTCATGGCCATGGTCCCCAGTGGACATTCATCAGGAACTTCCTTCGTCCCGGGGAAGGGCGAAGGGGAATGCCAGACTACTGCCGCCTAAAACCACAGGCGTGGTCATCTTTCGCACAGAAGGGGGCCTTCTAGGGAGATCCTCGTAAGATCACACTAGAGCCGCCCATGATGCCACGCCTTTAGGCATATCTCGCAGAGGATGACTGTAAAGTGGTCATCCAAAAGGCGAATCCGAAGGCGACTAAGATGGAATCTGGCATAAGAGACCTAAGGCCAGTAGTGTTTAATTGATTTAGGGCTGTATGAAGCTTTTATAAAGTGTTAAAGCCCTTGTAGTACTTTCAATTTAGAGCAGCAGTTATAAAAAGTCTGATTAACCTGATTGTCGCCAACGTGCATGAAGAAGTAGCGCATTCGAAGATAATCCTTGGTAATCTTGATGGAAGTTTTTTACCATCTTTGGTTGGTATTCGGATAACCTACATGATAAATCACCCTTAAATTGACGAGTTAATGACACAGGTGGCGAACGATTTATAGGCTAGCGTATTCAATTAAAAAAGTTAAATTAAGTTTGATGTGATCTATGCGCCGGCTATTATGTGCATCGGTCGCGTTTGTCACCGCCGCGTGCGTCGATCGAGTGCCGCGTTATAGACCACTTTGAGCAGTGTAACCAACCCTTACACCCTTACCCTTAGAGTTTTAACTGTAGATTCACAGTTTTTTTACAAGTCCTTTTAGTTTTTAGTTTAGTACACCAAGTCTACAGTTTGTTCACCTTCCAATCCAATTCCAATTTTAATATAATGACTCCATTGGTTTTTTTTACCTTAGAACACACCAATTCCACGTATTAATATCGTTATCCCGTCCTTCGTGTGGTCCGTCCGCAGTCAAATTCTCAGTTTTGACCATACCGATATGGTCAATGTCGAACAATTTTGGGACCACATTCCTAAACTCAAAGTAGGCGATGGTTCTCAAAAATGTCCCCTGGGTTCTGACCAAAAAGCTTTTCTGTCTATTACATGTACAACGACTGTAGAACGTTTATTTTCAAGTATATATTAAACTTTAAAATAATCAATATTAATTTCAATTTAATATGTACGAATTAAAAAATACATGAAGATGAAAACTTGGAAGATTTGGAAATAAAGATTGAGAACAATAACTCTGATTAAACTAAAGATGTTTAAATTGTTTTATTTTATATTTTGCCGGTTTTTTTATAGTACATATAGTTAAATTTTGTTGAAATGTTCTACAACTCTAAAAGGTATTTTGAAAAAAATATTATTTTTGCAAGTTGGTAAATTCCTACTTGTAATTCCAAAAACGAAATAAATAAAAGACGACGAACGAAAAAAATGAAGATTTTGAATTTTTAGTTTTTTACAGTTCTACCTTTCGACAGGGTTGGCAACACTGACCTTGAGCGCCCTCAGTCTGTTGCCGACTATGGATGGCTACTACGTGTGCGCGTATACATAGTAGTCGCCATGAACGTAGAAACAACTGTAGCGTAGGGCGGTTGGAACCGCACTACGGTATTTTCGTTCTCGCTGACGGTCGGTGTCAGGAAGGAATGTAGGCCTTAATACTTTCAGAATAACCACTTGCAAGAGAAGTGGTAGTGACAATGTCTTCGTTTTCCCCTCACACCAAAATCACAAATATATTTGACATCGACTTAAAATCGCTATAGTCTATAACTTATAACAACTTTATGCAAAAATGTAAGAGCCCACGATTCAGGTAGCTTTCAAAATGGCCATTCGGGAAACTTTGGTCTAATTAATTTGGATTTTTCTTGATTGACCTGATTACATTGACTATCACATTAGCCTTGAAACGATGAGCTTGTAATGTTGTGGGAACTTTACCAAACTGTGAAAATTTGTGTGACTTCAGTGGCCGTTTTTTTAATACACAACATGGGGACCGGACGAGCAAGTCATTCCCCTGGTGCTTAGTTTCATGCCTGCACATAACACTTGTAATGCTAACCACTATTAGTCCTGCGTAGACCATACCACGTTCGTCCCCTCGAGACATTAGTAACTTAGTCTCTTTGGCCCAATTTTCACTAGCTACAGTGCTCTCCTAACTGGAACAAAACAATATGTCTAAAGTATAAACACTACTGCTTCGCGGTGAATATTGGGCACTGGGGTGTACCTACCTTTTTTTTATTGGGCCCGGTTGATATTCTACATGAACTTCTTCCGCCCTGGGGATGGACGGAGGGGCATGCCGCACTCTACCGGCTAAAACCACTGAGGCGATCATCTTCGGCATCCAAGGGGGGCTCCAGGTCCTCGTATGATCACACTAGAGCCGTCCACTGGTGCCACGCCTATAAGCACACCTCTGAGAGGGTGACTGTAAAGCGGTCAGCCCCCCGAGGGGATTGTAAAGGATCCCCCGAAGCGTCCCTGTGCCCTGCCCATGCGCACACGGCAGACACACGGCACACATGCGCGTTAGTCGCTCGGTGTGGGTACGCCCAATCTTCCCAGAAACCAAGAGGCCAGAACCTTAAAGTGACGGCAGGCGGTTTCAGGCAATGGGAATTAGGCACCGGGGTATTTACTACCACCGGTTTCGAGTCTGGAAGTTTATGGATCTGAGCTTTAGGTCTGTAAAAAGCAGTTCAAGACGATTGCGTCGCTGATGGTTTCTTATGCCGACTGACATCCATATGTCGCCTCGGGCTCCTACTGAAAACCAGCGCTTGGCATTCTGCCTGCCATAATACTTTTTTTTTTTTTTTTAAACGTTGGTGCACACTAGTATTTTTCCTGTGTCGTGGGTACTTTTACAGACATAAATTACACACACAATACATCCAGACCCGGAACAACTACCTGCAGATCATACAAGTATTTGTTCCGTGTGGGAATCGTACCCACGACCCGGAGCGCAGCAGCCGACTGTATCTGCCACTGCACCAACGGTGAGCTGGGCGCCTATTTATCATTATTTCTTTCTACCAGTTTTTTCATTTCTTTTACCTGCTTTTCATATATCTGTCACAAATGAATTATTTTCTTGTTTACATTATTCATGTGACGTTTGTCTTTCAGCAATCTTCCATAGGCTATATGATTAACAGATATCAACCATATCTTTTTTCTCAAGATAACACAATCTTTTACCTTACCTCACGTTCACGATGCTACATACTGACGCAGCACGCTCGGTGTCTCAAACAAGCTATAGCTTTCTGTTAAACTGAATAGAACCGAAGTATATAACAGCATCCGTTCTACAAAATACACGGACGCTCGCGCCAACGTCGATGTGTATCGGCTTAGAGCTGGGGTGCAATTCTCTAAGCTCAAACATAGATAAATCCTTGAACACAAAATGAAAACAAGGGTGATAACCCAATTTTGTATTCGCTAAGACTGGTCCTCATGGCTTACCTTCTGCAACGTCTCCGTTAATATCTCCAATCATGTCTTAGCGAATACCGAAATTAGTTTTACACCGTTATTTCGATTCTGTATTTAAGGATGTTTGAGCTTCCCCCGGGATTACAGCGGTGTGCATGTGGTCACGTACCGTTGTGTGCGCAGCAAAGCGCATAGTGTGGCTTCGGGGAAATTTATTACAATCCCCTCGAGAGATGCCTGGGGGGGGGGGGGGGGGCTCTTTACAGTCGCCTTCCCTCAGCTAGAGGGGATGACCGCTTTACAGTCATCCCCTCCGAGATGTGCCTAAAGGCGTGGCTCCAATGGGTTGCTCTAGATGGAGATTATTCGAGTTTAGTTTAGATTAGTCAATGACCACTCCAGTGGTTTTAGCCGGTAGGAGTCCGGCGTGCCCCTTCGCCCTTTCCCGGGGCGAAGTAAGTACATGAAGTTTTTCCACGGGATCAAAATAATCAAGCGATAAAAAAAACTAAGAAAGGCCGCGCCACTTAAACTCCCCATCCGGTCGCTGAGCGGGTCTCTGCTGAGCCTACCCTGGGTAACCGGAGATCTATACTAGTAGGGAGAGCCTGCTCGCCTGGGTGTCGTAAAAAAAAAAAAAGGCATGTTTGAGCTTAAGGAATTTCACCCCTGCTTATAAAATTGTGAATAAATCAAGCGTAAAGTAAAAGCTTCACGTCAGGACATCGCGTGACCAGTTACGATATTATCATGATACAATGTTCCGCGATTGTAAAACTTACTATGTTTACCGCATATTAACCTGAAAGCCTGTAAGCTAATATTTTAGTGAAAGGTTGCTTCATGAGAAAATAATACGTAGGAAGTAGAATACACTGTAATGTTTTAGGTTTTCGCGATCATTACTCATAATAAAACACTTTTAAACGCGATATAATGCGTATATTATAGATTTTTGTTTTTCCTGACGTTTCGAACACTTTGCAGGGTTTGTGGTCGCAGGATGACTAAGGTGACAGGCGTCGTTACAGATTTTAAAATGTAATTTTATTTATCTACCGTACAATATATTAGAATACACTGATACGACATTTGTGTTACATTAACTAACATAATCCGTTTACCGTGTGGTGACTGTGTTAACTATGGGATTAGCGGGAGGATGGGCAGCAGCATTCTTCGAGTACGATTATAATACAACTGCGATCGCCAACCCGTCCGTAAAGCTTGGCGATTATGGCAAACCCCCCCATTGAGCACACGACATACACCCATACTGGCCATTGTGGCAATCTTCGCGGAAGGCTTCAATACTCAATACTTTATTGCATTCCATAATTTTTTACAAAGGTAGTGGTGGTATAATATATCATTATGGACCCTGCCGGGCACAGCAAATAAGGAGAGAGGAAGAAGGCTAAGTAGCAGTTTGATAGATATAAACTTATTAAAAAAAAACTTCTGTCCAACAGTGAACGTTTTTAGGCTGAAATGATGACTAGCATAATTAGCCTATTACTGTGCCTCTGCTGATGTCCATCTCACTAAACTGGCCTAGTGCGGGTTGGCAGAAAACACACACCATTGAGAACATTTTAGAGTCCTCTTAGGTGTGAAGGATTCCTCGTGATGTCCTTCAACGCAAATTCTGATCCGCATATGAATCCAAAAAGTCAGAGGTGCGGGACGGGATCGAACTCAAACCCTCCTATATGGAAGGCAAGCATTAAACCACTAGGCTATTTCTGTGTATCATACGAGGACCTGGAGCTTCTCTTAGATGCCGAAGATCGGTAGGAGTCAAGTTTATGATGAATTTTCAGTGGGTCCAATAAATAATGAAAAGGGCTATTTCCACGTTGACTAACTAAATAATTGCTAATGCTATATTTAAGATTTCTAGATCACCAGTCAGTGTGAACAGTAATCAAAACTATAACAAAATGTACGACCGCAACTGCGTTTCAATCCAATTGGTGATAGCAATTACAAACTGATTTAAACAGCTCATGAAGACGTATTTCCGTGTGGTCTCCAGATAAAAATATAGCACATAATAGATAGTCATCTCCTCCCGTGGATGTCGTAAAAGGTGACTAAGGGACTCTAAACCAGAGGGATGGGTAACAGCGTCCTTTCTGTGGAACAGCAGCCATTTAGCGGTCACCGACCCGCTAGCCAAGCATGGTGAGTGACTCACATTTATATAAAACAAAATTTATTAATATTGCCATGTATGTCATCATTTCGGCCGAATGAAGTCCACTGTTGAACACAGGCCTCCCCCAAAAATCACCACAACGACCGATATGAGTGTGTTGTGGGCTCATTGGGGGGGTTTTGCTATAATCGCCACGCTTGGCAGACGGGTTGGCGATCGCAGTTGAGTTGTTAAATGTACTCGATTATTAGTTTCAATAAAAAAGTGACGTGCACAATTTAAATACTCGCAATAAGAACAAGCTTGTCTTGCCTGGCTTTAGACTTAGTAAAACCAGCAAGTCGTTTATCGGAAACAGTGTTAGGTTCTTCAACAAAATTCCTTCAAGTATTACCGATTTGCCAGAACTACAGTTCAAATCTTTGATTAAACGTGTTTTAATGTCGAAGGCCTACTATAGCATAAATCATTACATCGATGATATAGATGTCTGGCATACGATTCCCTTCTGCACACTGCGACCCTCTGGCGCTGTATAATTTATTTTAATACATCTTATATTGGATATGATTGCAAGTGTTTTAACTTGCAATCAAGGGTTTAATATTTAAACATTGGAATTGATTATATTATTAATGTAAAATAAGTTGACATGACCCATTTAAAATTGTATTGTTTAAGTTATTTACTTAAATATTTACACCTTGACATTATATAGCTTGACATTTGACTTGACTCAGTTGAATTTTTTTTTTTTAATGTTATTTACCTATATTCAATAACTTGACATTATCTTGAACAAATTCATTTAAAATTTCATTTCTATTAATGTTAGTTTCTTATATTTAATATTATGACATTGACTATTAGTTATTGTTAATATTGTTCTTGTAACATTATATTATAATATTCATACGAAACTGTAAATGTGTGAGAATCATGTAGCCATTGATGTTATTTTTAGTACTTATATTGATTGTCTTTTGCCTGGCTGTATTGGTCTGTCATACTCACTAAAATGTCTTGCTGGTGGTGGTGTTGTGTATCGGGTCGTTCGGTTCCCTACAATATGGTTGAGCTTTGCCGTGTGGTGCCGGCTCAGAATGCCACCACCCCGTCTCCTACCATGGGTGTCGTAAAAGTCGACTAAGGGATTAGTCGGAGGATGGGCAGCAGCGTCCTTCGAGTACATTAACAACTCAACTGCGATCGCCAACCCGCCTGCCAAGCGTGGCGATTATGGCAAAACCCCCCAATGAGCTCAAAACACATCCATATCGGTGGTTGTGATGATCTTTGGGGGAGGCCTGTGTCCAACAGTGGACTTCATTAGGGCGAAATGATTGAATGAAGCGATGCTGATGCATGCATCATGCTCGTGAACGAGTGCCGTTTGTTGGGACTGGTCAGCCGTTAACTGCCACGCAAATAATTTATTATCATAATTTCATTGTGGTATGTTCCATCTTTACACATTGTCCTACATTTTTCTCGGTATATATATTACAATAATTTGTATCAATCAACATTGTAATCTCAATTATTTTAAAAGAGTATCCATGGAGTTTCTTGCCGGCTCTTCTCCACGAGATCAACTATTTGGAACCGTGCAACTTAGATTCTGACGTTTCATAAGTGCCAATATTTGGTTTATTTGAAACAAAAAACTTTGACTTTGACTTTGACTTTGACTCGAAGGACGCTGTTGCCCATCCTCCGGCTAATCCCTTAATCGACTTTTACGACACCCATGGAAGGAGATGGGGTGGTGGTATTCTGAGCCGGCACCACACGGCTGTATGTATGTTAACGAAAGTGCCATATTCATTACCCCTAACTATCTAAGTTCTAAGTCATTAGCCTACGTAGAGCTGATAAGTTACATTTAGTTCCGAGCAAAACTACATTGTTTCAGAAGAGCATATTCACAATGGCTCCAAAAGTGTATAGTAAACTTCCAAAATGTATCAGGTCAGCAGAGAATTTCAACGTGTTTAAGAAAAAGCTGTTTCTGTTACTAACCGAGAAGACATATTACTCTATTGAAAGCTTCCCTAATGATAAAATATAACTTCATCATTTCGGCTGAATAAAGTCCACTGCTGGACACAGGCCTCCCCCAAAGATCACTATAACGACCGATATGGGTGTGATGTGTGCTCAATGGGCATGCCATTTGCCATAATCGCCGCGCTTGGCAGGCGCGTTGGTGATCGCAGTTGCGTTGTTCATGTACTCGAAGGACGCTGCTGCCCATCCTCCGGCTAATCCCATAGTCGCCTTTTACGACACCCAAGGGATGAGATGGGGAAATATAACTTGTAATTGTATAATCGTTCTAATTTAATTTTGACATTATAAATAGCTACACATTTTATTTTTAAGACCTTGACATTTGCGATTATTGATTTGTTACTTTGTTGTGTTTTATTTCTTGCATTGACTTATTAATGTTTTATTTTTTATTTGATGAAATTAATTATTTTATCTCAGTCATAGTTAATTTATCATAATTGTTTAGTAAGTTCTTTGGTTGGCAGTTATCCTAATTCAGAATTAATTTCACACTTTCATAATTTGTACACCACCAAATGGTAGGGCATAGAGATTACTATGTATTTGAATGAAACACCTATTGTAACGTATGTTCAAAAATAAATAAATTGAAATATCTCACAATTTTGCAGTGCATATTTCCCCCCAAAATAAAGACACGCGGCATGAAACCAGTTGTTGTGGTAATCTATAGGAGAGGCTTTATCTAGCAATGGACGGTCATTAGCTGATATGATAAAGATTTATACTCTTCAAATGCATGGCTTAAGTCTCGTTGCGGGCACTGTATATTTCATTCGACAACAAATAAGAAGTTACCCCAACTAAGCAACACTCCTGAGTTAAACAAATAAACACGGTAAATGTGCAACTGCCCTTATATGACACTATGGGAGTCGTTTCGGAAACCACTAATCGTTTACATTTATCATTTAGATTGGATCTCCAAGCGCGGTGACTCCTCGCATACGTTATATTGATTGAGTGATCAACCAAAAAATCAAGAATTGAGTTTGACATTTGACTTTTTCTTGCAAAAGAAACAACCTTTTACCGGTACATTTGTGCAGTGAATGATACAGTCGGCTGCTGCGTCCCGGGTCGTGGGTTCGATTCCCGCACGGAAAAAATATTTGTATGATCTGCATGTAGTTGTTCGGGGTCTGGGTGTATTGTATGTGGAATTTGTGTCTGTAAACGCACTCACTACACAGGTGAATCCTAGTGTGGGGTAACGTTTAAAAAACAAAAATCGGTTGGACTATTGAACGGTAGCATAAAAAAACAGGAGACAATTACTTCCCTTTTCAACTGGGGCAAACACACGTCCAAACCACCTCCAAAGCAAAACCAATAATAGACAGGAGTCTTTACCGTTACGTTACAGCCGTAGTCCTACTATTGGAATCAGTCTCACCTGCTTGCTACGGAGGGAAGTGGAACGTATATTCTTATCTACTCCTCCTTTTTCTTTTCTGATTAATTTCGGTGCGGGTTCCAAAACAGTTATTCATTTCTCTGGGACACACCGAGCTTCATTGATCGGTATTCTTTTCGGTGGTCGCCATTGTAGATCCTGGCTTACAGGAGTTGCAGTAGCTGGGAAAGTGTGGCGGGATTGTCCTACAAAAGAAGGCAGGAGTCTTATAATAAAACACTTTTAAGCAGATTACATCGCGATAGATTTTTGTTGTTGCTGCCGTTTCGAACACTTTGCGGGGTTCGTGGTCGCGGGATGACTACTCACGCAACAAACTATAATATACGCGATGTAATCCGTTTAAAAGTATTTTATTATAATGAGTATTAATCGCAAAAACCTAAGACAGTACAAGGCAGGAGTCTATTGTGTTGTTAGTTTCTCACTCTTTTTCTAACGAAAATTACTTTAACGTTAGGAAGCTATACAATCGCGTAAACAAAGCGAAGGAAAGAAAGTAAGAAAATAGTTTATTGATCACAAAACACACAAGCCGAATAGTAAAAAAAATATAAACATTAAAATACACATGAGTTCACACAATACTTATTAAAAACTACTATTGAGTTAAATCTAAATTATTTCTTAAAATAATGCACAAAGTGATGTTAGAAGCCCGATGCGACCAGAATTGTAAATTAAACGTAAGCTTGAGCATTATTCTCTGAAAACCCAATTTTGAGGTTCATCATTTCGGCCGAATGAAGTCCACTGCTGGACACAGGCCTCCCCCAAAGATCACCACAACGACCGATATGGGTGTGTTGTGGGCTCATTGGGGGGTTTTGCCATAATCGCCACGCTTGGCAGACGGGTTGGCGATCGCAGTTGATTTGTTAATGTACTCGAAGGACGCTGCTGCCCATCCTCCGGCTAATCCCATAGTCGACTTTTACGACACCCACGGGAGGAAATGGGGTAGTGGTATTCTGAACCGGCATTTTGAGGTTGTTCGATCTAATATCAGTTTCCACATCGAACCGTAGAGGCTTCCTGCCGAGTCAGGTTGCGCTATAAATATAAGGTTTTTATTTCAGGAAAAAGTATTTTAGATCGCTGAATAAGAGAAGCTATCTAAATTCTTTTTCAGCTTAATTAGCACCTATTCTATCTGAAGAAGGTACCTGGGGTAGTCTAAGATGGCTTGAGGGGGAAACAACATCCTTCCCCTCTGATGAGACGGGGTCCGCTCAGGGGGGTCACGGTGAATCCAAGAGCGCTTACCGTGACTCAGCTCAAAGTGCTCGGAGGAACACTTTGGGGTTTTACCGGTAAGAATCTGGTATGCTCATCCATCCTCTTCAAAGTGGAGTAGGTCCATTGGGAGGATTTTCCCAAGAAATAACTGTACTTAGGGTAGACTAAATGTGGAAGGTGGACGGCGGAGTTTTGTAACCTAACTTCAAAGGGCCCTATGCCCAGCTGTTGACTAGGATAGACTTAGTTGATTGATTTAATTTCACAAGCTAAGGTTTTTATTACATTTGTACATATCGACATTCGTCTTGGTTATCTAATATATAAATATCTCGTGTCACGGTGTCTGTGGTCACACTCCTTCGAAACGGCTCGACCGATTTTAATGATTTGTATTAGGTAGGTATGAGAATGGGTCGTAAAGTATTTTTCACCCCCACCCCCCATTTTTTTATCGCGAATTTTGTAGTAGATTACCAAATTCCACAAAGCAAAGCCGCGGGCGAAAGCTAGTTAAAATATAGTATTAAATACCTAAAAAAACCGTCTACGCTTAGAGAATACTCAACTAATTAACGTTGCAACTCTAACCCTTAAATTACACGCGTACGCCTAGTTTGGGGATGCAATTGACCATATTGTGATAATATTCCACTATTCACGGTAATTAGGTCACGAATTCCAGCTTTTGAATTCGGGCTTTCTACTCAACACTTCTTGAGGCTTCACCTCTTAATATTTACTAGAGTTTTTGATTCAATTGTCATGGCAGCATGAAGATGACCATTCCCAACAGACGGCACTCGTTTACGAGCATTACGCATGCATCAGCGTCGCTCAGCTCAACCATATTGTAGGGAAACTTAGCGACAAGATACACGACGCCACCATAAGCAGGACACTGGCGTGTGCATGACATACCTAAACTGCCAGACAAATATCAATAAATCAAAATAATTGAATAGGCCATATGGTACTCGCACTATTACAGTTTCAATTCTAAATGAATAAAATGAACATATTTTTTTTTTAAATAATTAAATTCAATTATTTAATAAAGACCCCATATAGTTAGATGTCCCAAAAACATAAAACAGTTACAGTGCATCAACGGCTACAAATAAAAGTAAATATGCACTGTCAGGGAAGCCAGCCCGCACCCGCTCTGGTGCATTACCGTGCTCCACTTAATTGCATTTTGACATGACGCGAGCAAAAGCGCTGTTGTGTGCGGGTAGGAAACCAGCGGGAGAAAGTATCATTGTTTGTACAATATTTGGGCTATACGGTAATGACAGGCTTCACGCAAGCTTAACTTTGATTATGGGTGTATTCACTTATTGAAACAACACAAAGAAGCCGTCAAAACGTACGAAATTTACGAGCGATATATTTTTTGTCTGAATGAAAGATTTTCCTTAGATTTTTTATCGTGGGAAAGTCTTCATGGACTTCCTCCGCCTTAGGAAGGGTGGAGGGTGTGTAAAAATAAAGACTTGTCATCATATCAGCCACAGGACGTCCACTGCTGAACACAGGCCTCCCCTTAGATTTCCACAACGAGCGGTCACATGCCGCTCTCATCCAACAACTCCCAGCGAACTTCACCTGGTCGTCTGTCCACCTCGTTGGAGGTCGTCCCACGCTGCGTTTTCCGGTGCGCGGTCTCCATTCTAGAACCTTTGTGCCCCAGCGGCCATCAATGTGCCCTGCCCATTGCCACTTCAGTTTACTAATCCTTTCAGCTATGTCGACAACTTTAGTTCTTCTACGGATCTCCTCATTTCTGATACGTTCTCGTAGAGAAATAGCAAGCATAGCTCTCTCTATAGCTCGCTGAGTGACCTTGAGCTTTCTTATGAGGCCTATTGTGAGTGACCACGTCTCTGTTCCATATGTCATCACTGGTAACACACACTGTTTATAGACTTGCGTCTTGAGGCATTGCGGTATTGTTGATGAAAAGACGTTGCGAAGTTTCCTGAACGCTGCCCAGCCGAGACGGATTCGACGATTGACCTCTTTCTCGAAGTGTGCATGCTAAAATAGTTGAATTTACTGGTTTAAGTTACTCTAATTGCCGGCTGCGTAGATTGGGGAATCTACGTGCCCACACAGAGCGACCCACGAAAAGGCAATGGCGTGCAGGAGGTCACGCACCGCCATATACGCAGCACAGCACAGCGCACAGGGACGCTTCAGGGGATCCTTTACAATCCCCCTGGGGGTGACCGTTTTACAGTCACCCTCTCCGAGATGTGCCTACGGGCGTGGCATCGGTGGGTGGCTCTGGTGTGATCAAACGAGAACCTGGAGCCCCCCTTAGGTGCCGAAGATGACCGCCCCAGTGGTTTTAGCCGGTAGAAGTCCGGTATGCCCCTTCGTCCTTCCTCGGGGCGGAGGAAGTTCATGAAGAATTTCCACTGGGCCTTGCAAGAGGCCGGCTAGGTAGGTACCACCTCATTTCCAGGTATTCGCTGCTAAGCAGTAGTGTTTAAACTTTAGACATTACTGTGCTCCAGTAAGATGGTGCTGTAGCTAGTGAAATTACTGGGCTTAAGAGACCAAATAACTTTATGCCTTGTGGTGGAGAGCGTAGTGTGATGCCTCGCGGGGCTAGTCCTGGCTAGCATTCGAACTGTCGTACTGCATGACAAATTTCCGTGTGGTGCCGGCTCAGAATACCACCGCCCCATCTCCTCCGTGGGTGTCGTAAAAGTCGACTAAGGGATTAGCCGAAGGATGGGCAGCAGCGTCCTTCGAGTACATTAACAACTCAACTGCGATCGCCAACCCGTCTGCCAAGCGTCGGCGATTATGGCAAAACCCCCCAATGTGCTCACAACATACCCAAATCGGTCGTTGTGGTGATATTTGGGGGAGGCCTGTGTCCAGCAGTGGACTTCATTCGGCCGAAAAGGATATATATGCCTATACTGCCATTATTAACAAATTGAAATGCAACTATAAATTAGTAGTCATTGGTGAATTCTGTCAAGCGTGCGCATGTGTGGTATTTTATTTGATATATATTTTGCATGCCTTTATGTTACATAATCTCATTAACTAGCCGTGTGGTGCCTGCTTAGAATACCACCACCCCATCTCCTCCCGTGGGTGTCGTAAAAGTCGACTAAGGGATGAACCGGAGGATGGGCAGTAGCGTCCTTCGAGTACATTAACAACTCAACTGCGATCGCCAACCCGTCTACCAAGCGTGGCGATTATGACAAAACCCGCTATGAGCCCACAACATACTCGTCGTTGTGGTAATCTTCGGGGGAGGCCTGTGTCCAGCAGTGGACTTCATTCGGCCGAAATGACGATGACGCTTATCACGAGGCGAATGAATGAAATGAATTGCTCGTCTCGTCCGAAAGTTGTGTAAAAAAAAAAACAAAGGTTTAGATATATTTTCTCAACCGCTACTTTCCTAGCCCCATTCTAATTGCGATTCCTGTGTGCACCTTTAGCGTCCCCGCTAAGTACACCAGTGTCGCTCAAGTAGTTTTATTGCGTTACCTCTTAACTGGCACCGATAAAATATTTGAGTTCCTTTGTAAATATTGCTATGATAAAATTTAAGTTTTAAGGGTGCTTCTTAAACTTTCGCGAATTGAATTCATTACATTGCGTCTTTTATTTTAACGTTTAGACCATTGTTGTCCAAGTAATTCATCAGCCGATTTTCCTCCCTGAATTTAAATAACCATCATCATCATCATTTCGGCCGAATGAAGTCCACTGCTAGACACAGGGGTGCAATTCCTTAAGGTGAAACATCCATACATCCTTCAATACAGAATTAAAATGATGGTGAAAAAGCAATTTGGTATACGCTAAGACATGATTGAAGGTATTCAAGGACACGTTGCAGACAGAGAGCCATGGGGCCGAGTCTTAGGAAATACCAAATTGGGTTGTCACCGTTATTTCAATTCTGTATTCAAGGTCACAAGGATGTATGGATGTTTGAGATTAAGGAATTACACCCCTGGCCTCCCCCAAAGATCACCACAACGACCGATATAGCTGTGTAATGTTGGGGTGCATTGGGGGGTTTTGTAAATAACTATGGTTTCTGGCAATTAAATTTATACCAACTCATGATCAAGTTGGGCTTAAATAAATCAATGACAGTGACTCTTACCACCAAAACTAATTATACTGTTCATCATCATCATCATTTCAGCCATAGGGTGTCCACTGTTGAACAAAGGCCTCCCTTATAGATTTCTGCAATTGTGTCATTATGGGGCGAATTTGCCAATACTTACCACGCTTGGCAGGCGCGTTGGTGAGCGCAGTATGGTAACTGTTCTACAGAAGGAATGCTGCCCATCCCTCCGGTTTAGACTCCCTTAGTCGGCTTTTACAATATCCACGGGAGGAGATGTACTGGTACTATATTCTTAGACCGGACACCACACGGATAGTGTTATTAATTTTTATTTCATTTATTACGAACTAGCTGGGACCCGCGGTTTCACCCGCCGTTTAATTTAAAAGAAATACGATTAATTATATATAATTGAGAGTACTTCGGCATAGACTCTTGACATAGAGTATGTATAAATATTGGATTGATATTACTAAAATCTTCAATCCGTAAAACCACAAGACCGTAATTTTCCAGTTTTACACATAAGAAGTTGGAGTTTCGAGAGTTTTGGGTCGGGATCGTCCTCATGTTCTGAGAGGAACCGAACCGAGGAATGGAGTGGCCGTATTGTTTATTTAAATATTTACCCGTGAATATAGGACGTCGTATGTTCTTGATGCTTTACTTACAGAGTGGGCGGATCTCCAACATACTCAAGAATTTTATTAACGTTTTTATTTTTAGTATGCATAGTAACCCCCAATAAAATAACATATTTTTAATACACTAAGGTGGCAAACAAGCCTTCGGTGAAAGGGTCATGCTCCAGAAGAAAATCGCAGAGCGGGATCGGCCCTCTCCCAGAGCAGGAGGACACGGAGCCGAGGTAACAACCGCCGCGGCACCCGTGTCCAACACGCCTGAGCCTGTCTGTCTTTATATGACGGGGGACCTTGGAGGTCACGAGTGCGCCTATTGAGGAATCTGCGTGCTCATACGAGTGACCTCCAGGAAAATGGTCGTGCGCATGTGGTCACGTGCCACCTTGTGCAGCACAGCGCATATCGAGGCTCAGGCTCAGGCAGGCCCTCGGCTAGAGGACCTGACCGCTTTACAGTCACCAAGATGTGCCTAAAGGCGTGGGACATTGCTCTCTGCACCTGGCCTTCTGGATGGAGATTATTTGAGTTCATAGAGCCTACCCTCGATGGCGATGATGAATTCTTCGGTGATTTTGGCCGGTAAGAGTCCGGCATACCCTGACAGAAGAAGTAAGAGTAAGGGAGTAAGACTAATAAAAAAGGTGGCAACTAGAATACGAGCAGTAAACCTCATGGTAAGTGGTTACCGTAACCTTTAACCGCGTGCAACACCAGACGTGCCACTCGCGCGTTCTCGACCCTGTAAAGATCTGTTCACGCTCTTTTGCATGAATATAGCACATTACTCCTTCTCCTCCCGTGGACATCGTGTAAGCTGAACAAGGGACTATAAACCAGAGGGATGGGCAGCAGTGTTCCTTTTGTAGAACATCAACCATTCTGCGCTCACCATCCCGCCTGCCGTAGGTCAAAATCTGTGGCCCCAGTTTGTTCAGCAGTGGACGTCCTTTTACTTGGATGATGATGAAAATCATATTTTATACAAAACTGCTACCTACTCGTTTTCTATGTAGCAGAAACTTAACGATATTCTGCATTGGTTCTTGGGGTATTTCCAGTGATGTAGTGATTTTAATGAGGCATCTGTGGAGCTTCTTTGCATTCATTACTTTATATTACGCTCCATTTCTCGAGATGAATATCAAGTTATATTTATTCTTGGTATTTATCAACTTCCCACACAGTCCAATAAGGTTTCCTGATACTCGTCTGAATAATTTTGCATTTAGTTTGTGTTTTAATGGTGTCAAGTACTGCAATTTGGAATTCATTTTTAAACAACATATTACAATTCTGACATATACGTTATACAATCAACATTAGTCTCGTTTTGTTTGTTGAAATAGAAAAAGGAGGAAAGCTGCTTTGCTTCTCCGTCGGAAAGAATGGCTGCCGGAGGTGCGGTTAGCAAGTTCAGCACGCTCACGCTTTACCCAGGATGGAAGATGACCATAAGAATTTCCATGGAATTCTGCTTCTAGTACCCGTCGTACTCACTGTACAGAACGCAGCAAGGCTACATTACTTCTTTACGGAATTTTGTGGAGAGTCGTACCTCCCCGGTTGAGCCACTGCACTTTCGAACTAAAGTCGACAACTGGCTACAGTTGGAACTCAACTTTATAATGGAAAACCGTACTGCAGCGTGTAGAAATTAGGTTGTAATCCACAAAAATAATTTGTTTCCAGCAAAATCCATGGTCGTCACACACAGCGTTTTCTGGTGCGCGATCTCTACTCGAGAACCCTTTAGCCCAAACCGCCATCGAGTGATGTGCCCCGTCCATTGCCACTACAGCTTACTTATCCTTTCAGCTATGTTGGCAACTTTAGTTCTTCTACGGACCTCCTTATATCCGATTCGATCTCGTAGAGAAATACCAAGCACAGCTCTCTTCATAGCTCGCTGTTTGACCTTGAGCTTTATTACGAGTCCAAAAGTGAGTAACGATGTCTCTGAGCCATATGTCATCGCTGGTAACATATGGCATGCATGGGCGCGCAATGGAAAACTCAGCGTGAGACGACCCTGTAACGAGATGGGTGGATGAACTGGTGACGTAACTCAGAGTTGTTGGATGCGGATGGCATGTAACTAGGCGTTGTGAACATCTATGGGGAGGCCTTTGTCCAACAGTGGACGTACTTTGGCTGATATGATGACAACCTACAATCACCATCTATCTTTTAGACCCCTGCAAGATGTAAAGAGAAGTAGGCTGATGTTCTTGTATTGAGTTTATGCGGCTTGAAATGATTTCCACAATTGTGTCATCATTATAGGGGGAATTTGCCAGTATTCACCACGCTTGGCAGGCAGGTTGGTGAGTGCAGTATGGCTGTTATCCACAGAAGGAACGCTGCTGCCCAACCCTTTGGTTTAGAGTCCCTTTGTCGCCTTTTACAATATCCACGGGAGGAGATGGAGTGGTACTATATTATTAATCCAGACACTACTCGAAATTGGGTTGTCATACATAGGGCAAGGAAAGTATAGAATAGCTACCAGAAACTAAAGAACACATAGCTGACGTCAACAATAAACGCTTCATAAAGCAGTGTGTGAACACAATCAACAACAAGCCAGTCCTCGCGAAGGAGAATCAATATACCAAAAATAAAATATCGAAGTCAAGGTTAGTCAAAAATATATTGTTTTGATTTATCGGGGCGCGAGAAGTCTCTAAATCATAGTCTAAAAATATAAGTGAAATTTAAAAGTTGAAAAGAAAAGTTTAAAAACTTATATGTACTAAAACACCCCTAGATACTTGAACCCCTTATTTTAATAGAGAAGATGGTTGGCAGGTACCGCCAGTTTGGAACCCTGTTATTAAAATAGTAAAGTCCCAAATTTCATACCACACTGAATAACGTTGACACTATCAGCCAACAATTGCACGGTAGATAAAATAATTTAAAATCTGTAACGCCGCCTGCCACCTTAGTCATCCTGTGACCACGAGAGCTGCAAAGTGTTCGAAACGTTAGGAGAAATAAAATCAATATAGAATATACGCGATGTAATCCATTCACAAGTGTTTTATTATAGTAAGTGATCAGATAAATGTTTTTCCTTCTTCCTATAAGTAGCAGATATTTATTTCGTATCTTGCTCTTTGATTTTCATCTATTATATTAGAATGGAAATATAAACCCAGTTTCCTTATCTGCTACATTGTACGTTCGTAGTTATGAGAGAGAAACAAGAAATGGTATCGCCTACGCATTTGCGTAGGAACCGAATACGAAATTACCTCTCATTTACATGGATGAACAAATGGATTAATGAACTGTAATGTAGTGTTTTTTAATAACACTAGGATTTTTCTTGAGTCGTTGGAACATAATGCTCGATAACAACGTCTGGAGCATATTACTCGAAGAAGAAGAAGGCCCACTGTACTCCAATTTTCATGCTCTGCCAACACTACTTCCGGTAGAGAGAGATTCTGCCCAAACTGATCGACGAGGATTCGCCGCTCGTCAGCCTTCGCAGGGCACTCCTCGAGCATGTGCTGTGCGGTATCCTGATCGCTTCCAAAGTTGTGGCACTGTGCCGTGACCTTGCGTCCTATCCTGTGCAGGTACGCACTGAAAGAACCGTGTGAAAAAAAGCATGGATATATTTTTTTTTATAATAAAGGTGGTTGTGGTACCATAGTGCCGTGACCACGCATCCTATCCTGTGCAGGTATGCACCGAAACGTCCGTGGCCTGTGAAAAAACTGGTACAAAATAGTTAAGAGAGAAAATGGGACTGCATGTCGATAAACCTCGACAAGGCACTGGAAATAGTAATGACGGAAACACAGCTCTTTTTTCAGAATTACTCTTGCTCTGCAGACACTATAGGTACTAGTGTATTATAATATCTGTGCTACGGGTGTAAACGTAGAACTTATAAAACGAATGGACATAATACTACAAACGATGTCATCTGGAATAGCTATTGATACAAAAAAGTTCGGTGAATGTGCATATAGGTACAGCCCAACTATACGTAAATATTTATATTGCCTTCCTCTGTGCATAAAAACTTATTCACCGAGAAAAAATCATTTAGTACGCTGCTATTTTACCTATCGGGAAATTGTCCAAAGACGCGCAAGAATCCCGAAATAAGTATTACAAAAAAGTAGTATTATCATTCTAGAAGGCGTTCAAGAGCGGCTACCAGTTAAGACTTGTTCCATACCTTGTTGTACACTTCTGATCCACATATATCAAGTTTGAGAAATACCTCAGAAATAATATCGAAAGAACTATTTGATGAAGCGTCTTGCTGTCAACGAAAATCTGTAGGAACTTTTGTATATATTTTTGTCGTTGAGTTCTGTTTTGTATTCCATTTTATGTAAATTACATAAATATATTTTATTTTTTTCATATTGAATGCATTTTTTAAGCTTTATCTCTTAAATTAAACAATAAACAGAATGTTCAAAATCAAAATTATTTGGACTAAACTTTCTGCGTCCAAGGACATGTGTGCAAAATTACAGCTTATTTAGTTTTGAAACAACTGAGCTGCGGAGTTTTGATACAAAACATACGCGATTTTCCCATATTGCAACGTGGCAATTAGGTAAAATCACTGTTCCGTGGTTCGTGACAGTCGTGATTTTGATTCATCATCATAATTTCGGCCGAATAAAGTCTACTGCTGGACACAGGCCTCCCCCAAAGATCACCACAACGACCGATATGGATGTGTTGTGGGCTCATTGGGGGGATTAGTCATAATCGCCACGCTTAGCAGACGGGTTGGCGATCGCAGTTGAATTGTTAATGTACTCGAAGGACGCTGCTGCCCAGCCTCCGGCTATTCCCTTTGTCGACTTCTACGACACCCACGGGAGGAGATGGGGTGGTGGTATTCTGAGCCGGCACCACACGGCACCGTGCGGTGATTACGGTGATTTAATTCGATTCGATTTGTAGATCAATCTATTTATTGTATAATTTTATAATACTACTTCGCTTCTACCCGTCATAACATACGGTGCCGAGACGTCACGGTAGGGCTGGTCCACAAGTTTAAAGTCGCTCAGCGAGCAATAGAGAGGGCTATG
Organism: Diloba caeruleocephala; assembly: GCA_947459985.1. Taxonomy (NCBI): domain Eukaryota; kingdom Metazoa; phylum Arthropoda; class Insecta; order Lepidoptera; family Noctuidae; genus Diloba; species Diloba caeruleocephala. The sequence continues at coordinate 1,997,402 of OX381615.1, read as the reverse complement.
CTCGGAGTCTCTCTGAAGGATAAAATCAGAACTGAAGTGATCCGACAGAGAACCAAAGTTATCGACATAGCTCCATAGGATTAGTAAGCTGAAGTGACAGTGGGCTGGCCATATTAGTCGTAGAACCGACAACCGTTGGGGAAAATGTGTTCCTGAGTGGAGACCGCGTCTTGGTAAACGTAGGGTAGGACGCCCCCAAGCTCGGTGGAGTGATGACCTGCGCAAGGTGGCTGGCAGCGGCTGGATGAGAGTAGCCGAGGATCGCGATCAGTGGCATGCACTTGAAGAGGCCTATGTCCAGCAGTGGACTGCGATAGGCTGATGATGATGATGATGATGACTTAACTTCGTTAAGTTATAAAATACTAAATCACTATGGTTCTCCCAAGCAAATAGAGAATGTAATTTATATGTAATCAATGGCGATTACACTAATGTCTAATTTTGGCAACGTGGAAAATAGGTAATTACGCTGATTTAATTCGATTCGAATATTATGTCGATTCTATATTATTTTATAATATTAATTGGTTTCACTACCGTATGAAGTACCGTACGATTTAATCGTTACCCAAACTAGGGCCGTTATAGTTACGATCAAACGCAAAGAGGGCAGTGTTGGGCCACAAAGTCAGTCAGCAAAATTTCTTCGATCAATACGTACGGAGGCATTAGAACGTATTGCAAAACCAAAATTGGCAAAGGCCCAAGCGGCCATTGCACTCGTGGAGGCACAATTAGAAAGGATAGAAGCTGTTAATGGATATGAGGAAGATGACATCGACTCTAGTGCAGACGAGTACAAATCTGTATTTATTAAGAGTAGGCTCACCACGCAGAGTGCATTTGCACCCAATGGCCACCAAGAAGGCATGGCATTATATCCATCTGTAGTGGGAAACATTTCAACCGAGTGAAGAAGAACAACTAATGGGGAATCTCACGAAGAATTCCATTGATATTGATGTGAACATAGGAATCGAATCCAAACGTTCAAATAACGATCCCAATGAAAAAGATTTTAAAATATTTAAGAACCGGAGTCGTCGCTTCTCAGATAAGAATAATGACTGGACAAAGGGACTCACTAAACATGAACCAAATTGCTTCGAACTATAATGTTTCTCTTTGATCATTTTGGTTATATCACCCCTGTAACCGTGACAGCTAAGCGCCTGCTCCAGAACGCCTGATCCCTAGGCGTTGTGTGGGGCAAAGTGCTTCACTATGGTCTGCACCTCGAGTACAGGTTGTACATGTTGCGCGGTGCCACCCACACTGTGCTACCGCCGTGCATCGCCTGATGCCCATCTTCGCGAACACGTGCGAGTTAGCTTGCGTCACCCCCGTTTATGGCTCGCGCTCACCACGCACGGCACTGCCCACCTGTCCCTAGCCATGGAATGGTTAAGACCGCTTCAATTCTGCAAGCGGCTGTGCCTGTGTATGCTGTCACGAGCGAGCACG